>CM020178.1:40034646-40121409 GCA_009805545.1 Oryza longistaminata
CGGTGCAGCGTGGGGAGATGGGGCGCCGGCGACTGGAGGTGGGGGAAAGGGCTGACAGGTGGGCCCCACCTGTCAGCGCCCGAGAGGGAGAGGGCGGCCGGGTGAACTTCGGGAGGAGGAGGGGAAGGAATGGGCAGGCCCGACAAGGAGGGTGGCGCGGGAGAGAGGTTGGGCCGACGGCCCAACAAGAGAGAAAAAGGAGGAAAATAAAAAGAGAAAAATAAAAGGATTTTTCCCAGGGATTAAATATTGCACATGCTCATTTTTAATTGGTTAAAATTATTTCCAAGGCTCTGAAAATTCCACTAAAAATCCTGTTAATGTATTGTGGCATGTGGAACCCAAGAAAAATCCCACAATGCCATTTCCCATTATTGATTGCATTTATTAATTAAAGAATTTGCTCTAGGTTAATTTGGACCAATTTCTTCAAGCGATTTATTAAACAAAAATTTAAAGCTAGGAAGGGGAACTTCAGGGCGTGACACAAGATTTGTGGAAGGAAAAAAAATAAAACTAAAGAACTGTTTTCGAATAGGGCAGTTGGACGACTTGGGTGGTGTCTGATAAAGGCTAGTGCCGACCCTGGTCAGTTAAGGACCGAGCCATGAAGCTCAGCATGAAACGACCCCCGTACAACCATACTTCTCGAATGAATATAGACCTAGCAGAGTAAATAGCCGAGCGGAGGCAGTATCCTTGCATAATGGGTTTTCTTGATGTGTGAGAGAGGCGGAGGCCTACGGTGGGGTCGCCACTGGTAGGACCGCCATGTGCAAAACCTAAACTTAATTATAACTTAATGCATGTATGTGTCTTCCCTCCCCAGGAGCGCCATAACTCCTCTCACTGTTAGAAACTTATGACGCCTAGAGTGCATGAGGATGTAAGTTCATGGAGCGGGTACTGCCAATGCAAGCTTATTGACAGGCTTTGCCGTCACGCGTCTCATGTGTTGGGACGAGGCTCAAGTGTTGGGCAGTCGTGGAGTACGGGTAAAGTGTACATCCACTGTAGTGTGAGTAAATCAAATCTCCCCGAATAGCCATGCTCGCGGTTGTTGAGCACCGGGGCATGTATTACACCTGGCTAGACTCTAAATTCTTAATCTGATTGGGATGAGATATATTGCATGATGATTTTATGATAGCGGATCCACCTCTCGGGAAGTGAGAAGGGGTATACCCTAGAAAACCATGACGACCCAATGGCTTGAAGCTATCCTTGGGATCATAATGGATGGTGGACAGAACCGTCGTTGATTAATGAACTATGGTATTAAAATATTGATCAGTCTATGCCAGGTCTTAGGCTTGTGAAAAGAATTGCAGTACTTGCTTTATGCAAAGAACCTGAAGCCATTCCTTGAAATACCCTCTATCATATGCATTGTTGTTGTGGTGGCTTGCTGAGTATGGTTGGTACTCACCCTTGCAATTTAGAAACTCAACCAGAAGTCGAAGATGACGCTTCGGAGGATCCATACGCCTACTTCCAGGAGGTTGCAGATGATGACGGTGTTCAGTAGGTCTTAGATACGGTTGTTGCCTGTGGCAATGGCGTTGCCGCCACCTAAATTCCGCTGCCTTATCTATTCTGCTATTGGAATATATTCCTGA
This sequence comes from Oryza longistaminata, assembly GCA_009805545.1. NCBI lineage: Eukaryota > Viridiplantae > Streptophyta > Magnoliopsida > Poales > Poaceae > Oryza > Oryza longistaminata. Next base: position 40,036,266 of record CM020178.1, read on the forward strand.
CCGTTTGGTCCCTTGTTCTAAGACTATGCCTACAGGTCTATTGATGTAATAATTCGCACTAGATGCATATGTATGCACACTTGGTATTTCAGCTATGAATTCATGTGGACCAGACTACTTGATCCAGGGAAATGGTATTGTTTACCCGAATGATTCCTGTTACGAAAACAGGGGTTGACACTTTTGCTAACTATGTCAATTATTTTGATTATTTTTTAATCTTATAACTATGTTGCTGAAATTCTAAAGAAAAATAAACAATTATCAGTCATACATCATGAAAACAGCAAAAACCACAAGTGTACTATTGTCAACCTCCCATTATCATCTATTTTAGGACTTCTGGAGCTGACAAAGCTAGATAAACACGTTTCAAATGACCTCTAGCTCCCACCGGAGTGGGAGAGCTGGAGTTGGAGTTTAGAGCCCTATCAAATGGGGCCTACACTAGTTAGTTAATATAAGACATTTTATATTAGCATAACCTTCGTTTTAAGATACAAGGATATGTATGTTTCAAATTTTATATCATAATATAAGTATCTCCTCATCGATTTTTAGTATTCCCATTACTTCAATGAATTTGAAGCTAATTAGATGCTTGAAAAAACAATCTCTAAGCAATTCAAAATATAAAAATTGACAAGTAAAATAACAAAAAAAAGGAATTTTTAACCTAACCTTACTACTTCTTCCGATTCAAAATATAAAACATTTTATTTTGTTAACATAATACTTTCTATTATTAGGATATCACTTACTACCTCCGTTTTGCCGACGTTTGATGTCGCGATTCCGGTATTTGCATAGTATGGGGATCGTTGGTACTAGGATATACGCGAGATTGTAATAAAAGAGATGTAGACGAGGATTTTTATATAGGTTCGGGCCCCTGAATTGTCAGGTAATAGCCCTACATCCTGTTGGCCGAAGCCGGTCGTTGCTCTTATTCATCATAATCACACCAGTACAATATTTGGGGTAGCCTATCTAACTGTTGTCGACATAACGGACTGAAGTATCATCACGTAGTCGACAACAGGGTAGTCTTCCTCCTCGAATCCGTGCCCGACAAGATCAGAGATAGCGCTAGATTCCTCTCTTTGGTTCCCGTAGGTACCATATGGGGTTTTCCTAGGCTTATCTCTGATGTCGATATCTGGCAGCTTGTCTTGGCGTATGTAAGCTTATATGTTGTGGCTTCTATGTTGTCCGTGTCCCCTCTCCTCCAAGGGGGCCTTGTATTTATACCCATAGGTGTCCCCTTGTCCAAGTAGAACTAGGGAAACCAATATGGATACAATCCGAGTAGTACTTGTCGTTTCTATGTAGAACTCTATCCATCCTTCCTTATGCGGAACTCCTCCTATATCCGAAGGTTGTATTCGTATAAGACACGGTATGTGGTGGGTCCTACCGAGATTTAGTCAACTACTATTAGGTATGTGGTATACATAACCCTGACAGTAGCCCCCGACTTCAATGCAAATGAACGAATTCATATTCTCAACCGCAGACCTTGGAGTAACTGTTATCGGGCTCACGTGACCGTTCTCGGTGAGTTCAGAGATAACATTAGACTTCCCTTATCAGCCTCGTGCGGGCACCTATAGGATTTGTCTGAGTCAATCTCCGACGTCAACCAAGAAAGTACAGAGCATACGATCAAGTCTCCCGTCTTGCTGTAATCGAGAATTTGGATTGAAGTCAAGAAATTTTATCTCGGCGGGTACACCATCTCTTCATTCCGTATTCCTTGTCGAGATCCACCAACCGTTCTCGAGTGATCGAGAAGGCGCAGAGTTTGCGACGGAGCCTTATCAACATTAGTCGTACCCGCCTTAGTCGATCTTGTTATAGAACCAAAGAGACATGAAGTCTTCGACAATGTCGAATAGAATTTTTCTGAAATCAATACTCAGAAAAGAATATTAGATAGAAATAGCCCCCGAGCGAACGCTCAAAGGGTGACATGTTATAATATGTATGGAAAACTGAAAATGAATTAAATTTACAGACCAATGTTTCGTATATGAGCGTATTCTCTTTTACCGACTTCGATCAGTCAGTTTGTTGAGTCATACACTCTCCCTAGCCCCCAGCCTTGTCGTCGGAGAATCGTTCTCAGAGGATAAGGCTCTTGGAACCTTGACCTGCCTTGGTTGAAAAAGCACTGACCCTAGCCCCCAGCCGTGAAGTTGGAAAACTCAATTTCTGATTACACGGCTTGGTTAATACGCACGGTGAGAACTCTTACATAACCAGATCATCCGACAAGGCCTTATCCGCTCTGGGCGTCCCCAGCCGAAGTTCCCTTAGGTTCCTCGGAGGCCTCGCTAGGACGGTGTAAAGGGACAGTAGGATTGGTTTCAACTTTAGGTGTCGTCGTGGTAAGGGATCTCTAGGTAAAACACCTGGCGATACTGTGTACCTGATATCAACTTTGCTGGAGTAGAGGTAATGGGTAGGATCACTACACCGCTGGTCGAAAACCAGTTGTAGCTATTAATTTATTAATCTGAAAATATTCGTATATTTTAGAACAGAAATATCTATATGCAAAACAAGTTAGAGAATCTTATATTTTGGATCGAAGAGATATGTGATACAAAAGTATAGTTATGAATATATAAACCTTATAATCTCAATTTTTGTCATAAATATTATATCCAGATAATAAAGTAAGTTTTTGTGAAACTATTATCGTACTAAGGAAACAAATTACAACCGAGGGAGTATACATATTACAAGGGCTGGGTTGGTTCCCAACTTTTTCTTCAAACTTTCAACTTTATCATCACATCAAAATTTTCCTACACACAAACTTCCAACTTTTTTGTTACATTCGTTCCAATTTCAATCAAACTTTCAATTTTAGCGTGACCTAAACACACCTCAAGTTGGAGCAAAATGATTAATGGAATCACGTACATTTCATTCGTACTGGGACGACTAGACGAAGTCATCTGTCAAGTACTCCCAATAATATGGCGATCGATGTGCAGACTGCGACTGCGACAGGATTTCGAATTAAATATGTACTAATAATCAAATACTAATAATAGTATGGAGCTAATAAACAAGTACGAGCGTGACTTTAAATTTTGTAGGTACATGTACTGTGATTATCTTGCCATGATATGTGTGGACCGGGTGTTAGCTAGATTTGACCGTCTAATCCTTTGAAGTGCTAATAATGATACCGTGAGCATGTGGGTTCATAACGACAAGTGTGCGCGTATTGTGGGCTTCAGTACTTGTACTGTGCTCCTAAGAAATAGCTAGAAGAAAATAACAGACGAGCGACGACCACTCCCAAACGGCCAAACTGAACCTCTACATGCACGGAGATGTGTGTATATATCAACGTCAAGGGAACTTGCATATCAATTTGCCGTTGTGCTGAAATCACGTCCAAACATTAGGAGTCTATGCAATTTGATCCACTACTTTGCAGCTGGAAGGCACAGAAAAAGCAATATAATAAATTGTTTAAAATATTTCGTGAAACAAGGGGTATACAAGATGACCGAGCAGCACACAAATTAATTAAGTTTCCTGCTATGAAATATGTTCGCATTTCTTTGCAAAAACAAGCTATTCACCCGTGCACTTGAAGTGATATTACGGAGTTGCTAAATAAATGTATGTTGGAATTAACAGATGGGTCTTAGCCCACTCGAAGATTAATTCTTTGGAAAATCACAACAGCTCACCTCATGGGATAGCATGCGTGGGGAGTTTAGTACCACCTTGCTTATTTTAGGAGAGGGATATCTCTTTAAAATGGAGGATGCCCTCCTAGCCATTTGAAGTATGTGAGATGGAGAGAAAATGGGGAACACACGGGCGTGGTCGCTCGCCTGGCCTGGCGGCACGCGTGCATGACGTACGCGTCGAATGGTCCGCCAAAATTGGTTCCTCGCCCTTGCGCAGATGCAGTTTTGTTTTGCTGCGGGAAATTCAGATTTGTTTGTTTTGGAAACATTCCGAAAAGAAACATTCTGAAAAATCCGGTGCATGAAAACGGCGTGGAGTCACGCAACATACGCGAAATCAATATTGGAGTCACGCAACATATGCGAAATCAATCTTGGGTTTGCCTCCTACACTGTGTTGTGCCGTCGCTTATAGACTACTCCATCCTGCTCGCCGGCGTGTACCGGTGATCGGGAGAGCAGGTCTCCGGAACTTCTGCCTTTAACGTCCTGCACCGGGAGAAGGCGACAATAAGGTTTTTGGGAAGTGCATTGCGCGACTGCTCCTGTTCGTTCACAACGGCTCGACTTCCTCTTCGCTCACGTGCTGCGCATCGTCGTCAACGCCCACAACCGCGGGTTCTTCCTGCTGAGCAACCAGTGTTTCGACACCCTTGGTACGTCAACATGTTTCGCATCTTTGATCTGTTAATGCTTTACTGTTTAATTTACATGCGTAGACCGTATGATGTGATTATGTTACTTTACATCTGCAATGTCATGATTTATTTATAGATTAAATAAAATTATTATATGCTTATATATTCAACAGTGTCTATGTATTTTGTAGAAAAGAATATGTCGATTCCTGGACCGTCCGATACGCCTCAAAGATTCGTGCAGTAATACACGAAAAAAAAAAGAAGCTACCATGGACGGGTATATTCGTGCAGTAATACACGAAAAAAAAAAGAGGCTACCATGGACGGGTATGATCGAACTCGTGAAATGAGTCATGCAAACCAAGGCGCTTACCATGCGAGTAACCAACTCATCTTGTTTGAATAACACATCACTTACATATAATTTAATTATAGTGTAATTGCGTGTGATTTATAATGTAATTATACTATATTTACATCTAACATATATATTTTCGACATATTTTTAGATTGACTCTATTATTATACCCTTCCTTACTGATTCATTTATATACATTCCATGCCTATTTTGTACTATCTAGAGACTATCTTAAAACATCAATTATTTTTGACTTTTTACTCCTTTCGATCATTCGAAAGTCTTGAGACTATTTTATTTCATAATTAATCCAAATGAAATTGGTATATTTGTAGTCTCTATGAATCTAAGATTTAACGAAGAGGCTATCTTTTTGTTTTATAGTACTAAATTAAACTATTGACCGGAAGCCAACTAACAGCTACGAACACTCACCTTTGACAGCCCACCCATGACGGGTCGAATTGCTCGTCACAAATAGCCTCACGTTTGATGGGTTCATCGGGAGGCTGTAATAGGTAAGGCCACCGGCCGCGGCCCATCACAGGCATTAGGTTACCTGTGGTGGGCCAGAATTAGCACCCGACGGAGCGATACCTCTGTCAGATGCTAGTTTCGGCCCGTCACACGTGACCTAATACCTGTGATAGGCCGTATAGTTCTAGACCGTAAGAGATGAGATTTACTCATCTCTAATGGGTTCTAGCCCTAACCCATCCGAGGTGTTTTAAGGCCAATAAATACCCATAACTGTCAACTGTTTTCCATCCCAACCTTGTGCACTGTTTTTGGGTGGGAGAGCAAGGGGGGGGCGAATTTTTGCTGGAAATTCGAGGTAAAAAGAATCTTTGGTAATTATTATTTTATAATGTATATCACGTATCATGTCGTATAACGTATATTACATATATTACATATGGTCTTGTAGAGACCCTTACCTCAGACGGATCAGAAATACACGCCCATTAGAGGTGAATGTCACATGCTGTCGTTCGTCAAAAGTGAGTGGAGTCACCAATAACCACTCATCTCTGACTAGGGCTAAACGTGTCAGAGGTGAAGGTTCGAGCCCATCAGATGTGACTTGATCCGACATAGTGAACCATCTTAATAATACATACTTCTATTGGTTACAAACTTGATTTTTTTTTTTGTCTTTTTTTCTACAAGGGGTGAGTTAATTCCTCCTTTATCTTGTTGACAAAATAAATATACCTTTATCATGAAGGGAATACATGTTAAGCAAGCAGCACTATTTAGTCACATTAGCTAGAGAGAAGCTTTGTTTCTTGGTCTCCTATAAAAAAAATATGACAGCCACTTTCCTCTATCTTTTGCCCTAGAGAAAATATCTTAGAGTCAGCATTCATTCCCCTTATATTCCAACACATAACATTTCAGGACCTATTAGAATTATTCATCAAATAAGCAGATATAAAGCAACAAACTTCCAGAGCTAAATAAATTAGCCTGCTTCCACAGAATAAGATCCAGATGTAATCAAAAGGACATAAACACTGACATTATTCCACTTCCACTAATAAACAAAAAAACGACATTCTGGGATTAAAAAAACTAGACATTCTTAATCATCCAAGTCTGGCCGGGGAAGCTTCTTCCTTCGTTCCCCTTATAAGATTGATTCGACCACCTCCTCAGGAGCTAGGCCACACACTTCCACCCCCAGCTTTTGCAACAGAGACAGAAAAATCAGATGGGGAAGAATCAGAATTAATATCGTCCTCCACAGCTGGGAAATTAGAGTCATTTATTTTACGGCCAGGAATAAGAATTTTTGTTATACCTACCATTTCCTTTAACTTTTAGCAGATTTCCCTCTCGGCTTGCCAATACCCATTCTAGGATCAACATGAAGCTCCTGACTAGACTGAAAAAGCCTGGAACTCTGTCTTCTGTTAGGATTAAAGAGGGTAGTTTTTCCATCCCTCTTTTTCACTCGGACCTTAGGAAGCAACAAAGGAGCTGCAGTTACCACTCCTGGGCTAGAAGGTTGGGCTTTCAAAGGCACCACATCCAAAATCTCTCGGCTGCCTTGGGGATCAAGATGGACCTCATTCTGATCCACAGAAGAAGGGACTAAAGCCCAACTGGTAGAGGCACGCTTGACAGACGGGGGAGCACTATCAAACATATTCTTTCTTTTTGGCAAGACCAAATGCAAGAAGGGATTTCCAGGAGACAAATCAGAAGGATTTGGAGATATCCTTGGCTTTACAAAGAGCATCAATCTTCTCAAAACAAGGATGCTTTGGATTTTCCTGTGCAGCCAGCTCATCAAGGCTAGCAAGGATTTGTTGCACATTTTGCACCTCTGCTTCCTCTTCTTGTACTGGAAAAATAATCAGCTGTCCTGGATTTTCCTCAATTCGACCCATTGGATGATCTTGTCCTAAGCATCCTCCACTTCTGCATTTGCTGCCTGCTGCTGCTGCATAATATCATCCCAGTCCCCACATCCCTGGTTAACAGGATGCCCAAACTGCCCAATAATGCCATCATCCAGGTCATTAGCATCATCATTAGGGCCTGGCTAGGGATCCACGGGAGGTAGATCCTCCTCATGTGGCATATTGATGAAGTCTCCTTCCAAAATAAAAACAGAAATCGTCCAAGATTCACCACTCCCACCAACGCCTAGGGGATCATGCAGCATGATTTTCCTAGGGACAGAGTCATTGTCTCTATACTCTGCTCTAATAAAAATCCTCCCATCATCTGGTCCCTATCCAACCAAAAAATAAGCTGCCCAAAAGAAGCAACTGCTAGATTCAGATGATGATGATCAATAAAGTCCAAGGGAAAATCCTTGAGAAGAAACCAGTTTTCCCATGGTAATGTATGGAGAGTTATCCCATGGTAATGTATGGCTATCCATTTCGGTCCTTGATCATGATTCAGAAAAGTGACAGTATGGACTCCACCATAAGGCACGGGCAGAGGGAGAACTAAAGCATCCCTATGCATAACAGAACGAAGCTGAACAGACCAACAGCCGAGGGATAGCGGTAACTATTACAATCCTCATACATGCAAACAAAATTTAGAGAAAAAAGGCAACAATTAATTAGGACAGAAGAAGTACCAAACAGCCAATAGGCTGGTGGTGCCTCTGCACAGCTGATGCGATCCAGCCCCAAACAAACAACCTCTTAGGCAGCGGTGAACCTATCTAATGTTTACCGGACCCCGGCTAAATTATTCAATGCTAACTATATATCATATTAATTAGTATATTGGTTAATAATTAGATAATTGATATGCATATGATGCTTGGTAGTTTTTGTTATTGGTTTGCCAATGCCCCAAGGGTATATATAGTATGCTCCAATCCCAACTCGCATCTCTCGTTTTCTGAGCGCACAATTTTCAAACTGTTACATGGTATGTTTTTTTAAAAAAATTTATAAGAAAGTTGTTTTTTAAAAATTATATTAATTTATTTTTTAAGTTTTTTAGATTGATATTTAATTAATTATATGTTAATAGGTAATACCGTTTTCGTACGTGGAGGTGGAGTTAACTCAGCCTCTCTACGTTGACGAAGTCACGCGGAGACAGAGTCAGTGCTCCGCAATTCATGGTTAGGTTTGCAGTAATTGTCACTCCTTTATTGCTAATGATGTCAGACAATCAGGGGCAATAATGAGTGCAACGACTGCTAAGAGTAGGTACAGTAGTACACTATTAGCCGGCTGTAAACATATTTTAATTAGATAAAAGAGGAAGAATAGCAGCGATAAAAGAGAGAGAAGAGCAGCGGGCTACAGATCTGTAGCCAGCTGCAGCGCGGACTCTAAGACGCAATATGCGTATACTAGGTGGGACTATATATTAATACTCCCTCCGTATTTTAATGTATGACGCCGTTGACTTTTTGACAAACGTTTGACCTTTTATCTTATTAAAAAAATTTATGTAATTATAATTTATTTTATTGTGACTTGATTTGTCATCAAATGTTCTTTAAGCATGACACAAGTATTTTTATATTTGCATAAAATTTTTGAATAAGACGAGTGGTCAAACGTTGGTTAAAAAGTCAACGGCGTCATACATTAAAATATGGAGGAAGTAATATAGTAAACAACTTTATATAAATTGGCTATTAGATTGACTATAGATGAATCGGAGGTAGTAGTGGGCTATACTATTAATATATTATTAAACTTGCTTTAATGGCCAGTGGCCCAGTGGTCAAGCTACAACTGCAAGCAACTTTTTCCAAGCCGACAGTCTATTTTCTTTAAGTTAGAAAAGGACGCACCTTGCTGACATGTGAGTTGTGACACAGTCCAACATCTCGGCGTTCTCCCCGACCGAGGCTGTGTATATGTTCCAATTTTTTTCTTCAAACTTCTAACTTTTTCATCACATTGAATATTTGGACACATGAATAAAACATTAAATATGAACGAAAAAAAATCAATTACACAGTCTGCAGGTAAATTACGAGACGAATCTTTTGAGCCTAATTACGCCACAGTAACCCACATTTGTTAATGACAGATTAATTAGGCTCAAAAGATTCGTCTCGCAGTTTGCAGTCGAAATCTGTAATTTATTTTGTTATTAGTCTACGTTTAATACTTAAAATGTGTGTCTGTATACGTCAAAAAAAAAATTTGGCACCAAACTAAAGACGGCCCAAACTTGCAAACGGCAAACGTACTCCCTCTCAGAGCAAGTTAACAGTAGAGCCAACTATTACATCCAATTTATTTATGGCTAATATAATAGCTCGTTCATACACCTATAAACATTTACCACACTATTATTCTATGCTGCAACTAGCTATCAATCTGTATAGCCCGTTTTCCTTCTCTCTCTTCTCTTTTCTTCTCCACATATGCTTAAAGTAACTTGTAGCATGTACTCGCTCTCAACATCCCACCGTAGTTTGCTTTTAGCTGGATTTGTCAGTTTTTTTTCTAATTTATAATTTGAATTCTACAACTATATAGTCTCATAGTCTGAATGATAATCCAAACTAGCTATTTGGGAAGCTGGAGATTACTGCCGTGTTTAGTTCCAAAGTTTTTCTTTAAACTTCTAACTTTTCCATCACATCAAAACTTTCCTACACACATAAACTTCTAACTTTCCGTCACATTATTCCAATTTTAACCAAACTTTCAATTCTGATGTGAACTAAACCAGCCTACGTAGAAAGCTACTGTTACTAGAAACTCGTCAAACATGACCTATATTGACTTGTGCGCGGCCATAAAAGCACTCTAAGATTTATTGTTCTTTTTACCTTAAAATATAGCAATATAGTACTTAAAAAGACATGACCTATTATATTACAAATCTGGACTAGTCCCTATCCGGAATTGTAATAGTAAGATATATTTTCTCCGGTACTATAATACTATATTTTGAGTAAGTTCCATGCCGTACATTCAAAGTTGCATAAAATCATACGTATTATGATTTGTGACACATAACCACAATATTTATGCTCTAAATGTTTCATAAAACCTCACCTTAATTCACAGATCTGTAGGGTGGTTCGGGTGATCCGTGGACCAACAAAGAAAATCCTGACCCAAGGCCCATCTTTTTTTTTGAAAAGAGAACCCAGCAGGGGAGGCCCCCGCTGTTAAAATATATTTATTGAAAAGAAAAGAGTACAAATTACAATAAGTTAATCCAGCTTATGTTTACATCGTGATGTCTCGCATTGATTCTAGACAACAAAAGAAAGAGGTCACTCTTCAAGAGTTGCCTCCAAGAGGACAAAGGAGGAATCTTCTGATCAAAAATGAAATTATTCCTTTGCTTCCAAATATTGCAGGCACCATAAAGAAACTTCTTCATGAAACAACTCCCCTGATAACCCAGCTTAGCCATTATAAACATGCTCTCTAAAGAAAGGGTAGTATCCCAAGAAATATCCAAACAGTTCAAGAATTTTGAGCAAAAGAGCACGTGAAGAACAGATGCATCAAATCTTCCATGGTGGCTGAGTGACGGAGGACACAAGAAAGATCACAATTAGGAGGAGCGCAATTTTTATGATCCAACATAAACTTGGTGTTCAATCTATTCATCAGAAGAAGCCATCCAAAAACCTTCACTTTCGAAACTGCTTTGCATTTCCAGAGTCAGAAGAAGTGAACTGGTGGCTTAACAGCTCTGAAATTAAGAGCATAGAATTTCTGAGATGAGTACCTCATATTCCCCCAAATATAAGACCAGATGTCATTGTCATTTCTAAGATTAATATCCGAAAGGAAAGATGTAAGCTCTTGGAATTCATGGATAACTTGGGCAGATAGAGGCAATGTGAAATTTCCCTCAATCTTCGTAGAGACGAAATCACTGACCCACACATTTGGATCATGTGCAAAAGAACAAAGCCTTGGCATAGAATAAAAAAGAGGAGGCAGATCACTCCAAACATCAAACCAGAAAGAACAGGTGTTACCATTTCCTAGATGACATCTTCCAAAGCCTCTGAAAACATCCATTAATTTACGAACATCTCTGCACCAGAAAGAGCCCTTCAAATTTGAAAAGTGAGGGACTATATTAGAGTAGTAAGATCCCCAAATAAGATTCACCCAAGGCAAATTCCTCTTATTATAAAACTTGTCCAGAAATTTGATAAGCAGATCTTGGTTTTGGATAGAATGATTAAGAACACTCCAAGACCCCCTTTACTCTTAGGTTTGCAAACTTTATCCTAGGCAGCCAATGATTTCCTATTGGAGTTAGTTGGACCACACCTAGCAGTACAACTCACTGCGTTTTTCGTCCTCGCTTTAACGCAAAAATTCCCAAATCGGAGTTAACAGTCACCGGACAACCGTCCTTATAAGTAGCTGCCCCTCAGCCAGAACTAGCGAGGTGGTACTATAGCTAGCTACAGTACTGCGCAGTACTGTAGCGCTGCTGCTGCTCGCCTTTTGCTGTTGGGCCGCATGCATGCATGGGCCGGCCTGCTGCTGCTAGCTCTTTTTTTTTTGGAATAAGTTCATCTGAGGTCCCTTAACTTGTCAACGAATTCGATTTTGAGCTTTGTCTTTGTCAACATTAATTGGAATGAGACATGACTTACTAAAATTGACCTTCAAACCAGTCCCTAGCTAGAAAGTTTGCAGCAAAGCCTTGAGGGTAAAAAGCTCTCGACCACTAGCTTTTAAATAGAGAAGAGTATCATCAGCATATTGGGCAATGAGGAAGTTTGGGTCAATGTCTGAAGGAAAAGGCTTATAAAGAAGCCCTAGAACATGAGTCCTATTGACAATAACTTGAAGAAGCTAAGCTCCAAGAACAAAAAGCAAAGGTGAAAGGGGGTCACCTTGTCTCATCCTCCTCTTACAATGAAAATTCTTTCCAGGAACACCATTAACCAAAACAAAAGAGGAGGTAGATGAAAATTTTCCTTATCCAGCCCAGCCAAGTAGAAGCAAAGACCATAGCTTCCATTACTAGCAAAATAGCTTCATGTTCAATAGTATCAAAAGCCTTTTCAAAATCTAATTTTAACAGAACTATTTCCCTTTTAGAACGATGGCATTGATGAAGAAATTCAAAATTCCATGCTAGACAATCTTGTATAGTCCTCCCTTTAATAAAACCATACCGATTCTGATTGATTACTTCCAAAATCACCTTTTGCAATCTGTCAGCCAAGACTTTTGTTAAAATTTTTGAGAGATATCCCCATGAGTGAGATTGGCCTGTAATCATTTATACCTTCAGGGACAGGTTTCTTTGGGATCAAAGTAATGAAAGAGTGATTCAAGGGATCCAGATCCAAAGCACCAGAGTGAAATTCAGCAGCTAGATTGTAGTAATCTTGACAGATAATTGACCAGCACTTCTTTACAAATAACCCATTAAAACCATCAGGCCCAGGAGCCCTTTCTATGGGTAAGTTTTTAACAATGTTATCCAACTCAAAAATACCAAAAAGCTGATCAAGACAATAGAGAGAATCATGTGAATGAAAGAGTTGTTGCAGCTGAAAAGACATGAACTCAAACTAGGAACAACCCATTCTTGTAGAAAAAGCATTCCAAGCGATGAAGACCTTCTCTTCATGACTTGTGCAGACTAAGCCAGAAGAGTCTACTAAAGAGGGGATAGAATTTCTAGGAAAAAACTCTGTGGCCATAGCATGAAAAAAATTAGTATTCTATCCACCAAACTTAGCCCACCTGATAGTGCATCTTTTCTACCAATAAATTTGCTTATACTTCAGATATAACAACAACTTGTTTCTGATAAGCACTCTAAAATTCCATTCAAGGAGATGGTGACATCTCTCAAATTTTCAATGGAGTCCAAAAAATATATGACAGAATTACAGTCCTGGATCAACAACTGAAGTTTTGAGAGAGATTTACTCCATTTTTTCAAACCTTTTCTAAAGGCTTTCAGCTTAACTGAAATATTTTTGGCTGCATTCCCATCATAGCGATGATTATGCCAAATGGATTGGACTACATCAAAAAAACCATCATGTTCAATCCAAAAGTTCTCAAACGTAAATATAATCGCCTTTGGGATGTCTGTCCCTCTCTGTACAACACAAGGAGTGTGATCTGACGTAGAACGAGCAAGAGGTTTCACCAAAGTGTGGGGAAAAGTTAAAGTCCGGGCAGTAGAGGAAAAAAACTAGTCTAATTGTTCAAGCAAAGGACTCTGCTGCATATTACTCCGAGTAAAAGCCCTACCTTTGAGAGGTAGCTCAACCAAACCCAAATCACTAATCATGGCACTGAATAAAAAGATATCATTCATGTCAGCAGCTGGTCTATTTCTGTTTGCAACAGATCTGTAGGAATTAAAATCACCAAGTATCAACCAAAGATTATCATCAGGGATATTTAACTGGTGAAGCCAAACCAAAAAATTATTCCTTTCAAAACCAGTACATTGACCATAAACCGAAACCATAGTCCAAACTAAACCAGAGTGATTCGAGGTGAAAGTAACCTTTACAGCAAATCTTTCAATGGCAATGTCATAACCCAGAAAGATAGAGCTATTCCAACAATCTAAAATTCCACAATAAGCCCCCACAGAAGGTGAATAAGCAAACTTATCAAAACACTTAGGAGCAAACTTCTCTATATAAGAATGGTCAAAAGAAACCTCTTGGTTTCCTGGAGACAGAAAACAACACAACCACTTTCTTCTACTTTATTCCTAATAGCCAGCCATTTATCATCAGAGTTTAAACCCCTAACATTCCAACAAAGAAAATTCTATTTTCTCATAACAGAATTCATTAATAACTAGAAGTATTTGAAGAAACATATAAAATGCAGGATGTAATACATGCAGTTCACAAGCACACCACCACACAGTTCCAGCAGAGTTTTTACAAATCTTAGGGGCAAAAGGGCTGAACTGACATAACAGAAAAAAGATTCTAAGACAAACTGCCACAAACATCCCCAACTGGCTGATAGTACTAAGCTTCATCATTTGCTGGCGCAATAGCTTTTTGCTTGAGAGTCTGAGCATCCCCCGAGTCCACCAAACTTGAAATCTCCTACAGGGAAGTCCCACACATCTCAGATCCTATCTTCTGAAGTAGAGATATATCACAATCAGCAAGTATAACAGATGAAAGATCACTTTTAGTGTCACAAGAAATATCAAGATTTAAATCAGTAGAAGATATAGAGTCAGAAGGAAAAACAATTCCACTTGCCTCAGCCAACTACTTCAGTTTCTTAACAGCTTTTCCTCTTGGCTTTCCAACACCCATGTTAGGATCTTCTTGCAGGGTATTCTTGAAACCATCCCTGAGAGCCAACAATCTTTCACTCCTCCTAACTTATGTATCCACAAAAGGGGTCCTTTTCTTCCCTCTTTTCCTAGGGGAGTAGGGATAGCTGAGTTCAATCTCCATACCAGTTGGAGTGGAAGGGCTAAACACTTCCTGAGAAACATCTTCCATAGAACCAAAAGGGTCTTCAGGCAACATAGGATCAGACAAAGGGGGGATGACAACCAGAGATTCAGGATCCAGGATAGCTGATTAATCATCTCTGTATATAATATACGGCCAAAGTCCACAAATACGTCGTTTAATAATTTATAAAATCATAAAATCATTAATCATCCCTGTATATAATATACCACCTAAAGTCCACAGCCGTGCCTGACCTGTTTAGCCTCAAGCTAAGAAATTAAGGTTAAAAACTACCATGTATAAGACAAACGGAATGAGGAAAGGAGAGGAGAGGTCCAATAGAGGGAGTAAACAGGTATGTGTGCGTACATACGGTACTATGAATGGGAGAATATTTTGTTTTCTAATGTATCTATTTGGTCCACCAATTTAAGTTATCTATAATTTTTAGTTGATCTAATCTACTCAAATAATGAATCATCGAGCATTTGTAGAATATCCATGTGTCAGATTAAGAACGTGTTTATAAGATGTTTAATTAACTTTAAGTATATAATAGAAATAAAGGGACGGAGGGAGAGCTGGCCAGACCTAGTAGATCAAAGTCTATTTGTGGGTTTTTTCCATAAAAATAGTTTCAATTTTTGCTATTTTAGGGATAAAAAAAGCAACCGAAACGGAGGACATAAAACGTACGTTGTATGTCGTACGTGCGTATTCCATACAGAGAAAGGGATGGAGGGATTTTTTTTAACGGAGATCTAACCATCTAAAATAATGGGTTCACCGATTTAAATGAAAATCAATGGTTATATTTCTCTATTTTATTACGATGCCACGTGGCGGTATGAGAGCGTTTATAGGGTGCTACGTGGCGATACGAGAGTGTTTATAGGAAGTTTAATGGACTTTTAGTATATAATAGATAGATAGATAGATAGATAGATGATAGGATTAAAAGCTATTTTTACTATTAAATTATTATTTTAATACTTTTTGACTAGGTGTTTTCTTAAAAATACCACAGGGTCCCATGCATCATAGAGAAACGCTATCTAAGATTTGTATCTATATTTCATCAATAAAAAAGAGGGCTAGCGCGATGGTAAAAAGAAAATACATTTATGATCAATAAAAGTTTCTCGAGATTATTTAAGAAAAAAGTAAACAATAAACGTTGATTAAAAATGGAAATACCTTACTTTAATTTGTGCTTATTTTGTTAGGCCTATTTTCCAACCAAAATAATACGCATGTCCGTGCGAATACATGGACTACAGTTACATACATGAAAAGACACACTACACCATGACCTAGTATTCATGGCACTTAACTGCCGGCAATAAAATAAAGTTAGTGGCAAACTATTTGCCAGGAATATATCAAGTGCCGGAAATAATATTGTACATCATCTCATCTGCCGGGAATTAAAAAAATAGGGCAGCAAATTAAGTGCCGGCAATAAACTAATATAGCAGGTCAACTAATCTGCCATTGATAATTTAAGATAACATATAATCTGCCGGGAATTTTGTTACCGGGAAAACAAATTTGGAGGAAATTTTTTGCGGGCTAAAAATATCGGCGGGCCCAGCAAGGCGCCAAGGTTGCAGAAATTTCGCCAGCCACACGAAGCTCAGGGCATCCAGATCCAGATGCCCCCATCTTGCTGGCCATGGATCCAGCCGTACCAAGTGTAGGTGCTCCAGATCCGGCGGTCTCCTGCTCCGGCAACGCTTGCAGATTCGGCCTCGAGAAGAGCGGACGATACCTCCTTCCCCTCCTCTTCAGTAAGTGAAGGCAGCCCAAAAATGTGTCTCCCAATGGTGAGGGAATGGTTTGGAGCTCCTTTCCTAGCACTAGCATATGTCGTTGCTGCTAATCCCCTCCACAACCACTGATTTGTTCAGTAGCCGCCGCCGGAGCTTTTTGGGAGTGAAATATTGGTGCGCTTTACACCTGCAGCCAACCTTTCTCGCAGCATAAAAAACTGTAAGCCTACTCATATGTGTTTACATTTATAGATTATTTTGCTTCTAATTTTTACAGTGATTACTAGGTAGATCTAGAGTTCCAGACAATAGTGGCTAGAGATTGGGTTATTGGGTTGTGATCTATATTATTTTGCTTCTGCTCTAGTGGCTAGTGATTGGTTAGTGCTTGTGATATGTTATTTTGCTCTAGATTATATACATTTTTAAACTTGCTAAGACCCAGTGCTATCTTTGCTTTATGATAGATGGATAGGTACCTTTCATCCAAACAAATCAATTGATGTCTCTTGATTGTTAATTTTTCTAATGTACATACCCTTTATAATTCACCCTGCTCACTTCAATCTGTATTTTTGCTTAACATGCCATAGCTTGCAGGCCTGCAGCTTCAATGATGCAGTTAAATCTCTGCAAAAGGCTGTACAGCATGAATATCAAGGTATACCTGTTGATATGATCAATCTTTTCTGAGTCTAAGATGCAAACCTTCTCATTTCAGTTTGAGTTAATCCTTGCATTCCTGACTTAACAATTATTACTTTAGTACTTTGATCTTTAGCGTAACAATTATGTTAAGAAGTATGTATTTACTTTTATATAACCTGGGGTATTCACATGCACTATACATTGAGTTAAGTTTCTCATGGATGATGAAAACTTGAGCATTTAAACTTTATTTTTCTCTTTTCTACTCAGGCTGAGCAAAGGAGAAAGGACATGGACTATTGCTGCTGGAAGACATAAACTTGATGATCAAATAGATTCTTGTTGAACTGAAATTCAATAAACATATGTAGTTTTTACTTTAATCCTTTGTATATTACTAATTTAAATGTGTAAGAGCTCATTTGTACTGAATGTTGAAGGGCTGGAAGTAATTTGATGGAAGAATTGATGTGTTGTATGTGTTGCTAGATCATATATACATTGGTGAAAATACAAGTTCAGTTGCATAATGTGGTGATAAAAGTAATGTTTAGCAATCCATTTGACATGTGGATTGTATTATAGTTTTATATATTTTTTGTCTTCAAAGATAATTATTCTGACGGTACCAACGTGGTTTTTCTGACGGTTGCCCGCCGGAATTTAGATGGCAAAAACCTGACGACAATGGAATTTTTCTGTGTTCCACCCACAGGAATAAACCGACAGAATTGTTATTTCTGTAGGGAAACC
Organism: Oryza longistaminata; assembly: GCA_009805545.1. Taxonomy (NCBI): domain Eukaryota; kingdom Viridiplantae; phylum Streptophyta; class Magnoliopsida; order Poales; family Poaceae; genus Oryza; species Oryza longistaminata. Next base: position 40,054,055 of record CM020178.1, read on the forward strand.
GACAGAAAAATTGAATTTCTCCGTGGTGATTTTTCTGTCGGTCCACCCACAGGAAAATAATTTCTGACGGTATAATGTATTTTCCTGACGGTTTTAGGCCTACAGGGTAGCCCGTAAGTCTGGTAGTGAGTCCAAACTATAGTGCCTCTGTTTTTTTCCTTTGATATTTTTGACATCAAATCATTATTCTCTAGTACACATGTTTGATTATTAGTTATTTTTCAAACAATAAATATATATATACAAGTATTACTGCATGAAATGGGTTTTTAATGAAAAACCTACTACATTGTTAAATTTCTATATATATAATATTAATATTGCGGCGGCGGCCGGCGATGGCCGACGCGCAAGAAGGGGAGACGACGGCTCCTCCTACCGCCATAATGACGCCGTCCATTCCTCCCTCCTCGCCGAGGCCTTCGCCTCCGATTTCCTCTGCTCCCTAGTCCCTCCTCCGCCGCATCCTCTCGTCCGCCTGCTCACCTTCCTCCCTCCGTCCCAGTGGCGGACGCAGGATTTCAACGATGGGGGTACGAAGTTACAGACTACGGACTGTGTACATAGTACCAAGGAAACTAGTTCGACGATGAAAATATACTCAAACCACTAATGAACACTCAATCCAAGCGCAGGCATGCATATCTCTACTACTTAAAAAATAAGAGGTGCTTCTATCGTCCGTCAAAAAAACCATGCGAAAAAAAACCGGGCGAAAAAAACTAGGTTTGTCCGATAAAAAAACCGGGCGAAAAAAAAAGAAAAGAAAAATCCAATCCAGAAAAAAAGGGGCGAAAAAAACTAGGCGAAAAAAAAGTTGTCCGATAAAAAAACCGGAATTTGTCCGATCCAAGAAAAAAAGGGCGAAAAAAATAAATAAAAGTTGTCCGATCCAAAAAAACGGGCGAACAAAAACGTGCGAAAAATAGAAAAGAAAAAACAAATCTGTCCTATCTCTATCTTCTCTATCTCTACTTTTTCTCTACTTCTTATATTTTTAAAAAATAAGAGGTGCTTCCTTCTTCCGTAAAAACAAACCGGGCGGAAAAAAACCGAGCGAAGAAAACCGGGTGAAAAAAAGTCCGATCCAAAAAAGGAGAAAAATAAGGGGCGAAAAAAACGATTGAAAAAGACCGGAAGAAAAAATGTCCGATCCAAACAACGGAGCCAAAAAACGGCGAAAAAAATCAGTCCGATCCAAAATATACGGGGCAAAAAAAATGAAAAAAAGAAACGAATCGATAAAAAAAGGGCGAAATTTTTTTAAAAAACTGTCAGATTCGAAAGAAAAAGAAATTATATATGACACGGTAAAAAAAATCGACCAGGCGAAAAAAACCGAGCGAAAAACATAAAAAAAAGTCCGATAAAAAAACGGGGCGAAAAAAAATCTGTCCGATAAAAAAAAGGCAAAAAAAGGGAAAATCGAAACGAATCCGACTCCGGCGCCGCGGTAAAAAAAGGGTGAAAAAATAAAAAAAAATGTCCGATTCCAAAGAAAAAGGAATCATACGTGACGCGGTAAAAAAACCAATCCTATTATATCTAGCAAGGTCCGTCACTAATAAAGTGGAAAAAAACCATTCGTAAAAAAGTGCACAAGAAAAAAATAAAAAGGGCGAAAAAAAGCACGGCGAAAAAAAGTCTAATTTCTATTCGTCGTTTTAGTAGTCCTTTTATATGTCTTCTTTATCTCTAATCTAGCTATTTAAAAAGAGAAGTTTCTACCGTATATTAAAAAAGAAAAAAATGCGCGAGAAAATAAAAACGGTTTAAAAAAACACGTGAGGAAAAAAATGTCAGAAAAAAGCGCAAAAGAAAACACGCTAAAAAAAAGTTCCGTAGTCAGTAAAAAAACACGCAAGAAAAAAAATATTTCCATCGTCGGTAAAAAAAGCATATGAGGAAAAAACTGTTAGAAAAAAAAGCTAAATTGATGGACACTTGGTCAGGTAGGCTCCATCGATTTTTTTTATCTCCTACGCGACTTTTGTTTCGTCATCTATTCTCCTGTATTGGAGACCCTACACATCTTTGTAGGCAATTATCATACTATTTTTGTGAAGTATAGCTATTATTTGTAGGCAATTATCATATTATTTTTGTGAAGTATAGCTATTATTCCTAATAACATATTATATGGAAATAATCTTAGAAAATAAACATATTTTAATTGTTATTTAGAGAAGAGTGCACAGTGACTCTATTTTGTGTAGACTTGATCATACGAGATAATGTAGGATTTGATTGGTTGCAATAATGAGATTAAAAGAATATTTTAGATTATATGCATGTTGTCACATGAATAATCCAATTATTTTAGGTAAAATAAACATCATAAGGTTGCCATCATCGAAGTTGGGCTATTATATTTAAGATGTTCCAATTTTCTTATTTTCTGATTGTCATACATGGTTATGCGTGAAAAACGTATATTATCATTACGTTTTTTCACCCGTTGCAACGCACGGGCATGTTTGCTAGTATAAACAAACTATATCTCAATCTCTATACATAACTTGTTGTGAATGATTTGTAGTGAACAATGAACGAAAAAAATAGTACAGAAGACACAACTAACCATTGCGATTGTAGCGATTATATGGCTGCACCACCCATAAAGATAGGATCCAATCTAGAGGAAGAAAATACCATTGAATGATACCCAATTATCTCTATTATCTAGAAGAAGAAAATACCATTGGACGGATGGTTGTATTGCTTTTTTCAAAGCCTACAAGTATTTTGGCCTAATGATATGTATACATAGTATATATAATCTTTTTTGTTACCAAAAATTTTGGGGGTACAGCTGTACCCCCATGTCCCAGTGTAGGTCCGCCCCTGCTCCGTCCACCTTCCCGCGCCGGCCCTCCCCCGTGCAGACCGGCTTCCCGACCTCCCTTGTTGACCTCGTCTTCAAGAACCATGATCGCCTCCTCCTCAACAAGCCCAGGCGCCGTCGCCCGATGACGGCCACCGCCCCGCCATCTCCCACCACTGCCCTCGTTGGTGTTGGGTCCTCCTCTTGCCTCCTCCCACGGTGGAGACCGACAGACGTCGCTGAGCTGCCAGATTTGCGCGGCCGCATCTTCGTCTCGATGATCTAGGAGGTGGAGTCGGAGGTGGCGGCGACGCCCAGGTTGAGGTATGCCGATTCCGTCTCCTCCCTTTGGACCGACGGTGACCTCCTCCACCTTGCCCTCCCAGCCGCGAGCGGGACGGCCAGCGAGGGGAGTGGGGAGTCCAGCGGCGAGCGCGCACGAGGAGGGAGGAGCGTGGGGAGGCCTCTTTCTCCACGCGGCCACCGCCCGTCGGCCCTATCCCTACCGTCCCCGCTCCTCCGTTGTCGCCCTCCTCCACGCCTACGGCCTCTGCACCCCCGGCCTCCTCCCCAACTGACCTGCTCCCGCGTCGCCTATTGCTAGCCATCGGACCTTCTCCTCTCCCTTCTCGACCCGGCGACCTCCTCACGACCTGCCGACCGGCCTGCTAGAGGAGAAAAGTGAGATACAGAGAGAGAGGAGGAAGGGAAAGGAGGGGAAGGAGAGAGAGGGTGATACGTGGCATCCTGATAGGTGGGGCCCACGTGGGTCCCATGGTGATTCAGCCACCACGTCGTATAAAAACAGGGTCAAAACCACTGAAGAATCTAAAGTGAACGGTTTTGAAAGTTAAGGGATGTCATATATTTGGTTTTGTGGTTGAGGGATGATTTTTGTAACTCGATGATAAGTTGAGAGACCTCCTATGTACTTTTTCCTGATATTTTAAGTGTGACGAAAGCGGCCGGTCTGATTGGTGGAGAAACTAATAAGGGAGTACAATGACACTAGTGATTAGGCGTGTTTGTAAAGTGATATTAATACGTTTTGCTGATCTAGAAGATATATTAAGAAAAAAACAGAGGAGAGCAAGTATATGTGACTATTGGCGAAACAACTTGTGTTATATATTATTTTCTTTAACTACAAAAGTACAAGTGCACGTGCATTGCATGCTTCTAGCTCAGCTCTACATATTTTATTAAGTACAGATCTCTTCTACCGGTTTGACCGATAACACAAAAGATATGTCTATATATAACTTCTTATTTTCTCTGTCCTAAAATAAATATAAATGTGTGCTATATAGTTACATTTATCTTAGAAATTTTGTATTTTTCAAAGCCACTTCTCTTAAATTTTGGAGTTTACTTCCGCACGCCAGCTCGCCAGTTGGCAGAGATAATAACGTGGTCTGGTCCTATTTCGAACAAATCTTAAACTAACGACACTGCACTACACGCTTGATCCGAAAGTTGACCATAAGCACCTAATTAATTCATTAATTAGTCGGATAAGGCCTAAGAACACTTTAATAATATAGCCAAGGCTCTAAACCATTTATAGTCATCTTAATAGCCAATTCATATATTAGGTATTTATAAACATATACTACATAATTAATATCCAGTCTCACATGTCATACACACATACATCTTGGAGTCTGTACTATAACTGTCTATAAATCTGCAGCCCGCTACTCTTCTCTCTTCTGTTTTATCTTCTCGAAATCTATTTATAGTTGATTTATAGTCTGCTATTGTATATTGTGTAAGCATTTTTAGTAAAGTATGTTAGAAAAATCATTCTTTGATTCTATCCCATTATTTAATTAGTTCCTGGACTTTGTATATTATACTACTCCAGCACGTTAGCCGATATTAATCATATCCCTGTTCCAACATCCAACGATGTAGCTCGCTGACCTTTAAATAGGCGGTTGAGGTCTTCTTCTTTTTTTAAAAAAAATAAAACAATGAAACAGACCAATAAGTCTATTTAGAGTTCTGAAAAGCAACTGGTTGGTAGCCAGCTTATGAAAATATGAAAAATCCGTGTTTCCCAACTTTTGTTTTCTAGTTTATTTTTTGAATTTTACAACTACATCTTCTTAAAATCTAAATAAAAAACTGAACCGTTTGAGGGAGCTTCTGATTCTGGGAGAAGCTGCACTAGCTATAGGCTCTGTTTGGGGGAGCTTGTCCCAGCTGCAGCTTTTCCTAAAAGCTGCTTCTGCTAGAAGCTGCCCCAAACAGTCCACAGCTTCTGAGAATCTGTAGTTATATATTCTGAAAGATAAACTAAGAAGGCAGAAGCTGGAGAAGCTGGGTTTCAGAGCTTTTCCAGATTCTCAGAAGCTGACTATCAAATAGCTGCCTTTTAGAATCTAAAGCTCCCCAAACAGGCCCATAACCTCCCCAAATTAACAGACCAATATATATGATCCGGCTTTTAAGAGAAAGCCAAGATAGAAGAGAGTCCACGGCTGAAATAGCGAAATGGCCTCCGCGCACGTCTTCTACCTCAACTTCTTCGCGGTGGAGTCCGACCCCCTCACGGCGGAGCGGACAAGGGAGCTCATCGACACCATCAAGACATTTATCGACAAACACTGATTCTTCCCTATTAATAATTTGCAATGAAGATCATGCATGTATTGCATGCATGCATATCCTGTGAGATAATTCGTGTGTGCAGGTGCATCTATCGTTTAGCCATGCACTGGTCCATGTCCATCCCTGCATGGGTATATGTTGGGGAAACTATTTTCATCCATAGAGGGGATATCCCCTCATTATTTGCATGTCACTTAAATGATTACGACAAATATTGAAAAAATTTGAGAAAATGTATTAACATATGAAATATCACTTTACAAACATGCAAGTTCAAATTCAACTTCTACATCTCTGATGAGGACATCACTTCGTCAGATACGCACATAACTTCATCCGTTCCAATGATAATTCCAAGTCCAAGTCCAGTTCGGCCTCTGGAGACAGCACTGACTTCAGACGGACCTAACGCCTTCATGCCAACTCCGATTTGGGTGATCTTGGACTTCGTAGAAAGCTTATCTCGCTACCTTTCAAACGCATCTGGTCTCATGTCCAAATTCATCTCGAGTCAACGGGAATCACCAAAACAAAACAGTGTTGTTGCTGAAACCGAACTTGGGCCTTGGGCCTTGTAATAGACTAGTCCCATCTCGGAAGTGTCTCCTTCCACCTCCACAAATTTTAACTTAACCCTAGTTTTATTTTCCTCTATAAATAGCTTTGTACATCTTGAAAACAATTGGGTTTTGTTTAGTTGAATTTTGCCATGTGCCATTCACCTTGTCTCTAGTCCTCGCTCGATTAGTCGGCGACTATAGATTCAGATCCCCCAATAGTTGGTGTGTTGATTTGCCGGGTTAATTAGATCTACCACTTCAATCGCAACTATTCCTTTGTGCTTAATTACATATTCGCAATATTTAGATTGCATCTTATCTTGTTCTTGCAGTGTTCTCTCGTTTGCATTGCAGGGATCATCAACCACGCGTCACGGTTGGTACGACATCGTTTGTGGTGTAGCGATTGCACGGCGTCCTGGACTTGTTCTGGTTGGTAGCCACGTCGCAAACGTCGCACTCGATCAAAGCGAGAGTTATCCTCTCACCAGAAGATCATACCACGAGAGAGAGCATCATCAATCTCGCAACTAAAAAACAAATTTGACTATGAATATACGTTAACTAGATGTAGTTTAATTTGTTTTTTTTACGAGATGTAGAAGTTGAATTTGAACTTGTATGTTTGTGGAGTGATATATCACATAATAATACATCTTCTCAATTTTTTTCAATTTTTTTCATAATTATTTAAGTGGCATGCAAACAACAAGGTAATATCCCCTCGAGGATGAAAATCCACTCCCGTAATGTTGTGTTCAGTTTCTGCATGTTTGTTATACCTAGTTTGATCGGTTTGGTGAATGTTTTGTAGTTTCAAACTTCCGATAAAATACAGCATATGCATGAGCATATTGGCATCCATTTACATATGCACCTGTTTTTCCGATTACAGCGAGGACGCACATACATCATCATCCAACCTGTTTTTCCGATTACAGCGAGGACGCACATACATCATCATCCATCCTATAAATCAAATAGTAATGATATTTTTTCAATCCGATAAATTTATAACGGTATGGATCCAATTAACCAAAATTTCTATGCTACCAAATTATTGAAACGGCTCGATCAATTCATGGGCCCGTGTATGGGCGTGGCCCGAAGAAAAATCTAGAATTTTTTTTGTGAAATGTGATGATAATGCCAAAACATCTATATCCATAACCAAAAGTTACTACCTCATCCAAAAATATAGCGATTTTCGGCTTTATACAAACTAGCATGGTGACCTCGTGCAGAATGCACGGCTGGCATCCTTATATTTTTCTCTCATGAAATAACATATAAATTTTCTTGATTTATTACATCTTATATAAAAAATAATCAAAACAATGCATAGGCGCAATAGTTAGAGTGGTGTGCTTGCCAGAGCTAGGTCACCGAGTTCGATTCCCCTCATCCTTTGCTTGTGAAATTTTTTTCTTCCCCATTATCACAAATCACAAAGCACATCCAATGAATAAAGAACCGAATGGTGCCTCCTCCGGTTGTCTGTCGCAAGAAATATAACAGATCCGTATTTTTAAAAATAAAAAATATCAATCAGATTTTGTTGGGTTTAGTCTCACTTCGAATGTTCAAAGAAAGATGCACGGAATTGCCATGTTTTCGAACTCCATTTGGTCGTTAAAAACAGCATGGCGTGGGCGTACAATGTACCAATGTCAGATGATCTTAATTTGGCAAGCTCTGAGACATGAGCTATACAAAGCGATGATTAAGAGGGTGAGAGGTCGTCTTTGTTTGTTAATCTAAAGAAGTAAAGAATATATGCTTAATTAGCTACCAATATGTGAAATGATGTGTGTAGTGACACGTACGTACGACAAATTTAGTCGCTCTCGTTATAATGTTTCTTGCATATATTGCATCTGATCGACAGAGGAACATGCAAGGCTGCAAGAATATGTACTACGACACTATAGGCTACTGGAAAGCTAAAGGCCTAATCGTTTCGCTTTTTTCGTATGGCTTATTAGAGAATAATAATAAAATTAATAGTGGAGTTTAGAGTCCACTATTAATTTTATTATTATTATTCTGAATTTTAATTAATTCTAAATTCCTATATGGACTCTGTACTCTTCTTCTACTATTCCTTATTATTTTTAATTCTGTATTCTATTATTTATTCATTGTATTCCTATATGGACTCTTCACTTTTTTTTCTAATATCCTTTATTTTTAATTCCTAATTTCGGTTATTTTTAAATTGTATTTCTATATGGATTCTATACTATTATTTCAATATTCCTTTTTTAATTTTTAATTTTAGTTATTTCTAAATTGTATTTCTATATGGACTCTAACCTCTTGTTTTATTTTATTTATTTCGAATTTTCTTTAGTTCTAATTCCTTATTTTTTTAATTTCTTATTTTCTAATTCCGAAATTTAACTATTTTTAATTTGTATTTCTATGTGAACGTACTCTGTTTTTATTTTTCTCCAATAAATATGAGAATTTCTAGGTTGTGAGAGTGAACGTGGATGCTTTCATTTCTATTATTTTAATAAGTTAATAGATGTATGTCCAGATATAGAGTCAGAATTTATTACACTTTGAGACAAAAGTAGTACTATATTTTGAACAGAGGAGTATTAAATAGACCATTTACCAGAAAGTATACATGGTTATGTCTTACAAATATAGAGAGGAGGATCACTGGATCAGTATACGAAAAAAAATGAATGAATATGAGAATATTGTCCCCACTCAAAATCTCTGTTTTTTTCTTGTGTTTTGTCAGATTATGCAACCCTTATATCGATTCGACAGTAGGAGTAGAGGTTATCTAACAATGTGAACGGATTTGTATGATAGGATGTCAAAGTTAATTTCATGTGGTTTGCACGCGTCTCTCCTCGGAGTATCTATCAATTCAATTGGACAGATCACAGATAACATAAACAAGGATAGCTCTGTATCACTTCTCATTAATCACGTCCTTTTTAAAAGTAGTTAGCTCGAATTTTTGGATTTCTACTTCTTCACGCCAACTCGCAAGTTCAGAGCAAAAAATAATTAATGACACTGCGCTTTACTTTTGTTCCGGAAGTTGACTTAAGCACCTTAATTAGCTGGATAAGGCGGGCCTAAGTTTTGATTACTAGTACTATTAAAGTTGTTCTTTTGTACGTCAGGAAAATCATTCTGCGATTCTATCCCGTTATTTAATTCATCGACTTTGCACGTTGGCCTGTTATATATATATATATATATGATCATTAATAATCATATCTGCATCTGTTCTACCAAGTTCGAACAACAGCACAATGGGCTCAATAAGATGGGGTCTGGGCCGCCTGGCCTTCGCAATGTTGTTAGCAACGATAGCTGAAATGGGCGGGAGTACTGATCCTAACAAGACGGTAGTCGAGGAGGTCACCGGCTGGCTCCGCCTCTACTCCGACGGCACCGTCGACCGGCTGACACCACCGGGTGCCGAGCCCTTCACCGCCATCGTCCCGCCCTACACCGAGCCGCGCAATGGCGTCACCGTGCACGACGTCACCACGGCCAGGGGTGTAGACGTCCGCCTCTACCTCCCGGCCGAGCCGCCGGCAGCCGCGCACCGGCCACGGCGGCGTCGACCTCTCCTCCTTCACCTCCATGGTGGTGGGTTCTGTCTCTCCCGTCCATCGTGGGCGCTCTACCACAACTTCTACGCCCCTCTCGCTGCAAAGCTGGATGTCGCGGCATGGCCAGCGTCAATGGCGGCAGGGAGGCGGTGCTCGGGCGCAAGGGGGAGGAAGACGGAGACGATGCCGGCGACATCCAGCTTTGCAGCGAGAGGGGCGTAGAAGTTGTGGTAGAGCGCCCACGATGGACGGGAGAGACAGAACCCACCACCATGGAGGTGAAGGAGGAGAGGTCGACGCCGCCGTGGCCGGTGCGCGGCTGCCGGCGGCTCGGCCGGGAGGCAGTACCAAAGATTATTATAAGCACTTGATGCTTTCCTTTATTAGTATTTATTATTATTGTGATCTCAGTTGAACATCAAACTGGTACAGCTTAATTTCTGATCCAGGAAAAGAACAGCATAGACACCACAAAAATATATATGCACTTGACAAGGGAACCATGCAATGAACAGAGACATACGTGATGTAGGTCTTGGCTTTCTTCGCTCCTTCAAAATTTCTGGCCTGGGTATCACAGCACCAGATGCATTCATTCCTCTAGCAAACCTGACTTTAGTTCCATCTTCCAAATACGATGTTGCTGATGGTGGCGGAGAAGGACTTGCTCCATGATCCCCAGGTGGAGTACGGCGAGGCCATGGCACCGCGTTGGGAAGACGGTGGAGACGGTGGTGAGCCGCGGCGCGGTGGCGCACGTCTTCTACCTCAACTTCTTCGCCGTGGAGTCCGACCCCCTCACGGCGGAGCGGACAAGGGAGCTCATCGACACCATCAAGACATTTATCGACAGATACTGATTCTCCCTAATAGCAATTTGCAATGAAGATCATGCATGTATTGCATGCATGCATGTCCTGTGAGATAATTCGTATGTGCAGGTGCATCTATCTTTTAGCCATGCACTGGTCCATCTCCATCCGTGCATGGATGTATGTTGTGTTGAATTTCTGCATGTTTGTTACACCTAGTTTGATCGGTTTGGTGAATGTTTTCTAGTTGGGTTCAAACTTCCCTGTTAAATTTCCTGCGTGAATAAAATAGAGCATACTCAGTATGCATGAGCATATTGGCATCCAATTACATGCAGCGTTTTTCCCGATTACACCGAAGACTGCACATATACCACCATATTCACAAGTGTGGCCCTCAACTTACATTCAAATTAGAGAATGAGACCAATGCCATATCCTTGGCCTCATAAATTCCTATTGACAACACACTGGGATAGTCGGGTGTGTAATATTCGTGGACACTAGGATTAGATGCACATTTTACTCGACTGGTAAATCACATATTTCACCGCAAGAATACGATTGCTTAACAATATAGTTTTTTTTTCTACTAATAAAGAAACCATTCTTATCGTTCTTAATGGTTCAAAAGATATCTTATCATTCTTTTGGAAGCCATTAAGGCCCCATTTGATTCAAAGGAAAAACCATATGAATTCTAGAGGATTTTATCCTATGGGAAATAATCCTATAGAGTCCTTTGAAACAAAGGATTGTTTCCTATCAATTCCTTTGAAATTCCTATAGAATGAACCTTAGTAGAGCAATTTTGGAGGAAAATAAGCATGAGGTCTCACCTCATGTTTTCCTCTTCATGTGTCTAAGGTTCCTGCGTTTTTCCTGTGTGCTAATCAAACGATAGTTTGAAGACTTTCCTGTGTTTCAAAATCCCATAGGAATCCAATAAGTGTGGCATTCAATTCCTACGTTTTTCCTATTCCTCTGTTTTCTCAATCCTGCGATTCAAAGGGGCCCATATGTGGTTCCAATAGTAACATATTGATATTACTGACACACAAAAACATTTTTTTTCATATACTATGATGGTTTTTAAACCCTTGTATGATAACCCTTTGTATAGTTACATGTTAGTGTGCACCGAACTACACGTACTAGTTGTGTGTTTACATGAAAAAAAAACTTCGGCGGGGTGGAAATAAAGAAACCCTAAGATATCTTATAGTATTTGTTGGTTGCTTGATATTTTCAAACGTTATATATCACTTTTGAATGATCCATATACTACTCTAAGGTTCGAATATATAGCCAGGAAGTAATCATAACCCAACAAGTCTCTCTAGTTCTAAAAATAAATACAAGTGTCTCTCAGGCCTACCTCACAAGCATCCACCACCTCATCGCCCTCTAATGGCCTCTCAAAAAATATGACACTAGATAACTCTCCTATAGAGAAATACTTTTATCTCTTAAGGAAATATCCTTTCATTTTTACATGACATCTAAACAGTTACAAAAAAATATAATAAGATAATTAAATTATTCATATGCGATATATATCATTTCATAAACATGCATGATTATTCATTTGACCTATAAAATCTGTAAAAGAAAGAACAAATATGACATGAATCAACGAGGGGAAATCGCACATCAAAGTATGAAAAAAAGAATGAAGTGCATGGCCGGTCCCTAAACTTGTGTGGGTGGGTCATTTAGGTTATTAGGTCCCTAAACTTGTCATAGGTGTAATATAGGTCCAAACAAGTTCTAACCCGCTCCATGCGCTGACATGGCATTGCTATGGTGGCACCTACGTGTCAATTAATGGAATCCACATATCAAGCATATATAAAAAATAAAATTAAAAACCATATTTTCTCCTCTTAAGTAGATAGAAAAAGATTTAAAAAATCTAAGGTAGAGAGGATAGAATATGTTTTTATTTTTTTTTCCTATATGACTGACACATAGGTCCGACTAACACGTAGGCACTACCGTGGCATTGCCACGTCAGCGCATGGAACAAGTTAAAGCTTGTTTGGAACTATATATATATAACACCTAAGATAAGTTTAGGATCAAAAATGCATCTTAAGAGACCTAGATGACACACCCGTATAGTCGCATAAGTTTTAGAAACGGCTCGAGCAGTTCTCTCTATGAAAAACTATCTCCTCCTCTCACACCGTGCCATATCCCGAACATCCCTCGATCGAATGACAGCTAACTCACTGAAAAACTGCGGCATTGGCGATGTGGTTTCGCTGCTTGGCCATCACTGCTCCGTCGTCGGCTTGCCGGGAAAGGACTCCGTGTTAGTGATATTTGAAGGGCAATTTGATCTATCCAACGGCTATTGTTAGTCAACTGCATGGGATTTAGGGAATTGCAGTTGACTGACTTTAGCAAATACGAACTGAAACTCCAACGAAGAAGCAAATTAACTTAATTAATAAGTTGAGCAGCCTCTAGGCCTGTAGTTGGTTTTGGACATGGACGTTCCAACCACATTACTATATATCAACCTATAAGTTATTGGAGCAAAATAGTAATCCTCCATTCCAGAGAGATTTGATAGGTCGACACACCATTTTATCGGAAGTGTTAGGTGCGAAGAAGGCCACCATTTTCTGTCGATCGAGCTTTATTAAAGCTAGACCGAGACGAAACGACTCACCAAGACTTAAGTGAAAGACTCGAACATAACAAATTAAAGACGACTTGAGCCAATCAACGATGGCGTCAAGCCAGCGCGTCCACACTCCACACAACGTATGTATGCGCTCAGAATTTGCAAGATCCGGTTCATCCATGCTCGCCGTGAATCCGTGCTGCGTCTATAAAACACAAACGCAGCATAGCCTGTTCATTTCACATTTTCACTGCTACAGACTCGATCAGCTGCTGCCATGGCAACATTGCCGCAAATGGCCGCGACCAAGGAGCATCAAGAGGCAGCTAACCCGACCACGACCAGGACGCTGGTCGAGTCCGTCACCAACTGGATCCGCGTCTACTCCGACGGCTCCGTCGACCGCCTCGGCCCGCCGGAAGCCGCCGCGTTCATGGTCCTCGTCCCGCCGTACGACGACCCACGCGACGGGGTCACCGTCCACGACGTCGCCACGGACCATGGCGTCGACGTCCGCCTTTACCTGACGACGACGACGCCGGCCGGGCGCCGCCCTGTTCTCGTCCATTTCCACGGCGGCGGCTTCTGCCTGTCCCACGCCGCGTGGTCGCTCTACCACCGCTTCTACGCGCGCCTCGCCATGGAGCTCGACGTCGCGGGCATCGTCTCCGTCGTCCTCCCGCTCGCGCCGGAGCACCGCCTCCCCGCTGCCATCCACGCCGGACACGCCGCGCTGCTCTGGCTCCGTGACGTCGCGTCCGGCGCCAGCGACACCATCGCGCACCATGCGGTCGAACGCCTCCGCGACGCCGCCGACTTCTCCCGCGTGTTCCTCATCGGGGACAGCGCGGGCGGCGTCCTCGTGCACAACGTGGCGGCACGCGCCGGCGAGGCTGGGGCCGAGCCTCTCGACCCGATACGCCTCGTCGGCGGTGTCCAGCTCCACCCGGGCTTCATCTTGCCGGAGAAGAGCCTGTCGGAGCTGGAGAACCCGCCCACGCCGTTCATGACGCAGGAGACGGTGGACAAGTTCGTCATGCTCGCGTTGCCGGTGGGAACCACCAGCAGGGACCACCCGTACACGTCTCCGGCGGCTGCGGTGACGGCGGCGGAGGGAGCCCAGCTGCCGCCGATGCTGGTGATGGTCGCGGAGGAGGACATGCTCCTTGACGCGCAGGTGGAGTACGGCGAGGCCATGGCGCGCGCTGGCAAGGCGGTGGAGACGGTGGTCAGCCGCGGCCGCGGGATCGGCCACGTGTTCTACCTCAACTGGTTCGCCGTGGAGTCCGACCCCGTCGCGGCGGCGCGTGCGCGGGAGCTCGTCGACGCCGTCAAGAGCTTCGTCGATAGCCACTGAAACGATGCGCTCTTTTTTCCCCGACCGATTCCAAGTTTGTACCGGTGTCTGCTTGTACATCTGAATTTGTGTCGAAATCCTGTACCTGTCACGTAGTACTACATCACAATGGCTCTGTATTTTTAAACAACTTTCCCGCGAACACGTGTCTTGGTATCTCCGATCCACTTACGAAATTTCGATTTGATGGAGCAATACGTCGAGAAGATGCTCAGTTTAGGCTTAAGTTCGCGCCGGTGCCCAGGTGCGAGAAAGGCGGCAGGTTCTTCTTCACTAGCTGCAAGCGGCACAAGGGGAGTAGCACCAGGAAAGAGCGAACCGCCGGGGCTGGCACCTGGGTGAGGCAGAACAGCAAGGAGGTGAAGAACAAGGCGGGGGTCAAGGTCGGCGAGACCCAGAACTTCCGTTTCAAGAAGGACGGGAGCTACACCGACTGGCTGATGGAGGAGCACCACTGCTGCCGGCAGCAAGCCGTCGCCGGCGACGAGGAGCCCGTCATCTGCCGGATGTATGTGTCGCCGAGGGCGCCTCCGGATTCCGCGGCGCGCCAGGAATCCGCTGCTTTCGTGCAGCAGCAGCCGGCGCCGCAGGTTTCCGAGCCGCCGTGCGACAAGAAGAAGAGAGATGATGTGGCAGAAGAAGCCCCTGCCGCGGCTTAGGCGTCATCAGAACAGAATATATGATTTGAACTTTTTTTTTTACCAAATGTATGTGCATTTCCAGTGGGATAAAGATTCTAACCAAAACAGAGACTAAAAACATGCGGGTGATGCTTTTTCAGTGACCATTACAAAATTATTTCGAGAGCAATACAGGTGCAAAGTTGAAGACAGACTTCCTGCTATCTGAATTGGGGTGCTGTCACACATACAATGAACTCTCCCTGAGTAGCAACCCAGATAGAACTAGCCTATAGATCAGGCATCCCAATTCCAGCCTTGGCATCATAGGTTTTCTCCAGCACATGCTCAATTGGTGTATCCTTTGGGCCAGCTGCATGAATGAAACAAAATGGCCAAATTTAGTTTCCTCACAAAAAAAAAAAGAAAATATATACATCATATGCCGAGTAATATATTGACACTTTGACAGGAAATAGAACGCATTTGCTTGCATGTCAATTACATATTAGTCATTCGATAATAGATAGCCAAAATACAAAGGCAAACATATTTAGTATTTTGACTCCAGGTATGTAAAGGTCATGGATAGATCAGAGTCATGATTTTTCTTTTTCAGTTTGTATTATTAGTTAACTGCTATTATCGTTCCAATGCAGAACAATTACAAAACAAACAATAGTACAACAAGCCAAACAGCAAACACCATAAGAAACATCTACTGTAGTAAACTAGTAATTATGCATGATGTTACAGTACCAAAGATTATTATAAGCACTTGATGCTTTCCTTTATTAGTATTTATTATTATTGTGATCTCAGTTGAACATCAAACTGGTACAGCTTAATTTCTGATCCAGGAAAAGAACAGCATAGACACCACAAAAATATATATGCACTTGACAAGGGAACCATGCAATGAACAGAGACATACGTGATGTAGGTCTTGGCTTTCTTCGCTCCTTCAAAATTTCTGGCCTGGGTATCACAGCACCAGATGCATTCATTCCTCTAGCAAACCTGACTTTAGTTCCATCTTCCAAATACTTGTATCCAATCTTACATGGTTTCCTGTTGCCAGCGTTGTGTGGATAAATTTACCTTTTACCAGTAAACTGCAGTAGAAATGGAAGAAAAAATATTCTATCTAGATGACAAGATGGATGGTTAAGTATCATACCCAGTGACTGGATCAAGTACTTGAACATTTGAAACATGAAGTGGAGCTTCAATTGAGAAAATCCCACCTGTATGTCCTTCTCCTTGCTTAATATGTTTCTTAACCTGAAATGATATTAAGGCACAATTATTATTATCCAAACTCTTATGTACAAGAGAAAACACTCACATACATAAGAACAAGAAACTGTTGTCTGTCGTTAGTTGTTACTTCCTCCGTTTCACAATATAAGTCATTCTAGCATTTTCCACATTCATATTGATGTTAATGAATCTAGATAGAAACATCAATATAAATGTGGGAAATACTAAATGCTAAAATGACTTACATTGTGAAACAGAGGGAGTACTGATTACAGCTGCCCAGTAGTCAAAAAGAAAAATGTGACACGTAACAACAAACATGTGAAGATTTTAGAAGGACAAGGTTTTTACAGTTTCACCATTCTTCTATTGCACCCATTAAAATCAATTCCTCAAGATCCATCTGGATACTGGACGAAACTAATTCAGTATTTACTCCTCTTTGTTATGGCATACAAATGATACAAACACACATGATATGATCCAAAATAGATACAGCATGTACCATTATGCAGTACATAGAACACAAGGATCCAGCAGGCATCTACAATTTCTGATTATTCTATGCATAAAGGCAGATGCTAAATTATTTGACCACTGCTTTTGTTGGATCACGCATAGCTAATTGTTGAGCTTATCATAAACACCACTCTCTATATACGATGATATGCACAGGTATCCAATTCCTCTTGATAAAAACTCTCTTCATATTATGCTATCCTTGTGCCATGATGGATATATAGTCCGCGAAATAATATTACGTTATGAGTATTTACAGGTTCAAATTCGTATGAACAACACTCCAATGGAAACAATGGTCGAGCTTACATCTGTTACAGCAAGTCATAAGCTATGTTTGTGACAGCAGTCAAAAACTATGTTTGCAGCTCCTACGACTAATCTGAACTCAGGACTTGGGAGTTTAAAAAAAAAAAAACGAGTGCACCGTGGAGATCAGGTCACATACTGCCATCTGACAGATAAAGCGTTGTAAGCTCTTTTATCTCATTATTAAATGAAGCTTTTGTGCCTCTATTCTAAACTTTCAATAGTTGGGCTTAAAACCTTTTCAAAAAAAAAAGAAAAAAAATGCAGTAGTTTGCATCAGGCTAAATAATAAACGGTAATTTTCTGAACCAGTTAAACCGATGACACAAAACCTTGAAATCTTTCAACCAATCAGCACAAAATCTATGCAGTATTTGACAATTTCTGGAGGAGGGTGCATCAGTATAGCAATAACTTACCAAATTCTTTCCCTCGACGATGACACGGTTCTGCGACCGAATGACCCGCTTGATGAGCCCGCTCTCCCCCTTGTCCTTGCCTCTTATGATCATCACCTGGAAATAAACAGCGCCGAAATTGGAGATTTTGCTAGAAAGAGGAGAGGGGCGAAGAGGAATGCGAGGACGGGGAAAGATAATTACGTTGTCACCGCGGAGGATCTTCCAGTGTCTGATGAGCTTCTCCGCAGCCTTCCACCCCATCTCTCTCGACTAGATCCCTCCTCTCTTCCCCGCCCGCGGCTCGCTCTTGGGTTCCCCCTCCGCTCCCTGTAGCCTCAAGCCTTGGTTGCGGCGGAGATGGGGGGTGGCGGCGGCGGCGAGGGAGGCGGCGCGAGCGGCGAGCGAGATGCTGGAAGAGTGACAGATCAAAGTGGGCCGAGATGATACGGGATTTTAACTGGGCCGTTTAGTAATGGACCATAGACCTTGTGAAGCTATGGGCTTATGATGGGCTTTGTGAAATCCTCCCAGGCCTATATAGTTGTCTGATTGGAAAAAAAAACTAACAGTTTCTACTCGGCATTCTCGAATGAAACGAGTAATGAAATTGAAGAGGCATGCTATGATATCATCTTTTCGTTTATGCTTATCAGCTAAAATTTAAATTTTCAACGTTAACTTTAGAGTGATTTTGGATTCTTTTTATTGAAGTTTATTTTTCGACCTTTGCTTTTAAACCGCTAACAACATACATACATACATACATGTATGTATGTATGTATGTATGATATAAATTACTTTTCATTTTCAAATATACCGTTTGGCTTATTACTCAAATAAGAGAAACGATGGAGCCTAAGTGAGCTCGAATCATTGGAGTTCCTATTCAATTTCCTTTTGTTTGTCAACGTTTCTCCGGGCTTGAAATGGTCCGTTTCATTGTCAGCTGTGCAGCTAATGACGACGCTGCCAACCAGCTTATCACACGTTCTGTTAAGTGTTATGCAGTTGATTCTCTTTCTAGCTGTCTAAATTTCTTAATCCTCGGATCCCACGCAGAAGCAGTTGACCAACCGAGTAACCAAGTACTGATGAAGCAATTGTAGATTTGTAGTAGCATTTGCTACTTGCTAGTACTACAGTTCAGCAACTGATCGAGAGCTGAAGCACACCGCACGTAAAGCGTCCATGACGATAGAGAAACGCACGTCACCGCAACAACCGCCAACTTTATTACCCACCACCGCCGGCGTCACACCTCGCCAGCCACATCAAAGCTTCCTCTCCTACCTCGTCCAAATGGGCGCCGCCGGCGACAACGCAGCCAAGGCCACTGCAGCCGCCGGCGGCAGTAATGGCAAGGGCACCGCCACAGCCATGGACGTCGTGTCGTCGTCTTCTTCATCTCCGGCACCGGCGCCGTCGGTGCTCAAGTCGGTGCTGCTGTCCTACACGTACGTGAGCGTGTGGATCACATTGAGCTTCTCAGTGATCGTGTACAACAAGTACATCCTCGATCCCAAGATGTACAATTGGCCATTCCCCATCTCCCTAACCATGATCCACATGGCGTTCTGCGCCTCCCTCGCCGTGGTGCTCGTCCGCGTCCTCCGCGTCGTCGCCGTGCCGGCGTCGCCGCCGATGACGCCCAGCCTCTACGCCGCCTCCGTCGTGCCGATCGGCGCGCTCTACGCGCTGTCGCTCTGGTTCTCCAACTCCGCATACATCTACCTCTCCGTCTCCTTCATCCAGATGCTCAAGGCGCTCATGCCCGTGGCCGTCTACTCCCTCGCCGTCGCGTTCCGCACCGACTCCTTCCGCCGCGCCTCCATGCTCAACATGCTCGGCATCTCCGCGGGTCGCCGTGGCCGCCTACGGCGCAGGCGCGGCTTCGACGCGTTTCCGGCAGCGCTCGTGCTGCAGCTCGCCCGTCGCCACCGAGGCCACGCGGCTCGTGCTCATCCAGATACTGCTCACCTCCAAGGGCATGTCGCTGAACCCCATCACCTCGCTCTACTACATCGCGCCGTGCTGCCTCGTGTTCTTGACGCTGCCATGGTACTTCGTCGAGCTGCCGAGGCTGCGCGCCGCCGCGGGCGCCGCCGTCCGGCCCGACGTGTTCGTGTTCGGGACGAACTCGCTGTGCGCGTTCGCGCTCAACCTGGCGGTGTTCCTGCTGGTGGGGAAGACGTCGGCGCTGACCATGAACGTGGCCGGCGTCGTCAAGGACTGGCTGCTCATCGCCTTCTCCTGGACAGTGATCAAGGACACCGTCACGCCGGTCAACCTCGTCGGCTATGGCATTGCCTTCCTCGGCGTCGCCTACTACAACCATGCCAAGCTGCAGGGGCTCAAGGCCAGGGAGGCAGAGAGGAGGGCCGCGTCAATGGCGACGGCGAAGGACGGCGACGCAGAAGCCGGTGCGCGGCTGCTGCCGGAGAAAGATGCCGGTGAGCAGAAGAACTGATCAAAGTCGAACACCAAGCATAGTACATTAATGAAGGTTGATAAATCAACGGCATTTTTTTCATCTTTAGATTGCCTGAAGCTGCTTAGTATTATGTTTGTAAACATTCATTATTACAGAGGATACAAATGATCAGTGATTCGAAATATGCATGCTTAAATTGCAGCATTCATTTTTTTCTCATTTTAAAGATTCACTCATCGTGTTAAAACTCCTTGCTCCCTGGGCACTAGTGTTCATCTAACATCACTGTCACATGGTTGTTAATCGTAGCATACTAGCATTCTGTTTGTTGATTGTGCTATATATGAATGATTTGGCGGATTTGCTACATTTATGTCGCCACAAATTTCCGTTGATTACAGTCGGTATACATGCCTATTGGTCACACAGCCGCACAGGCCTCCCACTGCATGTGCTTCCTTGAGAGAGAAGATTATTTCCACACATATATCGCGTGATGATAGAGGATTACATACTAATTACACTATAATTACATACTAATTACATATGCAATTTTAGAACTTATATATGCAATTTTGAAACTTACATTGTAAATACACTAAAATTACATATGTAATTTTAGGACTTACATATGTAATTTTGAGACTTACATTATAAATACACTAAAATTACATATGTAATTTAGGAACTTACGATGTAAATACATGCCGACTATTTTTTGGTGAAAAATATGGCGCCATAAATATAGCTACTCCCATGATTTGGTGCACGATGCAATAATGCAGAGCTCCAAACCTGATAATCCACTGGCTACCAAATACTACCTTCAGTTTTACTCAAAGTGCAACAAGAAAGGACCAAAAGACAAACAAATGCAGCAAGGAAATGACGCGAAGTGTCATTACAGTGAAGATAGTATATTGAGTGACTAGTAGGTCTGGGTAGTAGAAGAGAAAGGGATTTGCTAGCTTCCTACTCGTACTTAGGGTATAAAATTTTATAGTAGGGTAGTTGTCACATCTAATTTTATCCATGTAAGATAAGAGGTGATATATATAATACACCATATCTACACCACCTCTATTATTATAACCTAAATAATTTTATTTTATTTGTTTGTCCAATCCCCTCTTTCTTTCATCTTCTTTTTCTTGGGGTTTGTGTGGAGGTTGCCCCTTGCATGATAGGTGGCTCACATTCTCTTTCCTCAATTATTACTTCCACCTCATCATCCAATCATACATGATATTTTTAGAGGCAACACATTAAGCATCATAGTACTTGCCCTTACTGCTGCCTACGATATAGGAGTATCCTCCTAAACCCTATAAACTCTAATACTAAGGGCTTCTTTAAAACATAGGATTAAAAAAAGATAAATTTAAAAAAAACAAAGGATTTTGATAGAAATGCAAATACCAAATAGAGAATTATAAAACACAGGAAAAAAACACGAATGATCGTTTGATTAGGCTATAAGAATCAGGATAAGAGATAGACTTCAAAGAAATTTTCAAAGAGGTTAGAGCTCTTGTTAATTTTCCTCTAAAAATTTTAAAGAAAATGAGAGCAAAATTCACAAAACTACAAATATTATGACTAAACCACTAAAAATTTAATTAGTGTATCACAAAACAGCAGATTTAACACTAAATTTATCACAAAACTATACGTTTAAGATGAAGTGTCACAAAACTACATATTTAATAACAAAATTATCACAAAACTATGGGTTTAGAACCATTTTAGTCACAAAATTACAACACTTATTGCTCCAACATAACAATGGTGTTAGGGATTTAAATTCTAAAATATGTACTTTTGTGATGAATTCAATATTAAATATGTTGTTTTATTTTTTAAACATATTAAACCTGTAGTTTTGTGAGAAATTTGATGCCAAATTTGTTGTTTTGTGATAGTTTGGTCAACATACATGTAGTTTGTGAAATTTACACAAAATGATATGATTCAATCCTTGTTTCAAATGCTTTTATAGGAATTTTTTCAATATGATTAAAATCTTTCAAATTTGAAATCAAAGGGGGGTAAGCAGTACTATCTTTAGGTTCATTAAAAGCTAGCAACAAGAATACCGAAGCCATCATTTCGCTTATTTGCGAAATAAGAGAAACGACATATTTGCAAACAAAAAGTAATTTGTGAATAAAACTTTTATATATGTGTTCTTAGAGATCTAAAAGCAAAGGCTAAAAAATAAACTTTGATGAAAAAAAACCTCAAAATTAGCTCCAAATTTACGGTTGAAAATTCAAATTTTGGCTGATAAGCATAAGTATAAACGAAAAGTAGCTCCAAATTTAAAGTTGAAAATTCAATTTTTGACCGATAAGTATAAGTATAAGAGAAAAGATGAGGCCCTACATGAAGTCCTGTCCAATCATATATGCATCATTGACTCTCTCTCTCTCTCCTTTCAATTGTATTAATCGAGTAATATTTCGCTGAGTCTGATTAACCTAGGCCGCGTTTAGTTCGTGTGCCAATTTTTTTTAAGTATACGGACACACATTTAAAGTATTAAACGTAGACTAATAATAAAACAAATTACAGATTCCGCTTGTAAACTGCGAGACGAATTTATTAGGCCTAATTAATCCGTCATTAGCAAATGTTTACTGTAGCATCACATTGTCAAATCATTGTATAATTAGGCTCAAAAGATTCGTGTCGCAATTTACATACAAACTGCGTAATTGGTTTTTTATCCATATTTAATGATCCATACATGTGTCTAAATATTTGTTGTGACGGAATTTTTGGAAGTTTGAAAGAAACAAAACACTGCCGTGCATTTCGCCGCACATTGGAGGCCCATCAAGATTTTATATGGCCGCCATGGTCCAAGGCCTCAGGGACATTTCCTGTATTGGGCTGAGCCGGACTCTTCGTCAGGGATGAATTTGTAATCAGTGAAAAAATCGAGGGGCTGGATGCAAATCTCCATTCCCATCGTATTCCTCTTCTTCCAGCTCGAGACTAGGGCTCGCAGGTGGCTTATTCCCCCTCATTTGCTCGGGACCAGACCACACCTCCCCAAGGTGAGAACCAAATCTCTGATTCCAATCTTGTTACGTTCTTGGTTGTTCTTTGCCTTGCGATTTGGGAGCGGCAGCAGCAGTAAGGCGCTCGTCAAGATCTCTTCTTTTCAATTGTTGGGGTCGCGCTAGTTCGTCGAAATTTATCCTTTCCGATTGCTGGATTGCGTCATTTCGTTAATATTTCTCCTTCCCAATACCTATCTTGTGCTATTTGGAAACGAGAGCACTAATCTACTTCTTCGATCTAATATGTTTGTACAGGCCCTTGTATATAAACGAACAAACTTTACTCATATGTTCAGTCCATTAATTTTAGGTCCTAATGGTGGTTTTTTAACTTATGCGAAAATTGCAATGTGCTGAACAGTGCAGGTGATATCTCTTTCTTAACGAAAAATAGAGTCAGCATGTAATTATCTATATGGTACTTAAGATCCTAAAAATTAAGCAAGGGCTAGGTTGATTGCTTGCTGTATGAAAATTGTTCCAGTTAGCATTTTGCTCCATTCTTTGTTATTAGTCAGACTCTCAACTGCTGTCATGTTATTTACTCAGGAATTAGATTTTTACTTCAGATATCATATTATGTAAATTGTATTCTATTTCTCATCGTGCTTTTATCTCTGTGCCTTTTTTTTTTCTTTTCCTTTCCCTTCCATTTCATGGAATATATTGGCATCATCAGCTTGTTGATTATTCTTCGCATTGCATCATCTTTGCTTCCCCTCTTTTGCATGCTCTTGCTGTCCACCCTGATTGGGGATTGTATCTTGAGAACCTCCCCATAGAATCCTTTGTAACCATACCACTGTTTCCTCATTTGTTCCTTATACATTTTTCTATCCAGTTGGATACCCATGGCTGCATCCTGTTTGAGATTATTGCATAACAAGTACTCTTGTTTATTCGGTTGTTTTTCTTCCTATCCTTGTATCATCACTTTGCTCTCCCAATATTGTTGGCTCCTTTGCTCTTTCCAAAGTTGCCTTGGAACTTTGAGCTTTTCAAGATGCCAAGGAGGACAGATAATGCTGCTTCTGCCGATTCAGTTGAACCAGAAAAATCAGAAGAATGTTTGGAGTTTGATGATGAGGAGGAGGAGGTAGAAGAGGAGGAAATTGAATATGAAGAAATTGAGGAGGAGATAGAGGAGGAGGAGGAGGTAGAGGAGGATGAAGATGTTGTGGAGGAAGTTGAGGAGGTAGATGAGGAGGAAGATGAGGAGGAAGAAGAGGAATCTGATGAAACTGAAGGTGTAAGTAAAACTAAAGGTGTTCACCAGAAGGATGTTACTGAAAAGGGAAAGCATGCTGAGCTTCTTGCTCTTCCTCCCCATGGTTCTGAAGTATATGTTGGAGGCATCTCCAGTGATGTATCTTCTGAAGATCTGAAGAGACTATGTGAACCAGTTGGAGAAGTTGTGGAAGTAAGTACTGCTTACATTGTTCGTTTTATGTTTCCATGTGGCCTGTTTTGTTCTGAATTACATATTGTCCCGTTTTATGCAGGTGAGAATGATGAGAGGAAAGGACGATAGCAGGGGATATGCTTTTGTTAATTTTAGAACTAAAGGTTTGGCATTAAAGGCTGTCAAAGAATTGAACAATGCAAAACTGAAGGTTTGTTTTCTGTTGATCTTGAGAAATGTCTATACTGTCATTCCATCAGTACCATTGATTTTTATCCTAAGATTGGTAATTGATCAAGCAAGTTCTAGACATTTTTACTACACCTTTTTTGCAGTTTCCAAATGTGAACTGGTAGAGAACAAAATAGTGATTTCACTCGAATATTATCACGCAATAAGCTTTCCTTTTTTTCTAAAAAAAAATCAGTCTTATTGCACTTATATCTGCAGTTGACTTCTGTTGATTTTGACATAGCACAGTAATCTCACACATCAGCTGTGCTCCCTGTTTCCCTGGATATGTAGGAAGAAAGAGGGAGGGGCACACATATCTACTATACATGATCTCTAGTAATATCATGGTTTTGTAACTTCTAATATTTGGTTAAAACTACTGATTATGCCATTAATAGGAAACACTTGTTCATGATTGGGAGTGGTGGTAGCTTATGTTCTCTTACCAATAATTTTGGAAAACATAGCTTTGCTGCCCTGGTCACACACATGTGCAGAATATTTCCTGGTTCTCTGTTATAGCTGACAACTTATCTATCTTGATCTTTTATACCAACTGAATTTTTTCATTATGCTTCTTGTTACAGGGAAAGCGGATAAGGGTTTCTTCCTCGCAGGCTAAGAACAAGCTTTTTATTGGAAATGTACCCCATAGTTGGACAGATGATGATTTCAGAAAGGCTGTGGAGGAAGTTGGTCCAGGAGTATTAAAAGCTGATCTCATGAAGGTATGTATCCGGGTAGTTCAACAACTTTGTTATGCACCCTCGATCTTCTTTCTCCTAAAAATTTCTTTGTACTTGTAGGTCTCAAGTGCAAATCGCAATCGGGGTTATGGTTTTGTTGAATACTACAACCATGCATGTGCAGAGTATGCAAGGCAGGAGATGTCTTCCCCAACATTCAAACTAGATTCAAATGCTCCTACAGTCAGCTGGGCAGATCCTAAGAATAATGATTCGGCCTCTACTTCTCAGGTTCGTTCAAGCATAACATGAACAATTTTACTTTTCGTGTATAATTCTTATACCATGATGTTTTATATGAACTTGATTATTTTACGTGTGTTTTCAGGTTAAATCTGTATATGTGAAAAATCTGCCCAAGAATGTTACTCAAGCACAGTTGAAAAGGCTGTTTGAGCACCATGGAGAAATTGAAAAGGTTGTACTTCCTCCTTCAAGAGGAGGTCATGATAATAGGTATGGTTTTGTTCACTTTAAGGACAGGTCCATGGCCATGAGGGCTCTGCAGAACACAGAGAGATATGAGCTTGATGGTGAGCTTTCCTCTTGCCCTGTAATGACCCACTATGCTTAGTCTGGTTTGTCTGGTGCATTCAAGGTCTCACATATTTCTCTTAACAGGTCAGGTCCTGGATTGCTCACTTGCGAAACCTCCTGCTGCTGATAAGAAGGATGATAGAGTACCACTACCTAGTTCAAATGGAGCTCCATTGCTCCCGAGTTATCCTCCACTTGGATATGGTATCATGTCAGTACCAGGTGCCTATGGTGCTGCTCCTGCTAGTACTGCACAGGTACACGAGTACATCATCATCATAGACCCCTTTGCCCAATCAATGAGGAAATACATGTAGAAAAGGATGATTGATGCCCTTCTAACCATTGTATGCTCTGCTTTTTGCAGCCTATGCTGTATGCTCCAAGAGCTCCTCCAGGTGCAGCAATGGTTCCAATGATGTTACCGGATGGTCGTCTCGTATATGTTGTGTAAGCGCTACCAACCATC
Source organism: Oryza longistaminata (assembly GCA_009805545.1). Lineage (NCBI taxonomy): Eukaryota > Viridiplantae > Streptophyta > Magnoliopsida > Poales > Poaceae > Oryza > Oryza longistaminata. The sequence continues at coordinate 40,080,445 of CM020178.1, forward strand.
TTTTCTTCAGAAAAGCTAATAACATGTTATCAATTATCAGCATGAGATGAGATGAAATGACTTCTGTTCAGTTACACGTCATTTTGGCATTTCCATTGCTGATGATATCTTCATTGCTTCTTTGTAGACAACAGCCTGGTGGACAGTTGCCGCTGGCTTCGCCGCCACCGCAGCAAGCTGGACATCGTAGCGGCAGTGGAGGACGTCATGGCGGCAGTGGCAGCCGCTATGGCGGTGGTGGTGGCAGCTCCGGCAGTAGCAGGCCAGGTGCAAAACGGCAGAGAGGAGATGACAACAGCAGTAGCCGCCACAAAGGCCGGCGCCGCCCGTACTGATCTGATCAGCATAGCTGTAGCTACCACTTAGAAGATGTAGTGTCGTTGCAGAAAATTACCAGAAAATCTGGTAGAAATAATTTATACTGTTTGTACTCGTCGATTTATTAGAGGAATGCGTTTCTGAAACAAGACTGTACATGCGTATTTTACCTGTATCGCAGAGTGCTGAATCTGATGGTGCACTGGTACAGTATAAGCCAGTTTCAGGTCTCTTTGTAAGCTTGTTTTACATTATCTTTCGCTTTTGCAGTACCGTCAATTCACCCCTGTAAGCCACATGGACTACGAGATTTCTGGGCCAGAATCTGAGGTAGACAGTGAGGTGTGGCTTGGCTGGGTGGCGCAGCGACGTGTGTGCTCAAGACTGGAGACACGGTTGCTGCTGCCCGAGCTGAACACGTCGTGTTGACTCTCTCGAGAGGCGGACGGGTACGTGCCGCCCCTCCATCCATTCTAGCCTTCTAATCTAAAAGCATCCACGGCCTCCGTGGTGCGCTGCTTCTCGACTAGCCGCCTCCTCCGGGGAACCTCGTACAGGGCGGCGCCGGGCCAAAGCTCCGTATTCCGGTCGACCGCGAGTCCACGAAGCATCGGACGCCGGCGACGACACTGCAATCCGGCGTTCGTGGCAGCAGGTGAAAGGTGCGTGCTTTCTCCGCCTGAGAATGAATGGTTAATTCCCTTTGCAATTAAATTGCCAATTCTTTTTCTAATTTGTGCATCAAAATTTCCGGCCATATGGTGATTGTACATGTTGTATTGGACTTCTAGGCGCCGGATTAGCCAACTTCTAAATTTCTGATGCTTTCGCGCATGACAAAAATGACAGATCATATTTATCCATGTACTTCATTCTAATAAAATAACTCCCAGTTAATTATCTTTAGGTTGCTCATAGAGTCATAGTTACTCAGGGTTGGGCTATCCGGCTATGCTGTACCGTTCTATATTGATTGATATTTTGCCTGCCCAATATTGTACGCGAAGTGCTACAGTTAACATGATCATCAATGATGCTAGGTGTCTGATTTCCCTGAAACATGTTAGGTTCATGATGCTGATCTTTATTTATATACGAACTGTTATGTATGCTTTATCTGGTCAAGTTATGCTTGATAGTTGATACATCCTTTTGTTGTGAAGAATTCTAGTACAAATTTAGGTTTTTGAACAACAGGGCAATGTCAAAGGTTGCAATTGTTAGGTTAGCTTTCAATATACATTTGCAGCATAAACTGCCATGTCTCTGTCCAGTAGTTATGCCAATGTTTAACCTAGATTATTTCATTTACTTGAGGAAACATTTTTTTTGAATTTAGTTTCTCTACTCTCTGAACAATCCAACCTGGTAGTGTTATCTGACTCTGAATTATCTGAACTTTATACAGGGCCTATTTGGTGTAAGAATTTATATATCCGCCCACTCATTTAGTCATCTGCATCTTCTAAGTTGGGTGAAAAAATATGGATGACGGGGAGATAGAGCTTTCCAGCCAAATGATGTTTCCAAATCCAGAGATTCCAACCAGCCTTGATGACTTCCTGCCAAGCATCAGGACTACATGCACACACACTCATACTTGTAACCCGCCTGGTCCATCGGCAACAGAGCACACCCATACATGCTACCACACTCACACCCGTGTCTTCAGCTCAGATGATGATAGTTGCGGAGGTGACAAAGCCAAGCCAAAGAAGGGCCACAAGCCATTGGGCAACCGTGAGGCTGTCCGCAAATACCGGCAGAAGAAGAAGGCTCATACAGCACACTTGGAGTTGAATAAAGCAACTATCTTCACAAATCAAATACTAGTAATTCACCACAAGCAACCTAGGCAGAAGGAGCTATATATAACCATACGGACGAAAATAAACAAATGCAAATGAAGTTTGCATAAGACTATCAATGCAAATGCGCATAGGAAAACATACTAACTACCACCACTAGGTTCCGGTAATTATACTAGTATATGCTAGTTTGCCAAACAGATAGATAACATAAAACTAAGTTCAACACCTAAGAATAACTGGAACATTACGCCAATAAATTTAGCAAAAACCAAGTTTTCGGAATGAAATCGTCCTATCATTGATTAACCGATTTTCTGTGCTAAATTTTTAACATCCGACAAGTGGAAGTCCATACTCAATATTGCCTTCAAAGGATATACATGAAATACAAAGTCAGCACAAGTGCATTTTCAGAATTTAGGACATTCAACATGTTAATACTCCCAACACATAACTTAGGATATTCAACATGGTTAAATACCCCAACACACATCTCAATTATTAGTGTACTATGCAAAGCAAAAAAAAAAAAAAAAAAGCATGGCGACGTTACGGAGTAAAAATATGTTCTGATTATAGAATCCCTAAATAAATGTTAGCTCATGTAAACAAACTGACAGAAGGTATATGCCAATCAATACACACACAAAAGGGAAGGTATTATAATAACAAGTTATCATTTTAATAATATTTAATTTAATTACATATTCATCATCCTGTTAAAGATCATATCAAACCGCGTTTGAATGGATAAGTCAAAAATATTTTTAGTAATATAGATTCAAAACTATGTGCACTATATATTAAATTTAATTCCATATCCATCACCCTGTTAAGTAACTTACTAAATCAGAACTGTTGTGCATCAAAGGAAATAGCTGAAGAAAACACGACAGAAATAAGAAGAAATTTAGTAAGTGATCAAGTCACAATCAAAATTACATTAATGTAAGCATTTTAAGTGTATCACATTGCCAAAAACATTTTGAAGACATCTTCTGATATGCACTTTATGCACAATAATAGGAGGTAAATCAACGCATAACCACACAGAATGGGCAATGACACACGAAATATGATTAAACGTTTGCATGAGCTGGTAAAAGCAAACTAAATACATAATGGCAATTACTAGCTCAGCAATTTCCATAAAAGAACATACAAACACTATATCTATTTGACCTCACATCTCATGAATTACTAGACCTACACAAGAATTCGCATAGTAACACAATATATATAGACATCGAATAAATAAACGTCAGAAAGCAACCACAGAATATAGATATTATACTTTCTATCCTTTGGAACAGAATGAAGATGGAAAACAAACAAATTAGGAATTAATAATTAGCAAGAATGAAATGTTAATCACGCGAACAAAATTTAGTAAAAAAAACAATTTTGGGGAATGGAATCATCTTATCGTCATGCAAATGATCATTTCTGCTAAATTCCAAACATCTGACAACTAGAAGTCCATACTGTAACATGAAAAAGACAATAATTGGCAGAAAGCTCATGTAAAATATATTCTCACACAACTGAAATCATCTAGTGCCAGTGGATTTCAGAATTTAGGACATTCAACATGATTAATACTTGCAACACATAATTTAGTACATTCCAACACACACAACTCCAAATTAGTAACTTATTATGCAACGCAACTAAATTTGGATTGAGCGTGTACAGCAAACATTATTAACACATTAAAAATGTTAGGATTAGATTTCCCTAAAATAAATGTTACTAGGTCATGTATACAAACTGACGGAGCATATATAGCAACATTATTAACACAGTAAAGAAAATGTTAGGATTAAATTTTCCATAAATAAATCTTACTAGGTCATGCACACAAACTGATAGAACGTACAGGCCGACACACACATAAGGGTAAGGCATTAAGAGAACAAGTTATCAATTTTTAATATTCAATTTAATTGCATGTTCAAATCCTGTTAAATATCATATCAATTCAGGAGTCAGGTGGTAGAAAGGATAGGTTAAATAAGTAGCTATATAGATTCAGGAGTCAGGACTATGTGCATTATGCTGCAGGGGTGGAAGGGCCGCATCCTGTATGCTCACTCGGCGTGGGTCGTGGCAGAGGATGATGCGCACTAGGCAACTAGCCGCCATGACGGTGTTCGTGTGTTCTGGGAATGCTTGTTTGCTGTTGGATCAGTGGAGTTTATGGTCTTCGGCCTGCAGCAACTAGCGTTGGAGAGCTCACAGTAGTAACAACAAGCTTAGTGGCAATAATCCTTTCAGCTGCTTCAGCACAAGACGAGCTTCCATTGTCCACCAATGAATGACTAATGTAATATACCAGGAAAACCATAACGGCATAACCACTAGCTTCCTTTCAGCACAAGACGAGCTTCCATTGCCATTTGTCCACCAATGAACGACCAACCAATGTAATAATACCAGGAAAACCACAGACCAGACCACATAACCACAGATTAGAGTTCAGTCCTTGAAGATTGCTGAAGTTCGATGCTGATCCCACGGGATCTTTCAACTGTTGGCGTTACAGCCTTTCTTTCTTTGGTGCTTAGCTTGGGCAACGTACAGGTACAGGCACCGCCCATATTTCTGCAGTTCTGCTCTTTCTGAAGCTTATTGGGCGAAAGATATTGCCGTGTCAACATTAGTGACCACTGACCAGCCAACACAACATAAGATACTTCTCACCGAGATCACCCCAACACTCACACACACAACTCAAAAACTTAAATAAATCGGTGCCCCCTCCACTTTTATCCGGGCTTGGGACCGGCACTGGCAGTGTTAGGCACCCCCCTACCCCCAAACATAACACCCCAACACGTCAAGTGAAAAAAAAATTGGAGCACCTCTGACTGTTAAACAGTATGAAGTTAGTGAGTATAAAGAATAGATCGAGTTAGCTACCCATAGCCCATCATAGCATCTACCAACATCAAGGAGAGCAAAAACGTCGAATAAAGCAACTATCGTCATAATCAAATACTAGTAATTCACCACAAGCAACCTAGGCAGAAGGAGCTATATATAACCATACCGACGAAAATAAACAAATGCAAATGCAGTTTGCATTAGACTAACAATGCAAATGCGCATAGAAAAACAGACTAACTACCACCACTAGGTTCCGGTAATTATACTAGTATATGCTAGTTTGCCAAACAGGTAGATAACATAAACTAAGTTCAACATCTAAGGATAACTGGAACGCTACGCTAATAAATTTAGCTAATAAAACCAAATTTGCCGAATAAAATCGTCTTATCATTGATTAACCGATTTTCTGTGCTAAATTTTTAGCATCCGACAAGTGGAAGTCCATACTCAATATTGCCTTCAAAGGATATACATGAAATACAAAGTCAGCACAAGTGCATTTTCAGAACTTAGGACATTCAAACATGGTTAATACTCCCAACACATAATTTAGGATATTCAACATGGTTAAATACCACAACACATATCTCAATTATTAGTGTACTATGCAAAGAAAAAAATTAGATTAAGCATGGCGACGTTACGGAGTAAAAATTATGTTCGGATTATATATTCCCTAAATAAATGTTAGCTCATGTAAACAAACTGACAGAAGGTATATGCCAATCAATACACACACAAAAGGGAAGATATTATAAGAACAAGATATCATTTTAATAATATTTAATTTAATTACATATTCATCATCCTGTTAAAGATCATATCAAACCACGTTTGAATGGATAAGTCGAAAATATTTTAAATAATATAGATTCAAAACTATGTGCACTATATTAAATTTAATTCCATATCCATCACCCTATTAAGTAACTTACTAAATCAGAACTGTAGTGCATCAAAGGAAATAGCTGAAGAAAACACGACATAAATCAGAAGAAACTTGGCAAATGATCAAGTCATAATAAAATTACATTAATGTAAGCATTTTAAGTGTATCACATTGCAAAAAACATTTTGAAGACATCTTCTGATATGTACTTTATGCACAATAATAGGAGGTAAATCAACGCATAACCACACAGAATGGGCAATGACACACGAAATATGATTAAACAAACATGAGCTGGTAAAAGAAAACTAAATACATAATTACTAGCTCAGCAATTTCCAAAAAAAAAACATACAAACACTATATCTATTTGACCTCAATCTCATGAATTACTAGATCTTCACAAGTATTCGCATAGTAACACAACATATATTGACATCAAATAAATAAACATCAGAAAGCAACCATAGAACATAGATATGATACTTTCTAGCCTTTGGAACAGAATGCAGATGGAAAACTAATTAGCAAGAATGAAATGTTAATCACGCGAACAAAATTTAGTAAAAAACAATTTTTGGGAATGAAATCATCTTATCGTCATGCAAATGATCATTTTTACTAAATTCCAAACATCTGACAACTAGAAGTCCATACTGTAACATGAAAAAGACAATATTTGGCAGAAAGCTCATGTAAAATATATTCTCACACAACTGAAATCATCTGGTGCCAGTGGATTTCAGAATTTAGGACATTTAACATGATTAATACTTGTACATTCCAACACATACAACTCTAAATTAGCACCTTATTATGCAAAGCAACTAAATTTGGATTGAGCGTGTATAGCAATCACTATTAACAACATTAAAAATGTTAGGATTAGATTTCCCTAAAATAACTGTTACTAGGTCATGTTTACAAACTGACGGAGCATATATAGCAACATTATTAACACAGTAAAGAAAATGTTAGGATTAGATTTTCCCTAAATAAATCTTACTAGGTCATGCACACAAACTGATAGAACGTACTTACGTACATGCCGACACACACATAAGGGTAAGGCATTAAGAGAACAAGTTATCAATTTTTAATAATATTCAATTTAATTGCATGTTCTAAATCCTGTTAAAGATCATATCAATTCAGGAGTCAGGTGGTGGAAAGGATAGGTTAAATAAGTAGCTATATAGATTCAGGAGTCAGGACTATGTGCATTATATTTAATTAAATCCATCATCTTGTTAAAGTAACTACGGAGACTATCAGAACAGTACTGCATCAAAGCTTGGTTAGGGATCAAGTCATTATCAAAATGACATTAATGTAAGCATTTTAGGTGTATATCACACTTAAAACCATTTTAAAGTCATTTTCTGATATGTACTTTTTGCACTTTCAATATGTCGTACGTCACTGCACTCTAATAGGAAGTAAATCAAAGAATAACCAAAAAGCATTGGCACATGCAATATAATTAAACAAAATTCTTGCAGGAGCTAAAGTAAAAGAAAACTCTAATTAAACCAAATTAGCCGCCTTATTTATAAAAACGCGAAAGGTGTGAAGGCATCAAAGCTTTTAATAGCAATACAAATGGCAGCTACTAGCTTAGTAATGCCTAGAAAGAACACACACAAACAGTATTTATCTGAACTTGTATCCCATGCATTACTAGACAGATACAAGTAATGGCACAGAAATTGCATTGACATCAAACGAATATCAGAAAAGCAACCATTGAACATTGATACGATATTTTTAATATTTGGTTATGCAGATGGAAAACAAACAATCTGGGAATTAATAATTAGCAAGAAAAAAATGAAATGTTAAGGCGTCTGGATATAGGATATATTTAGCACAAAGAAAGCATCAAGTTTTAGACCATAAAATAAAACTATTTGCCTAGAATAAATTAATGCTACAAAAACTAAAGCACCTATACATTTAGCCAAAAAGAGATTACTAAAACCACCAGATAATGTATGAAGAGATTTAAGGTTGGTTCAAATTAAAAAGACAAACTGAAACCATACACACAAAGTTGATGCACAAATAAAACAACTGGTGGACAATCAAGGTTCTCAAAACCACTATACTAGTCTAATTAGACAAATAAAATGGAGAACTTGTATGCAGTTTCAATCACAGATTTATCGACAAGAGAAATAACCAGTTAGTGAATTCTCTAGCTTGTATGCAATTTCAATCACACAAGAAAAATGATGCAACAAACAAGTCTTAAGGACAAAATTGAAACTAAGGAAGAATGCTAGCCATCTAGCAAGAACATGCAAGGGCCACCCTAGAATGAAATGGAAGTTCCACACATGCAGGTATAGAAAAAAAAATGAAATGGAAGTTCCACACGTGCAGGTATATAAAAAAAGGAAGAAGGGATTCTACACAAAACAAGAAAATGAAATGGAAGTTCCACACATGCAGGTATATATAAAAAAAAAGGAAGAAGGGATTCTACACAAAACAAGGTCCCAGTTGAGCTAAGTTTATCTTCACAACGTATAATAAAATTGATAACTATATAAAGCATTACACTGGACAAAAATACTAATAAGCATGCACATTTAAGTGAATTAATACATGCAAAAGGATGCTATATATTAGTTGTTCTGTTAGTATGGCACTACCTCACAAGGCAAAAAATTCTCATTGGCAAGCAACGATGTGCTCTTGTTTAAGGTCCTTTCTTGGCAAATCTTAATTGGGGATACTATGTTGAATGAGATATAATAATTATAAAGAAAGAAATATACCAGACAAACTGTAAGAAGAAACAAGTTAGTGATAATGTGTTGTTGTGATTAGCAACTAAGTTCAAGGGATTCACCTCAATTCAAAAGCCCTGGACATAAGATATATAATTTAGGACAATTCCTATCAAGCATAATATTTAAAAATCATCCACATTTCCATCTTTTATGAGCCTAAGCAAAAATTGCCTCGACACTGTAAACTTCAGTTATCTACCAAGTTAGTATAGAAGATGAACAACTTTCAAAACTGTGGAAGCTGCAAGACGATCCAAAATATTCCTGGAAATATCCTAGTTCCTGAATGAAGTGCTACAATGCTACATTCAACACGCACAAAATGAAAGCAAGAGAGAACAATGCCACAAGATCCATAGAGTTTCATCCTATACAGACTAAATCAGTATATGGACAAAATTACCATGTTACAACTCAGGATTATCAAAACAAATTACCATGTTACAACTATTATACAAACTAAATCAGTATATGGACGTCTATATCATTTGATAATTACAATTTCCAACATCAGAGGGAAGCTTAATGAACACACAAATTACAAGATGACACCAAACCAACATACAAGAGGGCCAATCATATGTTGAAATGAACCCATAGCCTAGCTAGTTATGGAACAGTACAAGCCCATATGTAAAGGATACTACTGGAGATGCAAACTGGACCAAGTAGAAATCAAATACTGCTACTGAGAACTCCTCCATGGTTCATAAAGCAATTGTTTCTACTCAGAAGAAACTTCAAACAGATGGCTTTATAATGTTGAGGTCCATAAATGTTCTTGAAATAAATCTTCAAATTAATTTCACCCAAAGTAGTCAAAAGATTTCAGAATCACCTTCACAACCTTGTAATATTGTTCGAAAGAAGTAACTGCCAAATGAATCATCTACCACAGAAACTTTAGGATGTGCCTTCTTAGTTACTACAAAACCCCCCTCACAGCAAGTTAATAACTGACTGATATAGCTTTTCCGGAAGTAAACAAGTTAACATCAAATTCTCGGAGAACTATGGCCATGTCTATGTTCTGACAAGACAACCATAAAAGCGCAGCAGGATGGACTTAAATAACCAGAGTTTTCCAAGCAGACAAATGGCCTCCAAATAATATCAATCTCACTTGTTATTTTGACCCAAAAGCGTAGCAGCAGTCTTGACTGGAATGGAGAAAACATCTTATACACCAAAGACTATTCCTAACAATGACCAATCCCATACAACAAGCTTCAATTTCTCTGGTTTATAAATGTTCGTATTACAAATAAAATGTTCTTGGACAGTTGCTTGTAATGGAAGCAAACCAACTGCACAATATTGACATATTTAAATTTCAATAAATTGCAATTAACCATAGCCCTAAACCAAAGCATCAAGGTTCCTAAAACTAACACCAGTAAACAGGGAAATCACGAGATCTGTACCTCAAACTGAGCAGGTCAAGCAGCAAGTAATCTGTAGTTCCTGTACTAGGATAAATTAATCCACAGGGAAGGCAGTCAAAAAGAGCTCCTTAAATCCTCGTGAGAAATCCTTAAGTTAAACTTTAACTAAGAACTGACACAGAAGAATCATTCCAACGCCCTAGTTTACCTCAAACTCGAGCACATATTGCCGATTTTTATCAAAGCCAAAAAGCAATACATGGTCCGGTTAAGATGACATCCAACCATAATCAAGATAATCTGAAGAGTATGTCTTGCCGAAATTGAACAAGTTAAAGCCGGTGATTTGAAAGCTCTGAACAGACCTACTTAAATTTTCTGATAGAACTTGACCTTATCATAAAAATTACTAGATCCGAAGGAAAAACTGCATAGCTGCAAGCAGACGAACGGTCTCAAACAAAACCAAGCATCACGAACTTGAAAGGAACCGAACAATAATCTGAGGCCAGTGAGCAATCCTAACCATGACCAATTCAGAGCGAAAACTTCAGTTCATCTAGCCTTTGATCAAGCCCAAAATATCCATGACAAATCCATCGCACCAAACATGAATTGACACAAACCAACCGATCGCGCATATTATACCCAACACAGCAAACCACAATTAGCCATAAACCAATCGAAAGAGATACTGTTCAGAAAACTAACACAACAGCAGAAGCAAATCGCCGAAACTAGACCCCCCCAAACCGAACGGATCAAGCACCAGAAAAGGACGAGCAAGCGGGCAATCTATCCGGCTAGTTGGTGCACCTGATCATCAATCAACAAACGGCAGCGAACGAGGTGAGATCGAAACCGATGGATCCCTTACCTACCGACTTACCAGCCCACCCGCGGGAGGGGGAAGGGGAAGAATAACCGCGCGAGCAGAGGAAGGAAGCCATGGGACCATCCACAACGAAGAGAGAGCAGCGAGGATCGGGCTGCATTTATAGAGGAGCGGAGAGGAGAACCACCCAGGAGGAAACCGAGTCGGTGGGCTGGAGCCGGGTTGCGAGCGGAATCGGTGGTCGCCCGCCTATTCTTGTCGCGGTCGGAGTCGGAGACGAGACTAGGCGATATTATCTGGCGCTTTTTCCGGTGTCATGGTGGGGACGTTCTTATCGCTTTTTCTTTTTTTTTAGAGGACGTTCTTATCGCTAGCCGAAGCAGACACGCTTCACCGTCCTAATCGGCTAATCCTCGATGATTCGTCGTTAGCAGCAACCACAGTTGTGCAGCTGTGATTTTACGTCATGTTCCATCTTCCATGCTTCCATGGAGCACAGTAAAAATAAATTATTTGTCATTTTTGTTTTTCAACCGAAACAAACCGTGTTCACACTTGATCAACCATCGATATTTGGATGGTTGCTGGTTCACGAAGGTTCCAAGTTCCAACCATAGCTGGAAATTTTAAAAAATTAGATTCGACCAAACTATGGTGATTTCGTGGTCAATTCCACGGAACTAAATTAAGCACGACAATTGCATTCCACAAAGCTAGCTGATCTATGCATTTCCACAACAAAAAGTGTGCGTATTTGACGGGGAACATTTCAATGGTCTTCAGTGCTGGAAATATTTTTGTCAATGACTGCTGAACATGTCTTCCAAAGTTTTCAGCCAGTTCATATATTGCCACCGCTCCTTCTCAACCAAATGGTGGTGAAGTGAGCTTGCCAGTTTGGAATTAACGCCTCTTGCCACCAGATATCCTTTCAATGCAACCTGTAACCGAGGATCCAAATCTCTGCAAAAACAATGGGGAACACTGTCATTGATTGCAAATAGGTACAAGGAAACCAACCTTGTAATGATCTTAATCGAAACTACAGGAATAGAGACCCCTCTAACCTCTTATGTTGCCAAAAAAAAGGGAAACAAAGGCTATTTAATGTTTAAGGGAACAGAAATAGGCCCCTTCAGTGGAGCAATGTGATACAGTCAACTTTCAATTTCATAAGTACCATTTCATGAATGAGCAGTAAAAAGAATTATAGAAACATTATAGCTCAACAAACATAAAACATATTTGCCATCGAACCAGATAGTAAGGATACAAGTAATGGCTAAGGTTACTTTAACTGCTGGTGACAATGAAATCCTACCACCAAACCTCATTACCTAGAAATTATAGACCATTGAGTCCCTAACCAATCACATCACGATGCTATCTATTTGAGATAACATGTCCTGAGGTCATTTTGCTAACAAAAAAAATACACATGTAGTGATGAGCCATCTAAGCATAGTCTAGTCCCAAGTTAACACATGTAGCATGTACCAAGTGGCAGATGAGATGCTTACAGCCCACTGATTCTATAAATTTGTACTGACTCGCTTAAATCCAGTCAAAACAATAAAATCCAAAAAAAAATTGAGATGAGGAATTGATTAAATAGAATAAAAAGGTCCAATATTCCTCCTTGTTATTTTAGAATATCTATTTTAATCCGAAACCAAGGATCGATTTTCAGACTTTTATAGTTATATGCTGCTTAGGTGGTTCTTACTACACTTGTACCTCCAAAAAGATCAGCATCGCCCTTATGCTACAAAACACTTTCAACCAACAAGCTTTTCTTGTTCATTTTGCACTTTAAATTAATAAATGGAGGCGAACATGTGAAGGTTCCAAATTTTAGCATGAGCATACTCACAGTATGGCCAAGTAATCAATATGTTTGAACAAATTCATGTGAATCCAGCCACATTCATGTTGAACATATTTGGACATGGCATTGCAAGCCAATATAAAAAAAATCTCTAACAGAAGACATCGTATAAATTTACTCTATAAAAAAATTAACTGAGAATTGCAGGTGCAAGCAAGAGTAATGGAGAACAGGAATTCGTGAGACCTCTCCACCAAGTTTACCAAAGTTCCTTTTAAAAACCATCCATCAAGATGGAACGTAAGAAAAATTCTACATTGAATTTTGACAATAGGGTATAACTAGATATTCTAGCAAATGAAGACCCTGCAGCTTAACATGGAGTTAATAACAAGGACAGATACTTGGTTCACTGTCATGACAAGATTGTAGGAAAATAATACGTAGTAATAGATTTTTAGTCTACCAAGATACTATGTTGTAAGACAATGTAATCAACAATCAGCGCGTTAGAACAGTAAACCACAAAAAAATATACGCATGTTCCTCTACTTTTGTAGGAAGAAAAGATAGGTGTACTGAATTTCCTGGAAGGCATAGGCTCTCTTGAGATTGATCATGTGCTAATTATTTTCTACGAGTCACTAGAATTGCAGAGCTCCAGTAAAATGCCATGAAAGTGCTTGTTCTTCCAGATTTCTTGGAGGAACTCCAAGTTTATGAGCCCACTGCACGCATGACAATATCCACAAACATTGTGTTTGGTTCATTGCTTCAACTTGCCACACCTCAGTTAGCCTTGGCAATGTTAGTTAAGAACCAAACAGCCCCTAAAATCACAGAAATGAAGAAACATCACCTGAACTCCGGCTCTTCATACTTGTCTTCCCCAGCGTCGCCAGCAAACGGGTGGTGACAAACAGCAGTAACATCATAGTCAGCAGAGCCGCCATCACCTTCATCTGCAAACGCGCGGCAGTCGAACCGCATCACCGGCTTCACATCAGGCTTACTGACGAACACCTTCATGAGCGCGTCCCTGGGCAGGGGCTCCTCCCCTTCGAACCGGCTGCCGGGATGCTTCCGAGGAGGTCCTCGTGTCGGCGGTGCTCGCGCCGCTGCGGTTCGAAGGGGAGGAGCCCCTGCCCAGGGACGCGCTCATGAAGGTGTTCGTCAGTAAGGCTGATGTGAAGCCGGTGATGCGGTTCGACTGCCGCGCGTTTGCAGATGAAGGTGATGGCGGCTCTGCTGACTATGATGTTACTGCTGCTTGTTACCACCCGTTTGCTGGCGACGCTGGGGAAGACAAGTATGAAGGGCCGGAGTTCAGGTGATGTTTCTTCATTTGTGTGATTTTAGGGGCTGTTTGGTTCTTAACTAACATTGCCAAGGCTAAGGAGGTGTGGCAGCCTAAAGTGCGGTGTGGCAAGTTGAAGCAATGAACCAAACACAATGTTTGTGGATATTGTCATGCGTGCAGTGGGCTCATAAACAGATAAACGGGGAGTTCCTCCTAGAAATCTGGAAGAACAAGCACTTTCATGGTATTCTAGTGGAGCTCTGTAATTCTAGTGACCGATAGAAAAAAAATTAGCACATGGTCAATCTCAGGAGAGCCTATGCCTTACAGGAAATTCAGTACCACATCTCTTTTCTTTAGTAGAGGAACATGTGTATATTCTTTGTGGTTTACTGTTCTAACGCGCTGATTGTTGATTACGTTGTCTTACAACATAGTATCTTGGTAGACTAAAAATCTATTACTACGTATTATTTTCCTATAATCTTGTCATGACAGTGAACCAAGTATCTGTCCTTGTTATTAAATCCATGTTAAGCCACAGGGTCTTCATTAGCTAGAATATCAAAATCCAATGTAGAATTTTTCTTATGTTCCATCTTGATGGATGGTTTTTAAAAGGAACTTTGGTAAACTTGGTGGCGAGGTCTCACGAATTCCTGTTCTCCATTACTCATAAAACTGTTGCTCACCTGCAATTCTCAGTTAAAATTTTTAGAGTAAATTTATACGGTGTCTTCTGGTAGAGATTTTTTTTTTTATGTTGGCTTGCAATGCCATGTTCAAATGAATGTGGCTGGATGCAAATGAATTTTTTCAAACATATTGATCACTTTTCCATACTGTGAGTATGCTCATGCTAACATTTGGAACCTTCACATGTTCATCTCCATTTATTAACTCAAAGTGCAAATGAACAAGAAAAGCTTGTTGGTTGAAAGTGTTTTGTAGCATAAGGGCGATGCTGATCTTTTTGGAGGTACAAGTGTAGTAAGAACCAACTAAGCAGCAGATAGCTATAAAAGTCTGAAAATTGATCCTTGGTTTTGGATTAAAATAGATATTCTAAAATAAACAAGGAGGAATGTTGCACCTTTTAATTCTATTTAATCAATTCCTCATCTCAACTTCTTTTTTTTTTTGGATTTTATTGTTTTGACTGGATTTAAGTGAGGCGGTACAGATTTATAGCATCAGTGGGCTGTAAGCATCTCATCAGCCACTTACATGCTACATGTGTTAACCTGGAACTAGCCTATGCTTAGATGGCTCATCACTACAGGTGTGTTTGGTTAGCAAAATGACCTCAGAACATGTCATCTCAAATAGATAGCATCGTGATGTGATTGGTTAGGGACTCAATGGTCTATAATTTCTAGGCAATGACTCAATGAGGCTTGGTGGTAGGATTTCATTGTCACCAGCAGTTAAAGTAACCTTAGCCATTACTTGTATCCTTACTATCTGGTTCAATGGTGAATGTGTTTTATGTTTGTTGAGCTATAATGTTTCTATAGTTCTTTTTACCGCTCATTCATGAAATGGTACTTATGAAATTGAAAGTTGAATGTATCACATTGCTCACTGAAGGGGCCTATTTCTGTTCCCTTAAACATCAAATAGCCTTTGATTCCCTTTTTTTGGGAACATGAGAGGTTAGATGGGTCTCTATTCCTGTTGTTTCGATTAAGATCATTACATGGTTGGTTTCCTTGTACCTATTTGCAATCATTGACAGTGTTCCCCATTGTTTTTGCAGAGATTTGGATCCTCGGTTACAGGTTGCATTGAAAGGATATCTGGTGGCAAGAGGCGTTAATTCCAAACTGGCAAGCTCACTTCACCACCATTTGGTTGAGAAGGAGCGGTGGCAATATATGAACTGGCTGAAAACTTTGGAAGACATGTTCAGCAAAGATCATTGACAAAAATATTTCCAGCACTGAAGACCATTGAAATGATTTTTTTTCCTTTTTTCTGATTATTACTCTGCTCTGCCCGGCCGGAGAGGAAGGGGAGAGAGGGAAAGGAGTTATTTTTTCCTCCAAAGCTTGCAACTTGTTGGTCTAATAAAAGAAGACAACTTGCATATGCCCTGTATGGTTTGGGATAAAGAATATGTAAAATGGCAGGCGATCTGATCGCCATTTTCTAATTGAATCTTTCTTTCCTGTGTGAATACTGAATACTAGTACTGAACTAGATTGAATATTTCGTTTGTTTTTGACGACAGTTGATATTGACCAAGGCGATGGCTCGAATTTATGGATGGATGGATCCGACGAATCCGGTGGACTCTGACGGCTAAGGGCAGGCAACTGATTTTGCTTGCCTTGCTGTTTCCGTCCTCTGATGAAAGAGCACAGTAAACTCGGGGCTTTGCTGTGTTCGCCCGATGATGAATGAATGTTTAGGTACTGAGCGATAATGCTGAGAAAGCACCATATATATGCCGCCGCAGTAGTAGTTGCAAAGTGAAGCGACATGGATGACATTGGACGGGTACACACACTGTCACAATGCTTTAAGCTACTGTTGGTTAGCTTGGTGTTCGTCAGTAAGCCCAAGAACCAATCCGAATGTGTTGGTTAAACACAGCACAAAGTCACTGTTTTTCTTCTCTCTCTTTTACTTACTTTTGCTGTCCGTAGAAGTCACTCTTCATTTCGCCGTTAAACCTGTGAAGGAGAAGAACCGAGGCGAAATTGTGAACGTGATTTCCCACGATATTTTGGGGGTAAAGGGAAACTGAAATGTTTTCATAGCCGACGACATTTTGAGGCAAATGTTTTCATAGCTGGGTCGTTGACGTACCAGGCGGAATAAGTTCATCTGAGGTCCCTTAACTTAACTTAACTTATCATTTTCGTCCTTGAACTCCAAAACCAGATATAACGGTCCCTCAACTATTAAAACCGGTGCTGATAAGGTCCCTCGGTGGTTTAGATGGTGGTTTTGGCTGACGTCGCACCTACGTGGCGAATTTGACTCGGTCTTCATCTTACGTGGCATTAACGTGGCGCTTATGTGGCAATTCGATCCGAAAAAATAATAAACCCCGTGGGGCCCACATGTCAGTTTGATATACAAAGTAAATGACCTCGGATGAAAATTGGATTCGTTGACCAGTTAAGGCCCTTTTCAGTTTTCATGGACTCTTAACGGATTGGGCCTTCCAGGATTGGCCCATTTAATTTATGGGCCTTCCACTGTATTTGGTTCGCGGACCGACCGACAGCTCGCTACCGATTCCGGCGTGATGTTGCTGCGCCGCCTGGCCGCGTCCGCCCTCCGCCGCGGCGGCGCCAACGACGGCGGCGTCCTGGCCGCCGTCCGCGCCGAGATCGCTCATGAGCTCTCCTCTTCCACCCCCTCCTCTGCCCCGTCGCTCCAATCCCAGGTACCCACCACCGCATGCTCCCGTCCCCAATCCCAGTCCAGCGATACTCACTCTACCCTCTTTCTCGCAGGACATTCCCGATTTCTCCACCGTGTCGGACGCGCCGCGCGGGCAGGAGGTGCTCCTGCGCTGCCGGGATGCTTCCGAGGAGGTCCTCGTGTCGGCGGTGCTCGCGCCGCTGCGGTTCGAAGGGGAGGAGCCGCTGCCCAGGGACGCGCTCATGAAGGTGTTCGTCAGTAAGCCTGATGTGAAGCCGGTGATGCGGTTCGACTGCCGCGCGTTTGCAGATGAAGGTGATGGCGGCTCTGCTGACTATGATGTTACTGCTGTTTGTTATCACCCGTTTGCTGGCGACGCTGGGGAAGACAAGTATGAAGGGCCGGAGTTCAGGTGATGTTTCTTCATTTGTGTGATTTTAGGGGCTGTTTGGTTCTTAACTAACATTGCCAAGGCTAAGGAGGTGTGGCAGCCTAAAGTGCGGTGTGGCAAGTTGAAGCAATGAACCAAACACAATGTTTGTGGATATTGTCATGCGTGCAGTGGGCTCATAAACTTGGAGTTCCTCCAAGAAATCTGGAAGAACAAGCACTTTCATGGCATTTTACTGGAGCTCTGCAATTCTAGTGACTCGTAGAAAATAATTAGCACATGATCAATCTCAAGAGAGCCTATGCCTTCCAGGAAATTCAGTACACCTATCTTTTCTTCCTACAAAAGTAGAGGAACATGCGTATATTTTTTTGTGGTTTACTGTTCTAACGCGCTGATTGTTGATTACATTGTCTTACAACATAGTATCTTGGTAGACTAAAAATCTATTACTACGTATTATTTTCCTACAATCTTGTCATGACAGTGAACCAAGTATCTGTCCTTGTTATTAAATCCATGTTAAGCCACAGGGTCTTCATTAGCTAGAATATCAAAATCCAATGTAGAATTTTTCTTATGTTCCATCTTGATGGATGGTTTTTAAAAGGAACTTTGGTAAACTTGGTGGAGAGGTCTCACGAATTCCTGTTCTCCATTACTCTTGCTTGCACCTGCAATTCTCAGTTAATTTTTTTATAGAGTAAATTTATACGATGTCTTCTGTTAGAGATTTTTTTTATATTGGCTTGCAATGCCATGTCCAAATATGTTCAACATGAATGTGGCTGGATTCACATGAATTTGTTCAAACATATTGATTACTTGGCCATACTGTGAGTATGCTCATGCTAAAATTTGGAACCTTCACATGTTCGCCTCCATTTATTAATTTAAAGTGCAAAATGAACAAGAAAAGCTTGTTGGTTGAAAGTGTTTTGTAGCATAAGGGCGATGCTGATCTTTTTGGAGGTACAAGTGTAGTAAGAACCACCTAAGCAGCATATAACTATAAAAGTCTGAAAATCGATCCTTGGTTTCGGATTAAAATAGATATTCTAAAATAACAAGGAGGAATATTGGACCTTTTTATTCTATTTAATCAATTCCTCATCTCAATTTTTTTTTGGATTTTATTGTTTTGACTGGATTTAAGTGAGGCGGTACAGATTTATAGCATCAGTGGGCTGTAAGCATCTCATCAGCCACTTACATGCTACATGTGTTAACCTGGAACTAGCCTATGCTTAGATGGCTCATCACTACAGGTGTGTTTGGTTAGCAAAATGACCTCAGAACATGTCATCTCAAATAGATAGCATCGTGATGTGATTGGTTAGGGACTCAATGGTCTATAATTTCTAGGCAATGACTCAATGAGGCTTGGTGGTAGGATTTCATTGTCACCAGCAGTTAAAGTAACCTTAGCCATTACTTGTATCCTTACTATCTGGTTCAATGGTGAATGTGTTTTATGTTTGTTGAGCTATAATGTTTCTATAGTTCTTTTTACCGCTCATTCATGAAATGGTACTTATGAAATTGAAAGTTGAATGTATCACATTGCTCACTGAAGGGGCCTATTTCTGTTCCCTTAAACATCAAATAGCCTTTGATTCCCTTTTTTTGGGAACATGAGAGGTTAGATGGGTCTCTATTCCTGTTGTTTCGATTAAGATCATTACATGGTTGGTTTCCTTGTACCTATTTGCAATCATTGACAGTGTTCCCCATTGTTTTTGCAGAGATTTGGATCCTCGGTTACAGGTTGCATTGAAAGGATATCTGGTGGCAAGAGGCGTTAATTCCAAACTGGCAAGCTCACTTCACCACCATTTGGTTGAGAAGGAGCGGTGGCAATATATGAACTGGCTGAAAACTTTGGAAGACATGTTCAGCAGTCATTGACAAAAATATTTCCAGCACTGAAGACCATTGAAATGTTCCCCGTCAAATACGCACACTTTTTGTTGTGGAAATGCATAGATCAGCTAGCTTTGTGGAATGCAATTGTCGTGCTTAATTTAGTTCCGTGGAATTGACCACGAAATCACCATAGTTTGGTCGAATCTAATTTTTTAAAATTTCCAGCTATGGTTGGAACTTGGAACCTTCGTGAACCAGCAACCATCCAAATATCGATGGTTGATCAAGTGTGAACACGGTTTGTTTCGGTTGAAAAACAAAAATGACAAATAATTTATTTTTACTGTGCTCCATGGAAGCATGGAAGATGGAACATGACGTAAAATCACAGCTGCACAACTGTGGTTGCTGCTAACGACGAATCATCGAGGATTAGCCGATTAGGACGGTGAAGCGTGTCTGCTTCGGCTAGCGATAAGAACGTCCTCTAAAAAAAAAGAAAAAGCGATAAGAACGTCCCCACCATGACACCGGAAAAAGCGCCAGATAATATCGCCTAGTCTCGTCTCCGACTCCGACCGCGACAAGAATAGGCGGGCGACCACCGATTCCGCTCGCAACCCGGCTCCAGCCCACCGACTCGGTTTCCTCCTGGGTGGTTCTCCTCTCCGCTCCTCTATAAATGCAGCCCGATCCTCGCTGCTCTCTCTTCGTTGTGGATGGTCCCATGGCTTCCTTCCTCTGCTCGCGCGGTTATTCTTCCCCTTCCCCCTCCCGCGGGTGGGCTGGTAAGTCGGTAGGTAAGGGACCGTATCCGTCTCCGACGTCGGGCGCCCACCGACTCTTCCTCCTCGGTTGGCTTTTCTCTCTTCTCCGCAAGCCCGTTCCCCTTTGCCTCTCATCGCTGTGGATTGCTCGATGGCTTTTATTCTTCCCCTTTCTCCCCCATCGCCACGGGTGGGCTGGTAAGTCGGTAGGTAAAGGGATCCATCGGTTTCGATCTCACCTCGTTCGCTGCCCTTTTGTTGATTGATCATCAGGTGGTGCTTTGATCGGTTTGGTCCGGTTTCTAGTTTCGGTGACTGCTTGATCCGTTCGGTTTGGGGGTCTAGTTTCGGCGATTCGTCTCTTGCTGTTGCGTTAGTTCTCTGAACGGCCCTTCTTTCGATTGGTTTATGGGAGAAAAATGCAATATTGTGACTGCAAACATTGGGGCTTCAGTTTCTTTGATCGGTTTATGGCTAATTGTGATTTGCTATTTAAGATTGCGAGGTCGGTTGGTTTGTTTCAGTTTCTGTTCAGTGAGATGGATTGTCAGCTCAATTAAGCTGTACCGTGGATATTTTGGCTATGATCAAGCCTAGATAAAATGAAGTTTGTGCTCTGAAATTGTTATGGTTAGGATTGCTCACTTGCCTAAGATTATAGTTATGTTCATTTTGCGTCAAAAAAATAGTTATGTTCATTTCAAGGTTGTGATACTTGTAGTTAAGAGACAATTTGGTTGCATGCAATTCTGCGGTTTTTCCTAATTTTATGATAAGGTCAAGTCATATCAGAACATTTAAATATGATTATAGGTGCTTTTCTTGGGTCTGCTCAGAGCTTTCAAATCATCAATGTTAATCTGTTCAATTCCGACAAGACTAAAGATTATTTGAAGATGGTTGAGTGTTATCGAAATTCTAAACGGCGCAATGTATTGCTTTTTGGAATTTAAAATTTGGCAATATGTGCTAAAGTTTAAGTTAAACTAGGGCGTTGGAATTATTCTTGTGTGTCAGTTCTTAGTTAAAGTTTAACTTCAGGATTTCTTTCACGAGGATTTAAGGAGCTCTTTTTGACTGCCTTCCCTGTGGATTAATTTATCCTAGTACAGGAACTAAAGATTACTTGCTGCTTGACCTGCTCAGTTTGAGGTACAGATCTCGTGATTTTCCTGTTTACTGGCGTTAGTTTTAGGAACCTTGATGCTCTGGTTTAGGGCTATGGTTAATTGCAATTTTTTGAAATTTCAGTATGTCAATATTGTGCAGTTGGTTTGCTTCCATTACAAGCGACTATCCAAGAACATTTTATCTGTAATACGAACATTTAAACCAGAGAATTGAAGCTTGTGGTATGGATTGGTCATGGTTAGGAATAGTCATTGACTCATTGGTGTATAAGATGGTTTCTCCATTCCATTCAAGACTACTGCTACGTTTTTTGGTCAAATATAACAAGTGATTGATGTTATTTGGAGGCAATTTGTCTGCTTGGAACTATGTGGTTATTAAGTCCATCCTGCTGCGCTTTTATGGTTAAATTGTCTTGTCAGAACATTTACATGGCCATAGTTCTCAGAGAATTTTGATGTTAACTTGTTTAGTGCAAAGCTATATCAGTCGGTTGTTAACTTGTTATGAAGGTGGTTATGTAGTACTAACTAAAAAGGCACATCATAAAGTTTCTGTGGTAGATGATTCCTTTGGCAGTTACTTCTTCCAAACAATATTACAAGGTTGTGAAGGTGATTCTGAAATCTTTTGACTACTACCGGTGAAATTAATTTGAAGATTTGTTTCAAGAGCAATTTATGGACCTCAACATTATAAAGCCATCTGTTTGAAGGTTCTTCCAAGTAGAAACAATTGCTTTATGAACTATGGAGGAGTTCTCAGTAGCAGTATTTGCTTTCTACTTGGTCCAGTTTGCATCTCCAGTAGTATCTTTTACATTTGGGCTTGTCCTGTTCCATAACTAGCTAGGCTCTGGGTTCATTTCAATATATGTTGGTTTGGTGTCATCTTGTAATTTTTGTGTTCAAGATTCCTTCTGATGTTACAAATTGTAATTATCAAATGATATAGATGTCCATATATTGTTTTAGTCTGTATAATAGTTGTAACATGGTAATTTGTTTTGATAATGCTGAGATTGATTAACTTATATTACCTTGATCTCTATGGAACAATAGAACGAAACTCTATGGCTCTTGTGGCATTGTTCTCTCTTGCTTTCATTTTGTGTGTGTTGAATGTACCACCCCATTCAGGAACTAGGATATTTCCAGGAATATTTTAGATTGTCTTGCCGCGTCCACAGTTTTAAAAGTTGTTCATCTTCTACTAACTTGGTAGATAACTGTAGTTTACAGTGTCGAGATATCTCTTGAACTTAGTAGGAATTGTCCTAAATTATATGCTTTTGAATTGAGGTGAATCTCTTGTACTTAGTTGCTAATCACTCGGACAATATATTCCGAAGTATATCGTACATTATTGCTGACTTGTTTCTTCTTACAGTTTGTCTAGTACATTTCTTTCTTTATAATTATTATTTCTTATTCACCAGTGTCCCCAATTAAGATTTGCCAAGAAAGGACCTTAAACAAGAGCATATTATTGCTTGCCAATGAGAATGTTTTGACTTTTGACTGCTGTGAGGTAGTGCCATACTAACAGAGCAACTGATATACTAGTTCCTTTTGCATGTATTAATGCACTTAAATGGGCGAACGCTCTTCCCCTTGTATAATATTGTGCATTTTATTGAAAATGTGTCACAGTTACACGGTTTCATTTATGTTATGGTGAACATGTTTGCAGTATGCATGCTTATAATTTTGTTTACTGTATTGCTTTATATTGTTGTATCAATTTCATTACGTTTTGAAGATAAACTTACACGTTTTTTGTAGAATCCCTTCTTCCTTTGTTTCATATACCTGCATGTGTGGAACTTCCATATTATTCTAGCGTGGCCCTTGCATGTTCTTGTTAGATGGCTAGCATTCTTTCTAAGTTTCAATCTTTGTCATTAAGACTTGTATTTATGGACCTCAACATTATAAAGCCATCTGTTTGAAGGTTCTTCCAAGTAGAAACAATTGCTTTATGAACTATGGAGGAGTTCTCAGTAGCAGTATTTGCTTTCTACTTGGTCCAGTTTGCATCTCCAGTAGTATCTTTTACATTTGGGCTTGTCCTGTTCCATAACTAGCTAGGCTCTGGGTTCATTTCAATATATGTTGGTTTGGTGTCATCTTGTAATTTGTGTGTTCATTAAGCTTCCCTCTGATGTTGGAAATTGTAACTATCAAATGATATAGACGTCCATATACTGATTTAGTCTGTATAATAGTTGTAACATGGTAATTTGTTTTGATAATCCTGAGATTGATTAACTTATATTACCTTGATCTCTATGGAACAATAGAACGAAACTCTATGGCTCTTGTGGCATTGTTCTCTCTTGCTTTCATTTTGTGTGTGTTGAATGTACCACCCCATTCAGGAACTAGGATATTTCCAGGAATATTTTAGATCGTCTTGCTGCGTCCACAGTTTTAAAAGCAGTTCATCTTCTACTAACTTGGTATATAACTGTAGTTTACAGTGTCGATATATCTCTTGAACTTAGTAGGAATTGTCCTAAATTATATGCTTTTGAATTGAGGTGAATCTCTTGAACTTAGTTGCTAATCACTCAGACAATATATTCCAAAGTATATCGTACATTATCGCTGACTTGTTTCTTTTTACAGTTTGTCTGGTACATTTCTTTCTTTATAATTATTATTTCTTATTCAACATAGTGTCCCCAATTAAGATTTGCCAAGAAAGGACCTTAAACAAGAGCATATTATTGCTTGCCAATGAGAATGTTTTGACTTTTGACTGCTGTGAGGTAGTGCCATACTAACAGAGCAACTGATATACTAGTTCCTTTTGCATGTATTAATGCACTTAAATGGGCGAACGCTCTTCCCCTTGTATAATATTGTGCATTTTATTGAAAATGTGTCACAGTTACACGGTTTCATTTATGTTATGGTGAACATGTTTGCAGTATGCATGCTTATAATTTTGTTTACTGTATTGCTTTATATTGTTGTATCAATTTCATTACGTTTTGAAGATAAACTTACACGTTTTTTGTAGAATCCCTTCTTCCTTTGTTTCATATACCTGCATGTGTGGAACTTCCATATTATTCTAGCGTGGCCCTTGCATGTTCTTGTTAGATGGCTAGCATTCTTTCTAAGTTTCAATCTTTGTCATTAAGACTTGTTTTGTCGCATCATTATTCTCGTGTGAAATAAGCTAGAGCAATCACTGACTGGTTATTGGTTATTTCTCCTGCCGATAATCTTTGATTGAAATCTCGTACAAGTTCTCCATTTTATTTGTCTAGTTAGACTAGTATAGTGGTTTATTCTTTTATGTTCATTTAGAATTTTAGTTTTGAGAACCTTGATTGTCCACCAGCAGTTTTATTTGTGCATCAACTTTGTGTGCATGGTTTTAATTTGAACCAACCTTGAATCTCTTCATACATTATCTAGTGGTTTTAAGTAATCTCTTTTTGGCTGAATGTGTAGGTGCTTTAGTTTTTGTGGCATTAATTTATTCTAGGCAAATAGTCTTATTTTATGGTTTAAAACTTGATGCTCTCTGTTTACTAAATATATCCTATGTCCAGATAACACCTTAATATTTCATTTCTTCTTGCTAATTGTTAATTCCCATATTGTTTGTTTTCCATCTGCATATTGTTCCAAATGCTAGAAATATCGTATCAATGTTCTATGGTTGCTTTTCGATATTCGTTCGATGTCAATATATAATGCTTACATGAATGGTGTAAGTGTGATATACTCCTAAAGTGCTTACATGAATGTCATTTTGATTTTGAGTTCTTCTCGACCAAGTTTCTTCTTATTTCATCGTGTTTTCTCGTTAGCTGTTTCATTTGATGCGGTACAGTTCTAATAGTCTTTAAATAGTTACTTTAACAGGATGATGGATATGGAATTAATTAAATATAGTGCACATAGTGCTGACTCCTGAATCTATATAGCTATTCGCTCCGTCTCATAATAAGCGCAACTGTGGGTTTCAGTGCCCAAGTTTGACCATCTGTCTTATTTGAAATATTTTTGTGATTAGTATTCTTATTATTATTAGATGATAAAATATGAATAGTACTTTATGTGTGACTTAACTTATAAAATTTTTTCATAATTTTTTTAAATATTTGGCACGGAAACTTATGGTTGCATTTGTAATGGGACGGAGGGAGTATTATTTTAACCTATCCTTCCCACCACCACGGGTTGATATGATCTTTAACAGGATGATGAACATGCAGCTAAATTAAATATTATTAAAAAATGATAACTTGTTCTTTTAGTGCTTACCCTTTTGTATGTGTTGGCCTGTACGTTTTGTCGGTTTGTGTACATGACCAAGTAACATTTATTTAGGGAAATCTAATCCTAACCTTTTTTTTACTGTGTTAATAATGTTGCTATGTATGCTCAATCCAAATTCTGATTTGCATAATAAGGTGTGTCTGCACTAATGTTTGAGTCGTATGTGTTGGAATGTACTAAATTATGTGTTTAAAAATAGATAATTTTATATGGGTGTTAGCCACGTAATTGCGCGGACCACCTATCTACTTGAGATAATAATAACACTAGTTATAATAATGAACAGGTGAGTAAAGATGAGGAGCGTCCAAACTCCAGTGGGGCGGAAATTGAGCAATGGAGGGGGAGGAGTGGAGGCGGCGACAATGGTGTTCGTGTACGGCACCCTGAAGCGCGGTTTCCCCAACCATCCTCTCCTCGCCGCCACCGGTTCCCCCTTGGTTGGCGCTGCCTCCACCGTCACCCCGGCCTCGCTTGTCGTGGGGCCCTATTATGTCCCGTTCCTCCTCCCAGGCCAAGTTCATCCTCCGGCGGCCATCTCGTCTCCGACGAGCTCTACGCCGTGTTCCCCCGCGCCCTAGGCGACCTCGATGCCCTCGAGGTACGTACATACATTCCTGATCAATTCTCGATCATCTATTCACCTAGATAGCTAGATGCATGATTTGGATGGAGCGGATTTGCATCTGCAGGGCACCCACCTGGGCGTGTATGAGCGGCGCAAAGTGACCGTGGTAGTTGAGGGAGGATCAGGAGAGGTAGTGGAGGCGGAGGCCTATTTCGCGCACACGAGCTACGCGGAGACCTTGTGGCTGCGCTGCGGTGGCGAGGCAGCCGAGATCGGCAAGTATACCATGGAACATGCGGCCAAGTACGTCCCTCCTAGCTGCCGATCTCCTGATGCCTCTGGGCTTATGCATGCTATCCATGTCTTCCTCCTCACCACCCCTCCATCTCCATCTCCATCTTCATGAACCATATCAAATCAAATCCTTTCATCTCCTCGAGTACTGGTCGGTATCTTGAATTGAATTTGCTTATTGTTCGCTGCCTATTACCAGCACATATTATGGTATCTTGAGCTATTTTTACAAACGGTGATTTTATAATCCGCCTGAAAGAAATAAAATCATAACGATGGAAAAAATCGTTTTTCTAGCAGTGATTTTGCGTGTACAATCAGGAGAGTTCTAATATGTCTTTCCGCATATCCTTGTAAAAAGGCGAATATTGGGGAAGGACCTAATATCAAATAAATAGAAGGGGTGAGGCTTCGAACCTAAGCCGGCTAGTCTACCACCTTGTGGAGCTAGCCGAAAGACCCCTAGGCTTTTCTCTACTAATATGCAAATTATGTCTACTCTCTGATTAAAAAAAAGCTCCCTTAACTGTTTTCTCCTTCCAGGCGCCCCCAAACCTTTTATATTGACTCTCATGATTTACCTTTTTTTTTCTTTGGTCTCCCCCTTTTCTTCTTTACTGAGCACTGTTGGAACAATTGTCTCCCTTTAATAACCTTTCTCCCCCTTCCACTCTTCTTGCTGCTACCAAGAATTATCCCCATTCCATCATCAGAATTCTCCTCAGACTGGCACTCCTCTTCCTCCTCAGGCTCCAAAAGTTCACCCCCATCAGGTTCATTCATCTTCTTTTGCTGTTCAAGTTTTTTTCACGCCTCAAATATTGCTGCCTATGCCAACTCCCTAGCACATATAGCACTTATGTTGCAATTTATTTCATCTAAGTCAGCTAAGATATTTTTATCAACAGACTGAAAGATAGCGTATGAATTAGAGTTTACAGTCATACCTGTCATCATGTTGGCTTTGGACTTCCTAAGCTTAGCCTTCACAGCAATTGGGACCTCCTTATCTTTTAACTCTTGAAATCTCCCTCTCCCTCCACCATCCAAGCCTCTCTTTTGACACCTTTTTGAATCTGAAACTAGCTCCCTCCCCCTGTACACCCACCTTAGTATTAGCACGCAAAGTATCTGGAGATCCAATCTCAGATTCCTCTTCCTCCTCAGCCCTCATTTTCTCTATATCAGAATCAGTGGGAATCCCACATTTCTCTTCTCTTGCCATTCCCCCATCAACACAAATCTCTTGGGACATATTTACTAGCACTAGCTCTTTAGCTTTTTCACCTTTGAGGTCAGGATCTGGTGATTCGGCCTCAAACATCTCTGGCTGGGAGAAATTACATCCCTCTTTCCACAACACCACAGCCTGCATCATACTATTCTGCATTGCCTGCTGAATGGTTTCATCTTCTCCAATTGTCCCCTTTGTCTTGGAGACAACCCCTTTTTCAGAAAATTCCTGCTTAGCCTCAGACAAGTGCTCCCTAGCCATACAACTTTTTCATGTCTTCATGAGTGGAGGTGTAGATTGCACTCCTTTCTTTTTGTCATCATTACTCAGACTGCTGCCATAAGTTTTTTTAGGACTCTTCTTGTCATCTCCATCTTCCCTCTTCTTCTCATTCTTCCTATCATCATGTTTGTCATCATCTAAATCATCAGCATCATCATCCTCATCTCCCAAATCTGAAGACCCATGGTGATCAGTCACATTATCAGCTTCCCACCTGCCGAATCATCCGGTAACATGCAGGCAACAAAGGCCTGATGCGACCAGCCGGCTTCCGCCGGAGATGCCCAATCACTGGACTTCATCGAGCACGACTTGCCCGGAGTCGATTTCTGTACAAATTGCTCTTTGGGTGATAAAGAGGATTTCGTCCGTCGAAACTTTGCTCTTGCACAGTTGCAGTATTGCTTAAACTTGCTCTAGGTTGGTTTAGTGGCATTCAAAGATTTATTCATGTCCATTAATAACATAGTTGTTATCTCCACAATATTTGACCACAAATGGACCCATGTATGTATTTTCGACATAGGATGATTAACTGCTATTGGTGAGTGGTTTTTTGTTGCAATTCAGTGATGGAACATGGCTGTTCGTTGGCTTGCTGAAATGTTTCTTACTATTGCTGAAAACAGATTGTTGCTGCTCTGCTCAAATCTTCTGCTTTGCTGTTGTTGGGAACTGCTTGGTGTTGGTGCTGAAATCTGCTGTTGCTGGCTTATGAAAATTGTTGCTTGTTATAGCTGAAAAATTCTGCTTTTTGGTGCTGAAAATTTCTGTTTTTTCCTGCTGAAAACTGCTGCTTGCTGGTGCTGAAAATTACTGTTGCAGCTGCTGAAATATCTTGCCGCTTGCAAAACTGCTCTTTTTTTTGCTGCTGAAATTCATATGAAGCAGTTCAGTATGAGAAGATTCCCAGTTCGCAGTTTAGCTCTTGGTTTCATATATGTTTTGTCTACTCCGCATTTAGGCCATGATCAACTCCATGTTGTTAGCACCATTGACATAAAAAGGCTGGAGTTTTTGACTGGGTTAACACTCCACTGTTGATTATTGCAGAACTAATATTTTTTTTTCCATGTAAATACAGGAGATCTTGCTAATCATCAAGTGAAACGTGGATTCCCAGAGATGTCGCCATGCTAATAATCAAGTGAAATATGATTTTGGGCCAAATACTCATATGGCAGCTGAAGCCAATGAAAGCATTGTTCAATGCTTCAACTGTAAGTTATGATGTCAAGGAGATTGAACGTCCTGAAGAAAATGGTGAAACGGATGACAGGATGCCACGCTCGGAGGGAGTACGTCACGTGCCACGGAGGAGGGCACAGTGCGCAACGCGTGTGAGGGGGGAAGAGAGGAACTACAATTTTGTTGTTGGTAGTTTTCTAGCTGGCCCACTTTATTGGTTTGGAGAGTTGAATTTTGGGTATCTCTTGGAGATAAAGATATACTCATGCCTTATATCCTTTTTAGAGATATCAAAATAATAATTTAGGGGATTGATTTGGGTGGCTGTTGGCCATGCTCTTAAGCATTACATGTATCCCTTGCTATCTGGTTGAATGGTGAGCATTTTGTGTTTGCTGAGCTATAATGTTTACATATTTCTTTTTACTTATGAAAGTTGACTGTATCGTTGCTACTCTGAAGGGGCCTATTTCTGTTCCCTTAAACAGTCAAAGAGCCTTTGGTTCCTTTTTTGGGGACATAAGAGGGTAGAGGGGTCTATATTCCTGTTGTTTTAATTAGGATCATTGCAAGCTTGGTTTCCTTCTACCTATTTGCAATCAATGACTATGCTTCCCTTTTTTCTTTTTGCAGAGATTTGGATCCGCAGTTACAGGTTGCATTGAAAGGATATATGGTGGCAAGAGGCGTTAACTCCAAACTGGCAAGCTCACTTCACCACCATTTGGTTGAGAAAGAGCGGTGGCAATATATGAACTGGCTGAAAACTTTGGAAGAAATGTTCAGCAAAGATCATTGACAAAATATTTCCAGTACTGAAGACCATTAAAATGTTCCAGTCAAATGCGCACACTTTTGTTGTGACAAACTGGCAATGCATAGATGCTAGCTTCGTGGAATGCAATTGCGGTGCCTAATTTAGTTTCGTGGAATGGACCACGAAATCACCATACTTTGCTCGAATCTAATTTTTTTATTTCGAGCTTGCAATGGGGGGATTTGCTGAAATTTTGACAAATTGACCCTTTTACAAAACTTATTTTAAGAATAACCTATGTCAAAAATTAATTCCAAAAATCAACCGTGACCTTAGCGCCAATCCCGATGACGCCAAGATATACTGTCTCAGCGTCAAAGGTATTGGTGCTGATACCGTGTTAGAGGAGGCACGAAATTGCCACGTGAAGTGCTGACCTCTGTTCTGGATATAATGGGTGCGCAAGACAAGTAAATGACAAAGGAGCGCCAGCTTGTTGGTACTGAGTTCGTCCTCACTTGTCTCTACCTTGTTCTATTGCTTGTCTTTTCAAATATCACATGTTTTGTTACTTTACTTTAAATTTAGGCAAACAATTTGAGAACTTATATTATAATATTAATGATAATTTATCTCAATAGCTATAAATTTGCAGTTCTTTTTAAACTTGGAATGACCACACATTTGCCATAATTTAAAAACAATAATACTATTTAGTTTAATAATAATAAGTTTGCATCTTTTCAGTCTTAATTTAAAAGGACCAAAGTTGACTACTTCAATTATATAGCATTTGCCTTAATTTAAAAATAATAAAAATTAATTTGATAATAATAAATTTGCATATTTTCGGTCTTAATTTAAAAATAAAACGAATTTAAAATACACTTGAACTTTTAAAGGAAAATTAAAATACAATAGCAATTTGGAACTAAGTGGATAAAACAATGCAAACATGAAGGAGTAAGGACAGGGTTTCACTTATCGCACGATAATCGCGCGATTATCGCGCTTATCGCGGGGGTACGGTAGGGGAAACCGGCGATATGGTTTGGATGAATTTTGACCAAATTCAAAATTCCGGAAAAAAATCGAAAAAAACTGAAAAAGATGCGGTTCGACTGCCGCGCGTTTGCAGATGAAGGTGATGGCGGCTCTGCTGACTATGATGTTACTGCTGTTTGTTACCACCCGTTTGCTGGCGAGTGCGACGCTGGGGAAGACAAGTATGAAGGGCCGGAGTTCAGGTGATTACTTCTTCATTTGTGTGGTTAACTTTTGTGGATATTGCCATGCGTGCAGTGGGCTCATAAGCTGGGAGTTCCTGCAAGAAATCTGGAAACAACAAGCACTTTCATGACACTTTAGTAGTTTAGTGGAGTTCTGTAATTCTAGTGATCGTTACAAAAAAATTAGTGTGCTGAGAGCCGAGAGCCTACGCCCTCATATGAAATTCATTACACCTGTATTTTTCTTGTGGTAGTAGTGTGCTGATTGTTAACGAAATTGTCGTACAACAGACTAACAGAGTGTCAGAGTATCCTGGTTTGTTTTATTATGTTTATGGAAATTAACTATTAGTTGTCAACCCCCATCGACTTGTCTAGAAAATTTATAATGGGGACAGTATGACCGCTGACCAAAATCTAAAGGATTGCACCACTAATTACTATCTGGACAGACTGGACTGTAGGGTTGAATAGTTATTTATCTTGTAATGTTTTGACAGTGAACCAAGCATCTGCCCTTGTTCTTCAATCCATGCTAAGCCGCATGGTCTTCATTTGCTAGAATATCTAGTTACTTACCCTTTTGTTAAAAGTTCATCAATGCAGAATTCTCTTACATCCCACTCTTGATGGAGGGATTTTGAAAGGAACTTTGGTAAATTTGGTGGCGAGGTCTCACGAATTCCTGTTCTCCATTACTCATAAAACTGCTGCTTGCACTTGCAACAAAATTTAGATGGTGTATTCTGTTAGAGAATTTTTTTTTTATGTTGGCTTGCAATGGCATGTCCATATCTGTTCAATGTGACAACGTGAATGTGGCTGGCTGCAGATGAATTGGTTAAAACATATCGATTACTTGGCCATACTATGAGTATGCTCATGCTAAAAGTTGAAAATTTCACTTATTCATTTCCATTTGTTTATAGAGAAACTTGTTGGTTGAAAATGCTTTATGTCATAAGGGTATTGCTGATCTTTTTGGAGGTACAACTGTAGTAACAACCAACTAACAACAGACAGTTATAAAAGTATGAAAATTGATACTTGGTTTTGGATTAAAATAGATACACTAAAATAGATGAGAACGAATGTTCCACTTTATTCTATTTCAACTATTTGTTATCTCTACTTGGGTTTTTTTGGGATTTTATTGTGTTGACTGGATTGAAGCGAGCTAGTACAGATTTATAGCGTCATGTGTTAACCTGGGACTAGGCTATGCTCTAAGGCTCATCACTACAGGTGTGTTCTGTTGTTAGCAAAATGACCTCAGAGCCTGTCATCTCAAATAGATAACGTCATAATGTGATTGGTTAGGGACTCAGCAGTCTATATTTTTCTAGGCAATGAGGATTGTTGGTAGTATTTCATTCACCAGCAATTAAAGTAACCTTAAGCATTACATGCATCCGTTGCTATCTGGTTGAATGGTGAGCATTTTTTGTGTTTGCTGAGCTATATATATTTCTTTTTACTTATGAAAGTTGACTGTATCGTTGCTACTCTGAAGGGGCCTATTTCTGTTCCCTTAAACAATCAAAAAGCCTTTGATTCCTTTTTTGGGGGACATAAGAGGGTAGAGGGGTCTATATTCCTGTTGTTTCAATTAAGATCATTTTGCAAGCTTGGTTTCCTTCTACGTATTTGCAATCAATGACTGTGCTTCCCTTTTTGTTTTTGCAGAGATTTGGATCCGCAGTTACAGGTTGCATTGAAAGGATATCTGGTGGCAAGAGGCGTTAACTCCAAACTGGCAAGCTCACTTCACCACCATTTGGTTGAGAAGGAGCGGTGGCAATGTATGAACTGGCTGAAAACTTTGGAAGAAATGTTCAGCAAAGATCGTTGACAAAATATTTCCAGCACTGAAGACCATTGAAATGTTCCCCGTCAAATAGTATACTTGTTGTTGTGGAAATGCATAGATGCTAGTACTTCTTTTTTTTTTTTTGAGATCCATAGATGCTAGTACTAGTTTCGTGGAATGCAGTTGTGGTGCTTAATTTAGTTCCGTGGAATGGACCACGAAATCACCATACTTTGGTCGAATCTAATTTTTTAAATTTCCAGCTATGGTTGTGGGAGTAACTTGGAACCTTCGTGAACCAGCAACCATTTAAGGCCTGTCTAGTTCCCAAAACAAAAAACTTTTCACTCATCGTATTAAATGTGGACAGAAAAAACCAATTACACAGTTTGCGGGTAGATTACGAGACGAATCTTTTAAGCCTAATTGCGTCATGATTTGACAATGTGGCGCTACAGTAAACATTTACTAATGACAGATTAATTAGGCTTAATAAATTCGTCTCGCAGTTTTCTGACGGAATCTGTAATTTGTTTTGCTATTAGACAACGTTTAATATTTCAAATGTGTATCTGTATATCCAATGTGACACCCTAAAATAAAAGTTTTTGGGAAGTAAACCGGGCCTAAATGTCGATGGTTGATCACGTGTGAACACGGTTTGTTTACAAACTTGCAATGGGGGGATTTGGCCGATAATTTATTTTTACTGCGCTCCATGGAAGCATGGAACATGATGAGCAGTGCTCCATGATGAACATGGGGTGAACATGATAAGCAGGAGCACGGTTTGTTTTGGTTGAAAAACAAACAAACTTGCAATGGGGGAAAATTGGCCAATAATTTATTTTTACTGTGCTCCATGGAAGCAAGGAAAGTAAATCACAGTTGCACGACTGGTTGCTGAGACTGGTTGCTGACTTGCTGCTAACGACGACACATCGAGGATTAGGACGGTGAAGCGTGTCGTCTGTTTCGGCTAAACGATAAGACCCATGGTCCATCCGTCCATGACACTGGAAAAAGCGCGAGACATTCGGCATTCGGCATTCGGACTCGGCATTCGGCATCGCATCTCCGGCCCAACTATCCGTATCCGTCTCCGACGTCGGCCGCCCACCGACTCTTCCGCCTCGGTTGGCTTTTCTCTCTTCTCCGCAAGCCCGTTCCCCTTTGCCTCTCATCGCTGTGGATTGCTCGATGGTAATTTGGAACCATGCCATTATAATTTTTCAAAGTTTAAGATATGCCATCGGTATCTCAATGACATGTAGGACCCATATGAGTCAATGACATGTGGGTCAGGATGACATATCTCAAATTGTGCAAAATTATAATGGCATGGTTCCAATTTTCCCTTTATTCTTCCCCTTTCTCCCCCATCGCCACGGGTGGGCTGGTAAGTCGGTAGGTAAAGGGATCCATCGGTTTCGATCTCACCTCGTTCGCTGCCCTTTTGTTGATTGATCATCAGGTGGTGCTTTGATCGGTTTGGTCCGGTTTCTAGTTTCGGTGACTGCTTGATCCGTTCGGTTTGGGGGTCTAGTTTCGGCGATTCGTCTCTTGCTGTTGCGTTAGTTCTCTGAACGGCCCTTCTTTCGATTGGTTTATGGGAGAAAAATGCAATATTGTGACTGCAAATATTGGGGCTTCAGTTTCTGTTCAGTTTCTTTGATCGGTTTATGGCTAATTGTGATTTGCTATTTAAGATTGTGAGGTCGGTTGGTTTGTTTCAGTTTCTGTTCAGTGAGATGGATTGTCAGCTCAATTAAGCTGTACCGTGGATATTTTGGCTATGATCAAGCCTAGATAAAATGAAGTTTGTGCTCTGAATTTGTTATGGTTAGGATTGCTCACTTGCCTAAGATTATAGTTATGTTCATTTTGCGTCAAAAAAATAGTTATGTTCATTTCAAGGTTGTGATACTTGTAGTTAAGAGACAATTTGGTTGCATGCAATTCTGCGGTTTTTCCTAATTTTATGATAAGGTCAAGTCATATCAGAACATTTAAATATGATTATAGGTGCTTTTCTTGGGTCTGCTCAGAGCTTTCAAATCATCAATGTTAATTTGTTCAATTCCGACAAGACTAAAGATTATTTGAAGATGGTTGAGTGTTATCGAAATTCTAAACGGCGCAATGTATTGCTTTTTGGAATTTAAAATTTGGCAATATGTGCTAAAGTTTAAGTTAAACTAGGGCGTTGGAATTATTCTTGTGTGTCAGTTCTTAGTTAAAGTTTAACTTCAGGATTTCTTTCACGAGGATTTAAGGAGCTCTTTTTGACTGCCTTCCCTGTGGATTAATTTATCCTAGTACAGGAACTTTTTTTTTCGCCGGGAAAGCCGAAGGAGGCCAACCGAGTATATTAAGAAGGAGTAAAAGTTACAAGAAAAAACATCAAATGCACCAAGGTGCAATGCCACACACCACGCACTACCACCCAAGCACAAACCGCTGAGGGCGAAGCCTAGCACCAAACGACCCCCGCTAAGCGTGGCCGAACGCCGCTAGGCCAACGGCAACACCACAGAGACGAGGCTTCGAAATCGATGCCACCAAGGTGGTCACGACATCCAGGATGCCGCCATCACCCATCTGAAAAAGATGTGGTTTTCACCCAGAGAAGCTCGTCGAGAAAGGGAGAGGGTAACCCTCGACAACGCCCCAAATAGGTTACAAAGCCCGAAGACGTAGCCGCTGCCGGCCTTCGCGCTACTACACACAGTACTAACAGATGTCAGCAGTATCGCCTGGTTTTTGTTCTTCAATTCGATGTTTATCGCCACCGGAATTAACTATTATTGTCATCGCCCCATCGACTGGTCTAGAAATTTATAATGGGACAGTATGACCGCTGACACAAATCTTAAGGACTGCACCACTAGGGCTCTCACTGACGCCTGGACAGCACCTGCTCCTTGCGACTGTAGGGTTGACTAGTTAAATGTTCTTGTAATGTTTTGAGCAGTGAACCCACCACGTATCTGCCCTTGTTCTCCCACTCCATGCTAAGCCCCGCGCATGGTCGTTCCATTGCTAAATTGTCGGAGGTTCAGGCGGGGTACCCCTTTTTGTAAAGGTCATCAATGGGGGGGCGAGAATTCGGCTTCTTCGCCCCTTTGTGACATGCCACCCCTGAATGGAGGGATTTTGACAAGGAACTTTGGTAAATTTGGTGGCGGAGGTCTCCACGAAATTGCGGTCAACTCCAGCCTTACGCTACATAAAAAACTCGCTGGCCTACCTGTGCGCTTGGCAACAAAGGGTGTCTCAGGCATGGTGTCTAACTCTGTTTAGAGGTTTTTTTTTTTTAATGTTGGGCTTGGCCAATGGCATGTCCACTTACGTCTAATGCGGAACTGTGAATCGCTGAAGCTGGCTGCAGATGGAATTGGTTTAAAACACTATATCGATTCTTGGCCATAACATGAGTATGCTCATGCTTAAAATGGTTGGAAACTTAACTTATTCATTTCTTTTGTTTATAGAGAAACTTGTTGGTTGAAAATGCTTTGTCATAAGGGTATTGCTGATCTTTTTGGAGGTACAACTGTAGTAACAACCAACTAAACAGCAGACATGATATAAAGTATTGAAAATTGATACTTGGGTTTTGGAATAAAAATAGATACACTAAAATAGATGAGAACGAATGTTCCACTTTATTCTATTGTCAACTATTTCTTATGCTCTACTTGGGTTTTTTTGGGATTTTAATTGTGTTGACTGGATTGAAGCGAGCTATGTACAGATTTATAGCGTCATGTGTTAACCTGGGACTAGGCTATGCTCTAAGGCTCATCACTACAGGTGTGTTCTGTTTGTATTGCAAAAATGACCTCTAGAGCCTGTCATCTCAAATAGATATAACTGTCATAATGTGATTGGTTAGGGACTCAGCAGTCTATATTTTTTCTAGGCAATGAGGATTGTTGGTAGTTAAAGTAACTCTTGGAGCATGACCACAAGCTCCTTATACTCCAAATACCTAAATTAAGGGGTTTTGCATGAAAAAAAATCTCTCAACAGTATGTACGTATAATCACCCTAAAAATTTAGCGTTTCCAATCCCGCGTATATCGCCTCCTTCGACTGTAGGGAGGCGCGGCGCCCATTATCTACTTCTACGCAGTCTCTCTTGCGCATGTTGGGTGAAAATAATCCCGCTAAGGCTCTCTTCTTTGCGCCCTCGTCTGCCGGCGAGTAGATTCCGTTCCGGCCGCTGGCCTTATCTTCCCGCAGCTGTTTGGGAAAGCAGCCATCGTTCCCCCACAGCTACCCGCGTCGGCATTTTTTTCCCAGAAGGCGCACAATGTTCCGGCAGCGCCAGTCCCATCTCCACCTAGCCAGGTGCGCTCCCCAGCACCACACCCCGCTTCGATTTCAGCCAAGCCAACCCGATTCGCCTCCAATCGGCCCTCTCTGCCCGTCGCGTTCTCGCAGCCGCCTTCCCCTATGTCGGATTGGTGCCATCCTCTTTCCCGGCCACCCGAGTCCTCCGGTAACATGCAGGCAACAAAAGGCCTGATGACGACCAGCCAGCGCTTCCGCCGGGGAGATGCCCAGTCACTGGACTTCATCGAGCACGGACTCGCCTGGAGTCGATTTCTGTACAAATTGCTCTTTGGGTGATAAGAAGGATTTCGACCGTCCGAACTTTGCTCTTGCACATTTGCAGTATTGCTTAACTTGCTCTAGGTTGGTTTAGTGGCATTCAAAGATTTATTCATGTCCATTAATAACATAGTTGTTATCTCCACAATATTTGACCACAAATGGACCCATGTATGTATTTTCGACATAGGATGATTAACTGCTATTGGTGAGTGGTTTTTTGTTTGCAATTCAGTGATGCGAACATGGCTGTTCGTTGGCTTGCTGAAATGTTTCTTACTATTGCTGGAAAACAGATTGTTGCTGCTTCTGCTCAAATCTGTGCTTTGCTGTTGTTGGAACTGCTTGGTGTTGGTGCTGAAATCTGCTGTTGCTGGCTTATGAAAAATTGTTGCTTGTTATAGCTGAAAAATTCTGCTTTTTGGTGCTGAAAATTTCTTTTTTCCTGCTGAAAACTGCTGCTTGCTGGTGCTGAAAATTTACTGTTTGCAGCTGCTGAAATATCTTGCCGCTTGCAAAACTGCTCTTTTTTTTGCTGCTGAAATTCATATGAAGCAGTTCAGTATGAGAAGATTCCCAGTTCGCAGTTTAGCTCTGGTTCATATATGTTTTGTCTACTCCACCGCATTTAGGCCATGAATCAACTCCATGTTGTTAGCAACCATTGACATAAAAAGCTGGAGTTTTTGACTGGGTTAACACTCCACCTGTTGATATGCAAGACCAATATTTTTTTTTTTCATGTAAATACAGGAGAGTCTTGCTATCATCAAGTGAAACGTGGATTCCCAGAGATGTCGCCATGCTAATATCAAGTGAAATATGATTTTGGGCCAAATACTCATATGGCAGCTGAAGCAATTGAAAGCTTGTCAATGCTTCAATTGTTAAGTTATGATGTCAAGGAGATTGAACGTCCTGAAGAAAATGGTGAAACGGATGACGGGATGCCACGCTTGAGGGAGTACGTACACGTGCCACGGAGGAGGGCACGTGCGCAACGCGTGTGAGGGGCGAAGAGAGGAACCTACATTTTGTTGTTGGTAGTTTTCTAGCTGGCCCACTTATTGGTTTGGAGAGTTGAATTTTGGGTATCTCTTGGAGATAAAGATATACTCATGCTATATATCCTTTTTAGAGATATCAAAATAATAATTTAGGGGATTGATTTGGGTGGCTGTTGGCCTGCTCTTAAGCATTACATGTATCCCGCTTGCTATCTGGTTTGAATGGTGAGCATTTTGGTGTTTGCTGAGCTATAATGTTTACATCATATTTCTTTTTACTTATGAAAGTTGACTGTATCGTTGCTACTACTGAAGGGGCCTATTTCTGTCCCTTAAACAGTCAAAGAGCCTTTGATTCCTTTTTTGGGGACATAAGAGGGTAGAGGGGTCTATATTCCTGTTGTTTTTAATTAGGATCATTGCAAGCTTGGTTTCCTTCTACCTATTTGCATCAAATGACTATGCTTCCCTTTTTCTTTTGCAGAGATTTGGATCCGCAGTTTGCAGGTTGCATTGAAAGGATTATGGTGGCAAGAGGCGTTAACTCCAAACTGGCAAGCTCACTTCACCACCATTTGGTTGAGAAGGAGCGGTGGCATATGAACTGGCTGAAAACTTTGGAAGAAATGTTCAGCAAAGATCATTGACAAATATTTCCAGTACTGAAGACCATTAAATGTTCCAGTCAAATGCGCACACTTTTTGTGTGACAAACTGGCAATGCATAGATGCTAGCTTCGTGGAATGCAATTGCGGTGCCTAATTTAGTTTCGTGGAATGGACCAGAAATCACCATACTTTGCTCCGAATCTATTTTTTTATTTCGAGCTTGCAATGGGGGGGGGAATTTGCTGAAATTTTGACAATTTGACCCTTTTTACAAAACTTATTTAAAGAATAACTTATGTCAAAAACTAATTCCAAAAAATCAAACCGTGACCTTAACGCCAATCGCCGATGACGCTAAGATTAATGTCTCAGGTCAAAGGTATTGGCGCTGATACGCGTGTTAGAGGAGGCACGCGAAATTGCCACGGTGAAGTGCTGACCTCTGTTCTGGATATAATGGGTGCGCAAGACAAGTAAATGACAAGGAGCGCTAGCTTGTTGGTACTGGAGTTCGTCCTCACTTGTCTCTACTTGTTCTATTGCTTGTCTTTTCAAATATCACATGTTTTGTTACTTTACTTTAAATTTAGGCAAACAATTTGAGAACTTATATTATAATATTAATGAAATTTATCTCAATAGCTATAAATTTGCAGTAAACTTGGAATGACCACACATTTGCCCATAATTTTAAAAACAATAATACTATTTAGTTTAATAATAATAAGTTGCATCTTTTCAGTCTTAATTTAAAAATAAATGAATTTAAAATGCACTTGAACTTTCACAAGAAAATTAAAAATGTGCATTTTTAACTTGGAAGGACCAAATTTGACTACTTCAATTATATAGCTTTGCTTAATTTAAAAATAATAATAATTAATTGATAATAATAAAATTTGCATGTTTTTGGTCTTAATTTAAAAATAAAACGAATTTAAAATACACTTGAATTTTTCAAAAGAAAATTAAAATACAGTAGCAATTTGGAACTGAGTGGATAAAAACAATGCAAACATGAAGAAACTAAGGGACCACCACTAAACCTGAAAACCACCACTAAACCTTTTCGCAAGTTAGGTATCCTGAACCTAGGTCAGCACCAGCTGCTATGGGGGAAGACGTGAAGTATCCGGTATCCGGTGCAATCGCCTAATTCGTGGCAACTATGCAACTCTCATTCTACACCATTGGATCGAGAAATGGATGTCCGAAATTCGTCCACGTCACCATGAGTTAAAATTAACTCCCAGTAAATTTTAAACTCATGAGTGAATCTGCGAGTGGAAATTGTTTTATATTTTGTTGTTGAAAAACGTGAGAAACAATGAAAATTGTAACGAATGCCCACGGTTTGAAATGTTTTACATTTTGTTGTGATGTAAAACATTTTCCACCCAAATATTTTTTCTGACGTTTTTGCCCCTGGATTGAACCATACCACGTCTTCCTCTTGACGCGAGGCGAGGGAGAAGGT
>CM020178.1:40121434-40154863 GCA_009805545.1 Oryza longistaminata
GGAAGGGAGTGACGACTGGCGACCAAGCCGCCGCCGTCTCTCCCCTCGCCATCCGCGCCGCCGTCGCCATCAGCCGCTACCGGCCAGTCGCGCCGCCGCCTCTCCCCACCATCCGCGCCGCCGTCTTACCCAGAGCGTCGCGGCGCTCTCCTCGCTGAGCACGCAGCCGAAGGAGCCGAAGGCTTCACTCGCTCCACCGGCGCCGCCCCTCGCCACCACCGGCGCCGCCCGACTCTTCCTCCTCGGTTGGCTCTCCTCTCTTCTCCGCAAGCCCGTTGCCCCGTTCCCCTTTGCCTCTCATCGCTGTGGATTGCTCGATGGCTTTTATTCTTCCCCTTTTCCCCCCACCGCCGCGGTAGGTAAAGGGATCCATCGGTTTCGATCTCACCTCGTTCGCTGCCCTTTTGTTGATTGATCATCAGGTGGTGCTTTGATCGGTTCGGTCCGGTTTCTAGTTTTGGTGACTGCTTGATCCGTTCGGTTTGGAGTCGTCTCTTGCTGTTGCGTTAGTTCTCTGAACGGACCTTCTTTCGATTGGTTTATGGCTAATTGTGATTTGCTATTTAAGATTGCGAGGTCGGTTGGTTTGCTTCAGTTTCTGTTCGGTGAGATGGATTGTCAGCTCAATTAAGCTGTACCGTGGATATTTTGGGTATGATCAAGCCTAGATAAAATGAAGTTTGTGCTCTGAAATGGTCGTGGTTAGGATTGCTCACTGGCCTAAGATTATAGTTCTGTTCATTTCAAGGTTGTGATGCTTGTAGTTCTGCTTGCTATTTTGTGGTTTTTCCTTCAGATCTGGTAATTTTTATGATAAGGTCAAGTCATATCAGAACATTTAAACATGATCGGAGGTGGTCTTCTTAGGTCTGCTCGGAGCTTTCAAATCACCGATGTTAATTTGTTCAATTCCGACAAGACTAAACCGATGTTAATTTGTTTAATTCCGACAAGACTAAAGATTATTTGAAGATGGTTGAGTGTTATTGAAATTCTAAACGGCGTCATGTATTGCTTTTTTGGAATTTAAAAATTGACAATATGTGCTAAAGTTTAAGTTAAACTAGGGCGTTGGAATGATTCTTCTGTGTCAGTTCTTAGTTAAAGTTTAACTTCAGGATTTCTTTCACGAGGATTTAAGGAGCTCTTTTTGACTGCCTTCCCTGTGGATTAATTTATCCTAGTACAGGAACTAAAGATTACTTCCTGCTTGACCTGCTCAGTTTGAGGTACAGATCTCGTGCTTTCCTGTTTACTAGTGTTAGTTTTAGGAACCTTGATGCTCTGGTTTAGGGCTATGGTTAATTGCAATTTATTGAAATTTCAATATGTCAATATTGTGGAGTTGGTTTGCTTTCATTACAAGCGACTATCCAAGAACATTTTATCTGTAATACGAACATTTAAACCAGAGAAATTGAAGCTTGTGGTATGGATTGGTCATTGTTAGGAATAGTCATTGACTCATTGGTGTATAAGATGGTTTCTCCATTCCATTCAAGACTGCTGCTACGTTTTTTGGTCAAATATAACAAGTGATTGATGTTATTTGGAGGCAATTTGTCTGCTTGGAACTCTGTGGTTATTAAGTCCATCCTGCTGCGCTTTTATGGTTAAATTGTCTTGTCAGAACATTTACATGGCCATAGTTCTCAGAGAATTTTGATGTTAACTTGTTTAGAGCAAAGCTATATCAGTCGGTTGTTAACTTGTTATGAAGGTGGTTATGTAGTACTTCCTCCATTTCACAATGTAAGTCATTCTAGCATTGCCCACATTCATATAGATGTTAATGAATCTAGGCACACATATATGTCTAGATTCATTAACATTAATATGAATGTAGGAAATGCTAGAATGACTTACATTGTGAAACAGAGGGAGTACTAACTAAAAAGGCACATCCTAAAGTTTCTGTGGGAGATGATTCCTTTGGCAGTTACTTCCTTCAAACAATATTACAAGGTTGTGAAGGTGATTCTGAAATATTTTGACTACTGCTGGTGAAATTAATTTGAAGATTTGTTTCAAGAACAATTTATGGACCTCAACATTATAAAGCCATCTGTTTGAAGGTTCTTCCGAGTAGAAACAATTGCTTTATGAACTATGGAGTTGTTCTCAGTAGCAGTATTTGCTTTCTACTTGGTCCAGTTTGCATCTCCAGTAGTATCCTTTACATTTGGGCTTGTTCTGTTCCATAACTAGCTTGGCTCTGGGTTCATTTCAATATATGTTGGTTTGGTGTCATCTTGTAATTTTTGAGTTCAAGATTCCTTCTGATGTTACAAATTGCAATTATCAAATGATATAGATGTCCATATATTGTTTTAGTCTGTATAATAGTTGTAACATGGTAATTTGTTTTGATAATGCTGAGATTGATTAACTTATATTACCTTGATCTCTATGGAACAATAGAACGAAACTCTATGGCTCTTGTGGCATTGTTCTCTCTTGCTTTCATTTTGTGTGTGTTGAATGTACCACCCCATTCAGGAACTAGGATATTTCCAGGAATATTTTAGATCGTCTTGCTGCGTCCACAGTTTTAAAAGCAGTTCATCTTCTACTAACTTGGTATATAACTGTAGTTTACAGTGTCGATATATCTCTTGAACTTAGTAGGAATTGTCCTAAATTATATGCTTTTGAATTGAGGTGAATCTCTTGAACTTAGTTGCTAATCACTCAGACAATATATTCCAAAGTATATCGTACATTATCGCTGACTTGTTTCTTTTTACAGTTTGTCTGGTACATTTCTTTCTTTATAATTATTATTTCTTATTCAACATAGTGTCCCCAATTAAGATTTGCCAAGAAAGAACCTTAAACAAGAGCATATTATTGCTTGCCAATGAGAATGTTTTGACTTTTGACTGTTGTGAGGTAGTGGGAATAATTAACTATTTGCCACTGGACCCACATGTCAGACACATCAGGGCCCACATGTCATAAACAACGGGTGGCAAATCATTAATTGGCACATCTTAAGAGTGGCAAATAATTAAATGTCCCGGAGGTAGTGCCATACTAACAGAGCAACTGATATAGTTCCTTTTGCATGTATTAATGCGCTTAAATGGGCGAATGCTCTTCCCATTGTATAATATTGTGCATTTTATTGAAAATGTGTCACAGTTACACGGTTTCATTTATGTTATGGTGAACATGTTTGCAGTA
Source organism: Oryza longistaminata (assembly GCA_009805545.1). NCBI lineage: Eukaryota > Viridiplantae > Streptophyta > Magnoliopsida > Poales > Poaceae > Oryza > Oryza longistaminata. The sequence goes on from CM020178.1 coordinate 40,124,621, forward strand.
TGCATGCTTTAGTATTTTGTTCAGTGTAATGCTTTATATAGTTGTATCAATGTCATTACGTTTTGAAGATAAACTTACACGTTCTGTGTAGAGTCCCTTCTTCCTTTGTTTTATATACCTGCATGTGTGGAACTTCCATTTTATTCTAGCGCGGCCCATGCATGTTCTTGTTAGATGGATAGCATTCTTTCTTAGTTTCAATATTGTCATTAAGACTTGTTTTGTCGCATCATTATTCTTGTGTGAAATAAGCTAGAGCATTGATGTCCACCAGCAGTTTTATTTGTGCATCAATTTTGTCTGCATGGTTTTAATTTGAACCAACCTTAAGTCTCTTCATACATTATCTGGTGGTTTTAAGTAATCCCTTTTTGGCTGAATGCGTAGGTGCTTTAGTTTTTGTGGCATTAATTTATTCTAGGCAAATAGTTTTATTTTATGGTTTAAAATTGATGCTCTCTGTTTACTAAATATGTCTTATATCCAGCTAACACCTTAATATTTCATTTCTTCTTGCTAATTATTAATTCCCATATTGTTTGTTTTCCATCTGCATATTGTTCCAAATGCTAGAAATATCATATCAATGTTCTGGGGCATTTAACTATTTGCCACTTTTAGATTTGGCAATTAACTATTTGCCACACCTATCTCAATGACATGTGGGTCCACATGTGTCTATGACATGTGGGTCCAGTGGCAAATAGTTAATTGTCACATCTAAAAGTGGCATATAGTTCAATATCTCCAATGTTCTATGGTTGCTTTTCGATATTCGTTTGATGTCAATACATAATGCTGCGATTACTGTGTGAATACTTGTGTCTATGTCTAGTAATGCATGAGATACAAGTTCAAATAAATAATAGTACTTTGTGTGTGTGTTTTATGGGCATTACTGAGCTAGTAATAGCCATTTTGTGTTGCTATTAAAAGCTTTGATGCTTTTTGACTTTTTGCTTTTTTATAAATAAGGCGGTTAATTTGGTTGAATTAGAATTTTTTTACTTCAGCAGTTCTGCTCCTGCAAGAATTTTGTTTAATTATATTGCATGTGTCAATGCTTTTTGGTTATTCGTTGATTTACATCCGTGTAGTGACTTAAATTTTACTCTGAATTTTGAATCTATACAACATGTTTTAAGTGCATAAAGTACATATTAGAAGATGTCTTCAAAATGGTGTTAAGTGTGATATACTCCTAAAGTGCTTATATGATGTCATTTTGATTATGAGTTCTTCCCTGACCAAGTTTCTTCTGATTTCATCGTGTTTCCTCATTAGCTGTTTCATTTGATGCGGTACAGTTCTAATAGTCTTTGTAGTTACTTTAACAGGATGATGGATATGGAATTAATTAAATATAGTGCACATAGTGTTGACTCCTGAATCTATATAGCTATTATTTTAACCTATCCCTCCCACCACGGGTTGATATGATCTTTAACAGGATGATGAACATGCAGTTAAATTAAATATTATTAAAAAATGATAACTTGTTCTTTTAGTGCTTACCCTTTTGTATGTGTTGGCCTGTACGTTATGTCAGTTTGTGTACATGGCCTAGTAACATTTATTTAGGGAGATCTAGTCCTAACCATTTTTTTTACTGTGTTAATAATGTTGCTACGTATGCTCAATTCAAATTCTGTTGCTTTGCATAATAAGGTGTGTCTGCACTAATGATTATGTGTTGGAGTATGTGTTTAAAAAAAATAATTTTATATGGGTGTTAGCCACGCAATTGAGCGGGACATCTATCTACTTGAAATAATAATAACACTAGTTATAATAACGAACAGGTGAGTAAAGATGAGGAGCGTCCAAACTCCAGTGGAGCGGAAATTGAGCAATGGAGGGGGAGGAGTGGAGGAGGCGACAATGGTGTTCGTGTACGGCACCCTGAAGCGCGGTTTCCCCAACCACCCTCTCCTCGCCGCCTCCGGTTCCCCCTTGGTTGGCGCTGCCTCCACCGCCACCCCGGCCTCGCTTGTCATGGGGCCCTACTCTGTTCCGTTCCTCCTCCCCAGGCCAAGTTCATCTTCCGGCAGCCATCTCGTCTCCGGTGAGCTCTACGCCGTGTCCCCCCGCGCCCTAGTCGACCTCGATGCCCTCGAGGTACGTACATATATTCCTGATCAGTCCTCGATCACCTGTTCACCTAGATGGCTAGACGCATGATTTGGATGGAGCGGAATTGCATCTGCAGGGCACCCACTTGGGTGTGTATGAGCGGCGCAAAGTGACCGTGGTAGTTGAGGGAGGATCAGGAGAGGTAGTGGAGGCGGAGGCCTATTTCGCGCACACGAGCTACGCGGAGGCCCTGTGGCTGCGCTGCGGTGGCGAGGCAGCCGAGATCGGCAAGTATACCATGGAACATGCGGCCAAGTACGTCCCTCCTAGCTGCCGACCTCCCGATGCCTCTGGGCTTATGCATGCCATCCATGTCTTCCTCCTCGCCACCTCTCCATCTCCATGAACCATATCAAATCAAATCCTTTCATCTCCTCGAGTACTGGTCGGTATCTTGAATTGAATTTGCTTATTGTTCGCTGCCTATTACCAGCACATTAATTTGAGTCAGTTACTCTGGCTCATTTTCTGTCACAAGTCTGTTGTATCATGTACTGGTATGCAACACAAAAAAACGTGAATATTAGGGAAGGACCTAATATCAAATAAATAGAAGGGGTGAGGCTTCGAACTCAAGCCGGCTAGCCCATCACCTTGTGGAGCTAGTCGGAAGACCCTAGGCGTTTCTCTACTGATATGTAACATGGATCCATTCCTCTTATATGTAAATACAGTGAAACCTTCAACTTGTTGAATTCCAAATCTAATATAGTATCTTTTAAGTTGTTCAATGTACTCCAGATGGTAGAGAATACTAAAATGCCAATTACTGCTGGTGTTATAATAACTAACTCTTTTTCTATTATCCAAAACAGGTACTTTGGTATCAACTTTAATTTGTGAGAATTTGATTGATTATCACAAACCAATTTAACTAGGAGGGGGAATGAGATCGATATACCTCCCTATTATCCCTTCGAGCAAATTTTTCCTTATTTGCCACTCTTCTTTATATGCCATTGAAAATTTTCTATTCCGTATTTGCCATTTGATGGAATTTTACATCCGTTTCTATGCCATTGCCGTTAACCCTATTAAAGCGAGTTTGATGTAATGTACTAAATTACATGCTGCGAGTATTAACCATGTTGAATGTCCTAAATTCTGAAATCAACTTGCACTAGATGATTTAAGTTGTGTGAGAACATATTTTACATGTTACAGTATGAAGTTCCAGTTGTTGAATGTTTCCTTTGCCCAAAATTGGTTTTTACAAATTTGTTTGCGTGATTAACATTTCATTTCTTGTTGCTAATTATTAATTCCTAATTTGTTTGTTTTCTATCTTGTTCCAAAGGCTAGAAGTATCATATCTATCTTCTATGATTGCATTTCCGATGTTTATTCGTTTGATGCCAATATATGTTGTGTTGCGAATACTTGTGTCTATGTCCAGTAATTCATGAGATATGAGGTCAAATGAATATAGTGTTTGTTTGTTTTTTTATGGACATTGCCGAGCTAATAAACCATTTTGTATTTGCTATTGAAAACTTTGATGCCTTCGATTTTTATAGAGAAGGCAGTCAATTGGGTTGACTTTTTTTTCTTTTTACCAGCTCATGCAAGAAGTTTGTTTAATCATATTTCGTGTGTCCTTGCCCGTTCTTTGTGGTTATGCATTGATTTACCTCCTAATATTATGCGAAGACTTAATTTTTGTACTCTGAATTTTGAATCTTCTACAACACATTGAAAGTGCATAAAGTACATACCAGAAGTTGTCTTCAAAATGTTTTTGGCAATGTGATGTGCACTTAATAATTTTGATTATGACTTGATCACTGACCAAGTTTCTTCTGATTTCTGTCGTGTTTTCTTCCTCTATTTTCTTTGATGCACTACAGTTCTGATTTAGTATTGATATACTTAATAGTAATAAAGATTTAACAGGGTGATGGATATGGAATTAAATTAAATATAGTACACATAGTTCTGACTCTGTATAGCTAAAAATATTTTTGACTTATTCATTCAAACGCAGTTTAATATAATCTTTAAGAGGATGATGCACATATAATTAAATTAAATATTATTACAATGATGACTTGTTCTTATAATGCCCTTTTGTGTGTGGGGCTATACCTTATGTCAGGGAATCTAATCCGAGCATTTATTTTACTATATGTAACATCGCCATGATTAATCTAAATTTTGTTGCTTTGCATATTACACTAATATAATTGAGTCGTTGGGTATTAACCATGTCGAATATTCTAAATTATGTGTTGGGAGTATTAACCATGTTGAATGTCCTAAATTCTGAAAACGCACTTGTGCTGAATTTGTATTTCATGTATATCCTGCAAAGACAATACTGAGGATGATTTCAGTTGTGTTGTGTGATCATAGTTTAGCATGAGCCTTTTGTCGATTGTCTTTTTCATGTTTAGGTATGGAGTTCCACTTGTTGATGTTTAGAATTTAAGAAGATCAGTTAATCTATGATGATAAGATGATTCCATTCCCAAAAATTGGTTTTTGCTAAATTTATTGGCATGATAAATATTGTTACTGGTTGCTCTTCACCTAAAATAATGTTCCAGTTATCCTGAGGTGTTGAACTTAGTTATTTACCTGTTTGGCAAACTAGCATACTAGTAATAGAATTACCTGAACCTAGTGGTAGTTAGTCTATTTTCCTATGCGCATTTGCATTGATAGTCTATTTTAGTGTGATAGTTACAACTGCATTTGCATGTCTATTTTCGTTGTATGGTCAGCTCCTTCTGCATAGGTTGCTTCTAGCGAATTACTGGTATTTGATCTATGAAGATAGTTGTTTCCTTAACCTTTTGCTTTCCTTGATGTGTTAGATGCTTAGATGGGCTATGGATAGCTAACTCGATCTATTTTTTGCTCACTAACTTCATAATGAAATCTGATAGTCTATTTTAGTGTGATAGTTACAACTGCATTTGCATGTCTATTTTCGTTGTATGGTCAGCTCCTTCTGCATAGGTTGCTTCTAGCGAATTACTGGTATTTGATCTATGAAGATAGTTGTTTCCTTAACCTTTTGCTTTCCTTGATGTGTTAGATGCTTAGATGGGCTATGGATAGCTAAACTCGATCTATTTTTTCTCACTAACTTCATAATGAAATCTTTGGGTGCTCCTACTTTTTTTATTCACTTGACGTGTTGGGGTGTTATATTTGGGGATAGGGGTGCCTAACACCGACAGTACCGGTCCCAAGCCCGGATAAAAGTGGAGGGGGCACTGATTTCTTCAAGTTTTTGGTTGTTTTTTGTGTGTAGGATCTCGATCTATTTTTTCTCACTAACTTCATAATGAAATCTTTGGGTGCTCCTACTTTTTTTATTCACTTGACGTGTTGGGGTGTTATATTTGGGGATAGGGGTGCCTAACACCGACAGTACCGGTCCCAAGCCCGGATAAAAGTGGAGGGGGCACTGATTTCTTCAAGTTTTTGGTTGTTTTTTGTGTGTAGGATGATCTCGGAGATAAGTATCTTAGAGCATCTGCAATGGTAAAGTAAGGTGCTCTCTATAAAATATGTACATCTTAGCAATAGACTAGATTAATAGTAAACCACCTCAATAGTATGTCTACATGGGTATCTATAGCTCTCTCATGTATTGCCTCGTTTTTCTCTATAGACTATCTCTAAATTAGTAGATAGCTTTGCTCTCTCTCTTCATTTAATATCTTTCATGTAGGAAAATATGCTGATATAGATATCTTGTAGAGAGTCTATAGATAACCATTGTGGATGACCTTATGTTGTGTTGGCTGGTCATTAATATTAACACGGCGATAATCTTTCGCCCACTGAAAGCTTTAGAAAGAGCAGACTTGCAGAAGCCTTGTACTCCGTTGAAGAAAGAAAGACTGTAACGGCAATTGTGGAAAGTTCCTGTGAGATCAGGCACTGCAGTTCACTTGGGAGAATAAATATTACTCCTAGTTCCCAACCCCTCTCTCTCGTTTTTCACGTGCACGTTTTTTAAACTGTCAAACGGTGTGTTTTTTTAAAAAGTTTATATACGAAAGTTGCTTAAAAATCATATTGATTTATTTTTTTAGAAAAACAAATACTTAATTCATTACGCGCTAATAGATTATTCCGTTTTCATGCGCACTGTGCGGGCTGGGAACACAGGCGACTGGCTAACGAACGCAACCTAAGTTGGTGCAGTTGAAGGCAAAAATCTAATGTGATATTAAATCGACAAAAATCAAGCTCCTCGGCACATTTTACTGTGCTCCATGGAAGCATGGAACATGATGAGCAGTACTCCATGATGAACATGATAAGCAAGAACACTGAACACGGTTTGTTTTGGTTAAAAACCAAACAAACTTGCAATGGGGGGAAATTGGCCAATAGTTTATTTTTACTGTGCTCCATGGAAGCATGGAAGCATGGAACATGGAGTAAATCACAGTTGCACGACTGGCTGCTGCTAACGACGAATCATCGAGGATTAGGACGGTGGGTGAAGCGTGTCTGCTTCGGCTAAGCGATAAGAACGTCCTCTGAAAAAAAAAGGAAAAAGCGATAAGAACGTCCCCACCATGACACCGAAAAAAGCGCAAGATAACTCAAAGCCGCACACGGACTCGGCATCCCCGGGCCCACCAACACCGCCTCCGTATCCGTCTCCGACTGCGACCAGAATAGTCGGGCGCCCACCGACTCGGTTTCCCCCTCGGTGCCTCTCCTCTCCGCTCCTCTATAAATGCAAGCCCGTTCCCCTCTGCCTCTCATGTGAATTGCGCGATCGATGGCTTCCTTCCTCTTCTCGCGCGGGTTATTTCTCTTATTTCTTCCTTCCCCTTTCCCCCTCCGCCGCGGGTGGGCTGGGCTGGTAAGTCGGTAGGTAAGGGATCCATCGGTTTCGATCTCACCTGGTTCGCTGCCCTTTTGTTGATTTGATCATCAGGTGGTGCTTTGATCGGTTCGGTCCGGTTTCTAGTTTCGGTGCCTGCTTGATCCGTTCGGTTTTTGGGGTCTAGTTTCGGCGATTCGTCTCTTGCTGTTGCGTTAGTTCTCTCAACGGCCCTTCTTTCGATTGGTTTATGGCTAATCGTGATTTGTTGTTTTGGCAATACTGATTGCGAGGTCGGTTGGTTTGCTTCACTTTCTGTTCGGTGAGATGGATTGTCAGCTTAATTAAGCTGTACCGTGGATATTTTGGGTATGATAGATAAAATGAAGTTTGTGCTCTGAAATGGTCAATGGTTAGGATTGTTCACTGGCCTAAGATTATTGTTCTGTTCCTTTCAATTTTGTGAATTTGTGATGCTTGGTAGTTCGAGACAATTCGGCAGCTTACAATTTTTCCTTCAGATCTGGTATTTTTTATGATATAAGGTCAAGTCATATCAGAACATTTAAACATGATCGTGGTGGCTTTCTTAGGTTTGCTTAGAGCTTTCAAATCACCGCTGTTAATTGGTTCAATTCCAGCAAGAAAGAGTGCTAAAGTTTGAGTTAAACTAGGGTGTTGGAAGATTCTTCAGTATTGTTCTTCTGTGTTAGTTCTTAGTTAAAGTTTAACTTCTGGATTTTTTTCACGAGGATTTAAGGAGCTCTTTTTGACTGCCTTCCCTGTGGATTATTTTTATCGTAGTACAGGAACTACAGATTACTTGCTGCTTGACCTGTTCAGTTTGAGGTACAAATCCCGTTATTCGATTGTCCGACCACTTAATCTGCATTATGAACATTTTTGGCATATTGAAACCAGTGAAACTGAAGCCTGTGGTATGAATTGGTCATGGCTAGGATTAGACATTGGTGTATAAGATGGTTTCTCCATTCCATTCAAGACTGGTGCTACTTTTTTTCTCATCAAAACTAACAAGTGAATGATGTTATTTGGAGGAAATTTATCTGCTTGGAACTTTGCTGTTAAGTCAAATCCTGCTATGGTTCATGGATCAGTCAATCTTGTCAGAACATTTAGACATGGTCATAGTTCTCACAGAATTTTGATGTTAACTTGTTTACTTCCGGAAAGCTAATTTATCAGTTAAGATGGAGATGGTTATGTAGTAGCTAAAAGGCCCATCCTAAAGTTTCTATGGTAGATGATTCTTTTGGCAGTTACTTCCTTTGAACAATATACAAGGCTATGAAGGTGATGCTGGAATCTTTTGACTAATGGTGAAAATAATTTGAAGATTGGTTTCAAGAAAATTGATGGAACTGAATTTGCTTTCCTGCTCTGAGAAGTAAATTCGATGGTTGAGTGTAAAGTGTGCCATTATAAAACCATCTATTAAATGTTCTTGTGAGTAGAAATCTATGCTTTATGAACTGTGAAAGAGTTATCAGTAGCACTATCTGATCTCTAATTAGTTGGCCCAACTTGTTTCTCTAGTAGTATCTTTAACATCTGGGCATGTAATGTTCTATAACTAGCTAGATGGTGGGTTCAGTCCAGTATAGTTTGGCCCTTTGTCTGTTCGTTTGGTGTGTTGTCTTCAATGTGCTCTTTAAGCATCCTAAAGATGTTGGAAATTGTAATTATCAAATGATTCGGACTACCATGTCCTGATTTGGTCTGTAAGGTTGTTGTAATATGATAATTTATTTTGACAATTATGTATTTTATTAACTTATATTACCATGATCTGTACGGAAAATAAGTTGATGGCATTGTTTTCTCCTGATTTAATTTTGCATATTGAATGTACCACCTCATTCAGGAACTAGGATATTTCTATTATTATGGCAGGGTCCACTGTTTTGAAAGTTGCTCATCTTCTAACTAAGTTCGTAGATAACTGAAGTTTACAGTCTCAACATTGTTTGCCTAGGCTAAGATAGAAATGTGGATGTTTTCTAAATATTATGCTTTTTATAGGAATTGATAGCGTTTTTGAAATTGACGTAAATCTCTTGAACTTTGTTGCTAATCACCCACAATATTTTTTGAAATATATCATACATACATTTTCACTATGTACACTAAAAATATAATCCTGCTAACTTGTCTATAGATTATCTCCCCTGACATTTATTATCTTTTATATTTTATTCTTACAGTTCGTCTGGCACATGCCTTTTTTTAGTGCCCCCACTTTAAGATTTACCGAGAAAAGACCTTAATTAAGGCTAGTATCCCATTCATTGTCGCTTACCAAAGAGATTGTTTGAATGTTGTGTATGTTGTGTAGATAGTTCCATACTCACAGAGCAACTAATATATACTATCTTTTTTTGCCTGTATGGATGCTCTATATAATGGGTGCCCTCCTCTTCGTATAATATTACGCAGTTCATAAAAATGTCTCACTTGATTAACACTTTCATTTATTTGTTTGACTGTTTGTATGTTGTGTAGGTAGTGCCATACTAACAGAGCTACTAATATATACTATCTTTTTGCCTGTATGGATGAGCTATAATGGGTGCCCTCTTCGTATAATATTATGACATTTATTCAAAATGTATCACTTGTTTTACAAAGTTTCATTTATTTTATTTATGATGAATATGTACTCAGTATGCATGCTTATTAGTTTTTTCAGGGTAATGCTTGTTTATTTCAATATCTTCATGCTTTGAAGATAAATTAATTAGTTCAACCTAACCTTGTTTTGTGTAGAATTCTTTCTTTGTATCATATACCTTCATGTGTGGAACTTACATTTCATTTTAGTATGGTCCTTGCATGTTCTCGTTAGATGGCTAGCACTCTTTTCTTTATTTGATTTGAATTTTGTCCTTAGGTTTGTTTTGTTGCGTCATTTTTCTTATGTGAAATGAGCTAGGGCAATCATTAGCTGTTATTTGCCTTCGATTGAAGTGTCATAGGTCGCCGTTTTATTTGTCTTGGGTAGTGGTTCATCCTTGTTTGTACGTTCAGAATTTTAGTTTCAAGAACATTGTTCACCATTCTATTATTATGTCATTTAAGGTGAATTTTCTAAAGCGAACTTGAAGAATACTAACCCTTTATAGTTCAGCTAAACAGCGATATGGTGGTTTTATTTATGCATCAAACTTTGTGTGCATGGTTTCAATTTTTTTAATCTGAACCAGTCTTAATCGCTCCATATTATCTGGTGGTTTTAAATCTATTTTTATTTAATGCTTAAGTGCTTTTAGTTATTTTTTTATTTTATGGTCTAAAACTTGATGCTCTCTGTGAGCTAAATAAATCCTATGTCCTATATATCCTTAACATTTTTCATTTCTTCTTGCTAATTATTAATTCCAGCTTTGCTTATTTTCCATCTACATTTTGTTACAAAGGTTATATAATATCAATGTTCTATGTTGCTTTCCTAATGTTTGTTCGTTTGATGTCAAAATATGAAGGGATTACTGTGTGAAAACTTGTGTTTTTGTATGTGTTTGTGTCTAGTAATGTATGAGATACTGAATTCAAATAAATATAGTGTTTTTTTCTGGACATTGTTGAGTTAGTAACTGCCATTCTGTAATGCTATCAAAAGCTCTGATGCCTTTTGAGTTCTAAAGAGAATAATTTGGGTTGAATTGAGCCTTTTATTTTCTTTTACTCTGGCAATAATTTGTTTAATCATAGTTCATGCTGCTCCTTTCTTTTTGGCTACCCGTTGATTCCTTTTAGAGTGCAGAGACTTAAATTTTCTCTGAATTTTTAATCTTCTGTACAACATATTGGCAGTGCATATCAGACATTTTTTTTAATCAGCATATTTAAAATGTTTTTACTTTTTAGCAACGTGATTTACACCTAAAAATGTCAACATTAATGTCATCTTGAATTCTTGATTATGACTTGATCACTGACCTGGCTTATGCTGATTTCTGTTTTGTGTTTTCTTCATTAGCTGTTATTCTAATTTAGTATTGATATATGTGATCAGCGATGCACCTACAGTTCTGATTTAGTATTGATATATGTGATAGTAAATACTAGTCTTTATAGTTTACTGAACAGGATGATGAATATGGAATAAAATCACTATAGTGCGCATAGTCCTGAATGAATGTATAATAACTGAAATATTTCGGATTTATACTTTCCACCGTGGTTCAATATGATCTTTAACAAGATGATTAATGTGCAGCTAAATTAAATATTGCTTCAAGGATAACTTGTTATTATAATTGTCCTGGCCTATATCCTTGTGTCAGTTTGTGTACATCATTTTATTTAGGAAATGCAATCCTAAAATTTTGACTGTGTCAATTAAATTCGGTATGCTCAATCCAAATTCTGTGGCTTCATTTCTGTGTGTAGTCTGCACTAATGCTTGAGGCGTACGTGTTGGAGTAGTATTAACCATGTTGGATGTCCTTAGCTCTGAATGCACTTGCGCTGACTTTGTATTTCATGTACATCCTGTGAAGACAATAATCCATTTCAGTTGGATGAGATCAATATTTTACATAAGCGTTCTACCAACCGTCCTTTTCATGTTGTTCTAATATTGATTGTTACTGGTTGTCGTTCCTTGAAAGAATGAATGGGATCTTCCATTTATCATGAGGTGTGTTGTACTAGGTGTATTGTTATCTGCCTGCTTTGCAAGCTAGAATGTCTATTTCCTATGCGCCTTTGCATTGCCAGTATATTTTACTGTGATTGTTACATTTGCATTTGAATTTTGTCTTTTCGTTGGTATGGCTCCCTCTGATATAGGTTGCTTGTAGAGCTCTGTGAATTACTGATGACTGATTTGTGATTATAGTTGTTTTGTGTTAGACCTTTTGGTTTCCTTGATGTTTGATGGGCTATGGGTAGCTTAACTTGATTCTTTTGCCTTTGAATTTTTTTTTTCACTTACTTCATATCTGTAGACGGAATGTTGGGGTGTTCTGTTTGGGGTGGGGGTGCCTAACACTGCCAATGCCGGTCCCAAGCCCGGATAAAAGTGGAGGGGGCACTGTGTCGGGGTGTTTTCGGTGAGAACTGAGAATTGCTAACAGTTATATGCAGAAGTATCTTCTTGCATTTCTGAACGTCAACAGTTGTTCTCTCGTGTGATCTGCATCGAACTTTTGCGCTTGCAATTCATTAGTCGATGCAGTGGAAGGCAGAGCTCGACAAAAGATCCTGCACATGAGCTGCAATGACACTGAATTAAGAACTATCTACTTCCTCCGGGTTACTTCAGGTTTTGGATAAGGGCACGGTCTAAAAAAAAACGACTTTGGCTATTATTTTTCATTATAATATATATAAAAGTGTTAACAAATATATATTTTAAATATATAATTTTATTAAAGTATTTTTAAGACTAATCTATACATGTAGTCATCATATTTGAAAGATAAATATTTTAAAAATGATCCGTAATCAAAGATTCTAAAGTTTGATCTAACTCTAAAACGATAAGTATTATCAACCAGAGAGCTAGCTTTCATACATGATACATCACGATATGACATTAGTGGACAATGAACGCTCGTCCCGAGCTGAAAGGATCATTGCCACTAAACTTGTTTACTCTTGTGAGCTCTCCAAGTCTCCAACGCTAGTTGCTGCAGCCTGCAGGGAAGAAACACTCCATAGCTCCACTGATCAACGTTACAGAAGCAAACACGCATTCCCATCCCAGAACACGCACGAACACCACCGCCATGGCGCCTGCTGCCTAGTGCGCACCATCCTCTGCCACCACCCACGCCGAGTGAGCATACAGGATCCGCCCCTTCCACCCCTGCAGCAACCACCCTGCATCCTCCTCGATCACGAACTCCTCGTGATGCCGCCTCCTCACCCTGCGCCTCACCGCCTCCACCACGTCGGCCTCCACCGCCACCTGCCTCAGCCCCGCCCGCCGATTCCTCGCCTGCCACCGCCTGTACGTCTCCGGCCGCTCCACCCGCTCCGCCCCTTCCCCGGCGATCACCCCCACCGCCGCGCCTCAGCACGTCCCTTTCCAGCACCTCCGTAGGCGGCCCCCCTCCTCCGGCGTCGTCGCGTCCAGCATGTCGAACAGCGCCGAGAAGAAGAAAGCGCCTCCCGGAACCGTGTCGGGAAGAAGGGCGCGCCGTGGGCGCCGTTTCACCACGGCCTGGATGAACACCGCCGGGGGCATGCCGCGGATGCTGCCGGAGGACCGTGTCCCGCGGGCTTGGGTCGTCGAACCGCCGCTCTCGTCCATCAGGGTGCCCAGGCTGAGCATGTCGTTCACGACGACCGCCTCGTCGTCGGGGTCGACTGTCAGGAACCAAGCGGGAGGCAAGACGTTCGACGATACTGAAGCAGAGGGTGCGCTAATTCAAGATGACGATGAAGACAAAGGCGGAGATGCAGAAGGCGCCATCGTCCTGGAGAAGCGTACCAGAAAACCTAGTAATCGTTATGCCGGTCCGAGTGGGCTGTGTGATGTATTGGGCCGATTCTTGTAAGCCCGTAAGGGCGAGAGAGAGAGAAAGATGGCATTGGCTGTGTGATAAATACTGTAGACTTCCGAAAAAGAAGGCATCGATCTAGAACCTGGTGGCGACGGCGGCGGCGGCTCTGATCCTGTTGGATCGTGAGAAATACTATCGTTCCAGAGATATTTCGTGCGTGTGTTCTTGAGCAGAGCTTGCAATTCGTTAGGGTCTAACAATCTGGTATCAGAGCTTCTTCCTTCCTTTAATCTCTTGGCTTGGCTGTAGAATTACAGTTTTGGGGATTGGACTCTGCTTTCGGGCAGAGACCGCGAAAAGGAACCTTGCCCCATCTGGTTAGCCGAGCTCGGAGCTGGAAGAGAAGCTTCGATCCTGGAGAAGCCAAGCTACGTGACCAAGCAGGCGCAGCAGATCATGGCGCAAGAGGGCAATTTGGATTTGCTGCTCAAAACCTTGGAAGAACATGAGAAGAGAAGAGTGGAGGCGGAAGAAAGGGGGCGAGCTGATCTGTTGGAGTTGAAGACAGCTATGGAAGCTAGGTTGCCCCAAGTTGAGAAGCGAATCCTGGATCTGAACACGCTGGTAGGCGACTTGAGTGCCAAGGTGGAGCAGCTGGAGAGCGGCACGCAACGTCAAGTCAAGTTGGATAAGACAAATGCCGAGGTTAAGGAGGAGCCGCCTTTCCGATCTCCTTCACCCACTCTTTTCTTCATGGTACGCGAGATCCTGTGCTCAATTTCTTCTGCAACTTTTGGTGGGGAGTCTACTTTTACTGCTGCTGAGAATGGGGGAGGTTGTGGAGTAATAGCTAGCAGTTTACCTCCGATGTCTTGTCCGCAATTTAGTGGAGAAAACCCCAAATGTGGCGTGCGAATTGTGAGGTTTACTTCGATGTTTATGGTATTCCTCCTGGGCAATGGGTTAAGATTGCGACGCTCAATTTTGTGGGAAATGCTGCTTTCTGGTTGCAATCTGTGAGAAATCAGTTAATTGGTGTGACTTGGTTCGATTTGTGTGAGAGGGTTTGTGCAAGATTCACTAGAGATAGGCATGAGGCCTTGATCAGGCAGTGGATTCACATTAGGCAGACGGGTTCAGTTTCTGAATATGTGGAGAGATTTGATGGGTTAATGCATCAGCTGTTAGCCTATGACCAAACACTGCCCTTGGTATACTTTGTCACTGCCTTTGTTGAGGGGGCTTAAGGACGAGATCAGGAGGGGAATCTTAATTCAGAGGCCTCAGGATATGGATGCAGCATGTTCCTTAATTTGCTGCAAGAGGAAGCTCTGGAAGGAGTTAAATCCACTGACATCTGACATGATCATGACAGAAGGAACAGAAACAGGAGGGCTTAACCAGTCCAGTTACTGGTAATTCTGAAGATAAAAATGTTGGAAGTGTCAAAAGTCGGGAGGAGAGGTTATCTGCTCTTAAATCCTATAGGAGATCAAAGGGATTGTGCTTTACTTGTGGTGAACGTTGGAGTAAGGATCATAAGTGTTCTATGGCAGTTCAGTTGCATGTGGTGCAGGAAATAGTTGATATACTGCAGGATGATTCAGGACCAGTCATACAGTCGGACAGTCCTGAGAGTACTGAGGAGGTGAATCTGATGGCTATTTCCCAGCAGGCTATGAATGGCACTGAGTCTAGTAACTCTATCCGGTTAAGGGGGTGGATACAGAACACTGAGTTACTCATGCTCATTGATTAGGCAGTACACATTCTTTTATTGATTCACTTGTGGGAGAAAAAATTATCTGGTGCTGTGCAGTTGAAACATCCCCTGAAAGTTCAGATTGCTGATGGAGGCCAATTGGAATGTTCTAAGATAATTCAGAACTGTAATTGGTGGATGCAGGGAAAATTTTCAAGAGTGATTTTAGGCTTATCCCTCTGGGCAGCTATGACATCTTTTGGGCATGGACTGGTTGGCTCAGTATAGCCCAATGCACATTGATTGGTCGCAAAAGTGGGTGGAATTCCAGTATTAGCAACAGACTGTGAGATTGCAAGGCATCTCCAGTGATAGTAAAAAGTGTTCTTGAGATCTCTGTAACACAGTTGTCGGGAATGGCTAAATCAGGTTCTATAATGTATATATGGTCCAGCTCACTGCTGCTGACAACACATCCAGCTCTACTATTCTGAACGCTGTCCATAAACTGCTGCAGGAATTTTGATTCAGTTTTTGAAGAACCAAAAGAGTTACCTCCAAGAAGACAATGTGATCACAAGATACCCCTGATTGAGGGAGCTCAGCCTGTGAATTTAAGACCATATAGATAAATCCCGAGCTTAAAAATGAAATTGAAGACAAGTCAAGGAAATGTTGGAGTCTGGAGTAATCACCTAGCCAGAGTTCTTGGTCGTCTCCTGCCTTGCTTTGTCAGGAAGAAAGATGGAACATGGCGATTGTGTGTAGACTATAGACATCTTAATGCTCCACTGTTAAGACTAAGTACCAGTGCCCATCATTGAGGAGCTCCTAGATGAGCTAGCAGGATCAAGATGTGTTTTCTAAATTGGACCTTCGGTCAGGGTACATCAAATCAGAATGTTGCTTGGAGAAGACACAAGAATGCCTTCCAACTCATTAGGCCATTTGAGTTTAAGGTCATGTAATTTGGTTTAACTGGGGCTCCAGCAACCTTTCAATGTGCCATGAATACCACACTGGCCCCGGTCTTACGCCAATGTGCCTTGGTCTTCTTTGATGATATTTTAATCTACAGCCCAGACCTGGAGTCACATATTAAAACACTCAGATTAGTCTTGGAGTTACTCAAAAGGGACCAATGGCAGGTCAACTGTCTAAAGTGCTCTTTTGCACAACAAGAAGTTTCTTATCTGGGCATGTAATTGGGGTTAATGGGTTTCCACTGAACCAAGAAGATCCAAGATGTGCAAAATTGGGCAATTCCTGTGTCTGTCAAGAAACTAAGAGGGTTCCTGGCCTTGCAGGATATTACAGGAAGTTTTGTCAAGGATTTTTGGACTCCTATGCAAACCATTAACTCAATTGTTAAGGAAGGGGGTTCTTTTAAATGGTCCAGTGAAGCTGCAGTAGCTTTTTGAGAAGATCAAAATGGCACTTACCAACGGCACCAGTACTGGTCTCCTAATTTCTCTAAACCCTTTACGGTGGAGACTGATGCAAGTGAAGGAGGAATTGGAGCGGTTGTTTATCTCAAGAAGGCATCCAATTGCTTTTTCTTAGCAAAGCCTTGGGTCCAAAATCAAAGGGGCTATCCACCTATGAGAAAGAGTGCATGGCAGTTTTGTGTGGCAGTAGAACGTTGGAGGCGTGTTCTTCAGCATCAAGAGTTTACTATTATTGACTGACCACCATAGTTTTGGTACACCTTTCTGCTCAACGTCTACATACACCTTGGCAGCAGCGGGCTTTTACTAAATTATTGGGCTTCAATATCAAATTCGTTACAGGAAGGGAAGCACAATTCTGCTGCTGATGCCACTGTCTAGAAAAGGAACATTTAGAGGTTCAGCTTGCTCTGGCAGTAACTACTTGTTATCACTCTGGTTACAGGAAAGTGGTTCGTGGCTATGAGCAGGATCCTTTTTCTTCTCACTGATAACTGAGTTGTCTATTGATCAGGCAGCACGGAAGCACTTCACTCTTCATGGTGGAGTTCTCAGATATAAGGGCAGAATTTGGTAGGGGAGAATGCAGTCCTACAGCAGAAGTTGATTTTGAGCTGCATGATAATGCTATTGGGGGTCACTCAGGGTTTTCCTGTTACTTATAGAAAGTGAAGCACCTCTTTGCTTGGTGGGCATGAAGCAAACCGTCAAACAGCAACTAAGAACTGTCAAGTGTGTTTGCAGGCCAAACCTGATCGAGTAAGTACCAGGCTTACTGACAACCCCTTCCTGTCCCTGAAGGAGTATGGCAGTCATTTCGATGGATTTCATCGAAGGTTTGGCCTACCTCTCAAGATTCAATTGCATAATGGTGATAGTCGACAAATTCTCAAAATATGCTCATTTTATTCCTATGTCTCATCTTTCACGGCTTGGGAGTTGCTCACCTCTTTATGCAGAATGTCTATCGGCTTCATGTAATGCCAAGGGTAATTATCTCTAATCGTGATAGAGTCTTCACAAGTCTTTTGTGGGAGCATTTGTTCACTAATCTGGTACCAAGCTGCACATGAGTTTTCTTTACCATCCCCAAACAGACGGCCAGACCGAGCGTGCTAACCAGTGTTTGGAGATCTTTCTACGCTGTTTGTCGCCAGCACTCCACACAAATGGGCAATTGGATTTATTTGGCGGAATTCTGGTATAATAGCTCATATCATCTCTTCTGTCCGCCAGAACTCCTTTTGAAATTGTGTATGGACACCAGCCCTCGCACTTTGGCATTTCTATGGAAGATTGTGCTATACCTAATTTGGAGAATGGTTAAAAGATCGACACTTGATAGCTGCAAACTATTTCAACCAAGCATCGTCGCAGGGCCTGGTCCCAAACTTACAACACAATGTTAAGTTGTGAGCGATGACAACAAACGACATAGTGGATATTCGCAGGTTTCTAGGCTCATGTATTCAAGCAGCCGTGGTGCAGATTTGGGTTAGGTAGGGCAAGTCAGCGTCAGTGGATCTATTCACACATTGCTCAATGTCCTATAGTCAGACTCCCTCCTGTGGCTAGATGGGCAGGCACAAGTTGTCATTCAAGTTTAATGCGCGCTTATCAGATCTGCAGCTGGGGATAGGCTAACTGCTAGCTTCACTTTCACATCATTGCTCATGACAGTGCGCGTGCCTAGGCCGCTGCAGCTGCATAGTGGGCTCTCGTCTGTCATCGGTGGTCTAGAAAGCATTCTCACCTTATCTGCCTATGACCATCTTTTCGCAAGTGTCCTCTCTTGATGGTTCTAGGATGGCAGACGCTATCGGTGTCGCAAAGTATTCAGTGGTTGTTTCTCTAGACGGTCTTGTTGCAGCTGGCAGGTGTGGCAGCTGAGTGCCATGGCGGTCGACTTGGAGGATATCATGATGAATAGCATTCTAACTGCTTTCCACGTGCACCGGCCTTGGTGGGTACAGTCGACGGTTTGTCCAGAGTGAGCGGGATGAAGTTGCAGGCTAACCAGCGTTCGGGAGGCTATAGACGTTCGACGATCTGATATAGCAAGCTAGAGGTGCCGCTGATTCTAAAGAATGATGGTATTGAATAGACAAAGCGGAGTATGCAGAGGCTGCATCGTCCTCGAGAAGCGTATACGACAAAGCCCCCGTTATATGTATCGTGTTATGCTCGGTCCCTGGCATTGGGCCATGTGGTGAGTTATTGGGTCGATCTTGTTGAAGCACCATAAGTGCGATGAGAGAGAGAAAGATGGCATTGGCTGTGGGATATATACTGTAGACTTCCGAAAAGAGGTTCATTCGATCTGGAAATCCTGGGTTGGCGGACGGCGCGCGGCGTCTTCCGACTCTGTTGGATGCGTGAGAAATCTATCGTTCCATGAGATATTCGTTGCGTGTTGTTTCCTTGAGCTTCGAGCTCTGCACTTGCTCTTGTGTGTTAGGGTTCTAACATCGACGCCGCCGGCGACGACGTCCTCGGCGTGACCGTCTCCCACCTCGCCGCCGCGCCACGGCGCGGAACTTGAACGGGAGCCCGAACGCGCGCGCGCAGTTGCTGAGCCGGCGCCCGTCCTCTCGAGCCGTCGGGCTGGCCGGAACCTGGTGCGGGTGGCGCGACGAGCGTCATCCTCACCTCCGGTGGCCCGCCTTCCCTCTCCGCCAGCCGCTGCAGCAAGGATGGCCACTGGAGGCCGTGGTACTGACCGCCGTAGTCCACGATGTGCAGCTTGCTCCTCCCTTGCGCCGCGCGGAGGATGGCCATGTTGGGCGAACGTGAAGCCACCCACTTGAAGCGGCACGCCGCTATGACACCTGGTACGCTTCCAGCAACTCCATGGCCGACGCACGCTCCTCCGCGGACGCGAGCAGCCGGCGCTCCAGGCTCGCCGCGCCGGCGAGACGCGCCTCCAGGCCGTCGGCGAAGTAATGCGCCAGCCGCTCGGTGGCGTCCCCTGTCGGCGACGAGTGCCGCTTGATCTGCTCCAGGAGTTCGCCGGCGCTCCGGCGGTTGCCCGATGCCACCGCCTGCGCGCCGACATGAGCAGCTCGCGCAGGTCCACCACCTCCCCTTTCCTGCCTCTCCTCCGCGCCGCGCCGCCTTCGCCGCGTTTTTCTCCGGGGAACGCGCGGCGCGTTCGTCTCCCGTGGAATGCCTCGTCCTCGTCCCCGTTGAGCATCATCTTCTCCAACATCTCGCCGACGCCATCGTCGTCGTCCTCCTCCTCCGGCGTGGCCATCAGTTTGCTCGCCCTGCCCACCTCGGCCTCCAGCTCGTCCCCGCCATGCTTACTACCCTTCCGTCCCCTACCATTGCCGCTCCCTGCATCATCAAGGCAGCAGAATCCTCCATGGGTGCACTGTTCAGCTCACCGGCGATGCCAGAGGAGGAGAGAGAGGATCTGGGCGAACGGCTGCTGCGCCTCGAGGAGGGCGGGGTGGTCGGGGTACAGGCAGAAGAGCATGTCGTCGTCGATGTCCTCTCCATGAGAATCGCGAGATGTACGGGAGCACCACATCGTCGGCCGCCGCGGCGGCTTCGGACGGCGGCGCGGCTGGCCCCATGAACTCCAGCAACGCAGCGCCCAAGAAGACACGACACGAACTCTCTCCCACCACGGAGTGGCATATGATGTACTTCGTAGGTGTTTTCCATGCTTCATTGGAGTCATCGATCAGCTGAAAGCTCGCGGTATCGACATGGCTGTGGCTGATGGCATCAGGCATAAGCTGAACATAGGTATCATCTAAGCTCGTTTTGATAATGCGATGCGACCACACCACAAGAACTACCACAAGAACTGACGTTGCCAATCAGATCATCAGTTTTGTTCTCTGAAAGGAAATTTTGTTACATTTGTTGTATGGATTGATAGCTCAAGTCAGTGGAAGTTACAACTTACAAGTGGCAGAAAGGAAGGAACACTAGCATTAAACCAAAGCTCCAGCACTCATCTGCTTGTTGAATTTTTCAGACGAATATGCACAACAAACCAGCCGTCCAGATCAAACCCAACTCATCCTGGCGGCAGAACACGATTGAGAGAAATGGACAAACTTGTATGTGCATCTGTGCTATGTTTACCATGTCAACATGTCATAGATAATTCCATGAAGCAATTCTATATAATCCTGCCATTTTGAGCGAAATGCTCAAGTGTATCGTCTCAGCTCTGAGTTCTGAACTCTGAACAGGCAAGCGAAAGCGACACAAGATGGAGCGCTCTTCTCCCAAGCTGGTCATTGCGCTCGTGCTGCTCTCGTCTGCGTCGTCAGCAGTTTCGAGGCTGCCACCGCCAGTACGGCGGATCATCCAACAACGGCGCGGCGGCGACGGCCCCATGGCCGCCGTGGGAGCTGCTCACTTGATGTTGCTGCCGCTGTGCTCGCCGTCGCAGCGTTTGTCTGGAACTGAAACATTGTGGTTGAGCTCTCTGTTGCTTCTTCTTTTCGTATAACTATGAGTGAATCATCTTAGTGATCTCCTTTGCTCTGGTTATTTTAGTATCTTATATTTTATATTTATTTTTATGATGTTCTTGTTTGCGTGAGATTTTTGAGTTTTTATGTGTATGCGATGTGAATGAGTACTTGGTCTTGCATGCCTATGAGTAAAGGTGTTCGTGTACCTGTTTTCTGTGTACATGTCTGAAATGAAGTCCGAGTTGCTTGTGTACCTCTGTTGTCAAAGAAATTTGTTCTTGTTGTATTTGAACAGTTTCAGGACCGGTTTGTGCTGCTCATCAGGGATCTCCAGCTGACTGTTGCAGATTTGTGTCCTGGTCCAGTTAATGAGTTGGAAAATCATGAGATTTGGCACGCAGAAAATATTATACAGCCATCGGATTCATGAGTCATGCAGCTCCTAAATATCTTTCCAAAAACAGAACATCATCTCTACAAAAGAAGTAAAAGTGCACAGTTAACAACTACAGAATATCCCCACACCCAACCACTCACAGAATTGGACAGAGTATCTGCAAAAGAAGGAAATGCTCAGAATTAACAGCTCCTAAAACACAAATTCCTAAAACTGAATATTATCTCTGGAAAAGAGGGGGAAATGTGTATTTTACACTGCATAGAAACCAAAGACATTTTACACTACGTAGAAACCAAAAATTTGTATATGATAATGAACCTGAAAACTAATTACTAACTTGCACCAGATTCCAGGGGTAAAATGCCACCTAGGAAACGAGGCATCAACCCTCCAGGCTCCACGGCACTGTAATACTACTGTCTTATCTTCTGATAAAAAGGCTAGAAACAAAATAATACCTACAATATCTACTCATCCTTTGAGGTAGATGAGACCATGAAACTTCCGATAACATCGCTAGGAATCCGGGCTGATATGGCAATTCATTACAGAAGGTGTACAAATCCGTCTCTCACCCAACTCCGGCTTTCCAGAAAAGCACTGAGCCATTCCATCACAACCCAAAACATTATCAACTCCACATTGTGCTTGCAACGGGTAACTACCCAATGCACCATTGATCCTCGATCGCACATCCACCAGTAACGACCTCAACTGTACCACCTCCGCCTCAACTGCAGCCTGCCCTTGCAGCCTCTTCACCAGCTGCTGGTTAATGGCACGGAGCCTCTTCACTTCCTCTTCCAAGTGTGCTGTGTGAGCCTTCTTCTTCTGCCGGTATTTGCGGACTGCCTCACGGTTGCCCAATGGCTTGCGGTGGGGCTTCTTTGGCTTGGCTTTGTCGCCTCCGCAGCTATCATCATCTGAGCTGAAGACACGGGTGTGAGTGTGGTAGCATGTATGGGTGTGCGCTGTTTCTGACGGACCAGGTGGGTTGCAAGTATGAGTGTGGGTGCATGTTGTCCTCATGCTCAGCAGGAAATCATCAAGACTAGTAGGAATTTCAGCATTTGGAAACATCATTTGGCTGGAAAGCTCTATCTCCCCGTCATCCATATTTTTTCACCCAACTTAGAAGATGCAGATGATTAAATGAGTGGGTAGATATATAAGTTCTTGCACCAAATAGGCCCTGTCTAGAGTTCAGAAAATTCACAAGATCAGAGAGCATTTACCAGGTTGGACTGCTCAAATAATAGAGAAACTAAATGCCACAAAAATGTTCCCTAAGTAAGTCAAATAATATATGGTTACATTGGCATAGCTAATGGGGAGAGATATGACAATTTATGCTACAAATGAGTACTGGAAGCTAACCTAAAAATTGCAAGTTTTGCCATTGCTTGTTCTTCAAAAACTAAATCTATACCAGAGTTCTTCAGAACAAAAGGATATATCATGCATGACTTGGATGAGATAAAGCCATTGACCTATTATTGACTTTATTGGAGCAGAACTTATTAACATGTTTTAGAGAAATCAGACACCTAGCATCATTGATGATCATGTTAACCTGTAGCTACTCTCTTAAAAGATTGGTGTGGCAAAATATCAACGAATATAGGATGGTACAGCAAAGCCCAGACCTCAGTAAAAATGTTACTGTTGGCAACATAAAAAAACGGATATGAGAGGAAGGGCTCTCGTATCGAATTTTATTAAGAGGGGTGGTGAAGAGCCCCAGGCGTTTCAATGTTTCATCATCGGCAATGTTACTGTTGGCAACCTAAAGATAATTGTAGTTTTTAGCATGAAGTAACTAGATTAATATGAAACCTCAATTTTGCAGTTTACAGGAAGCAGGGGAAAACAGTAAGGCCCCATATTGGCCATACACGAAGCATCAGAATTTCAGAAGTTGCCCAAACAGGCCTCTGTCTAGACATCTAAAACAACTTGCAAATCATCGGGAATTTTGGTGCACACCAATTAGGAGAAATTGGCGGTTTAATTGCAAAGGGAGCTAACCATCCCATTCTCAGGCGGAGAAAGCACGTACCTTTCACCTGCCTCCAGGACCGCCGGACTGCGGCGTCGTCGCCGGCGTCCAATGTTTCGTGGACTCGCCGCCGTCGGCCGGTTATCTGGAGAGGGCCGTGGCGAGGCGCCGCCCTGTACGATGTTACCCGGAGCAACGGATCGTCGAGAAGCAGCGCAACACGGAGGCCGTGACCGTGAATGCTTTTAGATTAGAAGGTTAGAATGGATGGAGGGGCGGCACGTACCCGTCCGCCTCTCTCGAGAGTCAACACGACGTGTTCAGCTTGGGCAGCAGCAACCGTGTCACCAGTCTTGAGCACACACGTCGCCGAGCCACCCAGCCAAGCCCACACCTCACTGTCTACCTCAGATTCTGGCCCAGAAATCTCATACTCCAGGTTGGCTTACAGAGGTGAATGGACGATACTGCAAAAGCAAATCACCATAAAAGAGAAATGTAAAACAAGATTACAAAGAGACGTGAAACTGGCTTATACTGTACCAGTGCATCTTCAGATTCAGCAATCTGCGATATTGGAAAATACTGGTAAATACGCATGTACAGTCTTGTTTCAGAAACGCATTCCTCTAATAAATCGATGAGTACAAACAGTATAAATTATTTCTACCAGATTTTCTGGTAATTTTCTGCAACGACACAACATCATCTACTAAATGGTAGCTACAGCTATGCTGATCAGATCAGTACGGGCGGCGCCGGCCTTTGTGGCGGCTACTGCTGTTGTCATCTCCTCTCTGCCGTTTTGCACCTGGCCTGCTACTGCCGGAGCTGCCACCACCACCGCCATAGCGGCTGCCACTGCCGCCATGACGTCCTCCACTGCCGCTACGATGTCCAGCTTGCTGCGGCGGCGGCGAAGCCAGCGGCAACTGCCCACCAGGCTGTTGTCTGCAAAGAAGCAATGAAGATATCATCAGCAATGGAAATGCCAAAATGACGTGTAACTGAACAGAAGTCATTTCATCTCATCTCATGCTGATAATTGATAACATGTTATTAGCTTTTCTGAAGAAAAGATGGTTGGTAGCGCTTACACAACATATACGAGTCGACCATCCGGTAACATCATTGGAACCATTGCTGCACCTGGAGGAGCTCTTGGAGCATACAGCATAGGCTGCAAAAAGCAGAGCATACAATGGTTAGAAGGGCATCAATCATCCTTTTCTACATGTATTTCCTCATTGATTGGGCAAAGGGGTCTATGATGATGATGTACTCGTGTACCTGTGCAGTACTAGCAGGAGCAGCACCATAGGCACCTGGTACTGACATGATACCATATCCAAGTGGAGGATAACTCGGGAGCAATGGAGCTCCATTTGAACTAGGTAGTGGTACTCTATCATCCTTCTTATCAGCAGCAGGAGGTTTCGCAAGTGAGCAATCCAGGACCTGACCTGTTAAGAGAAATATGTGAGACCTTGAATGCACCAGACAAACCAGACTAAGCATAGTGGGTCATTACAGGGCAAGAGGAAAGCTCACCATCAAGCTCATATCTCTCTGTGTTCTGCAGAGCCCTCATGGCCATGGACCTGTCCTTAAAGTGAACAAAACCATACCTATTATCATGACCTCCTCTTGAAGGAGGAAGAACAACCTTTTCAATTTCTCCATGGTGCTCAAACAGCCTTTTCAGCTGTGCTTGAGTAACATTCTTGGGCAGATTTTTCACATATACAGATTTAACCTGAAAACACACGTAAAATAATCAAGTTCATATAAAACATCATGGTATAAGAATTATACACGAACAAAGTAAAATTGTTCATGTTATGCTTGAACGAACCTGAGAAGTAGAGGCCGAGTCGTTATTCTTAGGATCTGCCCAGCTGACTGTAGGAGCATTTGAATCTAGTTTGAATGTTGGGGAAGACATCTCCTGCCTTGCATACTCTGCACATGCATGGTTGTAGTATTCAACAAAACCATAACCCCGATTGCGATTTGCACTTGAGACCTACAAGTACAAAGAAATTTTTAGGAGAAAGAAGATCGAGGGTGCATAACAAAGTTGTTGAACTACCCGGATACATACCTTCATGAGATCAGCTTTTAATACTCCTGGACCAACTTCCTCCACAGCCTTTCTGAAATCATCATCTGTCCAACTATGGGGTACATTTCCAATAAAAAGCTTGTTCTTAGCCTGCGAGGAAGAAACCCTTATCCGCTTTCCCTGTAACGAGAAGCATAATGAAAAAATTCAGTTGGTATAAAAGATCAAGATAGATAAGTTGTCAGCTATAACAGAGAACCAGGAAATATTCTGCACATGTGTGTGACCAGGGCAGCAAAGCTATGTTTTCCAAAATTATTGGTAAGAGAACATAAGCTACCACCACTCCCAATCATGAACAAGTGCTTCCTGTTAATGGCATAATCCAGTAGTTTTAACCAAATATTAGAAGTTACAAAACCATGATATTACTAGAGATCATGTATAGTAGATATGTGTGCCCCTCCCTCTTTCTTCCTACATATCCAGGGAAACAGGGAGAACAGCTGGTGTGTGAGATTACTGTGCTACGTCAAAATCAACAGAAGTTAACTGCAGATAAAAGTGCAATAAGACTGAAAATTAAAAAAAAAAAAAGGAAAGCTTATTGCATGATAATATCCAAGTGAAATCACTATTTTGTTCTCTACCAGTTCACATTTGGAAACTGAAAAAGTGTAGTAAAAATGTCCAGAACTTGCTTGATCAATTACCAATCTTAGGATAAAATCTCAATGGCACTGATGGAGTGACAGTATAGACATTACATATCAGATGACATGATAATCAACTTTCAAGTTCAACAGAAAACAAACCTTCAGTTTTGCATTGTTCAATTCTTTGACAGCCTTTAATGCCAAACCTTTAGTTCTAAAATTAACAAAAGCATATCCCCTGCTATCGTCCTTTCCTCTCATCATTCTTACCTGCATAAAACGGGAGAATATGTAATTCAGAACAAAACAGGCCACATGGAAACATAAAACGAACAATGTAAGCAGTACTTACTTCCACAACTTCTCCAACTGGTTCACATAGTCTCTTCAGATCTTCAGAAGATACATCACTGGAGATGCCTCCAACATATACTTCAGAACCATGGGGAGGAAGAGCAAGAAGCTCAGCACGCTTTCCCTTTTCAGTAACATCCGTCTGGTGAACACCTTTAGTTTTACTTACACCTTCAGTTTCATCAGATTCCTCTTCTTCCTCCTCATCTTCCTCCTCATCTACCTCCTCAACTTCCTCCACAACATCTTCATCCTCCTCTACCTCCTCCTCCTCCTCTATCTCCTCCTCAATTTCTTCATATTCAATTTCCTCCTCTTCTACCTCCTCCTCCTCATCATCAAACTCCAAACATTCTTCTGATTTTTCTGGTTCAACTGAATCGGCAGAAGCAGCATTATCTGTCCTCCTTGGCATCTTGAAAAGCTCAAAGTTCCGAGGCAACTTTGGAAAGAGCAAAGGAGCCAACAATATTGGGAGAGCAAAGTGATGATACAAGGATAGGAAGAAAAACAACCGAATAAACAAGAGTACTTGTTATGCAATAATCTCAAACAGGATGCAGCCATGGGTATCCAACTGGATAGAAAGAAAATCGCATCGGTGCTTTTCTCTTCTGATTCTTACTCTTCTTGCCTTTGGCTTGCTTAGTACGTGACCCCACGTGGTACGAAAGGCTAAATCTCAAACAGGATGCAGCCATGGGTATCCAACTGGATAGAAAGAGAATGTATAAGGAACAAATGAGGAAACAGTGGTATGGTTACAAAGGACTCTATGGGGAGGTTCTCAAGATACAATCCCCGATAAGCATGGACATGAAAAAGAGCAAAGAGCAAAGATGATGCAATGTGAAGTATAATGAACAAGCTGATGATGTGCAATAGATGCCAATATTCCATGAAATGGATGGGAAGGAAAGAAAAAAGGCACAGAAATAAAAAAAACACGATGAGAACCATAATATATTGTATGTATTATGCTATAAAGTAAAATCTAATTCCGGTTAAATAACATGACAGTAGCTGAGAATCTGACTAATGACAAGAAATGGAGAAAACACTAATTGGCACAATTTCGATACCACAAGCAAATCAAATTGGGCCCAACACAGGAAACGTTCCATTGCTTAATTTGTAGGATATTAGAAGATATGGAAACTTTTAAGGTGCACCTAACTTATTTTGGGCCATCCATTCTATCTATCTTCTAATGGTTAATATGACTATTACTCCGTACCATGTAATTGGTCATCCCTTGTCGTTGCAAGGGTAATAAAGGCTTTTGGCTACATGATAAGCAAGGAAAACGCAATAACTAGCTGGAGCAGGTGCAATCACTTAAATAATAGGGTAGTTTAATGTTGGTTTACTTTTACCCTATATTAGGTTAGAGGTAAGTGTGGAGCACCACAAAAGAGTTTGATATGGGTTACAGAGGATAACACGCCGGCTCCATTTTAATTAAGAAAGAAAAATCGCTGGCACGGTTCAGGACATTACATTTTTCGCACACATAGAAGAGCTATAATTTGGAACTTAGGGCCTCGATTTGACTGACAAGATGTCTTCGAATTAACATTTATAAATTCTGGTTACAGTTTGGTCATCTACATACAAGGGCCTGCACAAACAAACCAGATCGATGAAATAGCTAAGTCCTCTCGCTCCCGACTAGCACAATAGAGGTATTTAAAAAAAAAAACTTAACGACCTAAATGCCAATCCAGCAATTGCAAAGGTGAAGGAAAATTCTGATAACCAACGCAATCCAACATTTGGAAACGAGAAAATCTTGACGAGCGCCACACTGCTACCGCTCCCAAATAGTACAACAAAGCGCGATCAATAGCGAGGGATAGGACGAACGCAGGGCATCTAAATTCGAATCTGGGATCTGGTTCCTCACCTTGGGGAGCTGAGGCAGGGTGGTCGTCCCGATGGCGGAAATGGGGAACAGCCGAGTCGCCTCGCCACCCGCCAACCCTAGGCTCGAGCTGGAAGAAGACGGCGATCGAATGAGGGAGTTTGCACAGAGTCTCATCACCGACGAAGTGACGGGGAATACGGTTTAGCCCATCCGCGTCCAGCCCAAATACTTCTGGTTTGTTGGGCCTGGATGGGCCTCCTAAGTGCGGTGAATGAACGATATGGCCCGCCAGGTTGAGCCCATATACAGCCCACGAGACGTAGAGGCACATTTCGGCCCATTTTTCACCGGTTTGATTTCAGCAGTGAGAGAAATGGAAAAAAAAGAAAAAACCTGGTTGGATACTTGGATAAACGGACTCAAGTGATGGCGATGCAATGTGATTGGACAGGACTTCATATATTGGATTATTTCCTGTGTTAACTTTGAGTGAACCTGAAGAAAGGCCTTGTATGGATCCTCTGGGCTATTAAATAGCCCTCCGGAATCTTGCTGTTTTGGATTATTAAACGTAGATTACCGACAAAACTGATTTCATAACCCCTAGACTATTTTTGCGAGACGAATCTAATGATGTATATTAATCCATAATAAGCAGCTGATTACTATAGCATCACTGTAGCAAATCATAGATTAATATACCTCGTTAGATTCGTTTCGCAAAATAACCTAGGGGTTATGGAATGGGTTTTGTCAGTATTCTACGTTTAATACTTTTAAATAATGAGATTCCGGATCCAAACAGGGCTAAAGATTTGAGTGACCAGTGCATGCATTGGATTTAGAAACGTAGTACGAGTAGTAGGAATTAGGATCGAAGTTAGCAGATTCCTGTCTCTAACTAATCAAACCTACTACAGCTAGTCATTCAATCTCAATGTAACCTCTTCACTCATTCACTGTAACACTTTGTGTCCTTTTCCTTGCTGGACTTGCTCCTTTCTCGCGGGACTTTTCTTGCTGCACTTTGAGTGAAACTAAAGATATTTAGTAGCCAATGGATTAAGAAGTTTCGAGTTGTTCTCCCGTTACATCATGCATCTACGTAACTTGCCCCTTTTGACGAAAAGGGATTGGATAAATCATTCCTGTGTTGCTATCTCCTGCTGAATCACATGCATTGTTCCTCAATCAAATGCATATCTAAAATGATCTGTATTCTCCATGATAATGAATGGTCACAAACTTAAATATGCAGCTTGAAGTTCATCAAGGGTCAATTAAACCACAGTTCAGGCATCCTAAAGATGACAAAGGAATGCCGTTGATTTATCAACCTTCATTAATGTACTATGCTTGGTGTTCGACTTTGATCAGTTCTTCTGCTCACCGGCATCTTTCTCCGGCAGCAGCCGCGCACCGGCTTCTGCGTCGCCGTCCTTCGCCGTCGCCATTGACGCGGCCCTCCTCTCTGCCTCCCTGGCCTTGAGCCCCTGCAGCTTGGCATGGTTGTAGTAGGCGACGCCGAGGAAGGCAATGCCATAGCCGACGAGGTTGACCGGCGTGACGGTGTCCTTGATCACTGTCCAGGAGAAGGCGATGAGCAGCCAGTCCTTGACGACGCCGGCCACGTTCATGGTCAGCGCCGACGTCTTCCCCACCAGCAGGAACACCGCCAGGTTGAGCGCGAACGCGCACAGCGAGTTCGTCCCGAACACGAACACGTCGGGCCGGACGGCGGCGCCCGCGGCGGCGCGCAGCCTCGGCAGCTCGACGAAGTACCATGGCAGCGTCAAGAACACGAGGCAGCACGGCGCGATGTAGTAGAGCGAGGTGATGGGGTTCAGCGACATGCCCTTGGAGGTGAGCAGTATCTGGATGAGCACGAGCCGCGTGGCCTCGGTGGCGACGG
>CM020178.1:40154888-40178028 GCA_009805545.1 Oryza longistaminata
TTTGTGCCTCTATTCTAAACTTCTAATAGTTGGGCTTAAACTTTTCAAAAAAAAAAAAAGGAAAAAAATGCAGTAGTTTGCATCAGGCTAATAATAAACGGTAATTTTCTGAACCAGTTAAACCGATGACACAAAACCTTGAAATCTTTCAACCAATCAGCACAAATACTATGCAGTATTTGACAATTTCTGGAGGAGGGTGCATCAGTATAGCAATAACTTACCAAATTCTTTCCCTCGACGATGAACACGGTTCTGCGACGCAGAATGACCCGCTTGATGAGCCCGCCTCCCCCTTGTCCTTGCCTCTTATGATCATCACCTGGAAATAAACAGCGCCGAAATTGGAGATTTTGCTAGAAAGAGGAGAGGGGCGAAGAGGAATGCGAGGACGGGGAAAGATAATTACGTTGTCACCGCGGAGGATCTTCCAGTGTCTGATGAGCTTCTCCGCAGCCTTCCACCCCATCTCTCTCGACTAGATCCTCCTCTCTTCCCCGCCAGCGGCTCGCTCCTGGGCTCCCCTCCTCCCAGTAAGCTTCAAACCTTGGTTGCGGCGGAGATGGGGGTGGCGGCGGCGGCGAGGGAGCGGCGGTAGCGGCGAGTGTGATGCTGGACAGATGAAAGTGGGCCGAGAAGAATGATACGGGCTTTTAATTGGGCCGTTTCCTTCAAAAGGTTGGGCTTATAGTGAACTTTGTGAATCTCTGGCCTATATATAGTCATCTATCTCTCCTCTTTCCATTTGGAAAAAGAAAAAAACAGTTTCTCGGTAGGCATTCTCGAATGAGATGAGAAAATGAAATCGAAGAGGCTGTTGAGTGAGCTCAAATCATTGGAGTTCCCATTCAATTGCCTTTGTTCGTCAACGTTTTCCGGTTTGAATGGTCGTTTCATCGTCAGCTGTGCAGATTGATGCTGGCATGCTGTTAGCCAGCTTAGCACACGTTCTTGACAAATACTCGAGTGACAAGAAGTGTTATGCAGTTGATTCTGTTTCTGGTTAATCTTAAATTGTTGATCCTCGGATCCAACGCACAAGCAGTTGACCAGTTGAGCAAAGTAGCAACTGAGTAGGTGTATCAACGACCCTTCTCTTCGCAGCAACCAGCAATACCACTACCAGTCTACCAGTACAGTTCAGCAACTAATCGTGAGCTGATTAGCTGAAGCACATAACACGTAAAGCGTCCATGACGATGGAGAAACGCACGTCACCGCACACAACCACCAACTTTAATGCCGCCAACTGCTCGGCGCATTTCCTCTACGCGCGCGGCCCACCCCACCGCCGGCGTCACACCTCGCAAGCCACATCAAAGCTTCCTCTCCTACCTCGCCCAAATGGGCGGCGCCGGCGACGATGGCGCCAAGCCCGCTGCTGCCGCCGCAGCCATGGACGTCGTGTCGTCGTCGTCGTCTTCTCCGGCGCCGGCGCATCGGTGCTCAAGTCGGTGCTGCTCTCCTACGCGTACGTGAGCGTGTGGATCACACTCAGCTTCTCGGTGATCGTGTACAACAAGTACATCCTTGATCCCAAGATGTACAACTGGCCATTCCCCATCTCCCTCACCATGATCCACATGGCGTTCTGCGCCTCCCTCGCCGTGGTGCTCGTCCGCGTCCTCCGCGTCGTCGCGCTGCCGGCGTCGCCGCCCATGACGCCCAGCCTCTACGCCGCCTCCGTCGTGCCCATCGCGCGCGCTCTACGCGCTGTCGCTCTGGTTCTCCAACTCCGCATACATCTACCTCTCCGTCTCCTTCATCCAGATGCTCAAGGCGCTCATGCCCGTCGCTGTCTACTCCCTCGCCGTCGCGTTCCGCACCGACTCCTTCCGCCGCGCCTCCATGCTTAACATGCTCGGCATCTCCGCGGCGTCGCCGTGGCCGCCTACGGCGAGGCGCGGTTCGACGCGTTCGGCGTCATGCTGCAGCTCGCCGCCGCCGCCGAATCCAAAATCACTCTAAAGTTAACGTTGAAAATTTAAATTTTAGCTGATAAGCATAAACGAAAAGATGATATCATAGCATGCCTCTTCAATTTCATTACTCGTTTCATTCGAGAATGCCGAGTAGAAACTGTTAGTTTTTTTTTTTTTCCAATCAGACAACTATATAGGCCTGGGAGGATTTCACAAAGCCCATCATAAGCCCATAGCTTCACAAGGTCTATGGTCCATTACTAAACGGCCCAGTTAAAATCCCGTATCATCTCGGCCCACTTTGATCTGTCACTCTTCCAGCATCTCGCTCGCCGCTCGCGCCGCCTCCCTCGCCGCCGCCGCCACCCCCCATCTCCGCCGCAACCAAGGCTTGAGGCTACAGGGAGCGGAGGGGGAACCCAAGAGCGAGCCGCGGGCGGCGAAGAGAGGAGGGATCTAGGCGAGGGAGATGGGGTGGAAGGCTGCCGAGAAGCTCATCAGGCACTGGAAGATCCTCCGCGGTGACAACGTGAAATCTCTTTCCCTCAATCCCTCGTATTCCTCTTCGTTCTCTCCCTATCCTCGCAAAATCTCCAATCTCTCTCTGTTTGCTTCCATTCCAGGTGATGATTATAAGAGGCAAGGACAAGGGGGAGAGCGGGCTCATCAAGCGGGTTATTCGGTCTCAGAACCGTGTCATCGTCGAGGGAAAGAATTTGGTAGGTCATTGCTGTACTAATGCTGTAATGCACCCTCCTCCAGACATTGTCTAATACTGCGTCAGTTTTGGGCTGATTGGTTGAAAGATTTTACGGTTTTATGAAAAAAATCCGCTTATTATTTAGCCTGATGCAAACTACTGCATCTTTTGTTTTCTTTTGGGATAAAAGGTTGAAGCCCAAACTATTGAAAGTTTAGAACAGAGGCACAAAAGCTTCATTTAATGAGATAAATGAGTGTAGAACGCTTTATCTGTCAGATGGACAAGCAGTATGTAACCGAGCATACATCACTCGGTTTATTGTCGAAATTCCCAAGTCCTGAGTTCAGACTTCAGATTAGTGGTAGGAGCTGCAAACATAGTTTATGACTGTTGTAACAGATGTAAGCTCAACCATATTTTTTCCATTGGAATGCTGTTCATGCGAATTTGAACCTGTAAATACTCATAACATAATATTATTCCACAGACCATACGTCCATTATGGCATAAGGAAAGCATAATATGAAGATAGTTTTTATCAAGAAGAATTGGATACTTGTGCATTTTATCTTATCTATGAGTGGTGTTGACGATATGCTCTAGCTAAGCATGATCCAGCAAAAGCAGTGGTCAAATAATGTAGCATCTACCAGAGCATAGAATAATCAGAATTTGTAGATGCCTGCTGGATCCTTGTGTTTTATGTACTGCATACTGCTACATGCTGTATCTCTTTTGGATCATATCATGTGTGCATGTGTGATTTGTATGCCATAACAGAGGAGTAAATACTGAATTACTGCTTCCAGTACCCAGATGGATCTTGAGGAATTGATTTTGATGGATGCCATCGAAGAATAGTGAAACTGTGAAACTCTTGTCCTAAAATCTTCACATGTTTGTTGTTACATGTTAGTAGTACGCTTTTTCTTTTTGACCACTGGGCAGATGCAATCAGTAACAACTAACGACAAACAACATTGTCCTATTCTTATGTATGTGAGTGTTCTTTCTTGTACATAAGAGTTTGCATAATAATAATTGTACCTTAATGTCATTTCAGGTTAAGAAACATATTAAGCAAGGAGAAGGACATACAGGTGGGATTTTCTCAATTGAAGCTCCACTTCATGTTTCAAATGTTCAAGTACTTGATCCAGTCACTGGGTATGATACTTAACCATCCAACTTGTCATCTAGATAGAATATTTTTCTTCCATTTCTACTGCATTTTACTGGTAAAAGGTAAATTTATCCACACAATGTTGGCAACAGCAAACCATGTAAGATTGGATACAAGTATTTGGAAGATGGAACTAAAGTCAGGTTTGCTAGAGGAATGAATGCATCTGGTGCTGTGATACCCAGGCCAGAAATTTTGAAGGAGCGAAGAAAGCCAAGACCTACATCACGTATGTCTCTGTTCATTGCATGTTTCCCTTGTCAAGTGCATATATACTTTTGTGGTGTTTATGCTGTTCTTTTCCAGGGTCAGAAATTAAGCTGTACTAGTTTGATGTTCAACTGAGATCACAATAATAATATAATAAATACTAATAAAGGAAAGCATCAAGTGCTTATAATATTCTTTGGTACTGTAACATCATGCATAATTACTAGTTTACTACAGTAGATGTTTCTTATGGTGTTTGCTGTTTGGCTTGTGGTACTATTGTTTGTTTGCAATTGTTCTGCATTGGAATGATAATAGCAGTTGAGTAATACTAATACAAACTGAAAAAAATGACTCTGATCTGTCCTTGACCTTTACATACCTGGAGTCAAAATACTAAATATGTTTGCCTTTGTATTTTGGCTATCTATTATCTAATGACTAATATGTAATAGACACGCAAGCAATTGCGTTCTATTTCCTGTCAATATATTACTCTGCATATGATGTATATTTTTTCCCTTTTTCGGAGGAAACTAAATTTGGCCATTTTGTTTCATTCATGCAGCTGGCCCAAAGGATACACCAATTGAGCATGTGCTGGAGAAAACCTATGATGCCAAGGCTGGAATTGGGATGCCTGATCTATAGGTTAGTTTTGTCTGGGTTGCTACTCAGGGAGAGTTCATTGTATGTGTGACAGCACCCCAATTCAGATAGCAGGAAGTCTGTCTTCAACTTTGCACCTGTATTGCTCTCGAAATAATTTTGTAATGGTCATTGAAAAAACATCATCCACATGTTTTTAGTCTCTGTTTTGGTTAGAATCTTTATCCCACTGGAAATGCACATACATTTGGTAAAAAAAAAAGTTCAAATCATATATTCTGTTCTGATGACGCCTAAGCCGCGGCAGGGGCTTCTTCTGCCACATCATCTCTCTTCTTCTTGTCGCACGGCGGCTCGGAAACCTGCGGCGCCGGCTGCTGCTGCACGAAAGCAGCGGATTCCTGGCGCGCCGCGGAATCCGGAGGCGCCCTCGGCGACACATACATCCGGCAGATGACGGGCTCCTCGTCGCCGGCGACGGCTTGCTGCCGGCAGCAGTGGTGCTCCTCCATCACTCTGATATAACAAGTCCAGAGAAGTCCTCATTTGCCCAATCAGTGGCCATTACATCACCTTCCTCATCGGATGATGCGTCGTCGTCCGCTTCCTCATTATCCGAATCTTCCCTCTCCATTTCATCAACAATTATACCGACTCTCTCCCCCTCATCCGCCATGCCCATGGCCTGCTCCTCCCTTGGTTGATTTTCCTCATTTTGCATCGATGGTCCAACAACATCCCCTGCATTGCTAGGACTCTCTACATCTTCGGTTTGCATTGAAACATTTATATCTTTCTCTTGTACCGACACAAATATAACGAGGGGCCATGACCGTTCAAAAGCCATTTCCACATACCGTCTCCAAGCAGCAGTGCTGTCCATCGGCATTAGTTCCCAAAAATAACCTTCTGTTGCACGACTCACTACAACTGATACTGACATTGTGTAGACTTCTTGGTCTATTCTAAATCCTCTCAACAACCAACTATAAATTGACTGAAATGTTCTCTCCGCAGGCCTATCGATGCCCTTAGATGTCATTACAAAATCTGACAGATCAACACCATCTGGACCAAATCTAATATTTCCTTCACCGTGAACTATCTGAAATGTGACCTTATTTGACATTGTGCCTGATGAAAACAATAACTACGTTAACCTCGCATTTCTGTACTACGCCCTAAGTTACATTCTCTTCAATATTGTTCTCCAAAATTCTAAAAGTAGGTTACATTCTCCAGATCAAACTAAACTACATCTTACAATTAACACTACTGTCTATGTCTCAATTCATACTATTATATTCTATGCTCTGGATCTACACATATGTGCTGTGTGCTACAGATCTGCTAAAATATATGGAACTAAAACTAAAACGCAACATATATACTCAAACATAACATATTAGTACAAATGCAAAAGATGTATGGGAGCAAACCTGTGATGAAGTGAGCGAACCAGCAGGGCTTCGCCGCTCCCCTTCTGCTGCCCTCTCCTCTCTCTCTTTCGTTTTTTTTTGGATTTTCACTGAATATAATGAAATTTCAGAGAGAGGGCTGGGCTTTATAGGGGGGGAGGCAAAAATCGCCCTCCCCCAGGGCGGCAAGGGGGCCGCCTGCAAAATTCCAGGCCCCCCGCCGCCCATTTGCAGGCGGCCCCCCGCACAGTACAAAATCGCCCTAGCGGAGGGCGGCAAGGGGGCCGCCTGCAAATTTCATTGACGGCCGTCGCCCGAGAGCGAACGGCCGTCTGCCACGTCACTTTCGCCGCCCTCTGGGATGGCGATTTTTAAAAATCGCCCTCCCAGAGGGCGGTAGGCGACTACTTCTGTCAATTTTCAAAATGAAAAATTATTTTTGTAAAACTTTTAATAAAAAAAATTAAAAATAAAAAAAATTCCGCGACGGCCTCGGCTGCCGTGCGGGCTGTGACCCGGTCACGATCTCTTGGCGCTTGCGGCCTTGCGGGCTGTCGCTGGACTGGGTGGCAGAGTCGCGAACTACGTTTCGGATTGGGCTGCAATGAGTCAGGCAGCGGTTGGGCATAGCCCACGAACAGACGACCTCACAAATTGGGCCAGGTAGAACTCTCGACCGGCCTGTTACGTGCGAAGTAGGATGGCCCTTTTACATGTTGCGGGAGATGTGGCATCACGCTGCCGGCCCAGCTCACCCACGACACTGTGAAACCGCGGGCCTGTTCGGAGGAGCTTTTAGCTGATGCAGCTTCTCCCAAAATTTACAACACCCCAAACAGTGTAGATTGTCATCTAGATTTTAAAAATCTATAGTTATATAATCCAAAAAATGAACTAGAACTCAAACTCAGCTTCTCCAGATTCTTAGAATATTAGGCTCCCTAAATAGGACCTGTGTAATATTGGTGGCGGAAAAGGGGGGAAAAAAGAAACAGAGAAACATAATTCTACCATTGAAAAATGTACGTACGTCGACGTCGTCGTCGCTGTACTGACCGATCTACGAGTACGAGCAGCTAGCAGAGGTGTGTTTGACTCGTAGCCTTTTCCGGTAGTGCATGGATGTTACCGGCCGGGAGCAGGCGTGTGGCTCTGGTGCATCGATGGGAGCACGAACCATATGATACTCGTAGCTAGTACTCCTCCGATCCAAGTTCCGGCTCCTGTGGCGCGCGACAAGACCAGACGAAGGCAGGAGGGATGCGATGATCGACGCGACCACATATTATAACGTTCTCTCCGTATTCGCAAACAGTTGACCTGTGTTATAATATTCCACGGGAAGAAGGATTCATACGTTTGCCGTTTGCGTAAGAGATGCCAGATTGCCTGTCCACGAGATTGGATTGGATGTTTCTCAGTACTGCACTCTGCCTCCTCTCTCTTTCTCTCTTCCATCTCGAGGAATACCTTTGATTATCTTCCATCTCTGTTGGATTGCTCTGGATCGGTTTGGCACAAAGTGGAACTACAAATTGAAATGGGATTGAGTCATACCTTGATCTCCAGGGGTTCCCATTTCTCTGTCTTTGTCCTTCTCTCTTTCTCTCTTGTTTGGAAGCACACAGAGAGATGTGTTTCGGTTCTTCCCTGTGTTCTCAGTGGGTTTTGCTTGATCGGGTAGCAATCGAATCTCTTAGGGTTTAACACTTAGGTATTGATCTCTATTTATAGCCACTGCACACAGGGGGAACCGACACTGTTTGAGGCGGTAAATCCCCCGATCAGGGATGTTCTTGAAGGGGCGATCACTGTAGCGATTGCCCAAAAAATCTTTCTTGCCGACTTTGGTTTAGCCGCAAAATCACATTTGTGTTCACACTAACAATAGGTTGATGCATAGTAATGTGGTTGGAACGTCCATGTCCAAAACCAACTACAGGCCTAGAGGCTGCTCAACTTATTAATTAAGTTAATTTGCTTCTTCGTTGGAGTTTCAGTTCGTATTTGCTAAAGTCAGTCAACTGCAATTCCCTAAATCCCATGCAGTTGACTAACAATAGCCGTTGGATAGATCAAACTGCCCTTCAAATATCACTAACACGGGTCCTTTTGCGACAAGCCGAGAAGCCGACGACCGCGAGCAGTGGTGACCAAGCAGCGAAACCACATCGCTCCAATGCCGCATTTTTTTTCAGTGAGGTACTGAGGTAGCTGTCACTCGAGGGATGTTGAGGATGGCACGGTTTGAGAGGAGAGAGTCAGAGAGAGTTTTTCATACTTTGACGTGCGATTTCCCCTCGCTGATTTAAGTCAAATTTGTTCTTTCTCTTTCAGATTATTGTAGACGTCAAATGAATTATCAATTTTATGAAATGATATATCGCATATGAACAAATGAATTATCTTATCGTATTTTTATGACTATTTGGATGATACGTAAAAACAAGATGACATCTCCTTAAAGGATGAAATTACTTCTCTATGGGAGAAGAAACTATGTAGCATCATATTTTTTTGAGAGGCCATTATATTGGAGGACGATCATGAGGCGTGACAGATGCTTGTAAAGTTGTAAGGTAAGCCCGAGAGACATTTGTAGGGTTATGATTACTTTTTGGATATATATTTAAACCTTATTGTATATGGATCATTCAAAAGTGATAAATGACGTTGAAAAATATCAATCAACCAACGAATATGTAATCACTTAGTTTTTCTCTATTTCCATCCTGCCGAAGTTTGTTCCATGTAAACACACAACTAATGTTGTAAACCGATACAAATTATGTGTTGATCACTAGTGCGGTGCACACTAACATGTAACCACACAAAGGGTTATCATACAAAGGTTTAAAACCATCGTAGTATATGCAAAAAAAAATGTTTTTGTGTGTCAGTAATATTAGTATGTTACTATCACATATGGATTTGAACCACATCCTTAATGGCTTCAAAAAGAATGATAAAATCTATTTTCAACCATTGGGTCATGGAACTGAACTGTGGTTTGCTTCTTTATTAATTAGAAAAAAATATGTATTCTTGAGGTGAAACCTATGAATTATCAATCCAACAAAAGTGTATATAATTCTAGCGCTCACGAATATTACATACCCGAGTGTGCTTTCAATAGAAATTTAGTGGGGCGGAATATGCCGTTGGTCTCCTTCTCTTTGAAGGTATGTGAGTGTGATGGTGTATGTGCGTCTTTGGTGTAATGAGGAAATAAATATGCATGTAAATATGGATGCCAATATGCTCATGCACATGCTGTATTTTTTCCACGCAAGAAATTAAACCGGGGAGTTTGAAACTACAAAACATTTTTTTTGAGGGGGTAAAAGCAGGAGCTCTGCCTATTTCATATAAGGAGAAGAGAGAGAAACCAAAGTTTTTACAACAAGGTTATAAAAGGGTCCCAAATGGACCCTCCTCCGAGGAAGACAGGTCAGAGACAAGAATTTTTAGGAAATGGAAAGCAACGAAACTACAAAACATTCACCAAACCAATCAAACTAGGTGTAACAAACATGCAGAAACTGAACACAACATACATCCATGCACGGATGGAGATGGACCAGTGCATGGCTAAAAGAGAGAAAGCTGCACCTGCACATACGCCTACGAATTACTCTCACAGGAGTACGGGACATGCATGCATGCAATACACATGCATGTTATTCCTTGGAAATTACTGATAGGGAGAATCAGTGTCTGTCGATAAATGTCTTGATGGTGTCGATGAGCTCCCTTGTCCGCTCCGCCGTGAGGGTGTCACGGCATCTACATCAGAGAAGGCATCAGACCAAGCTGAGCCGAACAGGAAGTCTGTTCGTAATCGACGGCCCAATGCATTGTACAAAGAGAGTGAGTGGACTCAGTGAAATTAACTGGGCCACGGTGAGAGAGAGAGGCCCAATAGCGCGTAGCTATATAAGGCCGGCAGGGTTGAGAACTGGAATGACGATTGTAATTTGAACTCATTCTGAATCTGAAAATATCTCCCCTGTTCATCGTCTTCTTCCTCTAACTTCTTCCTCTCTTTCTGCTTCTTCCCCAAATATCTCTCTCTCGAATTCCTTTCTCTGACCTAGTCGCGGCGTAATTTCTCGGTGCCGTGACAAATTGGTATCAGAGCTTTTCAATCCTGGAGAAACCACGATACACATCACGCTTGCAGCTTCAAGTGGAGGCAATGGAGAAGCAG
The DNA here is from genome assembly GCA_009805545.1 of Oryza longistaminata. Taxonomy (NCBI): domain Eukaryota; kingdom Viridiplantae; phylum Streptophyta; class Magnoliopsida; order Poales; family Poaceae; genus Oryza; species Oryza longistaminata. The sequence goes on from CM020178.1 coordinate 40,165,144, forward strand.
AATTTCGATTTTAGCAAGGTGCTCGCTGAAATCCAGGAATCTCTCGTGGCGCTGAATCGTTCGCAAGGAGAGACGCAAGCCGCCGTCGTCAAGCTGGATGAAGGCGTGAATGCTTGGAGGCCTCAAGTGGAGACGGCTGTGCAGGAGCTGCGTGACGAGGTGGGGGAGCTACGGCAGCAGATGGATTCTCTCAGCAAGGCGAAGCAAGCTTCTCCGGCGACTTCCCCTCGAGTTCCGTTGACGGACGAGGAAAGGAAGGCGCCGCTACTTCCCATTCCACCTTCGCCCACAAATCCGATGACTACCGCGAATGGGGAAGAGAAATGGGCCAGTGGCCGCCGTGCTCCACAACTTCACCGGGGAAGGGCATCGGGTGTTGTAACAACCCTGATCCCAACTCCGGGCAAGGGTATGTTCGAAGCTTCCTCAGTGCCATTGAATTCCTTGAACAATTTCGAGTCTGGGGGTGGGGGAACTGATGGGGATTTGAATGGGAGGCAGTACAATCATCGTGTGCCTAAGCTAGACTTTCCGAAATTTGACGGATCTGATCCCCATGATTGGCGCATGAAAAGTGAGCATTATTTTGATGTGAATGATACTTTTCCAGGGCTATGGGTTAGAGTAGCCACAATTTATTTCATAGGAAGAGCTGCATCATGGCTGAGATCATCTAGGGCACACTTGAGATTTCCGATGTGGGAGGATTTCTGTGCAGCTGTAGAAAGCAAATTTGATAGAGATCAACATGAATCGCTGATTAGACAAATGGATACAATTAGACAAACGGGCACAGTTTGGGAGTTTTATGAGAAATTTGATGAAATCATGAATCAGCTCTTAGCTTATGATCCCCATGTGAGTACTAAGTATCTAGTGCATAGATTTACTGAAGGATTGCGTAGAGAAATTCGAAATGCTGTTTTACTTCAGCGTCCCCGAGACCTCGAGACTGCTCTTGCTGTTGCAACTTTGCAGGAGGAGGTTCTGGATGTTTCTGGTGGACATCCGACAAAGGAGATGCGGAAATTTGATGGAGGTGGAACAACCAAAGGACAGATCAAGGGAGCATGGCCATTACCATTACCTCCAAATCGTAGTAATTCTGCTGTTGCCGGAGTTCGATCTGATGAAAATAAGGGATCGGATGTTCAGCGGTCCACAGCTACTAATCCCACACCATCAGACAAAATTGCATCATTGAAATCTTACCGGCGAGCTCAAGGCCTGTGTTATATTTGTGCAGAGAAGTGGTCTCCAAATCACAAATGTGCGACTGCAGTTCAGTTGCATGTTGTTCAGGAATTGTTCAGTTTGTTGCAGGATAATGAACAGTTTGCAAATGGGGAGGTGGAATCTGATGAGAATTGTTCTGCTAACAGTTTAATGGCAATCTCTCTTCAAGCAGTGCAAGGATCAGAGACTGATGGTACTATGAGGATGCTTGGACATATTCAAGGAAGGGAAGTTCTGATTCTTGTGGATTCTGGCAGTTCTGTCAGTTTTATTAGCTCACAGGTTGCTGCCAAGTTGGATGGAGTACAATCCTTGCCTAAACAGTTATCGGTCCGAGTGGCTAATGGCAGTATTCTTAAGTGTGCGATGGCTATTCCGCATTGTGAATGGAGCACTCAGGGAAGGTTATTCAGAACCACTCTTCGGGTGCTGCCTCTTACCAGTTATGACATGATTCTTGGCATGGATTGGCTTACAGCACATAGCCCAATGACAGTTGATTGGTCCAAGAAGCAGCTTGTTCTTCATATTCAAGGAACTCAAGTTCTGTTGACTGGAGTGCAATCTTGTGTGCATCAGTGCAAGATGTTGTCATCCAACCAAGTGCAACAGTTAAAATCTACACAGGCAGTGGCACACTTTGTGCAGCTCTGTTCTGTGACAGAACACTCTGAACAAGAAATTGTGCCGGATGTGATACAGCAAGTGTTGACAGAATTTGAAGCTGTGTTTTCTGAACCAACTGGGTTGCCTCCTGTTCGTTCGTATGATCACACTATTCCGCTCATTCCTGGAGCACAGCCTGTCAATGTCCGGCCCTATCGATATACCCTTGCGCAGAAGGACGAGATTGAGTCTCAGGTGACTGAAATGCTTAAAAATGGAATAATTCAGCACAGTGTTAGTCCCTTTGCTTCGCCGGTTCTCTTGGTAAAAAAGAAAGATGGGTCCTGGCGTTTTTGTGTGGATTATCGACATCTAAACGCCATCACGGTGAAGAATAAATATCCTCTACCCATAATTGATGAACTCCTTGATGAACTTGCGGGTGCTCAATGGTTTACTAAATTGGACTTGCGGGCTGGTTATCATCAGATACGCATGAGCATGGCTGATGAACATAAAACGGCTTTTCGCACTCATAATGGTCATTTCGAGTTCAGAGTAATTCCGTTTGGCCTAACCAGCGCACCTGCTACATTCCAAGGAGTTATGAATAGCATTCTGTCTTCCTTATTACGCCGGTGTGTTTTGGTTTTTGTCGATGATATCTTGATTTACAGTAAAACTCTTGAGGAACATGTGCATCACCTGCGAGCTGTCTTTCAGATTCTCACTAAACATCAGCTTAAAGTCAAGAAAAGCAAATGTTCTTTCGGGCAACAGCAATTATCTTATTTGGGGCATTCTATAAGTCCTAATGGTGTTGCTACTGAAGAAGATAAGATTGTAGCTGTCAAGAATTGGCCTACTCCAACCTCTGTCAAGGAGTTGCGCAGCTTCTTGGGGCTTGCTGGTTACTATCGAAAGTTTGTTCGCAATTTTGGTCTTCTTAGTAAACCTCTTACTAATCTTCTTCGTAAGGGCCAGATTTTTATTTGGACTGCAGACTCAGAAGCAACCTTTCAAGCTCTCAAACAGGCACTTGTTTCAGCTCCAGTATTGGCCATGCCAGACTTTACTGTTCCATTTACGATTGAAACAGATGCATCCGACAAAGGGATAGGAGCGGTTTTGATGCAACGCGACCATCCTATTGCTTTCTTGAGTAAGGCATTAGGCACAAGACATCAAGGACTTTCCACTTATGAGAAAGAGAGTCTGGCAGTTATGATGGCTGTTGATCACTGGCGCCCATATTTGCAACATGCTGAGTTTTGTATTCGCACGGATCATCGAAGCTTGGCTTTCTTGGATGAGCAACGGCTTACAACTCCTTGGCAACACAAGGCTTTAACAAAATTGTTAGGGTTGCGTTACAAGATTGTGTACAAGAAAGGCAGCGAAAATGGCGCTGCTGACGCCCTTTCCAGGTATCCTACTTCAGAAATTGTTGTATTGTCTGCATTATCAGTCTGCATACCGGAATGGCTTCAGGAGGTGATGGTTGGTTATCAACAAGACCCTGATGCTTTGAGTAAAATACAAACTCTTTGCATCAACAATGCTTCTATTCCTGACTTTCGGTTAAAAGATGGGGTGCTCTATTATAAGGACAGATTGTGGATTGGGAAGAATCCAGTTGTGCAGCAGAAGATTTTGGCTAATTTGCACACCGCAGCTATTGGAGGGCACTCCGGCATTCATGTGACATACCAGCGAGTTAAGCAACTTTTTGCCTGGGTTGGGCTTCGCACTGATGTGGAAAAATATGTGCAGCAGTGTACGATCTGTCAGAGGGCTAAGTCTGAACATGTCAAGTATCCAGGAGTGCTTCAGCCCCTGCCAGTCCCTGAACATTCTTGGCAAATTGTCTCTTTAGACTTCATTGAGGGCCTTCCTACTTCAGCTCACTTCAATTGTATTTTGGTGGTCGTTGATAAGTTTTCAAAGTATGCTCATTTTGTGGCATTGGCCCATCCTTTTACAGCTTTGGAAGTGGCCGAAGCCTACATGCAGAATATTCATCGTTTACATGGATTGCCTCAATCTCTGATTTCAGACCGTGACAGAATTTTCACAAGCACTTTGTGGACTACTCTCTTTCGACTCGCCGGAACACAGCTTCGGATGAGTTCTTCGTATCACCCACAAACTGACGGGCAAACTGAGCGAGTAAATCAATGTTTGGAAACATTTCTCCGATGTTTTGTTCATGCCTGTCCTTCCAAATGGAGCCGTTGGTTAGCTTTGGCGGAGTATTGGTATAACACTTCCTTTCACTCTTCTTTGGGCACCATTCCATTTGAAGTACTTTATGGCCATAAACCACGCTATTTTGGTCTGACCGCTACTGCAGCCTGCTCTTCTTCTGATCTGACTGGGTGGCTTCATGAAAGGGAACACATGCAAACCATTATTCGTGACCATCTCCATCGTGCTCAAGTAAGAATGAAGCATCAAGCTGATCTGAAGCGTTCTGAACGCTCTTTTGAAGTTGGTGACTGGGTTTTTCTTAAACTTCAGCCTTATGTGCAACAATCAGTGGTCACTTGGGCTAATCGCAAACTGTCTTTTCGCTTCTATGGCCCCTATCAGATATTGGCTAAAGTGGGTCTGGTAGCTTATCGTCTGCAACTACCATCAACCAGTTTGATCCATCCGGTTGTGCATGTGTCACAATTGAAGAAGGCTTTAGCTCCTACCGAAACAGTTCAGTCTTCTTTGCCTCATCTGCCTGACACTGAATCATCTCAGAGTCCTGTCCACATTCTGGATCGCCGGCTGGTGCGAAGGGGTTCGAAAATGGTTGAACAAGTTCAAGTTCAGTGGTCTGGTCCGTCTCCTTCTGCTGTTACTTGGGAATTTGTTCAGGAGCTTCGTCATCGTTTTCCTCAAGCAGAAGCTTGGGGGCAAGCTTCCTTTCAAGGCGGGGGGAATGTCACGGCATCTACATCAGAGAAGGCATCAGACCAAGCTGAGCCGAACAGGAAGTCTGTTCGTAATCGACGGCCCAATGCATTGTACAAAGAGAGTGAGTGGACTCAGTGAAATTAACTGGGCCACGGTGAGAGAGAGAGGCCCAATAGCGCGTAGCTATATAAGGCCGGCAGGGTTGAGAACTGGAATGACGATTGTAATTTGAACTCATTCTGAATCTGAAAATATCTCCCCTGTTCATCGTCTTCTTCCTCTGACTTCTTCCTCTCTTTCTGCTTCTTCCCCAAATATCTCTCTCTCGAATTCCTTTCTCCGACCTAGTCGCGGCGTAATTTCTCGGTGCCGTGACAAATTGGTATCAGAGCTTTTCAATCCTGGAGAAACCACGATACACATCACGCTTGCAGCTTCAAGTGGAGGCAATGGAGAAGCAGAATTTCGATTTTAGCAAGGTGCTCGCTGAAATCCAGGAATCTCTCGTGGCGCTGAATCGTTCGCAAGGAGAGACGCAAGCCGCCGTCGTCAAGCTGGATGAAGGCGTGAATGCTTGGAGGCCTCAAGTGGAGACGGCTGTGCAGGAGCTGCGTGACGAGGTGGGGGAGCTACGGCAGCAGATGGATTCTCTCAGCAAGGCGAAGCAAGCTTCTCCGGCGACTTCCCCTCGAGTTCCGTTGACGGACGAGGAAAGGAAGGCGCCGCTACTTCCCATTCCACCTTCGCCCACAAATCCGATGACTACCGCGAATGGGGAAGAGAAATGGGCCAGTGGCCGCCGTGCTCCACAACTTCACCGGGGAAGGGCATCGGGTGTTGTAACAACCCTGATCCCAACTCCGGGCAAGGGTATGTTCGAAGCTTCCTCAGTGCCATTGAATTCCTTGAACAATTTCGAGTCTGGGGGTGGGGGAACTGATGGGGATTTGAATGGGAGGCAGTACAATCATCGTGTGCCTAAGCTAGACTTTCCGAAATTTGACGGATCTGATCCCCATGATTGGCGCATGAAAAGTGAGCATTATTTTGATGTGAATGATACTTTTCCAGGGCTATGGGTTAGAGTAGCCACAATTTATTTCATAGGAAGAGCTGCATCATGGCTGAGATCATCTAGGGCACACTTGAGATTTCCGATGTGGGAGGATTTCTGTGCAGCTGTAGAAAGCAAATTTGATAGAGATCAACATGAATCGCTGATTAGACAAATGGATACAATTAGACAAACGGGCACAGTTTGGGAGTTTTATGAGAAATTTGATGAAATCATGAATCAGCTCTTAGCTTATGATCCCCATGTGAGTACTAAGTATCTAGTGCATAACTACCGTCTTGTTAGGATCAGTGCTCCCGCCCATTTCAGCTACCGTTGCTAACACCATTGCGAATGCCAGGCGGCCCAGACCCCATCTTATTGAGCCCATTGTGCTGTTGTTCGAACTTGGTAGAACAGATGCAGATAGGATATTATTAATGATCATATATAAAAGGCCAATGTGCAAAGTCGATGAATTAAATAACGGGATAGAATCGCAGAATGATTTTCCTGACGTGCAAAACTACAACTTTAATAGTAGTAATCAAAACTTAGGCCTTATCCAGCTAATTAAGGTGCTTAAGTCAACTTCCGGAACAAAAGTAAAGCGCGGTGTCATTAATTATTTTTTTTCTCTGAACTTGCGAGTTGGCGTGAAGAAGTATAAATCCAAAAATTCGAGCTAACTATTTTTAAAAAGGACGTGATTAATGAGAAGTGATACAGAGCTATCCTTGTTTATGTTATCTGTGATCTGTCGAATTGAATTGATAGATACTCCAACGAGAGACGCGTGCAAACCACACGAAATTAACTTTGACATCCTATCATACAAATCCGTTCACATTGTTAGATGACCTCTACTCCTACTGTCGAATCGATATAACGGTTGCATAATCTGACAAAACACAAGAAAAAAAAAACAGAGATTTTTGAGTGGGGACAATATTCTCATTCATTCAAATTTTTTTTCTATACTGATCTCGTGATCTCCTCTCTATATTTGTAAGTAGGGGTGGATGCCGAGCTCGGCTCGTTAGTCGTTAGCTAGCTCGTTTAGCTCGTGAGCCAACACAGCAAGCAATAGTCTCGTTGTCTCCGAATGATGAAAGGAGCAACAAATCCATTGATTCGGTCTCTCAGAACAACAAAAATAGCAAGCAAGCAATGTGTTCATGTGTTTATATTTATAAATGTCCTCAATATACTCATATTTCCTAGAATGAAAAAGGAGAAAAGGTTAAAAAAAAAGACAAATGAGCAAGCAGAAGTCTCGTCTCTGCTGGTGCTCCTTCCGGATGAGGATGCACAGCGCAACCACAAGCCAGTGGTAGCGGCGAGCCGCGTGGGTGATGAGCAACGAGTGGCGTGGGCGGCGTCGCCGCGTCGGCATAGATGGCAAGCGACGAGCAGAACAGGTGGCGGGGACGGTGAGCGACGAGCGACGCGGGCGGCTAGGGTTCTTCGAGGCTTCGAACAGCACGCGCAGAGATTTGGCGTCGCTGCGTGTGTGAGAAAAGGGGATCGAGGGAGAGAACAATCCAGATCTGAGAGCTAGGGTTCTAGTACACGCCTGTTTATATCGTTTTTATTGGGCTTATGGGCCTCAAGTGTCGTTTTTGGGCCTGTGGACTACACATGCTCATTTGTTGCTCTAGCTCGTTAAGGCGCGCGAGCAGCTCACGAGCTGGCTCGTTATCTCTAACGAGCTAAAATGCCAGCTTGGCTCGTTAGAAAAATAAAACGATCCGAGCTTGTCGCGAGTCAAAAGAGCTAACGAGTCAAGAGATTTTCGTCCACCCTTATTTATAAGGCATAACCATATATACTTTCTGGTAAATGGTCTATTTAATACTCCTCTGTCGTCTCAAAATATAGTACTACCTTTGTCTCAAAGTCTCAAAGTATAATAACTTCTGACTTTATATTTGGACATATATCTATTAACTTGTTAAAGTAATAGTAAATGAAGCCTCCACATTCTCTCTCATGACTTAGAAATTCTCATATTAATAAGAGGAAAAAAAGTTCATATAGAAATATAAATTAAAAATAGTTGAATTTCAGTACTAGAAAATAAGGAATTGGAAGAGGAGACAAGAGTCCGTACCAGTATACAGTTTAGAACTAACAAAAATTCGAAATTAAAAAAGAAGAAAATTAAAAGTAAATGTTAGAGTTCATATAGAAATACAATTTAGAAATAAATAAAATAAAAAAAAAGAAAAGGAATATGGAAATAATAGTATAGAGTCCATATAGAAATACAATTTAAAAATAACTAAAATTCGAATTTAAGAAAAAAAAAAAAAGGAATACTGGTAGCTAGCGGTGCAATGGACGCGTCCACCATGCTAGTTTCTTATATATAAACATAAAAAATGTACGCTGGCAGGTTATTGCTTGAAGAACCAAACATTGTTCCTAGTGTATGATTTAATGGAGAATGGCAACTTAGAGAAACATCTCTTCACCACCGACGGACAACACCTGAGCTGGGATCGGCGCGTTAACATCATCAGAGGCGTCGCCCTCGGCCTGCAGCACCTCCACAGGAATGGCTCCATCCATGGCTCCGTCAAGGCCAGCAACGTCTTCCTCGAGGAAGGGGACCTCACGCCGCGCCTCGGCGACTTCACCTACTCTAGGTTGGAGCCGTACTCCATGCCTCGGCGACGTCCCCCGCGCGGCGACATCCGGGACGTCTACAGGCTACCGGAGGCGGCGGAGTGCTCCGTCGTGAACTGCAGCGCCAAGGCGACGCGCGAGGCGGACGTCTTCTACTTCGGCGCCCTGGTCATCGAGGTCGTCTGCGGCAGAAGATTGTTCGACGACGACGACGCCGTGGATCTGGATGGCTTCAGGTTCCTGGTGGACTGGGTGTGGAGCCTCCATAAGGCAAGCCGCATCCTCGATGCCGTGGATGGAGCGCTCGCCGTCGCCGCCGGGGAGGAGGACGATCGCTTGCACCGGGCGCAGGCGGAGAGGCTCCTGCTCGTGGGGCTCGCGTGCAGCCACCCGGACCCCAAGAAGCGGATCGACATCGACGGCGTCATCGAGGTCCTCAAGCCCAACTCCGACGTGCCGCCTCCGAAGGTGAGGCGTTGTAAGCCGGAATACAAGCCACCGGAGCACCGTCATGCGACCGATGCAGCAAGGGGCTAGCTCATGCCCTCTCTGGTAGCTTAATCATCAGTGATTAATAATCTTGTGTGCATTTCGTTGTTTCCTCGGCTGCTTATAAATTAGTACTCTCTCCGTTTCATAATGTAAATCATTTTAGCATTTTCCACATTCATATCTATCTATCTATCTATCTATTATATACTAAAAGTCCATTAAACTTTCTATAAATGCTCCTAAGCTGGCACGTGTACCCTACAAACGCTCCCAAGCTGCCACTTGACACTATGATAAATTATAGAAATCTATTATATACTAAAAGTCCATCTATTATATACTAAAAAGTCCATTAAATTAAACTTCCTATAAATGCTCCTAAGCTGCCACGTGTACCCTACGAACGCTCCCAAACTGCCACTTGGCACTATGATAAATTATAGAAATTCTTAAAAATTCTAATAAAAAAGCAAAACATCTGACCATTGATTTTCATTTAATCCGGTGGACCTGGTATTTTTAAGGGTGTGATATTTATGTGAAGATTTACAGTATTATAGGTTAAATATTTTTCATTGCATGTTCGATAATACGAGCTTATAAACAACTGGTTTGACAAGCCTGCGTTAAACCATGCACGTAAAACGTTCAGTAGACCCATAAATCAAATTACATTTTAGCCATGTATGTATATTTTTTTAAAAGCCCATATAGCGTCATGATTACAATTATTTGTTGAAAATATTGAAAAAAAAATCAAATCAAGTAAATAAAGGCCACATCTATCCCTACCTCACTTTGGGCTTTTGGCCCACGTTGTTTTTTCCCATGGCAGCAAAGCTCAAAGAGCTCTTCTAGAAATCACCGATGTGGAATTGTCAAAATATAAAAAAAATCTTATCCTCGATCCCCTAATAGAGTCTGCAACGCATTTCCAATTATGCTCTGCACCACCATCGTTGATTTCCAATCGAACGGCTACGGGTGGGCTGCAAATACGTGGCTGCTTCTCGAGCCCAGAATCCAGGCTAAGTTCCACTTGTGGTGCCACGTGGCCCAATGAAAAAGTAGGATTGTAACCCTGAAATCGTATATAAGATTTCACACATATATAAAAAATTCTGGATTTTTCTTTGGGTCACATAATATTTGGGCCACGCCCATACACTGGTCCGTGAATTGATCGAGCATTCGAGCCGTTTCAGTAATTTGGAACCCCGTAGAAATTTTGCCGTGTCGCCGTGACTGGTTCGAGATACCGAGATCCGCAGACATCGCCCTGATGATCTGTGCTAGCAAAATAAAATACTCCATCTAGTATCACTAATTCTAATCTATTTTCCAAAGCTTCCAGTGTCAGATTAGAACAAAACCTATCTTCTACTACTATGCGAGTGAGTGTATTGCAAATTGCAATGTACTGTATGGAATACATCAATCACGCTTCGAATGAAGCAAAGAAAATTCGAGAGAGCAAAAATTGTCTACAGAGCACAGTAACATATGTGACATGTGAACCTGTGTCATCGAGCGTGCGCAGCGAGGGGCACGGCCTCCGCGAGCGGCGTGGCCATCGGCGACGGCAGCGGCGAGTCGCGGCACACCGGGCAGGTGGCGCTTACCCGCAGCCACCGCTCCGCGCACTCCGCGTGGAACCGGTGCCCGCACCCGGGCCCTCGCCGGAGCGCGTCGCCGGCCACGAACTCCCCGAGGCAGATGGCGGCCCTGCGCCCCCGCGCACGCGTCGTCGTCGTCACCGACGCCGTGTAGGAACTTGGGGTAGAGCGCGTCGATGGCGGGGCCGTCGAGGCCTAGCACCACGACGGCGGACGCTGCCGGGGCCGCCGCCGTCGTCGTCGTCGCGGCGAGGAGCACGCAGCTGCGCCGGCCTTGCGGCGGAACGCAGATGTAGGAGGCGAGCATGACGGTGGAGATGAAACGAGGACGCCGACGCGATGGCGATGCCGTAGCCGAGGCACACAGCGCCGCCGACGGCCGCTGCGGCGGGCGCGAAGGAGGCGGCGTCGGGCGAAGATGCGGGCGCGAGCGCGAAGGAGATGGACGCGTGCATTCGTAGCAGCAGCGTGGGCAAATCAAATGGGAGAGATGGAGACTGCAGCTGCAGTGAAGTGGGGCTTGCAGCTGGCAGTGGCACGAACGAGCTGCGATGCGGGCGGCGTATGAGTTGAAAATGGCGTGACATTTTAAGGCGAGCTGGTAGTAAATGGAGGACGCGCAGAAGAAGAAGCTGATCTGAATTGATTCTGAATTTCAATGGCGCAGAGTGTGTACCTCCCGTAGGCCGTAGCAGTGAGAGTGAAGGATTGATGGTGAACTAGGAAGTCGACGAATCATACGAGTTTCAGAATTACTGTGTTACATTATTACAGTAGTAAACACTAAACAGTCGATTTGTTCTTGCTCACCGTGCAATCACGTGGGAAAGAAAACTAGTGATCATCACGAACATGCAGAGCACACAACAATTGAAAGAGGACCACATTGCAAGATTGAACAATACTATAAATTTATCGCAAATGAATGTAAACACAAGTACTCGCGGGACACTAGTCAGCAGTAGGTTGTTGGGCTTGGAATCGCACCAAGCCACAGAGAAGTAGACAACAATAAAAATGTCTACTTCTCCGTGACCACAGTCAACAGTCCCCACAGCCTCGCGTGCTGATTTCCTCTAGAAAAATGCTTCAGAAAATGGATTGCAATCGCTATCAATCGAACAATCACTCGTATACTAGTTTGCTTCTGATAATTTTCGCAAATTAAGAAATGTACTCGAATCGAATCCAACTGCGAAAATGCCTATGCTAAATAACAACTGGAGAAATTTTGTGGCATCCAATTCAAGTTGCTGTTCAAAACAAACATCCCACGATGCGCCATGTTACTTACATTGCACCAAGCTGTCCATCCACCAATATAGTACGAATCTCACTGAACTACGGGACCACATCTACCAACTGCACTTCTCAGCACGACGCCGGCGCACGCGGCGCGGCGGAACCCGGGCGGCAGGTCCGGCGCGCGGCTCCACTTGCCGCCGGCGATGTCGTACACCAGCACCATCCCTTCCAACGCGCCGCCGCGGCATTGTGACCCCTCCACGGCGCGGCGCTCACCACGGCCGCCACCCTGTTGGTTCCTAGGCCGGCCATGCCACGCGCACCGCCATGCCGAGCCCCACCGACCCCTCGGCATCGGCGGCGCCTCGAGCGCCACCCACCCGCCCCAGCCCTGCCGTCACCGCCACGGCCGGTGGCGCCGGACCACCTCCAGAAGGAGAGCTCCACCGCGTGGCTGGCTACTACGTACAGGTGGTCACCGACGCCGCACGCCCCCACGACGCAGCCGCCGCCGGGGAGCGCACGGGGGCGCGCCCAGGTGCCGGACGCGACGTGCAGCGCGTCCACCGACCCGGCGCACACGTGCGCCTCGAGCGCCCGCGCGCCCTCGCCGGACACCGCGCGCCCCGGCGACGTAGAACACGCCTCCCGCCTCGCGCCGGCGCACCCGTACCTCCGCCGCGGGCCTCGCCGACCACGCGCCACGCGTCGCCTCCGGGTCGTACTCCTCGACCGCGCGGTGCGCGCGATCCGCCGGCGACGTAGATCCGTCACCCACGGCGGCCGCGGCGAACTTCTTCCGCGGGAAGAGCGTGGGCGGCCGCACGCGCGGGCGGCGCCGGTGAGCGCGTCGACGCGCAGCGTCGCCCCGCGGCCGATGAGGAAGACATCCGCCCAGCACGACCGCGCGGGCATGCGCGAACACAGAGCCGCCGCAATGCAGCAGGGTCGGGGGCAACGGCAGCGCGGCGACCTCGAGCACGGGCACGGAGGATTCAAACCGGAGCAGCGCCTGCGGACGCACCGTTGTCGGACGGAGAGGGCGAGGAGGGAGGGCGGAGGTGGGCGTGGGCGCGGCGGAGGTGGAGAAGGGTTAGG
>CM020178.1:40178053-40190804 GCA_009805545.1 Oryza longistaminata
ATATCATCAACGCATCTCAAGCTGTTGAGAACATTCAAGGGATCTGCATCGAAGGTAAAGATTTGAGAGGCAATAATACCTGAAAAGCCACATTGACGCGCGTGAGCCCAGCAACCCCACCACAGAACACTAAAACTAAACATCAAACACTGGAGGAAATCAACAAATCACATAAACATTAACCGCTCGGAAACAGCTACTAACACATCACATCCAGTCACCAACTGTTTCTCACCAACTGGTTTCCTCTACTGTTCGTTGGATTCACACGGGAACCACTCCCAGAGCCAGATCCAAATCCGCCAGAGGCGCTCATTTGGGGGGAGAGAGAGATCTAAACGCCGCGGGGGAGAGCACCGAACACGATTCGTTACGAGATCGGTGCAAAGAATCGCAGGGATGAAAGATCGAAAGCGTGCCGACAGGGTCGAAGGGCGCTTGGGGAAGCGGCGGATGCGGCGGAGGAAGACGTACGCGCAGTTGGTGGAGGGCCAGGCTCACTGCCCCGGCGTGCCGCCACCGCACACATGGAACATGCCCCGCGCCACCAGCCGCCGGAGCCGTGGTAAGTATCCTCCCCGCCATGGCCCGCGTCCGCCCGCAGCGGGGTGAGATCTCGCGGGAGCAGAGAAAGAGGAGGACGCACTCGCCCGCGCAGGCAGGAGAGATTGACCGGAAAGGAAAGGAATGGTGGCCGAAGTTAGTAGTCAGAAACGAGAAGTTTATATTGTGATTTGTCTGATTTTTCCCTTCTTTTTTTTTTTCTGGTTGTAATTGGTTTTGCTTCCGATGTGGACAGGTGCCGTGTTAGGCCGCGTGATGTGCTCCATTGTTAAACGGCCCTTCGTTTCTGGCATGGTCACAAACTATTTTATCTAAGTTTTCAATTTGCTGGTCGAATTTAGCAGACAAAAATAATCAATGGTATAATAAATGTTCCGACGTTTAAAAACAGAACGATTGATGCATTAGGAAACTCACCACAAGTACTCCATACTGTGTGAATGCAGATAAATTCCCTTTCTGGATCGTTTCAACAAAACTGGGTGACTATAGAATTTCAGTAGCGGTGTAACAGCCACATCATCCATATCAACAAGGAAAACCCTAACACCGGCAACCAAAGAGAAAATTTTCGATGGTCGAGGCGAGAGGGTCCCTCCATTTTGGGCAAAAACTGCACACCTCGCCTGAATCGAAACCTCAGGTCGACTCGCTTTTCGGCGACAAGAGTTGTAGCGAGCGCGTGAGGACTGCCAGCGAGCGGAAGAATGCTCCAGAGGCAGACTGGCCATACTCAGCCTGGTGCCTAATTTGTTGCTCAGTTACACACTTTCCTGCATAGGGTAATCACTGCAGTAACGGTAAAACTCTCTTGCAGAGATTTCTTGTTTTTGACAAACTGAATAATCATAGTTATAGCAATTTTCGTGACATTCAAAATGTATGATCTGCCAAAAAAGAAATACTCGAATCTGTCAAGCATCTTCTCAAACAATTAACGGTAGATTCCTCGTCCCTGAATGAGCACAGGATACTTCAACATGGTCTGGCATTAGTAAGAACAAGTGCGCCAACAGTCCTGATGAAATTCTTGTTCAGATTTGCAACGACCTTCCAAGAGCAGGAAAAGCGGCTCGCTGAGTGTTTTTGTTGAATTGATGTTTCCAGTGGAAATCTTGGCATAAGTTGCTCGCTCGTAACAAAATATTATTTAGATTAGTCGTGGTTATTCCCCCCCCATCCCCCCCCCAAATATCCCAGACTTTCAATAACAATATAGAGAACAATAATGGTACCTGAGACAGAGGAGGAATAAATTCAAGATGGGGGGACGATGTCTAGACTTTCTCCAAAAGGGCAGAAATGCCTCTTCAACTCTAATCTCTGAAGAATACTTCAAAGGGGTTGATGAACAAATTGCTCGTACAATTGGATGGATCACTGAAAAATGCACTTATTGGATCAGGAAGTACTTCCATTTTAACCGAGGCTGAGTAGCAAGGGCTCTTTGCTGTTGGTTTTCCCGCTGCAAGAGCTCTCACTTCTACAGAAGCATCATTGCAACAATTCTTATTTTTCAATTGATTAGGTTAATGGTGGAATATAAACTGAGCTATCAGAAAGGAACATATGGTAGAATAGCCTGATCAGGGGTAACATCGAATGTGTCAAGGATCTGCTTGATCAAAATAAGAGAACTCATCAACAGAGTACAATGAACACCATCAGTGGGTTGCTGCAGGAATGCGAAAGGATCCTTCCTGTGGCAGGGCAAATTTCACGTTGCATTTTGTTGCCGAGCTGATGGGCCTTTCACGATTGTGCCGTGGAACGAGGCAAACCAAGCGCCCAAGTTGCCGGGTCTTGTTTGTTGATCGATCCGCTCCTCACATCACTACTCAGCTCGAATCAATAATCCAGATCACCGCCCCCGCCCTGCACCCGCATCTACCCTAATCTATTTCCCAAAGCTTCCAGTGTCAGAAAGCGCTATATGGACTCTGGAGTAGTACTATGCGAGTGAGTGTATGAAATGTATGAGTACATCAATCACGCTTCGAATGAAGCAAAGAAAATTCGAGAGAGCAAAAATTGTCTACAGAGCACAGTAACATATGTGACATGTGAACCTGTGTCATCGAGCGTGCGCGGCGAGGGGCACGGCCTCCGCGAGCGGCGTGGCCATCGGCGACGGCAGCGGCGAGGCGCGGCACACCGGGCACAGTGGCGCTCACCCGCAGCCACCGCTCCGCGCACTCCGCGTGGAACCGGTGCCCGCAGCCGGGCCCTCGCCGGAGCGCGTCGCCGCCACGAACTCCCGAGGCAGATGGCGCACTGCGCCCCCGCGCGCACGCGTCGTCGTCGTCACCGAGTGTAGGAACTTGGGGTAGAGCGCGTCGATGGCGGGGCCGTCGAGGCCTAGCACCACGACGGTGCGGACGCTGCCGGGGCGCCGCCGTCGTCGTCGTCGCGGCGAGGAGCACGGCAGCTGCGCCGGCCTTGGCGCGACGCAGATGTAGGAGGCGAGCATGACGGTGGAGATGAAGACGAGGACGCCGACCGATGGCGATGCCGTAGCCGAGGCACACAGCGCCGCCGACGCCGCTGCGGCGGCGCGAAGGAGGCGGCGTCGGGCGAAGATGCGGGCGCGAGCGCGAAGGAGATGGACGCGTGCATTCGTAGCAGCAGCGTGGGCAAATCAAATGGAGAGATGGAGACTGCAGCTGCAGTGAAGTGGGGCTTGCAGCTGGACAGTGGCACGAACGAGCTGCGATGCGGGCGGCGTATGAGTTGAAAATGGCGTGACAAATTTTAAGGCGAGCTGGTAGTAAATGGAGGACGCGCAGAAGAAGAAGCTGATCTGAATTGATCTGAATTTCAATGGCCAGAGTGTGTACCTCCCGTAGGCCGTAGCAGTGAGAGTGAAGGATGATGGTGAACTAGGAAGTCGACGAATCATACGAGTTTCAGAATTACTGTGTTACATTATTACAGTAGTAAACACTAAACAGTCGATTTGTTCTTGCTCACCGTGCAATCACGTGGAAAGAAAACTAGTGATCATCACGAATCATGCAGAGCACACAAGCAATTGAAAGAGGACCACATTGCAAGATTGAACAATACTATAAATTTATCGCAAATGAATGTAAACACAAGTACTCGCGGGACACTAGTCGACAGTAGGTTGTTGGGCTTGGAATCGCACCAAGCCACAGAGAAGTAGACAACAATAAAAATGTCTACTTCTCCGTGACCACAGTCAACAGTCCCCACAGCCTCCGCGTGCTGATTTCCTCTAGAAAAATGCTTCAGAAAATGGATTGCAATCGCTATCAATCGAACAATCACTCGTATTACTAGTTGCTTCTGATAATTTTCGCAAATTAAGAAATGTACTCGAATCGAATCCAACTGCGAAAATGCCTATGCTAAATAACAACTGGAGAAATTTTGTGGCATCCAATCAAGTTGCTGTTCAACAAACATCCCACGATGGCGCCATGTTACTTGACATTGCACCAATCTGTCCATCCACCAAATACAATATACGAATCTCACTGAACTACGGGACCACATCTACCAAGCACTTCTCAGCACTCGACGCCGGCGCACGCGGCGCGGCGGAACCCGGGCGGCAGGTCCGGGCGCGGCTCCACTTGCCGCCGGCGATGTCGTACACCAGCACCATCCCTTCCAACGCGCCGCGCCGGCATTGTGACCCCTCACGGCCGCGGGCGCTCACCACGGCCGCCACCCTGTTGGTTCCTAGGCCGCCATCGCCACGCGCCCGCCATGCCGAGCCCCACCGACCCCTCGGCATCGGGCGGCGCCTCGAGCGCCACCCACCCGCCCCAGCCTCTGCGTCACGCACGGCCGGTGCGCCGACCCCACGTCCAGAAGGAGAGCTCCACGCGTGGCTGGCTACTACGTACAGGTGGTCACCGACGCCGCACGCCCCCACGACGCAGCCGCCGCCGGGAGCGCACGGGGGCGCGCCCAGGTGCCGGACGCGACGTGCAGCGCGTCCACCGACCCGGCGCACACGTGCGCCTCGAGCGCCCGCGCGCCCTCGCCGGACACCGCGACGCCCCCGGCGACGTAGAACACGCCTCCCGCGCTCGCGCCGGCGCACCCGTACCTCCGCCGCGGGCCTCGCCGACCACGCGCCACGCGTCGCCTCCGGTCGTACTCCTCGACCGCCGCGGTGCGCGCGATCCCGCCGGCGACGTAGATCCGTCACCCACGCGCGCCGCGGCGAACTTCTTCCGCGGGAAGAGCGTGGGCGCACGCGCGGGCGGCGCCGGTGAGCGCGTCGACGCGCAGCGTCGCCCGCCGGCCGATGAGGAAGACATCCCGCCCAGCACGACCGCGCGGGCATGCGCGAACACAGAGCCGCCGCAATGCAGCAGGGTCGGGGGCAACGGCAGCGCGGCGACCTCGAGCACGGGCACGGAGGATTCAAACCGGAGCAGCGCCTGCGCGACGCACCGTTGTCGAGACGGAGAGGGCGAGGAGGGAGGGCGGAGGTGGGCGTGGGCGCGGCGGAGGTGGAGGAAGGCGTCGGAGGCGAGGAGCGGTGGCGAAGCGGCGGGAGACGGCGGGGAGCGGAGGGAGGGAGGCGCGGGGGGCGGGCGAGGCACTCGAGGAGGAGGTCGTCGGGGGAGGCGGAGATTGGGGGTGCCGGCGCGACGGGGAGGCGGCGGTTGCGGGTGGGGCAAAGAACGGGACGGCGATGTGTGCGGCGGGGTCGGCGGGATGCAGGACTTGACGAGCCACGAGAGGCTGCGGGAGTGGCAGCTCTCGGCGGCGGGCATGGCGGATTGCCGGATTGGGAGCTCAGCTCAGGCGAGCAGCAGCTGTTGCGGTGGGTTGTGATTGGGCATGGGGAATCGTGGAAGGTGGAGTGGAGTGGAGTGGAGAGGAAGTCGTTGGGCGGCTGGGCTCGTGCCCCCCACCTTGTGCGGGGCGCAGCAACGGCGACGGTGGTGGAGCCGTTGCTTTTCTTTGAAATTCGAAGGTTTGGGTTTAAAATTTGAGCGTTTTGAATTGGTTAGGTCAGCTTTGGCCTGGAGTAACAGTGTCCTTTACTTTACAGTCATCTGATTTCATCTAAAAATAGTTTTGAATTGGTTAGACTAGTTTATCTGATCATAATTTAGTTGCCCATTCTGAAATGTTTGGCTTGACCAACACGTGAAGAGGAATACACAAGACTTTACAGGCAGATCAACCTGACCACGTACAGTACAAACGATTCACCGTCTAGCGCACATAGTAGGTTCCAAGGTTCCAATGTTCCAATATGTGCCATTCAGCAATCAGCACTCCATCGTTTTTTCATGCCCTAAAGTTGAACATGTTGTTTCTGTCACAAGGATGAAACTATCCAACATTTATTCTTTCAGTGCCACTTATCTCGCTTGGTGTGGTCTGTAATTCATTTGGCTTCTAATCTGAAACCTCCTCGCAATGTTAGTCATATGTTTAGGAGTTGGCTATCATGTGTCCCTAAAGAAATGAGGAATCTGCTTTTGATGGGTGCAACAGCTCTGTGTTGGTCCATTTGGCTAAGCAGGAATGGAGTAATTTTTGATAACAAGATGGTGTCTTCTCCTTTGCAGGTTATCATCTTAGTTACCCGGTGGCTACGTACTTGGGCTATCCTCCACCAACCGGGACTGCGGGATACTATTATGGTGGTATCTCGACGTTTGGACCAGGTGGCACAGGAGTTGTTTACCCAGGAGCATGGGTGGCGGTCTAGCCTACGAATTGATAGCCACTAAGATATATGTTTCTGTTAAACTTTTGTGCTTGGGAGATGTTCTAATTGTTTCTTTCTTCTTTTTTGGATGTGTGCATTTTATGCAGAGGCCGGGGGTGACTCAGTTTGATTGTATCATCTCGATGTAATTAACTGAGTCTAAATAAAGCTTTCATTATCTAAAAAAAAGTTGAACATGTAAATCTTCTTGTTTATTTTCTTAAGACAAATTAGTGCTTTATGGTTTATGGAAAGGGAAGGGACATAGAGCGCACCAGTAAAGTGTAAAGTACATTGTCCTAATGTCCACCATCAAAGCTGATGGATGCAAACCACCAAAGTCAGACTAGATTGGCAGTCAATTGTTCCAAGGAAAAAAGAACGACGATTATGGTTAACACGAGTACAAAGAATAGAAGAATGTTAATACCAAGTGGCATCAGAAAGCATCACGTGTGGTTTCCGGGAAGCTGCAAGTGCAAATTACCTGCAAACTCAATGTGGTGCTTAGATCCAGGGACTTAACTTTAGTCTCTGTCTTTAGACACTAATTTAGAGTATTAAATATAGACTACTTACAAAACTAATTACATAAATGAAAGCTAATTCACGAGACAAAATTTTTAAGCCTAATTAATCCATAATTAGAAAATATTTACTGTAGCATCACATAGGCTAATCATGGATTAGTTAGGCTCAATAGATTCGTCTCGCAAATTAGTCCAATATTATGGATGGGTTTTATTAATAGTCTATGTTTAATATTTATAATTAATATCCAAACATTCGATGTGATAGGGACTTAAAAGTTTAAAAGTTTTAGTCCTATCTAAACAGGGTCGCTTGCCTCCTTCATATACATATATATTCTCCTCTCTGTAGTTCAAAGCAGCCTGGCAGATTGCAGATGCCAGTACCAACCACCATGAGCGAGCGGACGATTCCTCCTCCTGTGTCGTCGCATGGCGAGGACTTCGCCGAGGTTGTGGTGGTGCGCCATGGGGAGACATCGGCGAACGCCTTACGCATCGTTCAGGTCGGCGGTCTTGTCTTCCCTTTGTTCCTGTCACCAATAACTTGTCCTTTTCAATTTTTCTTGAGAATTATACTTGGTTGATGGCTTTCTTCAGTCAATAGCTCTTCAGTCACCTCGTCGTCATTCCATCAATTTTCTCGAGTTGACAGATCATCAGAACAATTTTAACAGGGACAAATGGATATAGAGTTGAATGAGGCTGGCAGACAGCAAGCTGTGATGGTGAGATTTACCAATACATTTCAAATAATGAAACAGGATTGTAATTTGGGGTTTGTCTGAACATGGAATTGGTGCTAACGTGTAAGGTTGCCCGTCGGCTGGCCAAAGAAGATAAGCCAGCTGCCGTGTACTCCTCTGATTTGAAGCGTGCTGCCGAAACTGCACAAACTATAGCTACCGCTTGCAATGTGTCCAACGTAAGTACATTGCATTATATGCTGAAGCTTCCATTTTTTTTTTCCAGTGGTAAACTTGCTATGTTTCTCATTTGATTTGCTTATAGCTGGTGTTGAGTCCTGCACTGAGAGAAAGGCACATGGGAGATCTCCATGGTTTGAAGTTTGATGATGCCGTCAGAAGCAAGCCTGACGCTTACAAGGCTTTCTCATCTGAAGAGAGAAGCCAAGAAATCCCTGTAACTTTTTCATCCTTAATTTTCTCAGCAACTTCTTAATGGACCTAACATAGTAGCTGTGTATTGAACAATTTTCTGTTTTGACAGGGTGGTGGGGAGAGCCTTGATCAATTATCTGAGCGCTGTGTTTCGTACTTGAACACAATAGCTAGCAAGCATAAGGGTAGGCAGTAATTTTCATGCTGAAGTTTCTTAATGATTGACTCCAAAGTGAAATTTGCCTATTGAAACATAGCTATTTGAAATCCAGTAAGTAGCGGTGCAAAGATAATTCTGAATGCACCTGCACATTCTTATAATCCTATGCCAAGTCATTCAAGCAGTTGCTCATGAAACACAAAGAAAATGAAGTTATTATGTATGCTGCATTGGCAGGGGAGCGAGTGATTGTGGTCTCCCATGGAGCGAGCATTGAGGAACTCTGCAGACACGCCGATCCAACCAGCTCAGTTCGCAGGAGAATCCCAAACACTTCGATCTGCGTCTTCAACATTTCTAGCACCACAGGCCATTGGATTCTCGAGAGGTTTGGAGATATCGCCCATCTCAACAAAGACGGCTTTCTGCAGAATGCATTTGGTGGCGATGGCGCCTCTGCATAGTGCCCTCCATTCCTCCAACCAACCAACCGGCTTCTTGGGCCATTTCATGAATCCGGACATGAATGGTTATCTGTTTGTCTCTCTCTTCTCTCAATTTGACAATTGTAGAACGTTTGTGCTAACTGAGTCACATCACATAATTTACGAATTCACAAATTGCAATTGCTTGATTGTAACTAGCAACTGGACTTTTCATATTTACTAGTTAAATTTTTAGTAAAAAAATATTTACTAGTTAAATAAGTAACTTCCTGTTCTGCTAGATGCTTTTACTTATCATATACAGAAGATGGTAATCAACCAAACTTTTGGTTTCCAAATTACGACAATAGAAACATGGACCCTTGTATATGATTATTCGATTTGCTGGTGGCTTTGATCTGGGATTAGTCAAGCACCTCTGTTAGTGAAAAAAATAATCACGTTCAGAATCCAACCCATTCAAGGACCGAAGCATTGACTCCGAGTATGGAATCATTCATAAAACTAAAAGTCCTTCAAAAAATTTCAAGCTTAATTAGAACAGAACATGGATATTATTTTGCAAATGCTTTTATTTACCAGAGAAGTAAGAGAGAAAATTGATAGGGCTGAAGTACAAAAACAGCAGGAATGCAGACATGAGAAAGAATACTGATAGGGGGCGAAGTACCAAATGCTTTTATTGCTAATTTGGATGTCTTAGGTACTGTTTAGATCCCACGTCAAAAATTTGCACACTGTCACATCGAACGTTTGAACGCCTGCATTAAGTATTAAATATAGGCTAAAAAAATAACTAATTGCATAGATTGCGACTAATTTGCGAGACGAATCTTTTAAGCCTAATTGCTCTATGATTTGATAATATGGTGCTACAGTAAACATTTGTTAAAGACGAATTAAATAGGCTTAATAAATTCATCTCGCGGTTTACTCACAGATTCTGTAATTAGTTTTTTTATTAGCGCCCGAACACCTCATGCGACACCCTATATAATATCCGATGTGATGCCAAAACTTTACACCCCTGGATCTAAACACCCCCTTAATACCCTGAATATATGATGTCACAGCCGCATATCGTTATGAGTTTCAAAAAAATATTCTCCTGCATATGTGCGCCTAAACAGAACTAGCTATGAGCTGGGGCCGGGGTTCACCACCTAGTATAACCTCCACTAATGCCATTCACAGTGCGTCCTTCATTTTTTAGAGCCTCAGAGTGCCACGTAGGCTGAGGCTACGGGTCCAAAATATAAGTTCTCTACAGTGCAAGTGGCTCTAATAGTGGCTTTAATTTTATATTTCAGTCCCTGATACGTTTTATTTCAGTTCTCTCTTTTTTTCAATTTGTATAGCGGTCCAAAATTTACACCCAACCCCCTATAATCCAGAAAAAAAATATAAATTTTACTTCTTCCCCTCGCTCCCCTTATCCTCGCCTATACTCCTCCCTTCGTCGCACACGTCGGCGGTTGCTCCCTCTTCTCCTTCTACAGTTGGCGGCCTGGCTCCCTCTTCTCCTTCAACAGCTGGTGACCACGGCTCCCATCTTCTCCAACCCTGACCGGCGGCACTGGGTCTCTTCCCCTCCCCCGATAGCCGGATCTGGCGGCTGACCAGCGGCTACCGGAGGCGAGCCTTGGCGGCGACGTGGTGGAGGGTGCTGGCGGCTACCCGGAGGCGACGCGGCCGCAGGCACTGGCAGCGGAGGACCCCCAGGCGGGCCTCAGGGGCGGGCGCGGTAGCGAGCGCTGACAGCGGAGGACCTTGAGACAACAAGGCGACGACGACGAGGATTCCTGGGGCCAGATCCGGAGGTCTAGCTCCGCCCACCTCTTTGGCGCTGGTCCACGCCTCTCCCCTTCTCTTTGGCGGTGGCTCGGGTCGACGAGGTTTGTGGCAGCGGGTGGCACTCCGCCGACAGCGACGTGCTCCGGTGGTTGCGACGGCGTCGGCAGCCACCCCGCGCTTCCCCTCGTCGATGGCGTCGTTGGGGAAGAGAGCCTCTCCTCTCTTCTCTCTCCTCTCCCAGGCCCTAGCGCCGGGCTCCGATGTCCATAGTGCGGTGCCATCCCTCTTCCCTTGCGCCGCACGACCTTGATATACGCGAAAAACGTGTGACCAATTTGGGTCCCCATTCTTCATGGGACCATGCGCGAGGAGGATGTGGCAAGGAATCTTTGACGTGGATGCTCCAAGCCGAACACCAACTGTATGCACTGTGAATGGCCTAAGGGCATGTCTATGGGCATCCAAGTACAAGTCCCAAGATGCTATATAGGACTAAATGATAAGGTGGAGGAGAGAAGAAAGATGAGAGAGAAATAGTCACCTCTTATGCAAGGGGAAACCCCTATATAAACTTCAATAAACATGTGAGAGTGTTAGAGATATTGGAGATTGTGTGGTAGAGGTAACCTATAATATATCTTACCTCTTAATTTAATGGTATATGTTATGCATGAAATTGGATGTGGTAGTTACCTCTACCATAAAACTTGCCCTAAGCTCCGTCACTGGATGGAGTTAGTATAAAATGAAGCGACGGAGTTAGTACGAAATGAAAGGAAGTACCACTCATTTGTTTTATTTTGCTTTGGACCGAGTTAAGGCTGATGCAGTTATTTAAGTTTGGATTAAGGGGTGCAAATATGATGAAGATATATGAAGTATAGGTAAAAAAATATTTTTGAACAGGGTTCTTAAGGATCCGGCTCCTCTAACTTTGGACGAAAAATGTAGAGAAGAACAATAAAATGTGTCTGGTGCTACAGTACAGAACAGTAATTTTCAGTGATTTACTCTAGCAACCGTGGAAAACAATGAAAAATACTGTTTATAGTTATTATTCACCGACCTACTGTAACGATCGATCTTGTCCGTTCGCTGTAAAACGGACAGCTAAAAATACTCCCAAAGTCACGGCACTGTAGCTCTCTGACTTTACACATCCAAATCCGATTCTTAGGCACTTGTCAGCATATATAGGCATGTAGCTCCACTGTACGACGTGTGGGCCCAACCTTTGTATGTCCCATATATCAGTGACAAAGTCCCTCTAACTTTACGTAAGAGGAGACTCATCCTTCGTTAACACGGACATGAGAAAAACCATCCGATTATCTTTGTCTTTTGCAGTACAAATTTGTCGGTACGGCAGCACAGTACTACAGTACTAGCAGAAAATGAAATTTTAGGTCTTGTTTAAATCCCACCCCAAAATTTTTCACCCCGTCACATCGAACGTTTGAACACCTGTATGAAGTATTAAATATAGGCTAAAACTAATTGCATAGATTGCGACTAATTTTCGAAACGAATGTTTTAAGCCTAATTGCTCCATGATTTGATAATGTAGTGCTACATTAAACATTGGTAATGACGGATTAATTAGGCTTAATAAATTCGTCTCGCAGTTTACATGCGGATTCTGTAATTTGTTTTGTTATTAGACTATGTTTAATACTTCAAATGTTTATCCGTATATCCGATGTGACACACCAAAACTTTATACGCCTGATCTAAAACACCCCCTCAACAGAGTTGCTATAGATCAATGACCAAGGTTTGCTATAGATCATTGACCAAGGTCTCTCCCACTCCCCGCTCGATACATGTCCATATCGTCCGAAGCTTCCTACTCAAACATTTCTCAATTAACCTCCATTGGATTAAATAATTGATCTTCGAGTTGGTCTTCCAAAGTCTGCAACGCAAGGCCCTATCTTGGGGAACAAGAACAAACAATTTGGCATACAGATCACAATATTTTAGCATTCATCTCAGAGTAGGACTTTCAATTAAACAGCTCAACATCTCTGAACTCTGAAGCGCAGATAGGCAGATAGCTCAACATATAAAAGCAGTAGCAATGCATGTCCATATGTCAACCAACAGCGAAGGTAGCAATTAATTCAATCAGTTGAAATGGAGTTGTACGCCTATTCCATGCTCCTCATCCTGCCTCTGATACTGTACATGTCCTACCACCTCACAAGAACCCTAGCCGAGAAGAAGCCCACTACCCATGGCCTCAGGGCATACCCGCTGCTCGGCCACCTCCCGGCCTTCGTCAAGAACAGCCACCGCTTCCTTGATTGGTCGACGGAGCTCATCGCCGGCAGCCCGGAGATGAGGATTGGATTGTGGATCCCCGGGATGCGGAGCGGCATCGTCACCGGCAACCCGGCCGACGTCGAGCACATCCTGCGCACCAACTT
>CM020178.1:40199740-40270184 GCA_009805545.1 Oryza longistaminata
TTTAAGCTGCTCCTTTGCAGTTTATTTTTATACGGGTGTGCAATCTGTGACTTTAACCACCAGGCAATGCTTGCTCATAGCAAAGAAGTTAAAATTTGCTAAATAAGGCTACAAATCTGATCAGGACTATCAGAATGTTGAGTTAATTCATTCTTAGTACTTTCAATTAACCATGTATTATTTATCAATATTTAAAGATCGCATAAAACCTCTCCTGTTCTTGCCATTTTTCAGTATCTTTATCAATATTGTGTTCTTCTATGCGTGATATAAATTTTGAAGTATCCTGTACATTTATCCCCTCACCAGTGCTAGGAAATTTTGGGTTCTACATTCTTTAGTTTCATACTAAATTATATATGCATTTCAGCCATCACTCTTTGTTTCTTATGTCTTGGAAAATAAATAAGCTCAGGGCCTTGTCATTTGTATGGCATTTTTTTTTGTGGTATGGCAGGTTGATATGAGAAGCTCATAAGAAAGGCACAAGCTTTGTCCTCATTAAGGTGCGTTTATATGATAAATATTGTTCCCGTTGCTTGATCACTAAACTTCAACAAACCATGTTTATTTTGGTCATAGATTCAGAAAAGAAAATGAGTTTGAATGAATATTGTTTACTTAAATTGCTCCTAAGTTGGTTCAACCTTCTCAAAAAAGATGTGAGGCAATGACTCCAGTTTTTTAGTTCTGTATACAGAATGTATTTGTCACCCTAGGAATTATTTGAGGGGCAATATTTTTATGAATCTTAAAGATTGAATTTCAATCCATCTGCCCTGGCTTGAAGGTAAACATGATTTTATTTTAAGATTGCATTTTAGTTTACACTAGATGTACACTGTAGCTAGGTCTGTCGTTTTATTTGTGAAACTCAATTGGTGTAACTGCTGTAATTTAACTGCAGATCTCAAAACCATGTATACCACAATTGGTGCTATTAAGTACTTCTGCATCAATATTGATTATTGTTTGGTTTTTATACAATACAACTCTGTTAATTAGTGTGGAATCACTTCACCCATATACTTTTGGGATTTATTGGGATCAATTGTTTCCAGAGTGTGCAAGGGCTATGTATGGTGCTTCAGGGTGCTGGTATATTGTACACCCCATGATAATTTGCCTATACTTCCATGAACATCGGAAGTGTGTCATGCAAGGCCATGTTGGTGATAGTTTGAGGGTGCTATATGCTCTCTTTTTTTTTGCAAATCATTTGAGAACTGCTTTTACCACAATATATATTGATGTACTTTCATTAACAATGTAAAGATATTATTCATCAAATATAAAGATATTGATGTGGTCCTACTCAATGAATTTCTGATGTTTCTCTAACTCTTTTTTTGTATGGAAATAATAATGACACTTGGTTTCTTCTCCGTTGCAATGATTTATTTCTTGCCAACATAGATTCTATGTGCATTATTGTAAACTGGTGTTTATTTTTCATTTTTAACATCAATGAAAATTTACAATGAAGTTTGATTTCTCTCTAAAATAGAAATGGACTGTCATGTGTGTATATTGAGTCCGCACTGTAGAATGTTAGACTCAATCAAGGTTTTGTACCTCTATCTGTGAGATTGGCCTTATGCTCTGGAGATAATTTGTTTCCTGTGTTTCAACAGTAATTCACTAGGTTTATCCCTTGATGAGCACAATTTCTATATATTATGAATACCGGGAGGGGAAATTTTGGACCAGACATTTGAAGTTGATTGCTCCTTTGAAGAATCATGCTACAAAGCTAGGCAATCAGGGGTTCCAGAAGACGCACTCCAAACGGTCTTCTTTTACTTGTTTTAAGATCACTTATGAACTTAGTTTAATACTCACTTTCAAATTTATGTGAGGCCTTGTCAATATGTATATCGAAAGTCTGAACACGCTAGAGAATATAATTGTCGATGCATTCTTTTCTTATATGCTTGTTTTTAGGCTACAATGGAAGTATTGACTGTCATATACTTGTTGAATTAATTGATATTTACAATTTCTGTTGGCCATATACTTACAGAGTGCTAGGCTATGTTTACAATTTCTGTTGGCCATATACTTATAGAGTGCTAGGCTATGGCAGCGGCATGGCAAATACCTGGCTGCAGCTTCACTGGTTTTTTTTCCTCGGCAAATGCATTTATGATTTTTCCAGGTCGTAATTTGTTCCAGACATAAAATTAAATTGAGCTCCCAATGTTTTATGTTCTCATTATTGCTTTCAAAACAGAAATGAGGCCAATTGTAGAAAATGCATTGTGGTGAAAGTTGTGGCTAGGAAAAATGGCTGCTGGGCTAATTGTACTGAGTTACCTATTAATGTTAGTTGGATGCACCAATTAGTACTGTTTTTTTTATCAAAAAGTATTGTTTTTAATTTATGTATAGTAGTAGCTCTGATCATGTTTTTTATCCATCATGATCAATGAAGATTTTCATTTATTGAGGTTAGCCTTTTATATTTATGCCGATTTTTCATGATTACATATCATTGGCCATGTTTGGTGTTGAAAATTCACCAGTTTTATAGTTTTGCAGGAAAATCTGTAGGAAGCTGGAAACAACAGTGCAAGCCTGGTTTTCTGTCGATTGTTGCTCTATGTGGTAAGCAACGTTCATGGTGTTTTTATAACTCATGATGTAATTCATGAATGATTAGTACTTTCTCTGCTACATATTTTGTCAAAATATATGTCATTAGATTAGTGTCCAGTGAATCTATTAGGTTGTGTGATCAGTGTAGATAAATTTGAAGTGTCGAATCTTTTCTGAAGTGAACAATCCATGTTGCAGCCTTCAGTGATCCAAACTTCTGAATCAGTGAGTTTCAGCTCTCTTTTACTCTGAGCATGATGAAGGGCTTTAACTATATCATCCTCTTATTATTAAGATATAGTAATACTATATGTCTAACCCTATCTTCTTTGTATGAAGGGCATGCAGTACATTCGTGTGTTCTTGAAAAAGTGTGTAAAACATATGCATTCTAAATTTTCGGGGGAAAGCTCCATAGATTTGATTTTGGTCAGTTTTTAAACAACGGTAGATCTCTGGTTTAGAACTGGAACTATTTCCTAATCACCGATAATGCTCAACACCCTGCATCTAAGTTTTTATTTTATAAGGCTCAACTACTTTTTCTGTTTTATTGGAAGACAACTGGTGCGCATTAAAATAGACGAGTAATTTTGCACTGAACATCTGCGCTCTACTAACCTAGTTAAATTTTTGTAAAATTACTTCCACCTTGCTGCAAAAGTGGAGGTGAAGGCTATTAGAACTGTGTGGCTTGCCACTAGAAGGTATTATAAGGTTTCCTCTCTTCATATTAATTATCTGAATGACAATTTTTACTTCATAGAATACGACAAATGGTATGAGATTAGAAGCAGAAGCTGACTCTGGTGTTGCAGCAACCCCCTGGTTCATGACAGGATGCTTAACAATTGAATGTCTTATACTAAATCATGTAATTTTTAATGTCTGGTTTTACAACAACCTCTCCAACACCTTAAAAGATGTTGGTTAGAAATCAGACGATCTTCAAAGTCAACCTTCCTAAAGTAACTTGGGAGAGTAGGGATGGGAGAGCTATTAGCATCTTATTCTATTGAATCAATGTTCCTATTTTTGTACTGAGTTACCTATTAATGTTAGTTGGATGCACCAATTAGTAGTGTTTTTTTATCAAAAAAAAAATTGTTTTTTCAATTTATGTATAGTAGTAGCTCTGGTCATGTTTTTTATTCATCATGATCAATGAAGATTTTCATTTATTGAGGTTAGCCTTTTACAGCCCCATTGTTTGGCTTATTTGAGGAATAAGCCATATGGTTTATTTGCAAACGAAAAATAATTTGTGAATAAAACTTTTATGTACGTGTTCTTAACGATCTAAAAGCAAAGGCTGAAAAATAAACTACGATGAAAAAAAAACCCAAAATCAACTCTAAATTTAAGGTTGAAAATTTAAATTCTGGCTAATAAGCATAAGCGAAAAGATGTGGCTGTTAGATTTATACCGATTTTTCATGATTACATATCATTGGCCATGTTTGGTGTTGAAAATTCACCAGTTTTATAGTTTTGCAGGAAAATCTATAGGAAGCTGGAAACAGCACAGCCTGGCTTTCTGTCGATTGTTGCTCTACGTGGTAAGCAACGTTCATGGTGTTTTTGTAGCTCATGATGTAATTTATGAATGATTAGTACTTTCTCTGCTAGATTGGTGTCCACTGAATCTATTAGGTTGTGTGATCAGGGTAGATAAATTTGAAGTGTCGACTCTTTTCTGAAGTGAACAGTCCATGTTGTAGCCTTCAGTGATCCAAACTTCTGAATCTGTGAGTTTCAACTCTCTTTTACTTCTGAGCATGATGAAGGGCTTTAACTATATTATCCTCTTATTATTCAGATATAAGGGTAGTTTGGATACAGGGACTAAACTTTTGTTCATGTCATATTCGATGTTTGGACACTAATTTGGAGTATTAAACCATAGATTAATTACAAAATTAATTACACAGATGGAGGCTAATTTGCGAGACAAATCTATTAAGCCTAATTAATCCATGATTTGCACATATTTACTGTAGCACTACATTGTCAAATCATGGACTAATTAGTATTAATAGATTCGTCTGTGTAATTAGCCTCCATCTGTGTAATTAGTTCTGTAATTAGCCTATGTTTAATACTTCAAATTAGTGTCCAAACATCCGATGTGACAGGAACTAAAGTTTAGTCCCTGTATCCAAACTACCCCATAGTAACGATATGTCTAACCCTTATCTTCCTTTGTATGAAGGGTGTGTAATACATTCGTGTGTTCTTGAAAAAGTGTGTAAAACATATCCATTCTAAATTCGGGGGAAAGCTCCATAGAATTGATTTTGGTCAGTTTGTAAACAGCGGTAGATCTATTTTAGAAGGCTCAACTACTTTTTCTGTTTTATGGGAAGACGACTGGCGCAGATTAAAATAGACGAGTAATTTTGCATTGAACATATGCGCTCTACTAACCTAGTTAAAATTTTGTAAAATTACGTCCACCTTGCTGCAAAAGTGGAGGTGAAGGCTATTAGAACTGTGTGGCCTGCCACTAGAAGGTATTATAAAATTTCCTCTCTTATCAATTATCTGAATAGTAAGTAAGTCAGTTAGTAATTAGTAGGCATATACTCTCTGTTTCATATTATAAGTTGTTTTGACTAATCAAACTTCAAGTTTAATCAAGTTAGCATAGCATTTTAAATACAAAACAAATATGTTATCAATAAACTTGGTTAAGTTTGACTACGGAAAAAGTCAAAACGAATTAAAAAAAATATACCCAGATCATTCCTAACCGTTGGATCCTCTCATCTAACGACCTACATTGTGAGTTGGATTAGCAGATGGATTAGTAGTAGGATTAGTGAAACCAATGGACAACCTCCCTGCTTTGAGCACCCCACGCCTCCACTTCGTCGCCGCCTTGAACCACCCCTCTTCCTTCCGACTCCGACCTCCACATCTCACACATCTTCGGTGGCTCCACAACGTACTCCTCCATGCGAGAATACAAGAAAGTGGAACGCGAAGTCTGTTTGACTTGGCAGGGGGCTGCACCCAAGATGAAGTGGTCTGAGCAGAGAATAGAGTTCTCGGAAGAAGACCACCCAAAGACCTCTGTTATCCCAGGACGATATCCGATCGTGGTCAAACCCACTATTCGGAACGTAAAGGTAGCACGGGTTCTTATCGACGGAGGTAGCTCGATCAATCTCCTCTTTGCCAGCACTCTGGATGCGATGGGAATTCCGCAGAGTGAGTTGACACCAACCGATCAACCCTTCCATGGAATTACTCCCGAATCATCGTCCAGACCTTTGGGCAGGATTACGTTGCCTGTGACCTTCGGCCAAGCCAACAACTTCCGAACAGAGCAGATCACCTTCGATGTCGCTGAATTCGATACAGCTTACAACGCCATCATCGGGAGAACTGCACTTGCGAAGTTCATGGCCGCATCCCACTACGCATATCAAGTGCTCAAGATGCCGAGACCGAAGGGAACAATCACTATTCAAGGGTAGGGGTGAAAACGGGGCGGGTATTTCCCGCCTGCCCGCCCGACCGTATTATTTCGGGACAATTTCGGGTCAAAAATTCGGGTACCCGGAAGTTTTTACGGGTAGCGGGTTCGAATACGGGTATTTTCTATCGGATATGAGATCGGGTTCGGGAGGACGGTATCCGACGGATACGGGTTATCCGGCAAAAATACGGGTATTACCCGGTTAAATATCCGGATAATACCCGGATA
Source organism: Oryza longistaminata (assembly GCA_009805545.1). Classification (NCBI taxonomy): domain Eukaryota; kingdom Viridiplantae; phylum Streptophyta; class Magnoliopsida; order Poales; family Poaceae; genus Oryza; species Oryza longistaminata. The sequence continues at coordinate 40,206,051 of CM020178.1, forward strand.
ACATGTCTAGCCCAATAAAGCACTAGTGGCCCAAAGGCCCACTAGTACAATGACCACTATCAACCAGTAAACCATGCCTAACAACCCAATAACCAAAAATACTAATTACTGTTCACTAATCCCGCTGAGCAATGACATCGAGACTACGAGCGCCACCGGTGCGCCACCTGCTGCGTCCGCTGAGCTGCGGCCACCGCCGCTACATGCCTTTGCTGCCAGAGCCGATCCTCATCTCTTCAGGAACAGGAAGTCAGCAGCTCATCACATGTCAGGCCGAGTTTAGTTCCAAACTTTTTCTTCAAACTTTTAATTTTTCTATTACATCAAAACTTTTCTACACATAAACTTTCAATTTTTCCATCACATCGTTCCAATTTCAACCAAACTTCCAATTTTTCCAGTTAAAAATCAATTGTTCATTGTCGTATTGCCCGTACATCTTAAGCCCTAATAATATAGTCGCATTATGGTTATATGGGGTTGGTTGAATATATAGCTATTGTCTATATAGTATAGATGATCGTTGCTTTGACTTGATATCCGAAAAGATATTCGTAACCGATAGTGGTCGTATCCGTCTTGGTACGTATTCGTCTCATATTTGTGCCCGATATTATCCGTGCTTGTATCCGTATTCGATACTATCCGTATCCAACCCGATTCCGATTATAAAATGTAGGTTAGGATATGGGAAGAGTGAGATCCGACCGAACCCGACCCGATTTCACCCCTAGTGACAGCGGTTGGCAGCACGAGCTTGAGTCGCCTGGCAGTTGTTGTAAGTAACTGATTTGCCAAGGCTTTGAAATTTTTCTAGGTCTTCACATCCCTTGCCAACTCCTATGCGGTTGCTCCTACCGTCTGCTAAAAAAAATGAGTTCAATGCTCTTGCTTTGCTTGGTAGGGACGATTTGTTGTCCCGCTGCAGCACCAAAAACCACTAATGCGTTCCTCATCTTCCTTGTTCTCTTTGTATCCTTGTTGTTGCTGCTGCTATTATGTTATTGCCACCGCATTTTGCTCTTTTTGATTTGCTTCTGCTCTGCGCTGACCTCATGATGTATGTGCTGCCGTGTACTGCTGCAATGGCTAGAGAATAGAAGGATACAAAGAGAACAAGGAAGAGGAATGCATTAGAGGTTTTTGGTGCTCAAGAACTGCTCGATGAAATGTCTCTTGAGGTACTACTAAAGTTTGAATACGTATTGAATTATCTTTTATAGTACTTTTACATGCGGAAACCTTCTTCCTTGTTTTTGTTATTATACTTTCAGTGGAATGTAATTTAGATTTAACAAATATTTCAGTGACTCATCCATGTCAATCAACTAAATCAATAAAAACATGCTTAGTTTATTCCCATTAGGGGATTGAATAAAAAATACAAAACAAAATAGATGTTTGGTGCTTGTATTTACTTGATCTGGCTTTTGGTGTGCTCCTAAGCAAGTCTATCAACTTTTTTGCCTGTGGACATATTGTAGGGGCTCATCCCAAGTATTTGTCTCTTCTATCGATTGGCATGTAGTGATTTAGTGCCTTCATCTGGATTGTGCACACAAGAACTGTTGGCCAGGTTAGTCAAGGCTGTTTAGTGTTGTTAAGATTATCATGAATGCATACTCATCCTTATTATAAACACCCCTCTCCCCATTATCTCTCTCTCCGCATGAGGGATGAGCTGCTATATAGTCACAATTGCTTTTTATCACCATCTTACATGTTTGTTTATGTTTTTTTATTACACCATGTTTCATTTATTAGCTTGATCACTATTTCTCCTTCTTGTATACTTTAGTTCAGTGAAAGTATTTTCAGGGAATACGTCAAAGAATTATGCATCATTGTTATTAAGAGAAATTAAGTTCAAGAGAGAAAATAAAAGGTGTTGGCCTAATTCTCGCTGGTTCAGGTGTGACCAAATCGACTACAAAATAAGCTAGGGCAGAAAACCTGCATCCATCGGCATCAGGCCAAAAAGAGCACACAAAAACTTCATTCCCTCTACTTCAAACTTCTCTTGGCTCATCTCTATCCGAATCTTGATATGAATACTTCATTTGCCACCTATTTTTTTTCCATTTGTACTCACCATCCTAGTTCATGTTCCATCCTTTTAGCCTTTTTCCCATCATTTGCATTCTCCATCGCATTTATCAATAATAGAACCCTTTTCATTACAAGAATTCCAAAATTATTCAACTACATGTAGTAAATCCTCTCAAGAATTAGTTGATTTTAAAGTTAAACATAGAGGATTTCCACTTAATGCCCTTTATATCATGTTGGATCTGTGATAGCGGTGTTTGTTGGAGTTCTTAGCATTGTCAAGGCGCTAGACATGTTATGGATCCTCGGATCCTGATTTCCTCGTGACGAGAAGTAGGAGGATCTATAAAACTATACATAGTACTATATATACACACGTATTTCTCGTGTTGAGGATTAGGATGGTATATGTATACAGTCGTACTGTTATGCGCATGTCTACATCTGATTGAGTTAGGACTATGTACACATCTACGTCTCGTGCTGAGGATTAAATTTCATACTAAGTTTGATATCTTACACTACAAATGATAATGCATTTTTTATATTTATTAGTGTACGTTTATTTTCAGGTGTGACATCTATTAATTCTTATTTTAGATGATTCGTTTTTATCATCATGTTATCTATTTCTTTCAAGTGATATCTGTTGACTCAAAGTGTTGTAATTAACGAAAATAAATGGAAATTGGTTATCTCATCCTAATATTTTAAATGTTTGATCAATTTATTCAAATATTGATGTTTATTTCTGTAGGTTTCCATTGATGACGTTGAGCAATCCACAACCATGGAGATCAACTATTTCTTCTATAAGGTACCCCTTTGTTCTATGAGCGTAAGGGGGCATGTGCCCCCATTGCCCCTTGTGGGCTTCGTTCCGTTGCATCATTGCATCGACGGTGCAGAGAGGGTTGGTCGCGATGTGCTCGTGTACAAAGATCGTGCGTAGGTATGTCTTGCTGGATATGCTTACAGACCTTACGGAGATATGTCTTGGTGAATATGTGGTTTGCGGTGCTTTGGGGTTGCTGGAGTTGCTCTTACGGAGATGTCTCGGTGGATATGTGGTTTGAGGTGCTTTGGGGTTCTTGGAGTTGCTCCTCTAATTAGCACACCAGTTCTTTTGTGTCGTGAGACACATATCCACTACCCCAGTTCTTTTTGTGTCGTGAGACACATATCCACTACCCTGCACATCACGATGTGCTCGTCTACAAATGGTAAATTGGATATCTCAACCTAATATTTTAAATGTTTGATCAATTTATTCAAATATTAATGTTTATTTCTATAGGTTCCTTCTCCACTTTAGCTTGAGCTCCATTGGTGACGATGAGCAACCCACAACCCACTCTTCTATAAAGGTACCTCTTTGTTCTTTGTTCTATGAGCGTAAGGAGGGCATGTGCCCCCATTGCCCCCTTGTGGGCTTCGCTCCGTTGCATCATTGCATCGACGGTGCGGAGAGGGCAAGATAGAAGAGACGCTACTAGTCGCGGTTGATCGCGGTGTGCTCGTCTACAAAGAATCGTGCGTAGGTTTGTCTTGGTGGATATGCTTACCGACCTTACGGAGATATGTCTTGGTGAATATGTGGTTTGCGGTGCTTTGGGGTTGTTGGAGTTGCTCTTACAGAGATGTCTCGGTGGATATGTGGTTTGAGGTGCTTTGGGGTTCCTGGAGTTGCTCCTCCAAGCACACCAGTTCTTTTGTGTCGTGAGACACATATCCACTACCCTGCACATCACGATGTGCTTGTCTACAAATCGTATATTGGTTATCTCATCCTAATATTTTAACTGTTTTGATTAATTTATTCAAATATTGATGTTTATTTCTGTAGGTTCCCCCTCCACTTTAGCTTAAGCTCCATTGGTGACGATGAGCAACCCACAACCATGGAGATCAACTATTTCTTGTATAAGGTACCCTTTGTTTTATGAGCGTAAGAGGGCATGTGCCCCCATTGCCCCTGTGGGCTTCGCTCCGTTGAGGGCAAGATAGAAGAGGCGCTAATAGTCATGGTCTCGTCTACAAAGAATCGCGTAGGTATGTCTTGGTGGATATGCTTACCGACCTGACGGAGATATGTCTTGGTGAATATGTAGTTTGCGATGCTTTGGGGTTGCTGGAGTTGCTCTTACGGAGATGTCTTGGTGGATATGTGGTTTGAGGTGCTTTGGGGTTCTTGGATTTGCTCCTCCAATTAGCACACCAGTTCTTTTGTGTCGTGAGACACATATCCACTACCCCGCACATGACGATGTGCTCGTCTACAAATGATAAATTGGTTATCTAATCCTAATATTTTAAATGTTTGATCAATTTATTCAAATACTAATGTTTATTTCTATAGGTTCCCCCTCCACTTTAGCTTAAGCTCCATTGGTAACGACGAGCAACCCACAACCATGGAGATTAACTATTTCTATAAGGTACCCTTTGTTCACCCTTTGTTCTATGAGCATAGGAGGGCATGTGTCCCCATTGCCCCCTTGTGGGCTTCGCTCTGTTGCAATATTGACGGTGCGGAGATGGCAAGATAGAGGAGGTGCTACTAGCTGCGGTTGGTCGCGTTGTGCTTGTCTAGTGCGGAGAGGGCAAGAAGGGATACCCGGTGGGGAATTACTCCATTAGGGGATGTAAATGGGCTAAAACTATCACCCATGGGGCTGAAAACGGCCGAAAATGGCCCCTATCGGGTGGGCCGGGGGCGGGGCCGTTCAACAGCCCCCGGCCCTGAATCCCCATGGGTCCCCGAGGTGGATAGGCCAGACCATATTTCCTAAGCCCACAGCCTAATTAGACTGGCCCAAGTAGGTCTACACATATATAATCTGAGCAAACCCTAGTCTATCGTCACCACTTCTCAGTCTTTCCATCCCCTCCCTCAGATCCAATCGACCAGGCGGCAGGGCGAGGGAGCGAAATGCGCCAAGGCGAGGGAACGAGACGCCGCCTTCTTCTGCGCGGCTTTATCCCGTCACCCCATCGCAGTGCCATCGACCGAGTCCCTGGTCGAAGCTGTGAACATGAATTACTCCAGCTTGTTCCCATGGATATTAACGCTTGATACGTTTCTTTGATTTTCCTTAATTGCTTTGTATTTCTTGATCTTTTTTATATGTAATGCATTAATTTGATTCGTCGGTGCCTGTGCATGGCCGCATAACCTTGATTGCTTGTTAATAGAATGGCTTTGCTTTTCGTTTGATTTTCATTAGCTTGGTTGGCTTATTCATTAAGATGCATGCTTGCTAGACATGAATGGGGATCTTGCTCCTCGCATGGTGCAGCCGTGCGGGTGTGGCCGTGCGGGTGGGGCCCCAAGAACCCAGTTGGGGACGGGGATGGCAAAAAATCAGCCCCGAGGCCGGGGACGGGGATGGGGAGCGGGGCTTTGTGAAGTGCCCGGGGACGGCGATGGGGTAGCACTATCCGTCGGGGATGGCCCCGTTGCCATCCCTAGGCGCTATTAGCCACGGTTGGTCGCGCTATGCTTGTCTAGTGCGTAGGTGGTAGGCGCTTAGGCTGACTTATATATGGTGAGATTAGAAAAAGTGAGATTTGATGGTTCGAATTGCGAAGACGAGCAACCCAAAACCATGGAGATCAAGAAGGTGAAGATTGCCATTCACGTGGCGAGGATGTGCTCGATGATCCTCGTCATCAGGGTAAATGTTTATCATTATATCCCGACGTCTTATGGCAAGCCTATGTCATAGAAGTTAGTGTCCGTTGGAGAGTTTGTTCCCACTTTTCTTTCCAAGTTAATCTAGAGAGTTTGTTGTTTAGTGTTTTTGTTTACTAAAATAATTAGTTACCATGACTGATATCCTTACCGACCTTACGGATGTCTTGACTAAGTTTATAGGCAAATATAGTAATATTTATAATACTAAATTAGTTTCATCACATCAATAATTGAATATATTTTCATAATAAATTTGTATTGGGTTGAAAATGTTACTACTTTTCTTTACAAACTTGGTCAAAGTTAAGCTTTAACTTTGACCAAAGTCAAAACGTCTTATAATCTGAAACGGAGGGAGTACATTTTTAAAAACGGTGGATATTTTACTACTTTCCTCATCATTGTAGTACAACACATACATTTTTAAACAACAGTGGATGAGTGTACTTGGCTTTGGAATAGTGTCATAGAAATTATTTATAAAATTGACTATATTTTGGAAATGGATAGAGTTAATTAATGTTTTATTTGTATGGGCCTCAATGCTTGCCATGTAAATGAGGTCTTACAACTCACTTCCCTCGAACGTCCCCTAATTTGATTAAGTTATATTTATGTTCATGCAAGTACTCATGTGTTGCACGTGAGGTAGGTCTAATTGCAGCGTTGGGTACTGCCCTACTTGCTAGACAACATGATCTTTTCATCAGCATGGTTGAGTGCACACGTTTGCTAGTTGGATCTGTGCTAGCGGTGTTTGTTGGAGTTCTTAGCACTAGGCATGCTATGGATCTTCGATGCCGATTTCCTCCCGTCGAGCAGTAGGAGGATCTATAAAACTATACATAGTATTTTTCGTCTTGAGGATTAGGATGGTATATGTACTCTACATCCGATTGTGTTAGGACTATGTACACATCTATCGTCTCGTGCCGAGGAATGCATTTCATATTAAGTTTGATTTCCTTACACTGCAAATGATAATGCATTTTTTATATTTATTAGTGTAAGTTTATTTTCAGGTGTGATATCTGTTAATTCTTATTGTGGATGATTCGTTTTTGTCATCATGTTGTCTATTTTCTTTAAAGTGATATATGTTAGCTCAAAGTGTTGTAATTAACTAACCAAAATAAATGGTAAATTGATTATCTCATCCTAAAATGTTAAATGTTTGATCAATTTATTCAAATATTGATGTTTATTTCTATAGGTTTCCCCTCCACTTTAGCTTAAGCTTCATTGGTGACGATGAGCAACTCACAACCATGGAGATCAACTATTTCTATAAGGTACCCTTTGTTTTATGAGCGTAGGGGGGCATGTGGGGTATTGCCCGTCGTGGACTTCGCTCTTAGGCACTGTTGCAACGACGGTGCGGAGAGGGCGAGATAGAGGAGACGCTACTAGCTACTGCAGATGGTCGTGCAGTGCTCGTCTACCAAAATAGAGATTAGAGAAAATAAGTGTGATGGTTCAAATTGGCGATAACGAGCAACCCAAAACCATGGAGATCAATAGGGTGAAGATTGTAGTTCACGTGGCGAGCATCACATCGATGATCTTCGCCATCGGGTTAATGTCTTATGTCAAGCCTCTGTCCTACAGGTTAATATTTGTTGGAGAGTTTGTTCCCACTTTTTCGTGGTTTTATTCCAAGTTAATCTGGAGAGTTTGTTCAATGTTGTTGTTTACTAAAATAATTAGTTACCATGACTGATATGCTTATCGAACTTATTGAGATATGTCTTGGTGGATACGTGGTTTGAGGTGTTTTGGGGTTGCTGGAGTTGCTCCTCCAAGTAGCACACTAGTTCTTTTGTGGCTTGGGACATATATCCACTAGCCTGCTTACCATCATGATTAATATGATATGTTCACTTGCTCAAATAATCTTCTTGAACTTTGTACTCTCCTCAGTGGCTCATCGGTATATTGCAAAAAGAGACATTGTCAGTAGCAAATCGTTGAAATGAGACAAACTCAGTGGCATATAGCAGATTCTCTCTTCTTTTTTACACTAGGTAGGTGTTCGCTCGGTGGATATGTGGTTTGAGGTGCTTTGGGGTTCCTGGAGTTGTTCCTCCAATTAGCACACCAGTTCTTTTGTGTCGTGAGACACATATCCACTACCCTGCACATCACGATGTGCTCGTCTACAAATGGTAAATTGGATATCTCAACCTAATATTTTAAATGTTTGATCAATTTATTCAAATATTGATGTTTATTTCTGTAGGTTCCCCCTCCACTTTAGCTTAAGCTCCATTGGTGACGATGAGCAACCCACAACCATGGAGATCAATTATTTCTTCTATAAGGTACCCCTTTGTTCTATGAGCGTAAGGGGGCATGTGCCCCCATTGCCCCTTGTGGGCTTCGTTCCGTTGCATCATTGCATCGACGGTGCAGAGAGGGTTGGTCGCGATGTGCTCGTGTACAAAGATCGTGCGTAGGTATGTCTTGCTGGATATGCTTACAGACCTTACGGAGATATGTCTTGGTGAATATGTGGTTTGCGGTGCTTTGGGGTTGCTGGAGTTGCTCTTACGGAGATGTCTCGGTGGATATGTGGTTTGAGGTGCTTTGGGGTTCTTGGAGTTGCTCCTCTAATTAGCACACCAGTTCTTTTGTGTCGTGAGACACATATCCACTACCCCAGTTCTTTTTGTGTCGTGAGACACATATCCACTACCCTGCACATCACGATGTGCTCGTCTACAAATGGTAAATTGGATATCTCAACCTAATATTTTAAATGTTTGATCAATTTATTCAAATATTAATGTTTATTTCTATAGGTTCCTTCTCCACTTTAGCTTGAGCTCCATTGGTGACGATGAGCAACCCACAACCCACTCTTCTATAAAGGTACCTCTTTGTTCTTTGTTCTATGAGCGTAAGGAGGGCATGTGCCCCCATTGCCCCCTTGTGGGCTTCGCTCCGTTGCATCATTGCATCGACGGTGCGGAGAGGGCAAGATAGAAGAGACGCTACTAGTCGCGGTTGATCGCGGTGTGCTCGTCTACAAAGAATCGTGCGTAGGTTTGTCTTGGTGGATATGCTTACCGACCTTACGGAGATATGTCTTGGTGAATATGTGGTTTGCGGTGCTTTGGGGTTGCTGGATTTGTCTTACAGAGATGTCTCGGTGGATATGTGGTTTGAGGTGCTTTGGGGTTCCTGGAGTTGCTCCTCCAAGCACACCAGTTCTTTTGTGTCGTGAGACACATATCCACTACCCTGCACATCACGATGTGCTTGTCTACAAATCGTATATTGGTTATCTCATCCTAATATTTTAACTGTTTTGATTAATTTATTCAAATATTGATGTTTATTTCTGTAGGTTCCCCCTCCACTTTAGCTTAAGCTCCATTGGTGACGATGAGCAACCCACAACCATGGAGATCAACTATTTCTTGTATAAGGTACCCTTTGTTTTATGAGCGTAAGAGGGCATGTGCCCCCATTGCCCCTGTGGGCTTCGCTCCGTTGAGGGCAAGATAGAAGAGGCGCTAATAGTCATGGTCTCGTCTACAAAGAATCGCGTAGGTATGTCTTGGTGGATATGCTTACCGACCTGACGGAGATATGTCTTGGTGAATATGTAGTTTGCGATGCTTTGGGGTTGCTGGAGTTGCTCTTACGGAGATGTCTTGGTGGATATGTGGTTTGAGGTGCTTTGGGGTTCCTGGAGTTGCTCCTCCAAGCACACCAGTTCTTTTGTGTCGTGAGACACATATCCACTACCCCGCACATGACGATGTGCTCGTCTACAAATGATAAATTGGTTATCTAATCCTAATATTTTAAATGTTTGATCAATTTATTCAAATACTAATGTTTATTTCTATAGGTTCCCCCTCCACTTTAGCTTAAGCTCCATTGGTGACGATGAGCAACCCACAACCATGGAGATCAACTATTTCTTGTATAAGGTACCCTTTGTTTTATGAGCGTAAGAGGGCATGTGCCCCCATTGCCCCTGTGGGCTTCGCTCCGTTGAGGGCAAGATAGAAGAGGCGCTAATAGTCATGGTCTCGTCTACAAAGAATCGCGTAGGTATGTCTTGGTGGATATGCTTACCGACCTGACGGAGATATGTCTTGGTGAATATGTGGTTTGCGGTGCTTTGGGGTTGTTGGAGTTGCTCTTACAGAGATGTCTCGGTGGATATGTGGTTTGAGGTGCTTTGGGGTTCCTGGAGTTGCTCCTCCAAGCACACCAGTTCTTTTGTGTCGTGAGACACATATCCACTACCCCGCACATGACGATGTGCTCGTCTACAAATGATAAATTGGTTATCTAATCCTAATATTTTAAATGTTTGATCAATTTATTCAAATACTAATGTTTATTTCTATAGGTTCCCCCTCCACTTTAGCTTAAGCTCCATTGGTGACGATGAGCAACCCACAACCATGGAGATCAACTATTTCTTCTATAAGGTACCCCTTTGTTCTATGAGCGTAAGGGGGCATGTGCCCCCATTGCCCCTTGTGGGCTTCGTTCCGTTGCATCATTGCATCGACGGTGCGGAGAGGGCAAGATAGAAGAGACGCTACTAGTCGCGGTTGATCGCGGTGTGCTCGTCTACAAAGAATCGTGCGTAGGTTTGTCTTGGTGGATATGCTTACCGACCTTCTAGCGCGTAGGTGGTTGGCGCTTAGGCTGACTTATATATGGCAAGATTAGAGAAAGTAGGCGCTATTAGCCACGGTTGGTCGCGCTATGCTTGTCTAGCGCGTAGGTGGTTGGCGCTTAGGCTGACTTATATATGGCAAGATTAGAGAAAGTAGGCGCTATTAGCCACGGTTGGTCGCGCTATGCTTGTCTAGCGCGTAGGTGGTTGGCGCTTAGGCTGACTTATATATGGCAAGATTAGAGAAAGTAGGCGCTATTAGCCACGGTTGGTCGCGCTATGCTTGTCTAGCGCGTAGGTGGTTGGCGCTTAGGCTGACTTATATATGGCAAGATTAGAGAAAGTAGGCGCTATTAGCCACGGTTGGTCGCGCTATGCTTGTCTAGTGCGTAGGTGGTAGGCGCTTAGGCTGACTTATATATGGCGAGATTAGAAAAAGTGAGATTTGATGGTTCGAATTGCGAAGACGAGCAACCCAAAACCATGGAGATCAAGAGGGTGAAGATTGTCGTTCACGTGGCGAGGAAGTGCTCGATGATCCTCGTCATCAGGGTAATGTTTATCATTATATCCCGACGTCTTATGGCAAGCCTATGTCATAGAAGTTAGTGTCCGTTGGAGAGTTTGTTCCCACTTTTCTTTCCAAGTTAATCTAGAGAGTTTGTTGTTTAGTGTTTTTGTTTACTAAAATAATTAGTTACCATGATGATATCCTTACCGACCTTAAGGATGTCTTGACTAAGTTTATAGGCAAATATAGTAATATTTATAATTATAATTAGTTTCATCACATCAATAATTGAATATATTTTCATAATAGATTTGTCTTAGGTTGAAAATGTTACTACTTTTCTTTACAAACTTGGTCAAAGTTAAAGCAGTTTGACTTTGACCAAAGTCAAAACATCTTATAACCTAAAACGGAGGGAGTACATTTTTAAACAACGGTGGATATTTTACTACTTTCCTCATCATTGTAGTACAACTCATACATTTTTAAACAACAGTGGATGAGTGTACTTGGCTTTGGAATAGTGTCATAGAAATTATTTATAAAACTGACTATATTTTGGAAATTGATAGAGTTAATTAATGTTTTATTTATATGGGCCTCAATGCTTGCCATGTAAATGAGGTCTTACAACTCACTTCCCTCTCGAACGCCCCCTAATTTGATTAAGTTATATTTATGTTCATGCAGGTACTCATGTGTTGCACGTGAGGTAGGGCTAATTGCAACCTTGGGTACTGCCCTACTTGCTAGAAAACACGATCTTTTTATCAGCGTGGTTGAGTGCACACGTTTGCTAGTTGGATCTGTGCTAGCGGTGTTTGTTGGAGTTCTTAGCATTGTCAAGGGACTAGGCATGCTATGGATCTTCGATGCCGATTTCCTCCTGCCGAGAAGTAGGAGGATCTATATAACTATACATAGTACTATATATATACACGTATTTTTCATCTTGAGGATTAGGATGGTATATGTACTCTACATCTGATTGTGTTAGAACTATGTACACATCTATCGTCTCGTGCTGAGGAATGCATTTCATATTAAGTTTGATTTCCTTACACTGCAAATGATAATGCATTTTTTATATTTATTAGTGTAAGTTTATTTTCAGGTGTGATATCTGTTAATTCTTATTGTGGATGATTCGTTTTTGTCATCATGTTATCTATTTTCTTTCAAGTGATATATGTTAGCTCAAAGTGTTGGAATTAACCAAAATAAATGGTAAATTGATTATCTCATCCTAAAATTTTAAATGTTTGATCAATTTATTCAAATATTGATGTTTATTTCTGTAGGTTCCCCCTCCACTTTAGCTTAAGCTCCATTGGTGACGATGAGCAACCCACAACCATGGAGATCAACTATTTTTTCTATAAGGTACCCCTTTGTTATATGAGTGTAAGGGGGCATGTGCCCCTATTGCCCCTTGTGGGCTTCGTTCCGTTGCATCATTGCATCGACGGTGCGAGAGGGCAAGATAGAAGAGGCGCTATTAGTCGCGGTTGGTTGCGATGTGCTCGTCTACAAAGAATCGTGCGTAGGTATGTCTTGGTGGATATGCTTACCGACCTTACGGAGATATGTCTTGGTGAATATGTGGTTTGCGGTGCTTTGGGATTGCTGGAGTTGCTCTTACGGAGATGTCTCGGTGGATATGTGGTTTGAGGTGCTTTGGGGTTCCTGGAGTTGCTCCTCCAATTAGCACACCAGTTTTTTTTGTGTTGTGAGACACATATCCACTACCTTGCACATCACGATGTGCTCATCTACAAATGGTAAATTGGTTATCTCATCCTAATATTTTAAATGTTTGATCAATTTATTCAAATATTGATGTTTATTTCTGTAGGTTCCCCTCCACTTTAGCTTAAGTCTCCATTGGTGACGATGAGCAACCCACAACCATGGAGATCAATTGTTTCTTTTATAAGCTCCATTGCCCCTTGTGGGCTTCGTTCCGTTGCATCATTCCATCGATGGTGCGGAGAGGGCAAGATAGAAGAGGCGCTACTAGTCGCGGTTGGTTTCGTTGTGCTTGTTTAGTGCGGAGAGGGCAAGATAGAGGATGCGCTATTAGCCATGGTTGGTCGCGCTATGCTTTGTCTAGTGCGTAGGTGGTAGGCGCTTAGGCTGACTTACATATGGCGAGATTAGAGAAAGTGAGATTTGATGGTTCGAATTGCGAAGACGAGCAACCCAAAACCATGGAGATCAAGAAGGTGAAGATTGCCATTCACGTGGCGAGGATGTGCTCGATGATCCTCGTCATCAGGGTAAATGTTTATCATTATATCCCGACGTCTTATGTCAAGCCTATGTCCTATAAGTTAGTGTCCGTTGGAGAGTTTGTTCCCACTTTTTCGTGGTTTTGTTTCAAGTTAATCTAGAGAGAGAGTTTGTTGTTCAGTGTTTTTGTTTACTAAAATAATTAGTTACCATGACTGATATCCTTACCGACCTTACGGATGTCTTGACTAAGTTTATAGGCAAATATAGTAATATTTATAATACTAAATTAGTTTCATCACATCAATAATTGAATATATTTTCATAATAAATTTGTATTGGGTTGAAAATGTTACTACTTTTCTTTACAAACTTGGTCAAAGTTAAGCTTTAACTTTGACCAAAGTCAAAACGTCTTATAATCTGAAACGGAGGGAGTACATTTTTAAAAACGGTGGATATTTTACTACTTTCCTCATCATTGTAGTACAACACATACATTTTTAAACAACAGTGGATGAGTGTACTTGGCTTTGGAATAGTGTCATAGAAATTATTTATAAAATTGACTATATTTTGGAAATGGATAGAGTTAATTAATGTTTTATTTGTATGGGCCTCAATGCTTGCCATGTAAATGAGGTCTTACAACTCACTTCCCTCGAACGTCCCCTAATTTGATTAAGTTATATTTATGTTCATGCAAGTACTCATGTGTTGCACGTGAGGTAGGTCTAATTGCAGCGTTGGGTACTGCCCTACTTGCTAGACAACATGATCTTTTCATCAGCATGGTTGAGTGCACACGTTTGCTAGTTGGATCTGTGCTAGCGGTGTTTGTTGGAGTTCTTAGCACTAGGCATGCTATGGATCTTCGATGCCGATTTCCTCCCGTCGAGCAGTAGGAGGATCTATAAAACTATACATAGTATTTTTCGTCTTGAGGATTAGGATGGTATATGTACTCTACATCCGATTGTGTTAGGACTATGTACACATCTATCGTCTCGTGCCGAGGAATGCATTTCATATTAAGTTTGATTTCCTTACACTGCAAATGATAATGCATTTTTTATATTTATTAGTGTAAGTTTATTTTCAGGTGTGATATCTGTTAATTCTTATTGTGGATGATTCGTTTTTGTCATCATGTTGTCTATTTTCTTTAAAGTGATATATGTTAGCTCAAAGTGTTGTAATTAACTAACCAAAATAAATGGTAAATTGATTATCTCATCCTAAAATGTTAAATGTTTGATCAATTTATTCAAATATTGATGTTTATTTCTATAGGTTTCCCCTCCACTTTAGCTTAAGCTTCATTGGTGGCGACGAGCAACTCACAACCATGGAGATCAACTATTTCTATAAGGTACCCTTTGTTTTATGAGCGTAGGGGGGCATGTGGGGTATTGCCCGTCGTGGACTTCGCTCTTAGGCACTGTTGCAACGACGGTGCGGAGAGGGCGAGATAGAGGAGACGCTACTAGCTACTGCAGATGGTCGTGCAGTGCTCGTCTACCAAAATAGAGATTAGAGAAAATAAGTGTGATGGTTCAAATTGGCGATAACGAGCAACCCAAAACCATGGAGATCAATAGGGTGAAGATTGTAGTTCACGTGGCGAGCATCACATCGATGATCTTCGCCATCGGGTTAATGTCTTATGTCAAGCCTCTGTCCTACAGGTTAATATTTGTTGGAGAGTTTGTTCCCACTTTTTCGTGGTTTTATTCCAAGTTAATCTGGAGAGTTTGTTCAATGTTGTTGTTTACTAAAATAATTAGTTACCATGACTGATATGCTTATCGAACTTATTGAGATATGTCTTGGTGGATACGTGGTTTGAGGTGTTTTGGGGTTGCTGGAGTTGCTCCTCCAAGTAGCACACTAGTTCTTTTGTGGCTTGGGACATATATCCACTAGCCTGCTTACCATCATGATTAATATGATATGTTCACTTGCTCAAATAATCTTCTTGAACTTTGTACTCTCCTCAGTGGCTCATCGGTATATTGCAAAAAGAGACATTGTCAGTAGCAAATCGTTGAAATGAGACAAACTCAGTGGCATATAGCAGATTCTCTCTTCTTTTTTACACTAGGTAGGTGTTCGTGTGTTGTCACTGGGGAAATTGATGTGTTCCAGCACACGAACAACGAAAATTGGTAAAATAAAAAAACATCCACATTAAATACGGAAGATAACTGAGGTATCGAAGTAAGACTTAAAAAAAGCTTATACGGAATAATCTTCATGTACGCATAAAGGCAATAGAGAAGCTTACATTTACATAGGATCATTCATGAATGGGCCTGGAGAGTGTCTAATAAGAATATAACGCACAGAACGCTTGCAACAAAAAAAAGGAGGAACAAACATCTATCTATACATGGGCTTGTGTTGCAGGCTTTAGGCGGCGTGTCAGTCAGTTTGATCCTACAACTGACAAGATAGATAAATTGATGATCAAAGAACCGATCAGCCAATAAGCCGATTCAATATGGTCTTGAACAATCGGCTATATGTCCGGTGTAAATTCTAACGCTTAGATAAATAATGATATAAAGGCAACAGAAGAACTTGAACAATCAATCCAATCGACCGATGATAATATGATGAAGTAGATGTCCAATGATATTATGATATGCACCGAAGAGATAGATTACAGAGAAATACCATGGGTAGATACTACTAGTCTGTTTGAAATTCCTGACTCTTGAGGCGCCGAAGTGAGCTCTTCCACCGCGCCGCCGCCTCCGGTAAGGCGGTAACGACGATGTCCGAGATGGTGGACTTCGCGAGCGGCGACGCGGCGGAGTGGCGAGCGGCGCTGGAGGCGTACGACCGCCGGCTCGCGGCCCTGGGCAAGCCCGACCTCGTCGAGGTCGACTCCTTCTACCGCCGCGACCTCCCCGATCTCCTGCGCCGCCGCGACCCGGAGCCCTTCCTCGCCAAGCCCGAGCTGGTGCGCCTCCTCCAATGGAAGCTCTCCCGCGGCAAGTGGAGGTCGTCTCATCCCGCTCCTAGCTTCTTTTTTTCCCTGTTCGGTGCACTTGAACTCCTGGTTCCCAGGGGCGTGTGATGTTGTAGTTATTTCTCGCTCAAATCTCCCTAGAAATCGTGCCGAAATGTGGGGATCAATTGGATGATGCTAGTATCTTGAGGGTGCTTGGACTGATTTGATCCATTGATCTAGGGACTCGTTTTCTTGGCAAATCAATCATTACCCTAGTTGGTTATTTGATGATACTCCTACACTACACTGTTATTATCAAGCTCGTTGGGGGAAAAAAATAATCATATTGTTGCTCTGTTCTTTTGTGCAGGCCGAGACTGATGGATTTCGTCAAGGGCTTGGATGATGCAGTGGTAGAATCAGCATCGCGCAAGGCGTTCGCAGCGCTGCCTGACCTCCGCAAGGCCATCACCGAGCTCACCGTGCTGAAGGGCGTTGGCCCTGCCACAGCATCTGCTGTTCTCGCTGCCTACGCGCCTGATGTTGCACCGTTCATGTCTGACGAGGTGAGTTTGTGAAATTTGTTTTGGCAGTTCTGCATTTCCGGGTGAGATGAATGCATCTTTGATGTTGTAAACATGGATGGACTGTGTTTAGGCGATGGTGGCAGCCCTAGGCAATGCGAAGGAGTACACTCTGAAGCAGTATCTTGCTTTTGCTGAAAAGTTGCAAACTAAATCGAAGGTATTGCTTCTACATTTGTGATGAGTGATAAACTCTTGCTAAGATAGCATTTTTTTTTCCTGATTGTGCTGATCGAAGTGTCTGTACAATAAAGCCTTCGGTTTGCTAGGCAGCTACAAGTCTGAACCTAGTTAATGGTTCAGGATTGTTTTGCAGTGATTATCACTTGAGTTCAGGCAAAGGGGAAAAAATACAGTGTATTCCCTTGTGGAGAGATTTTTAGTTAATACACTTCAAATGTGGTTGATTTAATGCAGATAAACTGAACGGGACTTCAAAAGGTAGCTGGTTGTGTGGAGTCATTGTAGAAGAATTGATCTTAGCTGACATTTGAAATTGAAATAGAACATATCACCACATATTTTTTGTTATCATACTGTTCAAGAACTAGTGCAGAAAGATAACACCTTTTTGTTTGTTTGCTGATGCTTCTCGAAATCATAACGTCCAATAGGCTCAAGGATGCCAGGCTTATAAATTTACAGAGTATGCATTACAAAAATCGTATGCCAAATTTTCAGCTGCTTGCCTTTTTATTCCAGACAGCAGCTGGCACAATAGGCTAATATACTGATAAGCTGATTAGTATTTGAATGTTGTGCTTTTATATTTGCAGAATGCAAGCATGTAACGTCCGCATTGCTAGAATAACACCGAGTAAACTGCAAATTCCATATCAAAATTGTAGATTGTTGAACATTTAGGACTGGTTAGCTGAAGATAAACACATGCGGTGCTTGATTGACATCATATTGTTTTTGTTTCTCTGGTAGGAATTGAGCTCAGGAGAAGAAGTTTTCACACCTTCTGATGTTGAGAGAGCGTTGTGGAGCTCAGCAGTTGCATCCAAGTCTCTTAAGGCGCCACCAGGAGATGACCTTGAGAACAAGTCAAAGACGCATGGCAAGAGAAAACGATGACTCTTGCTGCCAATGTTCTAGTCGAGCTAGGAGTTACTGATGGTAGGTCGTAGAACTTAGATTGTTCATTGTATGAAATTAAGCAATGCTTCTGCATCTGCAAGAGGAATGTGTACTGCGTGCTCCCGATGAGCAGGTTAAAACCCTTTGGAAATGTCTTCCGCTGTGAGTCTGTACATCAGTACATGGCACTGCATGAGCTGGGGGTGATGGGTGTGTTTTTCTCCACAAAATGGCATGGATACCAGATGTTGCCATGCGTGTGTTGTTCTTTGTTAGATAATTGCATCTGATCCTTTCTTCTGTGTTGCCATTCGATTTAACAGTTCATGCTGTGCAGGTGAAATTGCACTGTGCGCTTCGTATCGTTGAAAATAAAGATAAGACTGAGCATTCGTTCATTTTTCATCTGAGATTATTGCTGAGCGTTGCATGTAGAGGATCGAAGGATCCCATTACAGAGTGGGTTTTAACAATATGAGGATCACTGCAACAAATCAGGTACATTTTCCAAGTGAGATGAGAGAAAGGTCATTGAGACTATAAGGTGGTCTGATTTAGTATCAAAGCATGGGAACTCATCTTCACCAACGAATTCCCAACAGTTGATACTGATCATCCAGGAACATGTAATTCAAAAAAAAAAAAAAAACGGGGCAAAATAATCAGTTCTGACTCCTAATAGCAGCCATGGTAGAAACGACATATACATTCAAAACATTGTCGCGTTGTATTCCAGATAGAGGTTAGGCATGAATAAACATCACCTTTGAGAGGCAATTTACAGAAGGAAATCTGCAATGCATGTTGAATGCCTTTGCATAGAGGCCTATGAACCCAGGTCCTACTTCATGAGTACTAGAGTACTGGTACTACATAACAAGAGTAAACATGAAGAGTGATACAGTGTGTTGCATCAGTGATTTTTGCGGCACTTGGTGGAACTGGAATCGATGATGAGATGATCCCAGTGAAATATCACCTAATGGCTCTTTGTGGCGCTTCAGCAAAGCATTGCCTCCAATTAATGTTATCTCCAGGCATCACCCCTACGTCAGATTGACCAAATAGCTCCTAATTATCCTGCAGACAGATGGCATGTTAAGCAAATTGTGGATAAAAGCTAAGCACAAGCATTAGTAGATGAATAGAAAAATAAACCGTACTTCTGCCACGGCTCAATACATGAGACTATGGGAGCAAGGATTACACAGAAAAATATGATCCACTGGATGTATCTTCCTTTTCAGCATCTCAAACGGAAACACTGAAACTCTGAAAAACTATTTGCGAGTTCTGTGTCACTGGGTTGTAAAGCTTGCTGAATAAGACGGATGTGGCACCAAAAGGCAATTTTAGATCTTGAAAGAGTCATGCAAAAAATTTATTCAACATTGTCATTTTAGTTCAAGGCATCAAGCATTGGCTGTGGCAAAACGTTAAGCAGAACAAAGAACTGCAGCTGAACAATTATCTGTTCGGTTGTGTAATAGATCACTCATGAAACTTCAGCCCCATAGTAGCAGATCAGGAACGTGGAGTGTCATAGCACTAGCAGTATGGAAATAGGCACATCATATGGTGACAGAGGCAGCTTTTACATGTAAATATGTTATGGATGCAAAAGGGAAACATTACAGGCAAAGAACAAAGTGCAGATATAAGTATGTTCTAATTGTCTATGTTAATTGCTACACCTCAATGGCTAGAAATGATCAGTAAACAGTTATTCAATATGCAAGAATGAACAGATCACACTTGCTTCACAATTACACATTCATTTCAGATCTAAACAGTAACTGTCAACTACATCATAATTGTTCCCATCATATGTTGGAGACTAATAATGGGTAATGGTTGCACTGGAGATTAGCCAGATATGCGCTCAGCATTCTGGTTTTTGCTGGGAGAGGACATAAATCAGACTTATGAAGTGAAGATAAAATATATGACAAGAGCACCTGATGAAGTTATTTGGTATGCAAGAACTTTCTCAATAAACATGATCCTACAAAATTGTTGCGAGAAAACTTTTAACATAAGCAAATGTTGAGGCAATCCAGATTGATAGTCAGCAATAAGGCATTAGGCATGGCATAGTAAATTTATGCAGATACGGCCCCAATACCAACTGCATTCAAGTACAGTTCCTATACATATACTGTATCTAGTAACTAAAATGAATTATCAATTACTGGGCAATGCAGAAAAGTCATTGCTAGACCATGAAAGATTGAGCTATTTGAACATAATAGAACATTCTGACAGCAGTAGGAAATTTCATAAAGAAAACTGAACTTGCTGAAGAGAAGTAACAGAAGGACAAAGATTTCTCTCGAGAGCTGAACATACCATGAATCACGCTAATCCTCAAGCGTTGAAATGTACTCATCTATACGCCGATGCCTCTCCCGCAGGGCTGAAAGCGCCTCTTCAGCAGCTTCATTGATCATCCTAGGGAGGTACACATTCATCCTCTGAAACCACTCCCTCAGTGTCATGGTTTCCAAGTTGCTTCTCCCAGAACTCTCCCCCTCCACTTCCACAGCCGCTCCCTCTCCTCTACCGCCGTCTTCCTCCTCAACCGCGTTGTCCGAAGCAGCATGAGCATTACTACTTGCAGTAGCCTTCCCCTTTGGAGCTCTTCGTGCCCGTCCTCTCCACGCCACTGGCACCTCCTCCTCCTCTGATGCCTTGTCATTCTGTTCAACTTCTCCATCCATGGCTTCCACCTTATCATCTTCCTCCTCACCGTCAGTCGCCGCCATTGCCCTCGGTTGATCCTTTATCTGCTCTTCTGCCACAGCAGTAGCCCCCTCTTGCTGTTCCCCATCATCGTCATCGTCCTCAGGAACGGCCATCCTACACTTCCTTGCATTAGACCTTGTAGCCCTTCCCCGTCCCTTTCCGGCCATCTCGCTCTCCCTCTCATCCAGGCTTGTGTCCACTGCCTTGCCTCTCCTAGCAGCAGCTCTCGTCGACCTTGCCCTCGGCGGCGGTGGCGCAACGGCCGCCTCCGGCGCCGCCTTCCTCGACCTGCCGCGGCGCGTCACCACCGGGACCTCCTCCTCCTTCTCCTCTTGTTCCTCATCCTTCCCCTTCTCTTGCTCCTCCTCCTCATCCGGTTTAGGGGGCTCTGCGGCCTTCTTCCGCCCACCGCGGCGCGTCACCACCGCCGCGACCACCTCCTCCTCGCCCTCCTCGTGCTCCTCCGCTTTGGGGGGTTGCGCGGCCTTCTTCCGAGCACCGCGGCGAGTCACCACTGGAGCCTCCTCCGGCTCTGGCTCTTCCTTCTCCGCAATGGGCGGCTCAACCGCCACCGCCGCCGCTGCAGCGTTCTTCCGTCCGCCACGGCGGGTGACCGCAGGGGGTTTCTCCTGCTCCCCAACCACCGCGGCGGATTGGCGCGAGGAGCGCCTAGGGCCAGGGTTGGGATCCGAATCGGGCGCGATGGAGACCACGAGCATGCTGGACTCCCCGATCTTGATGACGTCGCCGTCGGAGAGCGGGGAGGGGACGGTGGGCACGAGGGGGGAGCCGTTGAGGAGGGTGCCGTTGGAGGACCCCACGTCGGAGACGGCCCACCGCGAGGCCGGCTGCGGGAGGAACTCGATGGAGAGGTGGCGCTGCGACGCCCCGGCGTCGCGCACGGCGATGTCGTTCCCGGTGGCGACGCGGCCGACGCGGAGCACGGTGGCTTGTTGTTTGTGTCGGGCTTGGCTTTGTGAATCGGGGTTGCGAGGAGGAGCACTCGAGTTTGGCTTTGTGGATTCGGACTCGTCTTGGGAAGCACGAAAGACGAGTGGGTAGTGGAACCCGCACTAGGTTCGGCCCAAAGGTACAATCTATTACTGGGCCTACATCCAGGCCCATTACATGTTACAGACTAATATTTCTTTCTTTTTGTTTTTTGATTTTGAAGAGTACTACTACGGAGTACTACTATTTGTATTGTACTCCTGCTATCAGATCAGATTCAATTCATATAACAATTGAGCTTCAATTCATATCCAGTTCATCATTGCCGCGCTATATAAAACAAATCATATATGTAGACATTAAGGTATATATATCGCAAAATACCTTGACTAAAGATATACTCCCTCCATTTTTTAATAGATGACGCCGTTGACTTTTTCTCATATGTTTGATCATTCGTCTTATTCAAAAATTTTATGCAAATGTATAAGATATAAATCACACTTAAAGTACTATGAGTGATAAAACAACTCATAACAAAATAAATTATAATTACGTAAATTTTTTAAATAAGACGAATGGTCAAACATGTGAGAAAAAGTCAACGGCGTCATCTATTAAAAAACGGAGGGAGTATAAAATATGGAATTTAGAATAGTCCAAAGACTTCAAAGTGAAACTTTGGTTAAAAATCTGTACAAATGTTAATTAGGACCCCTTTGAAATGGATAATTAGCAAAGTGAAAGATTTTTTCCCATAGAGTCATTTGAGTCATAGGAAGAGGATAGAAAAATTTTCATAGGATTCCATTCCTATGATCAATTCCATATATGAAAATAAGCAAGAGATTAGACCTCTTGTGAAACTTTTCATGTTGTTTCCTGTGATGCAAATAAAGAGTCCATCTTTTCATAACTTTTTTCTGTTCTCAATTTCTATAGGATTGGAAAAACATTATACTTCAATTCCTATGTTTTTCCTGTTGTTTTTTCAATCTTGTTTCAAAGGAAGCCTTACGTACACGACAAAATGTATGTATCCCTCCCCATTTTCAGGCAAACAGTCATTTTCTTCTTCTAGCCAACGTTTTCCGTAGGTACACATGGTCAAAACACCAGATCTGGTTTTTGTTGGCTTAGCCAAACGAACAATAGAAAATCAAACCATGCTTCTCCGGCTCCTAGTCACCTTAGAGCAAAGAACATTACTAAAATACAGTATTTCTCAAGGGAGGAATTCAATTAAGAAATACTTAAACAAATGTAACTTAAAAGTAAGGCCGTGTTTAGTTGCAAAATTTTTCTTCAAACTTTCAACTTTTCCATCACATCAAAACTTTTCTACACACAAACTTCCAACTTTTCAATCACATCGTTCCAATTTCAACCAAACTTCAAATTTTGGTGTGAACTAAACACACCCTAATACTATTTGTGATACGTTAAACTACAATATATAATGAAACCATCATTCTAAAAAAAACAATATATAATGAAACCAGAGAAATTCAATGTCCATCAAACTTGGAAAATAAATACTGCTACATATTTGACTGTGTACATCAACTTACCAGTTATCACAAATTGAAATTACAATGAAATATACTTATGATCACAATCATACTGCATATAACAACTTACGAGAGAAAGTAGATCATTACAGACTACCAATTTCTCTGCACATGTAAGATTTTACAGTTCGCTCTATTTGCATATGAAAAAAAAAAAGACCAATATATTTTTTGTGACATGTTTATTGATTTGTTTGGATTAGCAACTGTACAATCCAGATCCAGTGATTCCCCAAGTAAAAAATATTAAACCTCACACAGAATGATGTAGAGTAATAAGTCGAAACTATATAGAGCAACTATCAGAAGGCAAAAACTAGTCCTTGCATGAAATTATTCATCATCAAAATCATCAAAAAGGTCAGTTTTGTCAGTATGCCTATTGGATTGATCCTGACCAGCCTGCCTCAGGCGACTCCTTTTCTGCCCTTTCTTTCTCTTTGCCTTAGGCTTCTCTTCAAGATCCCTCACCCCACGCCTCTTATACATCTTGAAGCTAACATGTCTCTCCTCCGCCATCTTCCTCACCTTCTCGGTGATCTCAGCAGCAATCTGCCTGTTGTAGAGCTTCTTCAGTCCCTTCATCAGCTTTGCAAATGTGTCGGGCTGCGGCATCAGACCAGCCTCAAGCATGTCCAAGCAATACATGCAGGCCTCCTTGACGTGTTTCTTTCCGTACAGCGCATGAATCCAGATTGTCCATGCGCCAACATTGAGCTCACAGCCTTTGGTCACGATGCATCCCCAAACATCCTTTGCAAGCTCAAGTTTCTGATCTCTGACCAATGAATTGAGGAGGTCTTTCAACACCCCATACTGGGGTGCAACAAAGAGTCCCCTCCCAACCATGTCTTTGAAATAACCGCAGGCCTCAACCAGCGAACCTTGGCCAACGAGGCCACTCACCATGATAGCAAATGTGTCAACCCCGGGACTAAGCTCGCTGTTCTCCATCTCGTTCCACAATGCCACAGCCTGCTTCGTCTCCCCGAGTTTGCAGGCCAACCTGATCACCACATTGTAGATGCTGAGGTCTGGTGGGCACCTGCACTCCCTCATCCTCTCCATCAACTCCAAGCACTCCTCAAGCTGATCCTTCTTCTCGTGCGCGACGAAGAACCCGAGGTACACGCCGGCGTCCACCCGCAGACCCTCCCTTGCCATGGCGTCCAAGAACTCATATCCCTGTGATATCCTGCCAGCCTTGCAGAACGCAGTAACCAGAGTGCCATAGGTGACGGAATCCGGTGCACACCCCTTCCTGCGCATTTCCACAAACACCCGCATTGCCTCATCAACCCTCCCCCTCGCGCCGAGCCCCTGCATCAGGGTGGTGTACGACACGGCGTTCGGCGGGCAGCCACGCCGCTCCATCTCCCGGGCCAGCTCGAACGCGTCCTCGAACCGCCCGTCGGCGACGAAGCCGGCGAGGAGGGTGTTGAAGACGACGACGTCCGGGGCGACCTCCGCGGCCTTCATGCGGGCGAGCACGTGCTTGGCCTCGTCGAGCTTGCCCATGCGGCACCACCCGTAGAGCAGCGCGGTGTAGTGGCGGAGCGAGAGCGGGAGCCTGGGCTGGAGCTCCTCGACGAGCTGCTCGGCGACGGCGACATGGCCGGTCTTGGCGAGGGACTCGAGGAGGGAGAGGAAGAGCGAGGGGTGGTCGTGGTCGGGGCGCGCGGAGAGGAGGGAGGTCGCGAAGGGGAGGAGGCGCGGGGGCGGGTAGGCGGCGGAGGACGGGGAGAGGAGGGACGGGGAGAGGAGCTGGGCGGGGAGCGGCGCGAGGAGGGAAGGGGACGGCGCGGGGAGGCGCGGGAGAAGGACTTGGCGAGGAGCGCGAGGAGGAAGGAGCGGCCCGGCGGCGGCAGCGACGGGGAGCACAGTGGAAAGAGTGGAGCGCGAGCGCGGAGGCGGCGCCGCAGCGGCGGAGGACGGCGTCGAGGAGGCGCGGCGAGGTGGGGTCGAGGCCCGAGCCGGAGAGCGCGGCGGTGAGCCTCTTGGGGTCGGAGTGGTGGCGGCGGAGGAGGCGGTAGGCGAGCTCCGCGGAGGAGGCGAGTGCTGGTCGGGGCGCCGCCGCGGCCGCGCTGCGTGCATAGGCGGCGGCGCAGCGGAGCGGAGAGGAGGCGCCGCAATGGTGGGCTGGACTGTGGCAGTGTGGCGCAACTGCGCAAGCCCAGAATGCTTGCCCGGTTCATTTTTCTTTTCTTTTCTTTATTTTTGGTTTCTTTTTTCTTTTTTCATTTTAGTGGCAACAGGATTACAGGAGGGCTCGAATGCGAGGTACTCTCGACGTATATCAGCGACAGCGTATGATCATACGGTATCATTTTGAAAGTGACATGTTGGTTTATGGCTAGATTGCACTCACAATTTCAGTCTGATACTGCGACCTGCTGTGCAGAATCAATAGGGTCAGCTGTAAGCCTGTAAATGATAGGATTCATATCCATGCATCATTTAACGCATAGTAGATGATAGGCAGCACCGGTTTGAGCTAGACCACAGTTCTAATGCTCAACAGAGTAACTGAGTAAGTAGTAATAAACATTGTTTTTCTGCTATAATATTATGGGCTACATATTATTTTCTATCAGATCTTCACTCTACTTTCTATAATAAAAAATAAACCAGCAGGTGTACACAACAAAAATGCTCACCCGCTGTCCAGATTTTGCAGCCCAAATTAGTGGCTAAGCACAAATGAGCAATTTCCTTTTGCACCTTCGTCGACAATATCCTAGTCTACATCAGGGCCGTGTGCTCCCCCCCAAAAAAAACTCGCAAATAAAAACTTGTGTTTACAGGCTATCAACAGCCACAGCCGAACCTTACAGATCATCCACTTGATTGCAAGGCCTGCTGATACTGTCTTCATTGATCCTTTCAATCTTCCCAATGAGCTCCAGTGAAGCTACATATTCACATTCAACTTGCATCATTTTTTCTCTCCAGTTTTATTGCTTCGTATGATTTGACAACCTCCTTGAACCTCTCTTCTGCAGCCTCTGCACAACATAAGATGTTCATGGTATCCGTAGATACATAACAACACGATACATATATAGGACGAATCAAGAAAAAAGGGCATGGAGTTGTTAGCCACCTCTATTATCTTGATTTTGATCAGGGTGAACCTCCATTGCTTTTGTTCTAAAAGCATTCTGCAGCAAGTAAATTCCTGACGTTAGATACTCAGCTACATATAACACACAGCAAACATGGTAAATATACCAAACAACAAATTCGGTCTGCAGATCTAGAACAACAAATCCCTACTAGATTTTTGGGGCTATCTTCTCTTGACAAAGGAAATGAGGAAATTTTCAATTTCTTTTATGAACCGGATGGTCTTTGGCCATTCCCTTTATAACCAAATCTTCCCAAAAAGCCACTTAATACATTCATACACAATAGGAAAGAACATAAAATATGAAATATTTGATTGGTGGAATCAAAGATCACGTAAGAATTATTGGAAAACAAGGTTAGAGAGTTGTTCCATCGTAGGAAAATTGGGGACGGCACAATGCAAAATCCTCAACATCCATACAAATTAACAGGGTATGATTTCTGGATAGCTAGCTGAAGGATTTTTAGTTAGCTTGGATGTTTGATAAGTGATATGATAAAACAAAAATAAATAATCACAAACATAATGTTTCCATTTCTTTGCTAGTAAGAAAAGGCATGAGAATTGCTATAACTCTTGAATCAGAAAGAGCAAAAGAGTTTAGCACAACAAAGGGGATGTAAAAACGAGGTAGTTGAAAGCATAAAGAAAGCTGGATCAGGCGGTAGGCTTCCATCCAGGATCAGAACGGAGGTAATTAAACCATCGGAGGAAATGCCACTATCATGTCAGCTGAGACAAGTTAAAACATACTACAGTACAGGTCTGGAGGAACAATAGCATGATAGACAGATATTCGAATACAATACCTTGACTTCTGTGTCGGTGTATGGTGTTGTCCGTGACCTACAAAGGAGGACATGGCTTGTTAGGACAAATTGGTATATCTGTAGCACATCCTACTATTGTGAAGGTTATTCTCAAACAAAGGCAGTTGAGGGAAGGGAAAAAATGGGGATAAAAGCATCATTTTAATCAAATGAAATCGATATCATAGTTTATTTGTTCCTTTCCATCACTAACTATGAGAATATCAACAGTTAGATTGCAAAAAATAACTTTTAGAAATGCAATAGGAAATTTGTTATGTACTACTGAATGCGTAAAGAAAAGAGATAAACATCGCAGCACCAGTATACAGCATATAAGATTTCCAAGATTATCTTCTAAACTCATAATAGACTTGTCTGTACATCAAAATATCCTAGTTCACTGAGCTCAGATAGCCTTGATGTCTGTCCTGACAAAGGATTATCCTTTTCTTTAAGGATCAACAATCCTCATTTCGCTACTGATTATAGTGTGCTACGTGTGCTTCCGTCACTTCTTATAAAGGCTTCTAGTGTACTATTTTGGATACCAACTAATTGACAACTTGTTTTATTATCAATAGCAGAAATGTTTCACCAGATAACCACAATTGGTAAAAAAAAAACTATGAAACTAACATGAATATACAGAACAATATAGCAATGCCAATTTGACCTTGATTATATAGCAAAAAATAGCAATGAGAAACTGGTCCCATAATAGAACCCCTCGCATGCCAGATGACTGCAAGATGCTAATGAAAGCTTCCTACTACCAAAGGACCACTTTAGGGATTTCAGGCAATATAGCGCTGGGTTCATAAAATGGTAGTATTGAAGCAAAGCAGGCTTGTTCTATTTTTAGAAGACATAATAACCAGATTCAAACAAAAACACAAGAACTCGGTGCAAAAAAAGGAATGACCATCTGACTAGTGTATTAGCCAGATTATACCATACACAAGGAAGTCCATGGGTCAATACTACATGAAATGTTTAACAGAGCCTTCTAATCCAAAATACTAAACCTTCATCTCCACTATATTACAACATGTGTCTGAGGCTCCTAGCAATTTAGATTGATTTGAGAAACTTCAGAGTACCATAAACCACAGATCACTTAATACTGAGTATGGCAGTAAAATATATCTGTACCATGAAATGAGTATATTAACAGATGAACAGAAGTATGCAGCTAGAGACTTAAACAAATACCTATCGAGACCAAGGACTGTATAGTGATGTGACATAGAATACACCCTAGGTCCTGCAGGAGTATATGTCTGCCTATTTTTATGTTCCGAGTGTGATATATCTGTCTGCCAGTACCAGTCGTCCCGTGGGACATAATTATATCCACCTGGAGGGCCATTCTCCCTCCAAGCTTCATAACTTCTCCTAAACTTGTTCCTCTCTCTGTTGAAAACACTTTGCATGTGTCTAATTCTTTGCTGCAAAAAAGCCAATAAAAAGTGAGCATACTGAAGGGAAATGGGAAAAGGACTTGAGAAGATGTTGAATTGAGACATTTAAGGGATGAAATAGGAATCATTTGTTCCTCGTGAATGTGCATTAACTTTAATTAAAACATAGCTCACGATAATTTCTAAACCTTAACAGCAGCAGTTACAATGTATAGGCAGCATTCATATAATGTCCGACTTCCAAATTCAAAGTCCAAAGATAAATGCATGTCTTGGAATATAAAGAAGTTAAAAGGATTATGCATTATTTAAAACTTACAACTCTCTCTTGTTCCTCCTCATATTCCTGTTGCATACGTTGGTAATATCTTCTCCTAGCATCCTCACTGAAACTTCCACGGTTAGAGCTGTTACTTGCATTCCTCCAAGATGTTGTCTGCATCTTATTGAACTTTTGAAAGGAAGACATAAAAGGAACATATAAGTAAATGATGGAAAGAATCAAAATACAGACAAGTATAAGCATACAGCGGAGACATAGGATGATAAATCAGTCATCTGTTATTGGCTAGCTTCCTGACTACACAGCATTTTTTGTTGGGATAACAATATAACCAAAGGGATTCCGACATATAGCAGGGAGACTGAGAAATAATCAAATAATAATTGAATGCAATAGCAAGAAAAGAGTTTGTTCCTATGCAAATCCATTGTTGGAGTAGAACTGACGAGGGAGAGAGGATTGACAGGAATATTACCCTACTGGTCTATCATAATAATGCTCGTCTATGGGGTAGACACATTAAATTTGTTATTGCCGAACTGTACTACATTTGAGCAAACAATCTATTACTTCCAAACATCCAAAAATGTAAGTCATATTCAATACTATTATGAAAGCATTTTGCAAGACAAATTCAATACTATTTATTAAAGCTAACCTATATATTTTTTCCATGTATTAATGGTCGAACTCTCATTTTGGGACTGAGGGAGTAACTATCGACCATTAGATGTGAAAAAAAAACCCTATATGGTGTTTTAACCTAAAAAGAATGTTCCACCCAACAACACAGATCATGTCTCTATATTGTACAAGGCTCAAACCATAAAGCTTTGGGGGCTTCGCTTCAATTCATTCTGCTTGAATAGAACAATCCTGATTAGATAAGGAGCTGGAACGGGACATTTAGTTTGGGATGTCTGCATTTCTCTACTACTTAAAAAGTGGAGATGCCCATCTCCTCCCCTCCGCACCCCCACCGAGCGGAGCGTGCCCCATACATACCCCCCACCCCCCACCCCCTCCACGCGCGTAACCCAGCCACAATCCAAACCCATTGCCAATCATATGGGCCAATGAATCAATGTCCGCATGGACATATTACTAGTTCAAAGAAAAGCAACGGTTTGTATTTGACCAATCAACAAACAGATAGATGCTAACTTGGATACCTGACTGTAGACCCAATCAACACTTCTGCGAACTTGAGCAACCTGAAATTTACATGGTAAGAAGAAACAGAAAGGTCAATCACAGGTGATCTTTGCAACTTGTAAGTCGTAACAATAGCTTACAACAAGGGTTTGCTTCCAGCAAAAAAATAATCGTATATCACAGTTGAACGGAGATGTGAAAGGATTACCAATAATAGCAACAATCCTTAGCAACCCACCTCGCAAACATGAGGATGGGAGTAAGTACCTGCCTAGCACAAGGTTTACCCATCTGCAGTGCTCGTGCAATCTTAAGATAGCATTTAGGACCTTGGGGCTTTGGTCAGCAAAGAGACCAATATGAAGCCAAGAGCATTACTACTAATAACAGGTTTAAAGAACCATGTGCTTCGTTGCCACAAGGAGATGCATAAGAACCACTAAATCCTCGCAGAGGCTAGGAATGTTCTGTGTGGTTGTCACCTTGATATAATTGACCGGCTTCAATAAAAACTTGCATTATCTTTAAAAAGAAGCACTGAATCCTAGAGTACAGGTACCACTACCTTGGGCATGAAACGATGCAAACAGCCTAATTGGATCATTTGACGCCGAATTGCAGGTACATGAGCAAATTTCATCAAAGCCACAACTAGATGGAAACAGTCATGTCATCACGGAAGGCGTGAAACTAAACAAGAAAGCTAGTAAGCTGGGCACTTGAAACAGGACTGTATTCGTATTGAATCAATCAACCAGGTCGTCGACTATCAATCAACAAAAGTAACAGACTAACAGGGAAGAGGGGATGCGCTGCTCACCGCGAAGGTGGCGGTGGTGGCGCCGATGAGGCCGAAGATGAGGATCCCCCACGCCTTGGACGGCCGCCGCTCCTGCTCCGCCCGCCCTCCGCCGCCGCGGTCGTCCTCCCGCGAGGCCATCTCCCTCTCCCCCCCACGGTGCTCGCGGCCCCCTTATCTCACGCGATTCGAGCTCGACGGCTAGGCGCGTGGGAGGCCAAGCTCATGCTTTCCCCCCGCCCCTACGTCTCCGCCTCGATTCCCCCCTCCCCCTCGCGTGGCGTCCGCTGCGGTTGGTTGGTTGGTCGGTCGGATGGCAGCGCCGCGGGGTCTAGAGGAGGAGGATGATGATTCGGAGTCGGATTGCTGGGCGGCGCGGCGCAGGGGAGGAGGGGAGGTGGAGCCGCGCGTGGAGGCGGCCGGGGACGGGAGGGAACCTCGGGTCGTCGTGCGTCGGGGAGGCGCCAACCGAGTGACCGACCGTGGCCGTGGCCGTGGCCGTGGCGTGGCGTGGCACGGGGTGAAAAAATCGTGGCGTTTCTTCGGTAAGGTTCGATCGGCACGGTGACGTCAGGATTTCTGTTCTGTATACTGTAGCATAGAGATCGGGCCGATATGTGTCGTGGAAGCAAAAGCCGTAAGCGAAACTAGTTTCTATTCAAAATGTGCTCGAATGTCGCGTGTATGAAGCTCTAGATGCAACTGTATCTTAATAGAGCAATAAGAACCCTTTTTATAATTGATTGTGTTCTTTTTAGTAAGATCTTCTAGATCTTGTACTTAAGTAAGCCCACCTAGTTTTAATGATTACGTAAATTTTTTAGATATAACAAGCAAGAACGTAACTATACAGCCAGTGGTAGTTGGTTTGTCTAAATCAGCTACCACTCCATCTAATAGAGATACTATCCACTTATACTTTAAATGTAATTTTCTTTTAAACTACTCATCCGATCTACAATCCGATTGCACCGTTGTGTTCATAACAATTAAATCTTTATAACAAGATCTTACATGATTATATTTTGATGAAAAATTATAAATTACTTTTATCATATCTAAATTACTTTTAGATTTCACTAAATTACTTCTTAGACATATAAAAGTAAATTCAATAAAGCCTAAAAGTAATTTACATATATTATAGAAGTAACTTATAATAAAAAGAAAATAACTTTAATGAATGCATTTTTTCATTGGACGTGAAGTCATATTTTTATCCCTACAACGACGTGGCGTGGCGTGGCACGGGGTGAAAAAATCGTGGCGTTTCTTCGGCAAGGTTCGATCGGCACGGTGACATCAAGGATATGGATATCTATTCTGTAGACTGTAGCATAGAGATCGGACCGATATGTCCGTGATAGCAAAGCCGTAAGCGAAACTAGTTTCTATTCAAAATGTGCTCGAATGTCGCGTGTATGAATTCTACCTCATCTCTTATACAACATGGAAAATACTACTCGTAGATAAGCTTTAGAGCAGGTACAATAGCAGGCTATAAGCCAGCTGCAAACATATTTTAAGGAGATAAATAAGGAGAGAGAAGAGTAGCGGGCTACAGATTTGTAGCCAGCTGTAGTACGGACTCCAAGACGCAGTGTGTGTATGACAGGTGGAACCAGATACTAATAGTGTAGTATGTAACTATTGTATGAATGAGCTATTAGATTGGCTATAGAAGAATTGAAGCTAGTAGTTGGCTATACTATTGGACTTGCTCTTAGATGCAACTAAATCTTAGTAGAGAAACAGCAATAAGAACCCTTTTGTAATTATTGTATTTTGAG
This sequence comes from Oryza longistaminata, assembly GCA_009805545.1. NCBI lineage: Eukaryota > Viridiplantae > Streptophyta > Magnoliopsida > Poales > Poaceae > Oryza > Oryza longistaminata. The sequence continues at coordinate 40,238,468 of CM020178.1, forward strand.
TAAGATCTTCCAGATCTTGTACTCAAGTAAGCTCACCTGGTTTTTAGATGATTACGTTAATTTTCAGATATCATAAGTAAATATATATCCTGACATCACTGTGCTTCCAAGAAAACATGATTTTAAATAGACCATGTTCACCATTTAATATTTCCTCCCTTTCAGGTTACAAGACGTTTTGACTTTGGTCAAAATCAAACTGTTTTAAATTTGACTAAGTTTATAGACAAATATAATATTATTTATAATACTACATTAGTTTCATCAAATCAATAATTGAATATATTTTTTTAAAAAAATTGTCTTGTGTTGAAAATGTTACTAATTTTGTCAACAAATTTAGTCAAAGTTAAAGCAGTTTGACTTTAACCAAAGTCAAAATGTCTTATAACCAGAAACGAATTTCTCTTCACAATATATTTTGTTTGGAAAGTAGAACCTTATCGGGTCTATGATGAGTTCACGCTATAACCCAACCACTAATGACTATTTCATATGATTTGGTTTAGTCAGTTTAAGCTGTCTCGTTCTAATTCATCGAAAAAAACAAGGAGAACGTTGTGACTGACAAATGACAAGCAGGTAAAACATGAAGCAAATGGTGCAGCCCTTCCTTGTTGCATGTCTTCTACTCCTCGAATGTCTCCTATTACTCACAAGTCACAGAAACCGTCGAATACATTCACAATTACCATCGAATCTCACTGTAGCGCTCCATTTCTCGCGCGACAAGCACAATGAGAAGGACGATGATGATGGTGGTTGTGGCGCCTGGGCTGGCCTGACACGATGCTCTTTGTTTCAACCAACAAGCACGACAAGGAGAATGACAATGGCGGCGGCACAATGACGAAAAAATGATGCTTTTTTTTTCTAACTTGTTGCTTATTCCTTACAGACAGACGAGACAAAATCGGGGATGGTAAAAAAGTTGTGCTTACAAAGCTACGAATGATTTAGATGGGTTTATTGCGCCATCTTCAAATATGAGTTTCACCGGAATGTTGTCTTTTATTGATTTTGCTAAATTACCAATTTCAAATAGATGTTGCACGTTAGAGTGCCCTTTGCCATATAAATGAACTGAAATGCCCCTCGTTCTATATTTCTCTTTCAACTTTGATGGCCTTGCTACACCGGCTTGAACCATGATCGTCACGTGCTGCTGAAGAGGGACATGGACGAGTACATTACACCTAGCCAGCCCACCGCTGTTGAGTTGTGCACCGCCAAGCTGTGCAGTCCGGCTTTTCTATCGGCACGACGGCGAAGGCCGCCACAACGTACGGAGCGCAGTGCAATGCCGGTGAGCAGAGATGGTGGTCATGGCATTTGGTGGTGCTGCCGACAAACACATTTGCGTGTTAAAAGGAAAGGAGGAGTGATGTTCAAGCAAATTTTTGTTTATAATGGTATTCTAGCGTAGACATTGGGCGTGGTTAGTTCGTGTGCCAAAATTTTTTTTAAGTATACAGACACACATTTGAAGTATTAAACGTAGACTAATAACAAAACAAATTATATATTCCGCCTGCAAACCGCGAGACGAATTTATTAAACCTAATTAATCCGTCATTAACAAATGTTTACTGTAGCATCACATTATCAAATCATGGCGTAATTAGGCCAAAAGATTCTTCTCGCAATTTACATGCAAACTATGCAATTGGTTTTTTTTCAATCACATTTAATGCTCCATACATGTGCCAAACATTTGATGTGATATAATTTTTGAAGGGAACTAAACACAACAATTGTTTAAAATGATAATTTAATGATATATGACAATATTCTGAGGAAACCCTTGTTGGAAGATGGCACGAAAGCAATTCTATTCTCTACCTTTTGCTGCCGCTCTCGCCATACCGACTCGTGTCGCACGGTCGCGGTTCGTCCCACGATCCCCCGTGGACTCGATCCAACCGCTCTCCTTCATCAGTGCCCGAGTGCTAGACTGGTGGGACCCAACGCCACACCTCCGGCCGCCGCCGCCGCCGCCGCGCCGACATCCGCGATGCTCCGCGCCGTCGTCTCCCGCCTGCGCGCGTCCCTTCCACCCCCACCCTCACGCCCACCCACCACCACGGCCTACCCTCCGTGACGTCCGCTCCGCTCCGCGCCCTCTCCACCGCCGGGGCAAGCGCTCCTCCCGACCGCGTCGCCGCCCGCCGACTCCGACGACGAGGGCTCCCCGCGCGGCCTCTCCCTGCTCCCCGCGACCCGAGCGCCGCCGCGGCTGCTGGTGGTGCAGCCGCGCCTCCGCCCGGGCTCGCTCCTCGACTCCAAGCTCGCCGAGGCCCTCAACCTCGCCAACTCCCTCGAGGAGCCGCGCGACGGCTTCTACCAGGAAGGCCTCGCCGCCAAGGGCGCCCCGCCCCACCTCGTCGTCCAGAACCCCTCATCCCGCGGCCGCTCCCATGTCGGTATGTGACAATCTGTTGTTCATTTCCAGCGGTTAACTCAAGCTGGAGTGTATTTAATCGTAATTGTATTTCGAAGGTTTAGGTCTTTTCTACATGCCGGCATGCGATATGCAGCGATTTTTATTTTAGGAATTCTGGCACACCTGGGGTTTGTTGTGATAAGATTATTAGACGAGCACTTTTAGCATTGTATAAATGAAGGGCGAATTGTAAGGCTTGAATCTGATTGTTTGAATTTTACTTATAAGATTATTAGATTAGCACTTTTAGCATTTTATGAATGAAGGGCGAATTGTAAGGCTTGAATCTGATTGTTTGAATTTTACGTATAAGATTATTAGATTAGCACTTTTAGCATTGTATGAATGAAGAGAGAATTGTAAGGCTTTAATCTGATTGTTTGAATTTTACTTATAGACTAAGCTTTTTGGATGCCACATACTAGAGGGTTGTGCATACAGAGTTGGGTGAGATTTGCTCAGTACTCATATGCCTGCATTACTCTACCTATTCTTCTGTCTTGAGAAAACGGGAAATAAGGCTGGCTAGATTGGCTTGAGGTTATTTCTAATTGCATCTGTTAAGGTTAGGGTATGCTTACTGATGCAAATACTTTCTATAGATCTGCTAGTTATTTTTACTGGAAATGGTATAAAATAAGTCATGTTTCTTTGGAAGACCCTATTGGCATTTCTATGTTGCTCTGAAGATGTGGTTGTAGTACATTTTCTTAGTGGTGAAGTTGATTTGTACCTTTGAGTCTTTAATCCTTTGAAAATGTCAAAATTATTTTCTCCTGAGGTGCTAACCACTCTCTTGCTAAATATGTGTAGTTTTTAGTTTGCAATGTTTGAACTTCATAACCCAGACTGAATTTTCTAGAGTTCGATCAATAAGCAAATTGGTGAAGTCTTGAGCTTCACTGGTTGACACTTCCAGCTGTGCTATCAAGTAACTTTATTTGTTAGAACTTTTTGCCAGCATTTGTATAGTTCTGTACTTCTGTTCACCTAGAAGAGTCTTTCGTCGGCTTTTCTTGGATTATAGGATTTAACCTTATGTGACAACTTGTCATACAGATAAATTTTTTGGACCTGGAACTGTGGATAATGTCAAGTGCTACCTGAGGGCATCGGAATCAGAGGTGCACTCTTTATTTGTTTCTTGTACATAAATATGACCAGGTGTAAGTTCATTTGTAGTTTTACACACCGGATGATCCATTGTATATTCCATTTGTGTTTTGATCGCACTTTCTTATGCTTTCTTTTCTATTGCACGGTCAATTCCGACATATATGATATATGAAGGAAAATATTCCAGTATGCCTTAAGCGCCATTTATCTGGTATTCCTTTGAATCTAACAGGAAGGAGTAGATGCAGTTTTTGTCAATGCAATTCTCACTGGAATCCAACAAAGGAACTTGGAGGCAAGTGCTCCTCCTTATATTTTGTTAGATTTTGTCGAAGTTTTCAATTATTGTGCTGCATTCTGAGCTTCCTGTCCTTTTTGTTCATGATGATATCTTATTTTGCAGGTTGCCTGGGGTAAGCCGGTTTTAGATCGTGTTGGGCTTATAATTGAGATATTTAATGCTCACGCTGAAACAAAAGAAGCAAAATTACAGGTCCATTATATTTTGATATATGACCAAAATGTCACTCTTGTCAGATCTTTTGAGTGCATGTATATGGTTCTCTTTGATGTATAATATTCATGGAAATATGCTTACATTTGGATATTTGTTTAATTGCTCTATTGTTTTGCTTGGCACAGTCAGAGTTAGCAGCTCTCATGTACATGAAGACTAGACTTGTCCGTGTCCGTGGTCCAGGTGGACGATTAACTTTTGGTTCAAGTGGTGAAGCTGAAGTTGTAAGTGCTCGAGGGTATGTCTGCTCTTAATCATAGCCAGCGGTGGTAAAATATTGTTTGATGAGCAAAATTTAATGTGGATGCCATCTTTGGTACAATGATATTGTAATGTCAAGCATGAACTTTAACCTGTGCTGCTCCGCATTTTGAAACATGGTAAACTTGCATGTTCTTGTAGTTGATTTCAACCTGCAAGATTTCAAATACTTGAACATTTAAATTGTACTTATACACTTATGTAGTGACATCAACATTGCTCTTTGTTTATATCGTCTAGAATTATGAACTCATTTTTTGTCATGCACTATTGGATAATCATGCATATTCCTGGTACGGTTGTAACTGCAGAAGATGAAATTCCCACTATAAGAAAATGATCACTATGGTCACACTGGTTTTTAACTATTTTTGGTGCAAGAACTAGAGTGTTATGACTTTTTTTTTTCTTTATGTTGTGGATACATTAGGGCATAGATTTGGCATGCTAATGTAAAAGTGGTGCTGCTATTGTTTCTTTATCAATTAGTTCAAGTACGATGTACTTGCTGGTATAGTTCTAACATAGCTGCACAGGTCCTTCAGAGAAACATAATTATGTGGCTGTTGCATGTTCATTTTGGTATGTGCCTCATGTGATTTGCTAGTTGAATACGTAAATTTGTTATGCATTTGATAACATGAAGTATTCAAATTCAACATGAGCATATATCCACTTGTCAATCTTCATCGTTATTACTTGTTTTGTTTGTATTTACTATACACAGTTTTAAATGTTTTGAATGTGCATGGAAATAATTGAAGCTAGTATAAAAAAAGGAAGTTGACATACATTTCCTTTTGTCATCACTGTGCTGATGTTGTAGTTGCTAAGAATTTGTGGCCATCTTAAACACATTGTTGTTGAAATCTTATTTCTTATTGTGTCTAGTGTCCTGATCTTGACTAATTAACTGTTGTGGCTTTTAGGAGAGGAAGTGGGGGACGTGGCTTCATAAGTGGTGCTGGTGAAACAGAACTTCAACTACAGCGGAGGAGGTGCCTAACAGTTGATTGATAGAATCTTGTTTGAACCTGATTTTTATCAGAAATTTCTCATCGTTTTTCCTTTTACTGCATCTCGTGTAGAATCCAGGAACGCCGTGTCAGATTGTTAGCTCAAATTGAAGATGTACGTCGAACTAGAGCGATACAACGCTCAAATCGAAAAAGGCATGGCAACTCATTTGGTCAAGAGCTTGTAACTGTTGCTGTTGTTGGCTACACTAATGCAGTATGTTGATCTGCCATTGCAGTTCTTTCCCTTAATATTGGACAACCATTTTCTATGCTCTTCCAGAAATACAGCAAAATATATCTGAGCTTTCTACAAACTCCTTCCTTTGATGCTATCTTTTACAGGGAAAATCCACTCTAGTGAGTGCACTTTCTGAAACTGATCTATACAGCGATGACAGGTATGATGAGAACTTTTCCCTGTATAGCTTACTAATTTAAATCTGCACTGTGTAGCCAAATCATTTTACTGTTTCCATGCAGGCTATTTGCTACAGTGGATCCCCGCTTACGCAGTGTGATCCTCCCATCAGGGTACCTTAATAGATTTTTCATTCATCTATTATATGTCAGTAGATTTGATTTGTGATTAGTGCATGTTCAGCACATAATCTTTTGTTTGTCAAATGCTATTCAGGAGAAAAGCACTTCTTAGCGATACTGTTGGCTTCATCTCAGACTTGCCTGTGCAGGTAGCTTTCTTGATTTAATTTTGACCTTGCAGATTGTTTTGACACAATCGTGGATTTAGCGTCTATCATTTTGCATACAAGTTATTAGTTCATTTTGCATAGTTTTGTACTCTGCCAACGGCACAGCTGGCATGATTTAAAGAGAAACCACCTGTCATGCTGACCTCTGCTAAACCCCAACATTCACCTTACTATAAAGATTTGGTTAATACATTTTTTTAAGAAAATGCTGCAGAGAGGCTTGTATTACATTGTGCTATTAATACTAGGTTAGAACTGTGCAGAGTTGATAGTAAATGAGAGAAAAGAGCTGTCACTGCAAGTTAGTTGCAAGTATGTGGTTTGAATTTTACATATTCATTACTTCCTAGTTTCTCTATTATCTTATCTCTTAGATTGAATTATCTTAGGAATGCTCTTTTTAACATGAGGTCTTAGCTCATGAAGTGCTAAGCAAGAGTGACCTGAAATTCCTTACTCTATCTCTCCCTGCCCTTGTGGTGTTGCTGCCAATCACAGCACTATCATGCCACTTGGGTCTAGGCCTCTAGGGGAACCTAAATGATGCATGAAAGCCTATTTCAACTACTGTGGTGACAGTCATAATATAGTAACCTTTCTTGTGCAGCTAGTGGAAGCATTTCATGCTACTCTGGAAGAAGTTGTTGAAGCAGATATGTTAGTGGTATGTATAATTAACTTGTCTCCAATTCATTTTTTATTGGCATTCATAGGTTGAAAATGGCTTCTAAAATCTTTCCATTGCTAGTTTAATAACAAATAGTTCTTCAGCCATGTACATTTTCTTTCCAGAAATTGTTTCAAGATAAATTACTTAAGAAAAATGAGAAATAGAGTTGATTCTTGATTCTATGTCTCTTTATTTGCATTGGTGCAGCATGTATTAGATTCTAGTGCTCCTAATATCGAGGAACATCGTTCTACTGTTCTGCAAGTATTGCAACAGATTGGTGTTTCACAGGATAAAATCAACAGTATGATCGAAGTTTGGAATAAGGTTAGTAGTGAAATTTGATTTGGCTGTGACTGTCACACTTGCATGGTGAATTGTTGGCAACATGGGTTTTCATGTAATGTGACTTTTTTATGGTGTATCTTCAGATTGATATTGTGGACAATAATGATAATGATGTAACTGATGATATTGAAGATGAGATTTTCCTGACTGAAGGTGAGGAGGAAGAATTATTTTCTGAAAACGATGTGCCTGCAGAAGAATCATCATTTGAGTCCTTGGATGATGGAACAGTCTCCGAATATTTATCAGAGGAAAATTTGGAAGACAACAATGGTGAAATATCATCCTCACTTGAGCCTAGTGAGATGAGAGCAATGAACTCAGTATCATCATCATCAAAAGATTGTTTTGGAGAGCTTTGTGGTCCAGAAGCTATTAGTACAGATGGCTGCAGTTCAACACAACCAATGTCCACTTGTCATGTGAAAACTTCTGCAGTGACAGGGACAGGATTGCAAGAGTTACTGGAGCTAATAGATAAGAAACTAACCGAGCGGCAAACTATTGTGGAGAGAAGCTATGGGCCTATTGATAGAAAATGGAGACCATCTTCTTCTGTGATTGGTGAAAAGGCCGCAGAACAGTAGGTATGTTATTGCCTTTTTCTAAATATGGCCATCCATTTCTGGCTTTATATGCAATGAATATGCAACTTTGCATGATGTCTTCTTTATAGCTCAGGTTAAACAGATTAAGAAATGTTTAGATGTTAGTTCTACATAATCTGCGGCCTTCATCAATCCATCAGTAAATAAGGTTTGCAGTTTTGAGTCTTGACTATGGGGGGAAGCCTTCAGGCATAGCATAACCAGGTTTTATTCAGATTAGTATGAGGCAGAGATATGAGGGGAAAAAAACTGTGGTGTACTAAAAAAATATCGATTTTCTTAATTCGGTTATGAACTACTACGTGGACCAGTGAAGATTAAAGTCACATGCATTGACCCAGAGTCCTTGCTAAAGTTTACATATGTTCTGCATATAGCTATAGAACCCTTTGCCACAGTAAAAACAGTTAGATCCTGAAACTAAAGCTGTGTATATGTAATACAACCCTAACGATGGTTTACATCAACTGACATTTATTTTTCCAGTTAAATTTTTTAGTTCTCAATTTATTTTGTCATATTTCTTTTATGTTCTACTGCTATATGAAATTCGCATACTAATATTTTCAGCATTTGATTCCTGTGGCAAGGAGCCAAGGAGTGGTTCGAGGCACATCGGCTGCTTGTATCTTCTCGCTTCATGTGCCTGACATTTCAGGCCCGAAAATTGCCACCTGAGTCGTCCCATCAAGGCAATGCCCGATGACTTGGTTGGCAAATTCGAGAAAAAAGTTTTTGCAGAAAGTTGGCGCAGTTTGGAATGCTGGAATTTTTATTTATGCCTACAGGAATTGAAGTGATTCTCGTGAAAATCCTGAAGTTTCTACTAGTACGTCCCGAAGAGGACTTTCTCCTTACATTACAGCCTACAGGGTGTTTATACTTAGTTTACTGGAGAGTTTAGATGCGGAAGTAATAAAGCTGTCGTGTATGTATGATATTCAAAGCAGTCATCGATAGCTTGAAAATTCTCAGGATAGAAGTTCAACCCAATGCATGACTAATTCTTATGCTTGTATTTGGCCTATTCGCATCGCGAAAGAGTTTGTGCTTCTAAAGAGATTCAGTAATCAGTATGCTCCACCAGGTAAAACTTTGCTGTTGGAAGCCTGTTTTCACGGTGTAGTCCAGACTTTTGCATCCATTTGATCTCTTGCATAATTTTTTTATTCCGTTGAAAATCTCAAAATCAACTCAAATTAAGCTTCAAAAGTTAAATCTTATTTGCAAGTTGCAACTGATAAGCCAAAAAGCAGACAATGAGAGCACTAGAGTTGGTACTTGGTAGTGATTGCTAGCCTTCACTCATCCGATCTATTCATACTCGTGCAAAAAACAGTATATATGAAAAATGATAATGTGATTTATGATAACAAATCAACTTTGTTTAATAATAGTGGGGGCAAAGAGCGAAAATGTTGCGCTAGTTAAGTCGATTTTCGTTACCCCTTTTTTTAAGAAATCCTACGACGAAACATAATGTTTTTACAGAAACTTAGTTACACCCACAGTTGGAAAGGAGATTTTCTAAGTAAATTTACAAGGGATGTTTACTTTGACGTCACACCACCTTCACACGAATTAACTTAAATCTCGTAAAAAATCTTTGGAAAATCCTTTATTACAAAGAAGACCTAAGTAGAGTTTTTTTTTTGGCAAGCATGACCTAAGTTGACAAATTTAGGATTTGTTTGGTTCAATATATTACCAGTACATAATATTAGTAAATAGAATATGATCTTGTTGGATTGAGTAATATGCAATCGTAACTCCCCAATGCACTTTTGAAGAACATTGAGAGATTGATTAAAAAAAAGAACCTTGAGAGAAGATTTGCCTCGTTTTCCACGCGTATTGCTTCTCGAACTACTAAACGACGTGTTCTTATAAAACAAATTATATAAAAAAGTTGCGTTAAAAATTGTACAAATCATCTTTTCAAGTATAAAATAATTAATACTCAATTAACCATATGCTAAAGATTCACCTCGTCTTAAGTATCTTCTCAATTTTCTACTTTTCCCTCCTATCAACACTCCTTGTAGTCAGCACACACCACATTTGAACTCTTGTGATCCTAATTCTACCTCAGTTTTTTAAATAGATGATGACTTTGATTTTTTTTTGCCTTGATTTTTAAAACATATTTGACCATTATTTTATTAAAAAAATATACATAATTATTATTTATTCTATTGTAAGTTGTTTTATCATTAAAAGTTTTTAGTATTTTAAGTATGATTTATATCTTATGCATTTACATAAAAATTTTTAATAAGATAAATAGTCTAATGTGTATAAAAAAATCAACGGCGTCGTATATTAAAAAAATAGAGAAGCACATATCTTGTGCATTGACTTAAGCATTCTTAAATGCACCAACGCATGGACAAACACCTACTCCCAACCAAACACATGTATGTTCCTGCTTCCAAAATTATTGGCATCATTTGATTGTACTACCAGGAGTTACTCCTCGTTTCGTGTGAACAAATTTATGTCGCTTAAAAAAACTTTATATACTACATCCGTGTCAAATTAGTGGTCGCTTTGACTTTTTCTTCCAACTTTGACCATTCATCTTATTTGAAAAATTAGTGCAAATATAAAAAAAAGGATAAGTTATACTTAAATCACTTTTGATAAACAAAGCAATTACAAACAAATAAATAATAATTTCATAATTTTTTGAATAAGACGAATGATCAAACGTTACAAACAAAAACTCAAAGCGACGGATGTAGTATAAAAGTTTATTGAAAAGATAAATAAATCCATTTTCAAATTTACAATGGTTTATTTTTTCAATCAAATTACACAAGATAGCGCAGGCTATATTGATATAGGATAAGAAAGTTACAATATCATAGCTATGGGAGATCATGACTATAATCAGGAAAAAAACAAACAACAAGCCATATCACACGCCTACGACAAAGCGAACCCTCTAAGGAAACAAACAGGAGCGTCGTGTTTTATCTACACTCAACTCCATCGATGTCTTTTGTTATAGAGGGAGAGGGCGATAGAGAGATGGATCCATTCTCCCTCACACGAACCCACCAACATGGTCATTTTTGTAGCGGTCAGAAGCGTCGCCGCAAAAGAATAAATCGTATGCATAAGAGATTGGTAGAAAATGGAAATGGAAAAGCATCGCCGCTGTCAACCTGGAAGCAGACCAAGATGTCGCCCGAAAACATCCTTCCTTCGCATGCCATCGCGCCCCAAATCATATGTGACGGTTGCCACCATCCGAACACCTTCGACGTGTGGCCATCGTACCAACGCTCCAACGCCAGTCGACCATCGGGAGGATCAATGGCCCACACGCGGAACTCTGGTAAGTCGTCGACGTGTCAGCCATCATCTCCCTACATCATACTTAATTAATGATGTGTTTTTTGTGCCATCAAATAGCTTAGCCAAATAGCTAAGGCAAATTGTGCCTTAGAGGTTGTTTGGTAAGAAAGTTAAAGGCTGCCACATCAAATTTTAGGCATGTCATATATATTTTCATCAGTAAAGCGTGGTGTTTAGATAGTTGCTATAACTTTAGTACTACTAAGGAGAGCTTACGTTATTCCTATACTTATTTATTCCTGCACTTATTTGTTTTCATGTCACACCTTTAAATGTAAACCATGAAATATAATATTTCTCTGTTTTAAAATGTGGAAACTTCTAACGTTAGAAATTTATTGTAGAATATAATAACATTTTCACTTCTCTCTTATCTCAATCAATCGTAACCATCTTTCATTTATTTTTTTACATATTTTCTTTTCTCAATCAATAACGATCATCTTTAATTTATTTTTTACTCTCCTTTTAATTTTTTAATAAATTTAGAAGTGATTTGTGATAGAGGTGGTAACATTTAAACAAACAGGTATACCCAACTTAAAAGCTTTTGTTGTACTTTGTAGAACAAGTGACTAACTTCAGTACTTCCCCGCTGGATGTAACAAGTACACCTGGTTGTTCGGATCACCAAAAGTTAAAGTCAAATATAGTCAACTACAATGCTACTTATACTAGCAACTTCGGCTTTACCATTACATTATCTTTCCTAAACTGAAAATTTCGACTCCCTCGATTGTAAAAAGAGTTGTTTCTGATCCAATATTTACATAAATAAATATTACTACTTCCTTTGTACCAAAATAACTTTATTTTTCACCATCTTATTTGTCTCAACATAACTTCAACTTTTAAAAGATCATTATATTAGAACTTTTAGAAATAGGGGATAAATTTATTAGGACTAGATAAAATTAATAGTAATTGTATCAGAATTTGATAAAGTAGAGGATATTGGGATAATTTATTTTTCTTTTATATTACTATTATGAAATGGATAACAAATAAAGTTATTCTATAACAGGGAAGTAACTTTTAGCAACAAAGACAATGTTCTTTTGAATGAAAAAAGGGGGCAATTTTCGTCATTCTTTTTTTAATATTCGAGTTTTACATTATGGCTATCAGTGATGAATGCAGTCAAATAATGCGTCCTGGTAAATGAAAAAAAAAATGGCAGAAACGGTCGGCTTTACTCCTAGCATTCACAAGATTTACTCAACATAATGAACCAATCCTTTCAAAGGTAAAAGTGGCATTCGAAGCGATTCGTTATGAGTAACGGCAACATGCAAGGGAATGCTCTTACTAACTATATGTTCATGAAAAGAGATATCACAAAGATAAAACCACCCAAAAGTTTCACCATTCCAGTATGATTCAGTGAATTGTATCACATTGTTAATCACATTTTTGAGTAACAATGGAAATTGACGACAAATCCGCAAACTGCATTCTTAATTTGTTATCTTTTCATCCTACAGGCCTACAGCAAAAACACCTTCAATTCAAGTAGCCTGCCATTTCGTCGAACACCTTGCACCTCATTCCTTCTCGCCAAGATCGCCGCGGCGCGCCGGTGGCCAAACCATCATCTCGACGGGGAAGATGTCGCCGAGCGGCCTCGACTCATCGGTGTTGCGCCACATCCTCTCAAACCTCCACGTCGCGAGGTCGAGGGACACGACCCAGTCGGCCATGACGAAGAACAGCGCGCCGGTGCCCTCGCAGAATCCACCGAAGCTCACGAGCTTGCAGCCGCGCAGCTGGTCCGAGATTTTCGCCGAGAGCTTGATTCGGGAGAGGTCACCGACGGTGGCCGGGTTCATCAGCGCGCGCAGGTCCACCGCCGGCTGCTCCACCCATTTCCCCGGCGACTCGAGAACCCATTTCGCAAGAACGAGCTGCTCCCGGAGCGCGAAGAAGCAGAGCCGGCCGTCCTGTGTCTTGCCGATCCAGTGGTTCCCGGCGTACAGGAGCACCCCGGTGTTCGGCAATGGCACCGCCGAGAGCGTCATCTTGGTCGCGTCGATTGCCATGATGTACTTGTGTTCTTCGCTCTGGAGCTTGTAGACGACGTCGCCGATGACGACCGTCGGGCCTTGGTGTGGGTTCATGGACTTCTTGAGCGCTCCGGTGGCAGCCTCCCATGCGGAGGCGGCGGAAGAGTACACTAGAATGTCGAAGTGGGCAGGAGCAGCGCCGAAGAGGACGACGGCGACGCGGAACGCCGCGCCGGCGCCCGGTAGGAGCGCGCAGCAGGCGACCTTGTGTCCGGCGACGAAGCGGGAAGGGAGGGACACGGACGTCTTCCTCAGCGGGTCGCAGACGAGGAGCTTGAGCTCTCTCGCCGACCCGGCGCCGAGCTCGCGGAGCAGGAGGCGCCGGCCACGGCAGTCGACGAGGAGGGCGCCGCACGCGGGCGACACCGAGAGCGCCCCGTGGTCGAGGCCGAGGCCGACGCCGGCTGCAGGGACGAACGGGGGAAGCGCGGACGGCGCGTAGTTGCGGAAGAACCCGAAGTACGGAGGCGGCGCGGGTAGCCCGCCGGCGCCGGCGACGAGCAGCCGCCAGCGGCGGCACACCGCCGCGGCGCGGACGATGTCCGCCAGCGGCGACAGCCTCTTGAACACCTCGAGCAGCATGTCGTCGGGCACCGCCGACGCCCCCATCCCCTCCACCTCCACCCGCGCCGCGGAACCGGACCCACCTGGCGGCGACTGAGACCGGGCCGCGCCGACGCCTTACCGCCGCGACCCGGCTCCTCCTCCCCCTCCACCTCCATCCGCGGCCGCGTGCGCCGCGCCGAATCGAACTCCCCGTCGGCGACTGCGACCGGGCGCGCCCCGCGCGCGCGGCGGACCACCACGGCCGACGGCATAGCCGGGCCACCGACAACAACTACCTCCACAACGCGTCGGCGGCGGCGGCGAGGCGACGTCGGCGTGGGAGATTGGAAATGGCGCGGCGAGAGACGAAGGAGAATTCGGGGGAGGCGCGTTCTTAAGGGAGGCGAGAAGGCGCGGCAGCGAAAATTTTGGGGGGGCGCGTTTGAGATTTCGGCCGCGGCGAGGCGGCGCGAGGGAGAAACGGGGCGGCCTACGATTTTTGTTGGTGATTTGGCTTTGCCTTTTCGGCTTCCCCCTCGCGCGCGTAGTATGGGGGGTTTCTTTCCGAGTATTTGCCCCAACTTTTCGCGACCTGCCGCGCGAGGGTGGCTTGGCTCGCGTCGCGTCGGTCGTTTTGGGCGATTTTTGGCGGGGTGGGTGGTGGTGGACGCGAGTTTGGGGGGCAAAACGAGGCGAAATCAGCGGAAACGGGGTTTATTTTTCGCGTTTTCGGCGTTGCGCAGGCGGGGAGTTTGAAATGGTTTCGAATTCTCGTGGGGTTTCGCTTCTACCCTACCACGGACATGGCAGATGGGGCCCTCGTTGTTAAGTGGTGGTGACCCCATCCAGGCGTGGAGGGCGTGTGGCATGGCACCGCGGGGAGGTGCAGTGCATCGTGCACCTGGTTGGTTCAGGAGACGTGTGTTTCTACTTGGGAAATCCGATGGATCGTTTTGATAGTGAGATGGGCTCGAGGCCTACGCGCGCTACACCCTCAGCACGGGTTTTCGAGGAGGGCAATCCTCCTAGAGGATACGGCGTCGTGTCCAGAAGCATCTAGTCGGACCGAAACCATTACTATACCAACTGTATCGGTCAAAAAAAATTATGTCATCGTTCTTATCAGCTTATGCTATTTTTTTTATTTCTCGTGAACACGCTTTTCAACATGATAAATGTTATGTTTTGAGCAAAAAATTTAAATTATTATATATGAATTTGACAGGTATATAGCTCTATCTGTCGTGTCCGGAAGCATCTAGTAGGACTGAAACCATCATGTTAATTGTCTTACTCTCTGTCTAAAAAGTCTTAATTTTCCTATCGTCGTTCTTATCAGCTTACGCTACTTTTTATTTTATTTTTCGTGAGCGAGCACGCTTCTTAAATAGTTCAACGGTTTATGCAAATACTTTCTATTATTTTTTGTAAAAGAAAATAGTTCACTTTAAGACATGAATCTATACATGTGTACAACTCTTTCGGTCATGTCTGGAAACATCTAGCACCATCAAAATCATCATGTTAATTGTCTTACTCCCTACTACGACAGAAGTACTTTATTTTTTGTCATCTTTCTTATCAGCTTACGCTATCTTTTTATTTTTGTAAGCATGCTTCTCAAACCGTTAAATAGTGTCTTTCTATAAAATACTTTGTATTGTCTTCGTTAAAAAATAGTTCACTTATATATATAAATCTGAATAGCTATACGGCTCTATGAGATGTCTCCAGAAGCATCTAGTCTCACCGAAAACGTCATGTCAATTGCCTTACTCCCTACCGCCAAAAAACATTATTTTTTTTATCATCGTTCTATCAACTTATGCTACTTTCTTTTATTTTACGTGAGCACGCTTATCAAACTGTTAAATGGCATGTTCGTGCAAATACTTTATATCATCTTCGTATAAAAATAATTTACTTTTTATATATGAATCTAGACATGCACACAACTGTATCAGTCGTGTCTAGAAGCGTAGCCCCACAAGAGCCGTCATGTCAATTGTCTTACTCTATTCATTCTAAAAAGACTTTATTTCTTGTCAGCGTTCTTGTCAGCTTACTCTAATTTTTTTATTTTTTCCATGAGCATGCTTCTCAAACTGTTAAACGACACTCTTACTCGTGTGCAGAACATATAACCCACCAAAATCGTCATGTCAATTGTC
Organism: Oryza longistaminata; assembly: GCA_009805545.1. Taxonomy (NCBI): domain Eukaryota; kingdom Viridiplantae; phylum Streptophyta; class Magnoliopsida; order Poales; family Poaceae; genus Oryza; species Oryza longistaminata. The sequence continues at coordinate 40,254,303 of CM020178.1, forward strand.
TTACACTCTTACTCCCTCCATCCAAAGAGGCTCTATTTTTATGTCATCATTTTTATCAACTTATGCTTCTTTTTATTTTTCATGAGCATGTTTCTCAAGCTATTAAATGTGTGTTTCATGCAAATATTTTCAACCATGTGTTGCAAAATGTTAACATTTATAAATGAATCTGGACAATCATTTATCTAGATTCATATAAGAGTACCTATCCATATTCATGTACTACCTCCATATGAAAATATAACAACTTTTATATATGAATCTAGGCGGACGGTTGTTCAGATTCATAGCTATAAATGCTTATATTTTGGAACAGGAAAAATATAAAAATGATTTTTATTGAAGAAGGTAGTAGACAGAAGTTTATTTTTTCAAAAAAAAATCAAATAAATATATTCTTATACTTATAACACTATCTCTGTCTCAAAGATTTTAATTTTCCTATCTCACGCATATTAAATATAAGTCAAAAGGCTAAAATATTCTTCACTTTTTCAAACTCCGATGTATTTAACTCCTGCTTTATTAAACCACAACACATTTGACCCCTTCTTTAAAAAAAACTCCATTGCATCCGTTCTCAGATTTCTCAAACTCGAATACATTGATTGGCTCAAATTATCGGATAAATGAAGAAGGCAAAAAATGAAGGCTTTGTGTGATGGAGGGAGTGGTTAATTTTAATTATCACGTGCTAATGATCCATTACGTTTTCCGTGCCACAGCTCAACCCAACCTCACATTCAAACGGTGCCTTAAAGCAAGTTTTATATAGAATTCCCTCCGTCCCAAAATATAAGAGATTTTGGAGAGATGTGACACATAATACTACGAATATAGATAATATGTGTCTAATCCTTCCAAAATCCTTTATATTTTAGAACAAAGGGAGTAGTAAAGATGGTTGTATTTCCTCTATTTTTTCCCATATCGCATACTTATAAATTTAGACATAGCGTATTTAATATATTATATCCATAAGTCTAATACACTAGTTCTAATATTTATTTGTCCAATGTAATGCTGTTCCTCTCCCTCTTTTTGTCTTAATGTTTGTATAGATATTACATTTTTTATGAGAGGTGGTTTTTTTCCCCTCTCTTCTATCCTCCAACTCATCATATGATATTGGGACTAGCGCTCAATAAATCCTTAGATCAAGTTTTATAGAAGAGATAGTTGCTACTTCTAATTTTATTCATGCAAACTAAGAGGTAGTATGTACTCAATATATCACATGTACACTAACTCTAGTACACTAATTCTAATAAATTTTTTTGTCAAATCATTTTTTTTTCTTACTTGAAGTCTATGTGGAAACTGCCCGTTACATTAAGGGTGTCTCCTACCGCCTATCATTTCTTCTCTTCTCCATCTTATCATATGGGCTTATGTGGAATCTTGAGGTAAGTGATTAAAGGTTTATACTACTTGCTCTTAGCCATTCCTTCTTATATTTTGCAAACTCCAATAATATATCTATCCCCACTTAAAATTAACCGTCCTTTTGTAAATAATAGTGAAATATAAATTCTCGATGAAGGACCTATTAGCTACTTAGGCAAGCTATAGCATTTGCTTCCACATTCTTTGTCACAACGTAACTATTTTATCACTTCACTTGACTCTCACTGGAATGTTAGGGTGCTTTTGTTTATCGTCAAGATATCTCACGATATGTCCACATTTTCTTTAGATAGCGGTTTAACTTTTTGTTTGATTGAGTAGATCGGACGATCCAGTTTCTTCTTATTTGGTTGGATGGATGAAAATGGATAGAAAACAATAAACTTTTTAAATTATAATACAAAAATATTAATTATTATTAATATGTCTATAATACACAAATAAACAATAAAATGGACTACTTTTCTCTAATCAACACTAATCTTAACAAGTTGAAGGGCAACCACAATGTTACAAAAAAGTAACCTTAAGGTCTTTAAGGTGGACAGTAGACATTGTGTAATTGAAAATAGGCTAGGCCACAACAAGAAACAACCATAAACTAATGAGTAACAAAATATATAATCATCACAAACTAATTACTAATGATTAAGACTAGCAAAGGAGATGCTTCATCCGGCTAATTTTGTGGATGAGCTCATCCAGCTTTTTTTTTTTTTTGGAATATTCCTTCTCTGGCTCTCTCATCTAACCTTGTCCCCATCTAAAAATATCTTTTCAAACAAAACACATCCTTAACTATTTTATCACTTAACTTCCCAAGTTTTACTGCAGCTCAAATGTGAATCCAAATACAATGCAGCCGCCTATTTAATGGGCCATGGACTGCGGTGATGCATTATCATCTTGGAGGCCCATTTTAACATATATGGGTCGTTTTATCTGTTCATTCTATCCATCCAGTTTCTTATCCCATACTTCAGTGTGGCTATTTTATCATCTGATTATGATCTCTCCAACAGCAGCAGCGTGATACGGGAATTGAATCATACTCCCTCCGTCCCGGAAAAAACGAATCTAGAACTGGATGTGACATATTCTAATATAATATAATCTAAACAGAGGTATGTCCAGATTCGTAATACTAGAATGCATTACATCTAAAACTAGATTGGTTTTTTATGGGACGGAGGAAGTATGTTGTTTTCTATTTTTTCTCTCTCCCGGTTAGTTAATAGTTATCCCATTCATCTCTAAAAATAAGAGATTTTGGTGGGATGTGACACATCCTATTACAACGAATCTGGACAGATTTTTGTCCAGATTTGTTGTACTGAGATGAGTCACATCCCACCAAAATCCTTTATTTTAGAGACGGAGGGACCGAGGGAGTATAAGCCAATAGAAGGAAATATGATAGTCCATAGACTCGCTGAGTTGGTTTCCTTGTGCTTGGCAGATTCTGAACCAGTGCTTGTCTCTATACCATCATGTATTACATACTTGGTTGTGGAGGATTCCTCGGCTAATGGATGTTGAGGATATCTCGGCTAATGGGGAAAATATGCGATGGAAACAACATATGCAGTGAAAACCTGAAAACTACCGTCGGATCGAAAAATGAACGGCCGAGATTCATCCACGTCATCCCGAGTAAAAATTTTACTCGCAGATATACTCATGTAGTAATTTTGTTATCAGGCGTCTATTTTTTACTCCATCCATCTACTTTTGATAGTCATATTTTCAAATCTGAAAAATTTATCTTTGATAGGCATATTTCAATCCAACAGCTTATCATCTTAATGGCTTTCTTGGATTTAATGTGTGACTCTTCATTTCTCCACACAAGATTGACTACATGGGCATCGAGAAATATAAATATTAATGAATCTCTTGTTTACGAGGAATGACTAGTAGCATATTTAAATGGATGATAAGTAGAATCACTTATCCTTGGTCTATGTGTCAAGATAAAATATGACTATCAAAACTAGATGGAGGGAGTATCTAACGATCGTTTTCAGGTTTCCACTATATATTTTCCTAAGCTAATGAGTAATGAAAGTTAGGGTTTGATTAAAAAAATACTGAAAGGGTGTCGGTAGAAAATTGGAAACAGATAAATCTCATTATAACCGAAAATTGCAACATACTCCCTCCGTCCCAAAATATAAATATTTTTAGCTATGAATCTGGACAACTATGTGTCTAGATTCATAGCTAAAAATTACTATATTTTGGGTCTATGTGCGTGCTACGTGTGCAACTTGTCTCTCTAGAACTGAAAACTGCTAATTCGAAACAAGCTGGGGCTACTGGGCTTTACACCTCAGGAATGAATCGAACTGTCGTGGCCCCATAGGCCCATAGCACCCATGGGCCGGGGCCTTCCCTTCATTTTCTCTACCATAGTAGCATCGCCGTAAGAGAAAAATCACGCGACGGCGACAGAGAAACAGCAAAAATCACCGCTTACGCACCAGGAGAAGGACGAATTCTCATCGTGCTCGATTGCTCGTAGTAGCAGTAATAACAGCCCTAAATCGTGCCGTGCGCGGCGCGGGGGCGCAAGACAAAGCATACACAACACAAGGACGTGCAGCGAGTAGGGGAACCCGTCACCTGAGCCTGTCCAGAGTATACGCGCGCGCGCGGCCGGGTACACCACCCTGCACACCCCCGCGGAACACGGCGAAACCCCCCGTGTTCCCTCGCTGCCTCTCCCGGCCGGCCGGCGATGGATAGGGCGGCGCGAGGCGCCCCGGAGGACGCAGCACTGCACGTTGGGTGTCAACTACTCTCTCTGTTCTAAAATACGTAGTAGTAGTATTACTTTAATCTAAAATAGATTGAGACTCTGTTGAGTTGTGATCCAAATTTAATTGCGCACGTAAGCCGCCGAACCTCACCTGATATAGTGAAGATATCTAGTGCCCGTGGTTTTTTCTCTTACTAAGGCTGTGTTTAGATCCAAAATTTGGATCCAAACTTTAGTCCTTTTCCATCACATCAACCTATCATACACACAACGGTATAAGCATGAAATATATTTTCATCAAATCTTAAAATCTTAAATTCAAAGTCAACTTTATTTAAGAGTAACAAAAGGATAAATTTCTAGTGAATAGTAAGAGGGAACTATTCATATGAAATTGATTTTTTCTCTTAAATGAAATTATGTTGGACTTCAGATTTGGTATCGACGAATTTATAGAACTTTTAGATATGCGTGTTTTTTACTTATTTAATAGTTCTTACTGAATATTTCTCGTAGACAGATAGATAGATATAGCTAAACAGACAGATAGATACTCGTAGAAAGTACAACCAGTACAAGGCTACTTGGCCCTTGGCCCTTGTTTAGTTTCCAACTTTTTCTTCAAACTTTCAACTTTTTCATCGCATCAAAATTTTTCTACACACATAAACTTCCAACTTTTCCGTTACATCGTTCCAATTTCAAGCAAACTTTTAATTTTAGCGTGAACTAAACACACCCTTGCTTACACCAGCATGCACCAGCAGAGACGTTGCGTCAACAGAGGCCGTGCGGCATGGCATCTCTGATCAGAAAACATCTACAACCTCATTTTTTCGTTTATTCTTATGTTTATTATAGGTCTGAAGCATTATTACTCCTATAGCTAGCCTTAGGCCGTGTTTAGTTACCTCATATTCCCAATTTTCCATCACATTATATCACATCAAAAATTTTTCTACACACATAAACTTTTAACTTTTTTTTAAACTTTTAACTTTTTTTCAAACTTCCAACATTTTTTAAGGTAGTAAACACACCCTTATTACAGGTCATGGTGGTCTCACATCAAAATTTAAATGCCCCGTTGTCAATGGAGGCCACGCTGCTGTATATATCCATCACGCCGTGGAATTTGCGCCGGTTGACATCTTAAGATTTGTCAAAATGAAATGATAACGCAGTGTACTCACCATATTCTTCCTGTCATTTTATTTCCTCTGATCGAGACTCACTCGCCCGCGTTTTGTGTGGTTTCTTCACGAATTCGCCGTCAAATTAACCCAACGTACGTGCAGCTACTCGAGTACAGATCGAGCAGTGATCGGTAACATTTTGAACATTTCCGAAGATTCAGGAGCTCATACACCGGATGGTACATTAGAAATTGTAGTACTAATCTTTGTTAACTTCTGACTTTTTTTCTTTTACATCGCGAATAGCGGATAAGACTGCGTAGTTCCACTTGATTGCAAGTTCGTACTACGAAACTTCGAGTGTAGGAGATAATAAAAACACCTTGACTTGGTAACTAGCCGCGTAACATCAGTGTTCTAGTATCATTCGTTTACAAGTACATGTATTTATTGTGTGATGGAGGGGGTTGACTTCGTCTTGTTAAGCATACATGTCGACACTCGATTGTTCTCCTGAAATTTGGGAGGGACAAGATAAAGATTGCAACAGCATCAATGCTTGAAGCTCGAACCACGCAGGTCCCTTTTGAGGTAGGTGATGACAGAGCTCCCTTCATCTCTCGATGGCGAGCAATGAGTTAAAAGAAGCATATATGTACAAACGCATTTTAAAATATTTAAAAAGGGATGACCTCAAAGAGCGGGGGTATTTAACTTTTTGCTACTTTTAGGACAGTAACGAAAAAAAGCGGATGACCGCACACCGTCCCCCACGCGGCGCGTCACGTAGCGCGCGCGGAGAGAGAGAGAGAGGGGGACCTCCCTGTGGCGATGCGTGACCGGTTTTTTAGTTTGTTTTTTTCTATCGGTTTTTTTGTTTTTCAGTTTTTTTTCTGGATTTTTTATTTTTAATATATACATATACAAACTTTGTATACATATGGATGCAAAGTTTTGAATATATTATACAAATTTTACATACATATGTATACAAAATTTGTATTACGTGATTCTTTTGTATTTTTTTAATATGTACATATATAAAGTTGTATATGTATGTATACAAAGTTTATATATTTAAACTTTTTATACATAAAAAAATGTATACATACTTAAAAAAATATACATACATACACACGTATGTATACTTTATATACATACATACAAACTCTGTATATATGTATAGAAAATTATACGTATATACATAAAGTATATACATACCTATAAGAGAGGAGATACTAGATGCCCCTATTTTGTCGCCTAGTATGTGCGTAGCTTGCGGCGCGCGGCTAGCCGCACACTAGCGTCGCCCACTTTTAAGATGTGACAATTAAGGATTTGTCACTCAAGATCTATCATATGTTGATCTTCATGTGTCTATGACAATGTGGGTCCAGTGGCAAATTCTTAATTTTCACCTGCAAGAGTAGCAAATAGTTAAAATATCTCCGTAGTATGAGGCTACACATCTGAAACATTTCTCTCTCATGATGCCGACTTTAAGTGATAGCTTCAATTTTTCATATCGACTCCTCACATTTCTATTCTAGTCCTCACTTTTTTTTTGTTTTTTTACAAATTAATATAATACTTAGACTCTCCTCACTTGTTCACTCCCTTACTTATTCCCTTTAACCACCGCTTGTCCCCTTCTTCGGCCATTCCTGCCACCTCTCACCTCTTTGGTAACGACCTTCATTGTCACTGCCTCTCCCCTCTTAGATGACGATGATGAATTGGTAGTGGTATAGATTAGACAAGGGCTTGGTGGTAGCGTAGATCGGGTGATGAGAACAGACTCAGTGGTTGATCTAACCAAAGCGTTGACAACGACTGATCGGAAACAACAATGTGGGCCAAATGCTCCTCGGTGGCGTGGGCGGAGCAATCCTTAAGCAGCGAAAATCGAGATAGTGTGGACCAGTGAGCTCTGTGATGAGATGGATAGGGGCCAACTCAGACTGTGCAAGCTCTATGTTGATCCAACAACACAATCAATATTATAGTCTTGGTTTGTACCCTCTTGGTATGTTTCTCCTAGTTTACATCCCTCCTCCCTATAACCCCTCTATGGACTCCTAATTGGCTACCCCTTCTATGGTCGCTGCAATCTCTCCCCACACCACCCGATGTTATTGGGATTTGCCTTCGATGAGCTCTGTGCAACATGGATTGAAGGTGTCGACAAGCTCCTATCTTTTCCCAACCGCTTGTAACCACATGTATGTAGGAGGGTGGGCACAACCTCGCCCAATGTGGCTCATGAGCCATGGCATCAAGCACAAGTGGCCTTGCATTGACGAGGTAATTGTGCTCTCTATTGGACACGAGAAGCCTCCTGAGAGCACGGGTTTGGTTGAGCCATTGTCGTGGCTCCAAAATGAAGAGTCTCGCACAAACCCACAATGTGAATGGCCTAGTGTTGGGAAGCAATGTCACAATGAGAAAAAAGGTGCAAATCATACATGCCTCCTTTGAATTGATTTAGAGAAATTTGATGATTTGTCAAGTACGCAAGATTGCCATTTTGATGATATTATCACTCCTGTGACAATGACATATGGAAAAATAACTCACATGTCGAGGAAAAGTACAGTAGTTACGAAAAAGATAACACTATCTACGAAAAAAAAGCAACTCAGTGAAGCATGTATAGCCGCAAATTAAAAATCTCCAATTCGAATTGAAGTTGTACTGTGACGGGAAAACTGTTGCACATCAAGGAAAAGGTCAAATTACTATTTTCACAAGAAGTGAGCTGATTCGTGTTAAATATTTTTTTTGAGGTGAAAAGTAGGAATTTTGCCGTTTTATAGGTAGAAGGGGAAAATAAGTTTAATAGTTTTACATAACTGTTACATGTAGTGCCCTCTGGGTTGGTTGTGTTCTTGTCATGTTTCGCTTCCTTGTTTTTCCTTGTGTATTTTCTCTTATCTTCCAGGGCTCCTGTGTTTGCATAGCTAAAAGCTTTGCCATATGTAAGACAGTTTGACGTAATATATTCAGGTGAGCAATTCTCCCCCTGGTGTCCCGTAAAAAGAAGCCATAAACAAAAGTTGTGCTAGAATTAGTTGTTTCTATGTGCTTGACTGTAAGCGTTTAATTCATGCATGATTGTAAAAGCAATCTGCTCTTCACTTTGGCCAGTGTCCTCGAAAGTTATTATGTTCCTCTCTAGCTAGATGAACAGCCAAGTTGTAATTTGGACCCCCAACCACTCCTTTCTCATGTTCTTTGGCTTGAGTTTGGTTAGAGCAAACCATTGCTCATTGAGGCTTATGTGTTGTGTCAAACCATTGCTCATTGGCATTTCCCCCCATACATTTACCATGAATTCACATTCTTTGAGCAAGTGATCCGTCGATTAAAAATCTTCGTTGCAAAGGCGACAGATCCATGCGCAGGGCCAGTGCCTTCCTAATAAGTTATCGGTCGTGAGTGTCTCTTTGATGTATTATGAGCCGTCTAAAGAACTTGTGCTTGGATTGAGCTTTTGCCTCCGAAAGGCATTGCAATTATTGTGAGTAATCAATTCTTGGAATTGCATTTTGTAAGAACTCTTTGCTGAATATTCTCCATTGGTAGTCCCTTTCCACATTTGTCATCTTGAATATTTGGATCCAAGGTAACTTGTTGTAGGAGGCCTCCTAGTCACAAGTTGGTTTATCTCCTCAATGCTGGATGTGACTGTGAGTGTGGAGAGCCAAACATTGTTTGTCTCCTGTTTTTTTCTTTTTGAGATCTTGAAAAGAGATGGAGCTATTTCATTTGGTCTTTTGTTCTGCAGCCAGTAATCATTCCATAATTTAATTTTCTCTCCATCTCTTGCGGTGATCAAGGTGCAGGCATTAAAAAGTTTTGTCTATTTTATCACAGGGAATGTTCATAAACTCATGGTTTTTCGGGATCTTTCCATTGGAACCAATTAATCAAGAAGTGGCCTCCACTGACATTTTGTGGGTCATCACTTCTCCAAAGAAAGGATTGTCTAATCCAGCCTATTCTCTTGCTGTGACATCCCGACCCAGGGCTTAATAGGATTAATAGAATACTCATATCAACAAGTTGCAACTTCTTTTCCGGAAGCCGATCTCGAAAGAACTCTGAGGTTAAGCGTGCTTGGCTTGGAGCAGATTTGGGATGGGCGACCGATCAGGAAATTCTTCCCGAGTGCGCACGAGTGAGGACAAAGTGTGCAGAAAAGATTTGTGTTAGTCCGTGAAAGCTGCCAGATATAAGCGGACCCGGCCTCAGAGAGGCGGGACATTAAGAACTGATTTTACTAGCGTCTTTCTGCTAGACGATGTGAAGAAGCGACCTAACCATCCAGGTAATTTGAAGCCAAACTTGTCAAAAAGTGGTTGATAATCTTTTTTTCAGTTTTTTATAGTCAGAGGCAATGACAATGTTGATACCTTTATAGTCAGTGGTTGATAATGTACTAGATATTTGCATGACAATGTTGATACCTTTCCAGGAAAATTTGTAAAGCGTGCCTCTACATTTAGTTCATTGCAGGAGATTGGGTATATCTCTCTTTTTTTAAACGACAATCTTTGCTATAGGTCACTCAAAGATTATGTAATTTACTAGTGAACATTGTAAAAACGTGTGATGGCTAAAAGACATAAACAAATAGTAATATGTTAGAGGACACTTTCGATTTGTTAGAGAGATAAAATTTTCAAATAAATTAGAATATGCATCATATTTCATCTTCACTCTAGCACTATAGGTTAAAAGATTTTGGTCCTAGGGACATTCTTGTCTTTTTAAAGAATTTTTCTCTCCAATCGAACCAAAAATGTTCTCAGGCAAATTATTAATTTTAAAGGATGTCCTATAATAGTGATATTATATCCATCAGCAAATTACAGAAACTTTTGAGTGTTGCAAATAAATGTGCATCCCACTTACAGAAGCGAAAAGATTTAAGTATGTAGGGGTGACAGAAAGGGCAACAACATCTTCATATAATGAAACTCTGAATCTCCCGATTGGTGGTAAGATGTTTGCAGATTCAAGTTAACTATCCTATAGGATTCCACTCATGCAGTTCACTATCTTTTGGTTCTTCCAAAAAAAAAAAAGTCTTTTAGGGATTGCAAGATGTCACGTACTAGTACATGTACATGTACCCGACCAAACGGGCAGTACGTACGATTACGAGCACGGATCAGTAGCAACTAGCAGGAGAGAGTCAGCAAGAGAAGACGTCGTCGCCCACGCCCCCCCGCACCCCTGCCACGGCCCGAGGAAGGAGCCTACGAAAGTGGCGCTGCAAACCAAAATCCATCGTCTGCACGTGCACGTCTCGCGCGACGTCGCCGTCCGTTGGTCGGTCGCGCTCGGACCTCACGCGCGCCACCGAGGCAACAGTGTGCGTGCGGGCGTGGTGGGACATAGATAAATAGATAGATGGAGAAAAAAAATGAAATCTTTACTAGAGATAGGTATAAGCATGAAATATATTTTCATCAAATCTTAAAATCTTAAATTCAAAGTCAACTTTATTTAAGAGTAACAAAAGGATAAATTTCTAGTGAATAGTAAGAGGGAACTATTCATATGAAATTGATTTTTTCTCTTAAATGAAATTATGTTGGACTTCAGATTTGGTATCGACCAATTTATAGAACTTTTAGATATGCGTGTTTTTTACTTATTTAATAGTTCTTACTGAATATTTCTCGTAGACAGATAGATAGATATAGATAAACAGACAGATAGATACTCGTAGAAAGTACAACCAGTACAAGGCTACTTGGCCCTTGGCCCTTGTTTAGTTTCCAACTTTTTCGTTTCCCACGGGAGTACATTTCAGAAAATTCTTTTTAAAAAATAAATTTCAGAAAACCTTAGATAATATATATGCTCTATAATAAAGACAATCATAGCGATGTGTTATACATACCCATGGGTACTATGGCTTTCTAATTTTATAAAACCACACTATTACTATTATTTTTTAAATATATAATACTTATAAGTTCTAAAATTATATCTGAAATATATAGCCTTTTTTTAAAGTTTGTCGTATAAATGTTGTAGTATTCTACGTGGATTAATTTTTATTTTGCTACAGTAATAAGATGGATTGATTAACAGTACGGTTTAATAAGAGCTTAGCACCTAAATACTCGTGGTTATGTGATACTACCTCCTTCCCAAATTGATCATCATGTAATATAATTCAAAATTTCTCAAATTGATCATCATATAACTATATGGATACGGATTCCATCGGAATACAATTAATGCAGTATGAAAGAATGTGTGCATGCTAAGGTGTAATTGGTATGGGGTTTTAATTGATGCATGCATTGCGGAAGAATGTGCATGGTGTCTTGATTAATGTGACTTAAATTGTCCTTATTTTTGGTGCATAATCTTATATGATAATCAATTTGAGAAGAAGGGAGTACTACATGTTAAAGTTCATGTGGGTTTTTACAAATTAAACATAAATCATAGTATCCGGGGTTTTGTGTAAATAGCAGCATTTTGGTAGGGTATGCATTCCGTACATGATATGTGCAAACATTGGAGATATTAAATTGAACAGGGTCGTCTCCACTCTCCAACTCTCCATCAGATTCCAACCAAAGAGCATCCACCGCCTCCATTAGGTGTGATCTTGGGTCATCGATGATGATTAAAGATCAAAGACGAAATGTGAAGGGAGCCTTTTATTGCATTAAAAATACTACGTGAAGCGACAAAAGATAGATTAACTTAAACAAAGCACCGCCCAATTAAGACAATCATGTCCCAAACAACTTCGTATAGTATCCCCGCTGGCAGTGGACTCGCTGCTGGTCAATCGCTGTCTTTTAGCTACGAATCCTGGATTTTGTGCATTAGTGCATCTTCAAACCAATGAGCTTTGCCATCGCAAAACTTGTGGCCGTCAATGGATTTCTGCCCTTTGCTAGGTGCCCAGGTAGCTGTACACTACTGTACAAACACCATAAACTCGCATGAAGCATGTTGAGCCCCACCTCTATGCTCTTTTTTTTTTTTGGGTAGTAGTAGCATTTGGTTTCTGTCACGATGTCATTATAAAGTTATATGAGGACATGAGCATGATCCTTTTTGGGGGATCTCGAAGCTTTTCTTTAACCTCTTTGCTCCAATGAGAGAGCAGTAGAGCACAAGATCTGATATACCTTATCCCCGTTTTTAAAACTGACAGCGTTGAACAAGTTATACCAACTTTGACTGTTTTTTTTTTTAAGATAATGAAATAAAATTCTGGTATTTGCTCAACGAGGTATATCTAAATATTACACAAATTCACTCAATAATAATGGCACATCAACAAGTCTTATAAAACACACCTAGATAAACTGAAGCAAACACAAATTAATGATCGCCAACACCTAAATAAACCTCTTAATTGTTGAATCCTATATATGAATCTTCATTTGAAGTTGGCGAAAAACTGCATTACCTTTTACTCAAGTTCGTGACATGCAATTTTTGTTAGCCTGGTATCATCGTCACACATTTATAGTTGAGACCAGAACCGGAGTCAGTACGTTGCCCTGAGAAGAACATGCATATAAGATATAAATGATGATTTGTCAAAAACTATATAATTTCTGCTCAATCATAAAGCCCAACGGATGCTCCTACGAGAATAAGTTTGCTGGTTTTTTTATCAATACCCACAAGTCAATTCCCAATATATGAGATATACTATGTGAAGAATATAAACCGGAGAAATATGTATTGCTCTCCAAAGAAATTTTGCATAATGACACTTCAAGAATAAATGATGGATAGTCTTATTTTTCATATAGAAATAACATCTCATACTACTATTACATTTTTCTCCGAGCCAAATTATTCTTTGTTAATACTATCCTTTAAACATTTATCACATAAAATTTTAATTTTAAAAGGCATCTTCGTAAGTAGCATGAGTTATGCAGAACTATGAAAGTAGTACGATGCAAAACAAAAAGAATGTCCGCAAAAGGCAGATGAATAAGAATAATATAAAATATTTAAGGAATGACATAACGGTATCCGGTCTAGTGGCAAATTTTTTTGGCAAAAGATTTGGCATTTAAGTTTTGCTAGTTCGTATTTAGATGTATGGTAAAGTTTTATCATTTTACTAGTAAAGATAGAGAGAGCACAGCTCCCAACACACTTTTTTGGCAAAATTTGCTACTCTAGACTACCAAATGATAAATGCCAAATTGCCGTGTTTAAATCCATTTTGGTAAAAAATGCTCCAACACAGAAAAACTTTTGTCATTTTAGAGAAACTAAACATGGCCTTAAGTCATACATTCCCGAGTTTTTCTCCATAAAAAACACAAGAACAGAACAACATAAAATATTTTTGAACAAATTTGAGTATTAAAATCAACCTTGTCAACTACTCTTACCGTTTCAAATTATAAATTGTTTTGACTTTTTTTTCTAGTCAAACATTTTTTAAGTTTGTCCAAGTTTATAAAAAATATAATATTATTTTCTAAAAAAACATATTACCATAATATATTGAATGCTATACGTAATAAAACTAATTTAGTGTGGTAGATATTGTTAATTTTTTTCTATAAACAAACCTAAAGACACTAGACTAGAAAAAGATAAACAACTTATAATATAAAACGGAAGGAATAATAAAAAGAGGTGGGAATACTTGTTTGGTGCAATTTTTCATTTTTAATCACTTCATTTAATTTGTTGGTTAAAATAAATTTGTATTTTCTCTGTTTGCACCGCTATACTAATTTCTCTCTTTTTAAATTTGCCGCGATTATTAATTTTCATTCTCTCCTCTGCCATGGATGTACTGAACCGGACGGATAGATTTGATTGGCTACGAGGGACAATTTGGCAACATTAAATAAGGAAAAAAATTGCTGAGATGCAACTTGACATTAATTGAATTATGCACTATCGACTAAAGAAAAGTCTTACCTAATAAAACAGCCAATGCCCGATTGCAGAATAATTGAGTGAGCAAGTATCTACTTGTAAGTGGGAATCTAATTTTACTTCTGTCATATGTGCAGACAAACTATGATGCTCTATTGCCCTCTTGCTTCAAACTAAACTTCGTATGAAAAAGAAAAATCCCTACAGTTAGATCCTACTCATGCCAATAAAGCATGAAGTGACATAGTAAATTTGCATGGTTGATTTGAATAGATCTTGCAATGATTTGAATATAATCCAGTTGCATACCTGTAACCCTTTTGTTCCTCATTGGCAATGTGCCTATGGCTCTTATCCCAATTTTTGCTACCTTTGGGCCTCATACCAGGGAGAAAATGGATAGTGATATGCACTCCATTTCTAATAGAGATTTTCTTTTGAGTGTCAAGTGGCATGGTGGTACTTATTTATCTCACGTCTACTAATAATTGGTCAGACCAATTAAGCTGTCAGTTAATTAAGTACTTCCTCCATTGCAAAAATATTCTGGTGACCCAACACATGAGGATGGGATAAACATTCTGAAGACGAGTGCAAATAGTCAAAAACACAGCCCGAGTTGAGCAACCAACAAGAGTCCACACCTGAATGGACCTGCCCATCATCATAACACAGCCACGAGGCCTGTGCTGATTGGCCGGATCTTTTCTTTTTCATTTCTGAAAAACAAGAATGGTTGAAACTAAAAGAAAAGGCAAAGGAACAAACGCTACGGTCTAAGGAAGGAAGCATCTGGTAAGGTGCAAGAGAGAACACTCGGTAGCAGGTTGCCATTTTCGTATCGTCCCCTCCTCTGATACGGACTCCGTTTTCTGAATAGTCGGTGCTACTTGTCTACATCCACTTGCTCTCATCAGGAATAAAAGGGGCTTTGCCCATAACTTAGGCTGTGTTTAGATCCAAAATTTGGATCCAAACTTCAATCATTTTCCATCACATCAACCTGTCATACACATATAACTTTTCAGTCACATCATCTTCAATTTCAATCAAAATCCAAACTTTGATCCAACTAAACGCAGCCATATCCTCAGGATCTAATCCTGCGCCACCATACGTGGAGTTTACAGATAATTCAGCCTTGATGCAAAGTACTATCCAACAGAGTTGTCACGGTATCATCGTCATCTACTTTTCTGAGATTTTGTATCAAAGTTGCCATTGTATCATCGCCATCTACTTTTGTGCGACCTGGGGATAAAAAGGAGAGAAGGAAGAAATACATATTGTACCTCAACAGGAGAGAGAGCATACTTACGTACGTACATCAGCCGGAGTTGGAACTGCTACCACCTGTTGCTATCAAAAACAGAGAATCATTACTCCAAATGCAAATGATTTCATTTTTATGATGTCAGTAATACTAACAATTAACAGAGGAACAGACTACAGAGCCCACGGCAGGCGCCACAGGGCACATCTGAACAAGCGTGGAGCCCATGTGCTGGACGATGCACACAGCCATTTACCCATTTATTTTTTTCCTGAAAACCATATACACAGCCATTAACTGAAAAGCACATATAAATACCCAAGGAAACAAACAATCAAACAAACAATGTTGTTACAGATGTCATTGTATAGCATGGACGTGTTCCACTGTTGGATGAAAAAGAA
>CM020178.1:40270204-40298672 GCA_009805545.1 Oryza longistaminata
CATGTACCCTTATCTGACCAGTGACCAATAAGTAGTAACCATAGTAAAAATAGTAAAAACTTAAAGCAAAGAAATAATTCTGCATATATTAATATTACCTTTTTGTTGTGCCTATGGAGTATATTAATTCATATATATCAACCAAAGGCCAATCAATGAAAAATAAAAGAACAAAATCCCCTTGACCTTTCTCATAGAGCATCTTAAAGCCAAAAGCCATCTGACAAGGGCCTATAAAAATGCCTTCCATCCTGTGCACCTATCTTCAGCATATCTGTATAAGCTTGTATCATGGCCGTTTTATAGTATGCCTAGCTAAAGAAATCAAATGGTGGATTGCAGTATCACATTAAATCAGAAATTAAGATTTGCTTTTTATTAGGCTAAGAAAAATAAAATATAAACATTTCATGTTCCCAGGAATAATCAATGAAACCAACTTTTCAACTTCAACCGCATCCTTGAGTAGCAAAAATGTTGTATCCTCCATTTTTGTGCAAATTAGCTTTCTTTGCCAGAGGTACAAAAAGAATGGTTTGTTATAACAAGGAAAATTGAACCAAATGGGAGAAAGAATTAAAACCGGCAAATACCCATTATACTGATCAGCTGCACACTGGCTCTTGCCTAGCACCCGTCCGGCCAGCCACCGCCTGATGCATCACCGTCTAACCAGTCATGCATTGATCTAAATTAGACAACAGAAAAAAGGAAGGTAACACACATGAACTGCTATATCACAGAGTACTCATGTTAGATAATCACTTTGTGAATGACTGAACATATATATAATTTATTCATGGATGAAGGCTCACAATAATCTGTGCTCAAGAACTAAAGTACTAAACAAATGAATCTATGTATTCTCAAAAGTGAGTCGATCCCCTTAATCTGATCGAACTTGAACAATTCTCAAACCTGTACAATAAAATTTCTGTATAAAGTAATCTGGAAGAGATTCAGCATGGCAACTACAAGTCTACAATGTTAGTCTGTATGGAGCAACACCAATCACCTTGATAGGATATAGCCTGCAATGATGCACATATGGATCGATAAGAACCGAATCACACCATTAAGAGGAGAGATTTAATATATGTGCATACCCTTCAGCTGAATAAGAAAATCCACACAGAAGACTAATGGGGATTCAGAAGAGTCAATTTGAGTGTCTCACTCGATCTCAGGAGCAGAAGAAATTTTGACTTACAGCTAGAAGTACCTGCGGTCTACTATGCCCCTTGTAACAGCGGCAAGACCGGAGGTGCGACCGAAGGCTGGACCAGCGGAGAGCAATGGAGCAGCGGCGCTGGCGGAAGGCTGGACCACCGGTCGGCGACGGGGCTGTGGCACCAACGAAACCCTAGACCAGCGGGCCCGATTGCGGTGGCGACGACGGAGCCGCCCCGGAGGCAGCGACATCTACGGAGCCCTCGGCCGCTGGTGCGCCGATTGCAACGGCGTGGGGCGACCTGGCTTATAAAGGAGGGAACGCGAACCTCGGCGCTAGTCCGGCGGTGCAGTGGTGCGTCCTCGCTGTTCCGTTGCGAGGATGAGGGAGGTCCGGCATTGCGATGGTGCATCGTCGCTGGCCTGGCGGTGCGGGACGCGTCGGCCCTGGCCCGGCGGTCCGTCGTCGCTGGGCCGTCGCGAGGAGAGGATGAGGGAGGATGCGCGCGGGGAGCGAGGCACGGAGAGAGTAGGCACGCACACTTGGACCAGTCTAGTAATCGGGCTCTACATATGGACCTTTTCACTTTTCAGTCGCCTTTTTGCACTTATATGGCCCTTTTTGAGTTTACGGATTTAAACGTGTAATATTTTTAGAGACCTAGGGCCTGTTCGTATTGATGGCATTTGTACCATACCATTATTTGGTAAAATTGATAATTAAGTGGTTACGTTTAGTTTGTTATCAAATATTAGCAATGTGTATAGAAATTTGGCAACATTATTAAGCCAATCCTACCAAAATTTTGGTAAGGTTCATTTTAGCATCAATCTGAATAGACCCCTAATATCACCCCCACAGATTTTAAGGATCAGTCATGCATTTCACTCTTATAAATTTACTTGGCTGTAGCAAATCTCATGACAAATAAGGTGTACCAGTAATTTTTCAAATCAAGCATAGAAGTTCTAATGTGGAGTAATACATAGTCACCTCTAAAATTGCTTTAGAATGTAGAAATGATACATTTTGATAAAAAAAAAAAAGTTGAATGCAAGTATATTGGAACAGAGGGAGCAGGAGAGATAGAAACATATTTACATATAAGAGATTTTTAATGTGCTTACAGTATAACTACACCACAAGACACAAATTCCCAAATTATTTGCTGCCAAACTAGTAGAGCTACTCCTAAACCTTTCTATCTTAATTATATTGGATATTGGATGATCTCCTTCGATTGTCCCGGCAAAAAGAGCTCCTCCTAAACCAAAGCGCGAGGTACACAAATCATATGCATATCGTGGATGAGATGGGAGCATATAAACAAATGAAGTGCATATGCAACGTTTGAGAAACCTTTTGTACACTGCGTGTATACTTAACTTGCCTGTTGCAGCAAGAAAGGAATTCAGCCTGCTGTAACGCATACAGTTCATAACCATGCATGTTAATTTAATCTCTACAGCCACACCATATTATTGCCCTTTGGGAAGAAGAAAAATTTACCCAACTGTATATATACATGCCAAGAACAACCAACAAAAAGGAAAAACCGATGAACGAATCAACGATTGAGTTGTTCGATCAGCTCAAACCTAATCAATCTTTAATTAATATTGTCTGTTGTATGTATGTACTATACCTGTAGCGCGCATCATCATCATCGATCTCCTAATCGTGCACGATCGATCAACGGGCTGCTTGGAGCTGACTCTCGCCGGCGGCGGCGAACCACCGCCGCGTGACGTCCCGGAGCAGCGTGTCGTTCACCTCGCAGAACTTGGAGGCCCATCCGGCCGGTTGGACCGGGTCGAAGCCCAGGCCGGGCGTCCGGTCCTTTGACTGGAGGTTGACCCGGTGGGTCCAGTCTGCCACGTAGGCGGAGACCCGGCGGCGGAACTTGAGGCGGAACTCGTCCCACGCCTGGAACTTGTAGTGGTTCACCCTCGCCCGCCGATTCCACTCGCCGCGCTTCCCCTCCCGGAGCTCGAAGTGGTGCACCGAGTTCACCAGCGACCTCTCCGCCGCCTCCAGCCGGAGCACCGACTTGTGCCGCTCCACCGCTCGCCGCCGGCACGTGTACCCCTGCGTCACCCCCTCCGGCGGGTGGGCGGTCCTCCCCGACGGCCCGAAGTCCACGCACCCGAGCGACACCTGTCCCACGTCCGGCTTCACGGCGACGATCGACCGGAGCATGGAGCTGGATGGGGAGGCGGCGGTGGCCCAGTTGGGGGAGAAGATGAACTCGTCCACGTCGATGAACGCCATCCACTCGCACGCGTCTCGGTGCACCGCCGCGCTGTGGGAGAAGCCGGCCTCCTGCGTCTTGGGCCACGGCCAGGCCAGCGTGGTGACGTCCATGCCCTCCGCCGTCAGACGCCGCACCTGCTCGTCTAGGTCGTCCTCGCTGCCGTTGTCGTAGAGGATGAAGCGGTCCACGCCCACCGCCGCGTGGTACGACACCCACTCCCGCAGGAACTTGCCCACGTCGCGCACCATGGTGCACGCGCAGATTCTCTTGTGCGTCGCCGGCGGCGATGCTGGAGGCAGGCTGTAGGTCGCCACCGAGGGGATGGGCTCCTCCTCGCCGGCGAGGGCGAGCGTCACGCGTAGCATCGCTGCTGGTGGCGGAGGCGGGCACCGGAACACCTGCTGCGCCGACGTGGCTTAGAATCACAATGATAATAAAGAGTAGGTGACGGACGAGTTGTAGAGGGGTATAGTGGCATCGTTTGATGGGACTTCTAAAAATTATAAAAAATGAAATGCAAGTCTAATTTTTAAAGGTTCGGAATTTCCAAAAAGTAAAAAAACCCAATGATAATCATGTTCGATTTTAAAATCTCAATGACAATAAAGAAGGGAGGCAGCGGACGAGCCGTAGAGGAGTATAATGGCAAAGTCGCTGATGGTTTAGTCGGACTTCTAGAAAGTAAAAATGAACCCAAACGATAATTATGTTCGATTTTTAAAATCTCAATGACAATAAAAAGGAAAAGCAGAGCCGCCGACGGTTGACGGGACTTCTAGAAAATAAAAAATGAATTCCAACAATAGTTGTGTTTGATTTTTAGAATCACAATGATAATAAAGAGTAGGTGACGGACGAGTTGTAGAGGGGTATAGTGGCATCGTTTGATGGGACTTCTAAAAATTATAAAAAATGAAATGCAAGTCTAATTTTTAAAGGTTCGGAATTTCCAAAAAGTAAAAAAACCCAATGATAATCATGTTCGATTTTAAAATCTCAATGACAATAAAGAAGGGAGGCAGCGGACGAGCCGTAGAGGAGTATAATGGCAAAGTCGCTGATGGTTTAGTCGGACTTCTAGAAAGTAAAAATGAACCCAAACGATAATTATGTTCGATTTTTAAAATCTCAATGACAATAAAAAGGAAAAGCAGAGC
Organism: Oryza longistaminata; assembly: GCA_009805545.1. NCBI lineage: Eukaryota > Viridiplantae > Streptophyta > Magnoliopsida > Poales > Poaceae > Oryza > Oryza longistaminata. The sequence goes on from CM020178.1 coordinate 40,274,787, forward strand.
CGCCGACGGTTGACGGGACTTCTAGAAAATAAAAAATGAATTCCAACAATAGTTGTGTTTGATTTTTAGAATCACAATGATAATAAAGAGTAGGTGACGGACGAGTTGTAGAGGGGTATAGTGGCATCGTTTGATGGGACTTCTAAAAATTATAAAAAATGAAATGCAAGTCTAATTTTTAAAGGTTCGGAATTTCCAAAAAGTAAAAAAACCCAATGATAATCATGTTCGATTTTAAAATCTCAATGACAATAAAGAAGGGAGGCAGCGGACGAGCCGTAGAGGAGTATAATGGCAAAGTCGCTGATGGTTTAGTCGGACTTCTAGAAAGTAAAAATGAACCCAAACGATAATTATGTTCGATTTTTAAAATCTCAATGACAATAAAAAGGAAAAGCAGAGCCGCCGACGGTTGACGGGACTTCTAGAAAATAAAAAATGAATTCCAACAATAGTTGTGTTTGATTTTTAGAATCACAATGATAATAAAGAGTAGGTGACGGACGAGTTGTAGAGGGGTATAGTGGCATCGTTTGATGGGACTTCTAAAAATTATAAAAAATGAAATGCAAGTCTAATTTTTAAAGGTTCGGAATTTCCAAAAAGTAAAAAAACCCAATGATAATCATGTTCGATTTTAAAATCTCAATGACAATAAAGAAGGGAGGCAGCGGACGAGCCGTAGAGGAGTATAATGGCAAAGTCGCTGATGGTTTAGTCGGACTTCTAGAAAGTAAAAATGAACCCAAACGATAATTATGTTCGATTTTTAAAATCTTAATGACAATAAAGAGAAGAAACAGTGGACGGGCCGTAGAGGAGTATAATGGCAACGTTTGACGGGACATCTATAAATTATAAAAACGAAACCCATCGTGACAATAAACTCTAAAAACTATAAAATCCAATTTTTAAAGGTTCCAAGAAAAATGAATAGAAATAGTGGTAGATCGAGCAAGCAAATAAAAAAGAAGATGACGTAAGGGTAGCAACTGGTGTGACTTTTAAAACCTATATAGTTAGAAACACGTGAATGATAAGGTTTGGTCTTTTAAAGTCTTAAGACAATGAGATAGCTATTTAATAAATTTTAAGTAAAATCATACTAAAAAAATATATGATTTTGTTTGGGTGCTAGCCGCGCAATTGCGCGGGCCACCCAGCTAGTTTTTACTTATAACTAATTTTTATTAGGGAATATGAGCAACCAAGGACTCCCCTCAAATCTTATGAATAAGGGCATCACCAATGTATATGGCAAAAGTGGTCTATATAGATGGGACCCACATAAATAAACTTTTAACTATATCAATCCTCACAATGTATATGGATACAATGTGACATTAGGAGAAGAGAGAGAAGTAGAGATAGATAATATTATTTATGTCATATGGGTAGTCCATATGCATATGGATACCTTTTTCTATTTTCTTTATATGGACTAGTTGCACAATGTTAGTAGATGGCTGAATGGAATAGTTTATTCCCTATGGACTACTTTTGTAGTACATTGTGGATGCCCTAAAAAAATTAAAAATATAGGAAATACTGTTTGGATGGAGCACATGAAAAACATATGAATCGAAATGAAGAATTTTGTTTCAAGAGGTTGATCCTCATATTAAAAATCTTTCAAAAATTCTTATGATTTGAGATAATCCTAGGGAACTTTGGAAGAAATTGCTAGAAAAATTGTATGTTCCAAACGATATTTTTAAAGTTCTAAACGAGCCCTAAATATTTCCCTTCGCCCCAATCAGCAAAATCTTATACGGAGTAGTATTCTGTTTGTACAATAGAAGTAGAACGTATCACCGAACCTCCACTGGACTGGTAACTGGCAAAGTAGGCAATTAACCAGCTGAGCTGTTTAGTCGTCAGTGTTGTCATCCTTTGTTGCTTATCATTATACTGCAATATTCCATTGATAGAAGAACTAAGAGCATTATGCTTTCAAATAGAAGAACTAACATCAAGGATTTCTACACAAAGCTGATGCCTACGATGAGATATATACTGCTATTTGAGACTTCCAGAGTCAAACATTTGGGCTACCTGAACTGAATTCCGTCTGTTATTTGAAGCTCTGGGAGGCCAATACTTCCTATGTCTAAGTAGTCAAGTTATTTATATTTACTTGATGAAAAATAGCTCCCCTGCTTTCCCCAGTGAGCTTGTGGCAGGTGAAATTAGTAAGGTTTTCGTGTGAGTTTATCTTTATACTTGTAGCACTGCATATATATCTCAAATTATTGATTATCAGTGCACATGTTCAGAAACTTCGGATTGTGGTCGTGACCCTGCTCTGCAACGACAATGTGCTTTCTGCTGAAAACGATAAGCACGAACTTGGCAGGCCAAAAATACTATCCAAAACTACCAATCAGCTGGTCGTCACGTGAATCCACATTACCCGGTTCATTTGATTGCATGAATCAAAATGTTTCTTTGTCTGGTTGGATAGAGTACGAAGAACGAAAGCAGCAAACGAGCCCGCACTATTCGTTCGGATGATTGTCTATTCCTCTGTCCAGGAGAGAACGGAGTATTAATTAGCTCAATAGGCCCATGCGTTAAAGTTATTAATCGTCGGATTAGCTCAAATATTTGGTCTTTTCCGGTAGTGCGTGAGTAGCAAGATTGCATGACGGTTGTTTGATCATCAAACAGTTTTGAGCTTGTCCATTTCACTGGCTGAACTCGCTGCAAAATGTCCCTTTCTTTCTCTGTTCATGCTAAATGCCATTTTTTAAAAAAAAATTGCCATACTGCTGATTAGTTACAGAGCAATCCTAACATTACACTTCTTAATTCTTGCATCTAATTTTCTTTAGACATCAGAAAAGGATAATAACATCCAGTGATTCCGGAAAGAATCCTTTCGTCCTTTTGTACTGTCTACCTACTGGCCACTCTGCAAACTGCCATTGTTGAACACTGCAAACACAATGGCATGATGGCATCAACCAGTCAACTCTTACGGAGTGAAGCAGTTTGACAATCACAAGAATAATTGGCCATCGCATCTCGTGATTGGTACTGGCGCGTGATAAGTGGAAGCTGCGCTCAAACCGAAGACCAAAGCTCGCGGACGTCAACGGTCAACCACTGCCGACACTATAGGCCACCATCTTGTGCATAGCATGCGTTGATTGGCCAATATCATATTGGCAATGGCATGCTTCGATGATAGGTCCCAAGCACCCACCACACATTTTCTTCTTATCTTGTTGCCCACTTGTTCTGTTCTTGCCCGGTCAACTTGCGACGGCGAGCAGACCTAACAAATGATGAAATCGCGGAACGCACGTCGCAGCGGCGTCACTGGCTCACTGCTACCAGTATTCACACCTAGTTGAATTCGGCTATAAATACACAAGAACCTTGCGGTTGCGGATTAGAAGCAAGAATTCGATCGAGAATCACCATGATGACAAGCAGAATGTTTTCGGCAATGCAGATGCTGATCATGGTGGTGGTGGCATTGGCCGGGCTAGCCGCCGGAGCGCGCGCCGGCGACATCGCGATCTACTGGGGCCAGAACGGCAACGAGGGCACGCTGGCGCAGACGTGCGCGACCGGTAATTACAGGTTCGTCATCGTGGCCTTCCTGCCCGTGTTCGGCAAGGGCCAGACGCCGGTGCTGAACCTTGCCGGCCACTGCGACCCGGCGTCGAACGGCTGCACCGGCGTGGGCGCCGACATCAAGTCGTGCCAGAGCCTCGGCATCAAGGTCATGTTCTCCATCGGCGGCGGCGTCGGCAACTACGGCCTGTCCTCCCGCGACGACGCCAAGCAGGTCGCGGCGTACCTGTGGAACAACTACCTCGGCGGCACGTCGCCGTCGAGGCCGCTCGGCGACGCCGTCATGGACGGCATCGACTTCGACATCGAGAGCGGCGGGGGCATGTACTGGGACGACCTGGCCAGGTACCTCAAGGCGTACTCGCGGCAGGGGAGCAGCAAGAAGCCGGTGTACCTGACGGCGGCGCCGCAGTGCCCCTTCCCGGACGCGTCGCTCGGCGTCGCGCTCAGCACCGGCCTGTTCGACTACGTTTGGGTGCAGTTCTACAACAACCCGCCGTGCCAGTACAGCTCGGCCAACGGCGTGCGCAACCTGGCGAGCGCGTGGAAGCAGTGGACGTCGATCCCGGCGGGGCGGGTGTTCCTCGGCCTGCCGGCGGCGCCGGAGGCCGCCGGCAGCGGGTTCGTGGAGACGAGCGACCTGGTGTCGAAGGTGCTCCCCGTGGTGAAGAAGTCACCAAAGTACGGAGGGATCATGCTGTGGTCGCGGTACTACGATGGGCTCACGCGGTACAGCGACAAGGTGAAGTCCAGCGTTTGAGCTAGCCAGGGTAAGCTCATGTCAGGTCGGCGTTCGCGTAGAATCACACGCGCCGCGCGTTCCCTGCAAGATGGAGTAGTTTCTACACATTTCAGAACAAAGCAAACACGTACAATAACTCAATAAGATGGCCGGCTTGTAACTCATTTAGAAGCAGAAAAAAATGTGAGAAATTTACGTGTTTGGTGTGTTCTACAGTTCGAGATCTGCCGATTCTGTTTTAGCATGTGGCATTTGTGGCTGCTTGCTTGACGAAACCTCTCTCCCGTGTCTTTTCTGCATACAGAGGGGAGGTTCACTGGACTGGGATGTATGCCAACACGCACCACCACCTAAAAAATCATGGCCATGATCAAACGAGAAAAAACGAAGACGGAGCACGGGGTTACGACAATCACGTACCACTACTAGTTCGTTTCTCAGGGCATCTAGAACGGTCATATGTAGGCTTCAGTGGTCACCTCATTTGGAATTTCTGTTGATCTCAACATCAAATGGCTGGACATTTCAGGGTTCTCTACTACTCCCTCCGTCCCAAAATGTAGCTATTTCTAGCACAGTGTCTTGTCCCAAAATGAAGCTATTTCTTCACCTACCTTCTTCACCTACTTTCTCTTTTCAACCAATCACACACTTACTCCAATCATTCTCACCTACTTTCTTAATACCCGTGCCAACCTCAAAAATGACTTCATTTTGGGACGGAGGAAGTAGGTTGCTATACTGTGTGTTCCATCAATTTGGCAGACAGAAAACGAGATTGTCTAGGCCAGGAGCCCACTCGGATTATGCCGGTTCGGCCCAACTTCTACATCGGGTCGTACACCCTCAGCTTCCGAGGGGACGCGACGAGATGCCAGACGGCGCGATGAGTTAGCGCCTGGCACTTTCCCCAGCGGCTCGTGCGCACGACATCGACACCTGTATTATACGGGCATCGATCCCATGTTCCCGAAGTATTCTGATCATGCGGCTATCCTAGTACTCTCGAGCACCTTCTTCTCTCTAGTCTCTACCGATGGCCGTTTCCCCCGGACAGCAGCCACGTTCTATGTAGTATCCACCACGGCGAGGTTGCTACTGGTGCAGCTCAAACCGAGCCGAGGGACACACGACTATTAACACCTACTGCGCGTGTGTTCTGCTCAAACCGTGGACTGCCTTTGATCGATCTTCTGCTTAACTTCTTTCTACTTTTTTGGTAGCCATCCGTTATCTCGACACAGCTCCGAAAGGTTCGGCGAGATCGATGGCAACCATGCCTGCTCCTGTAGCGACATGCTTCGTCCCTGCCGCGTCGGGCGTCAGGTGCAGGGCGTTCTCCACGCCGATCACCAAGAACGCGCGGTGCGTCGTCGCTGATCCCCGGAAGCTGCTGCGGCGTCCGGGGAACCTGCAGGTAACGTCGGGCAGCGCGCGGATCTCGGGCAGGTTCAGGGCGTCCGCGGCGGCCGTGCACAAGGTGAAGCTCATCGGGCCGGACGGCGCGGAGAGCGAGCTCGAGGTGCCCGAGGACACCTACGTCCTCGACGCCGCCGAGGAGGCCGGCCTGGAGCTGCCTTACTCGTGCCGGGCCGGCTCGTGCTCCACGTGCGCCGGCAAGCTGGCCTCCGGCGAGGTCGACCAGTCGGACGGGTCGTTCCTGGCCGACGAGCAGATCGAGCAGGGGTACGTGCTCACGTGCATCTCGTACCCCAAGTCGGACTGCGTCATCTACACCCACAAGGAAGAGGAGGTGCACTAGATAGAGTCCATGTCGATCGCGGGTCGTGATTCCTGATCCTGATGTAAATCAAAATGTTGTTGTTCCAATATGGCACGTTATGTGGAAGTCTGTGAACTACTAGTAGGTTGTATTGTGATATGCAATGGTCCTTCGCTTAATTTTGGATTGATCAGTGTTTGGTGTCCTTCTGGAGATGGATGCATTGCCAGTTTGCCACAAAGCAAAGTTGAGAAATGCTTGCGCAGTTGCGCATGGTTCAGATCAATTACGACGCAGCCGTATGGCTCCTGGTTCTGTAAAAACGTCCGTCAGGCGCCCTAATGTGATTATGTGATACAGGAATTGCCGGCGGAATAAGTTCACTATCGGTCACTTATCGTGATGTACACTTCAAATTTTGTCACTAAACCATAATACCAAATATAACACGGTCCTCGCCTGACAAAATCAGCTAGTTTCGTTCGACGTGACAAGTTGACTAGAGTCAACCACGCTGAGTCAAGGTGTGACCCACCCCACATGTCAGGCCCCTTATCTCTTTCTTCCTCCCCTTGTTCCATCTTTCTAGGGTGACAGGTGGTGAGGAGAAGGCCAGCGGCTAGTGAGGAGAAGGGCGGTGGCTAGTGGGAGATAAGCTAGTTTGGCTCGACGAAGGAAGGACGCCAGCGATGCAACTCTGCAGACGACGGTGACGTGTGCTTTCTGCAAAGCCAACGAAGAGGAAGAGCACCAAGGGCACACCGATGAAGACGGTCAAGATGAGCCCGCAACTGGTGAGGTCTGTGGTAAGGAGGTACATATGGTCACAACAAGTGTGTTGATTGCGACGAAGCACCAGCTGTCCTCCTCCTCCTCCCCTCTTCCCACCAGCCTCCCCCTCACACGAGAAGGTATAGTTGTTGCCAAAGAAGCACTGCACCCACACCGCCATCACGAGCCCCAACCACCTCCCTCACAGCGTTGGCAGCGAGCATGATGGAGAGCGTCGGTGCGAACCACACCATGAAGGTGAGTATTTGCGGCAACGGCTATGGCGGACTGATCCGGTCAGAGATCTTGCACACGAATGCCATTAGAATAGCGTTGGCCTACTCCTTTGACAGCGTGTGGTGGTGGATTTGGAGGCAAATGGACCCATAGATAGACTGAGCAAAAAAAGCATGGCAGTCCGCGCGTGCTCCTTCTGCCACCTGACGGAGCGAAAGAACGCAAGCATGTCGGCGATCTATGTTTATGGGATCTGAGATGCACTTGATAGTGCAGTTGCAATGGGTGTGTAGTTTTAACCCCGAGGCGACGAGGCCCCGTGTTCAATCCCCAACACGTTCACATTTTCTTCTTAACAAATGTTTGGAGGGACGTTCCCCTCCAAATCTTGTTTTTTAGGGCCCATTTGATTTGGAGGAAAAACATACGAATTTTGGAGGATTCCAATCCTATAGAAAAATTTCCTATGAAGCATTTTTAAACAAATGATTGAATCATATCCTAACGTTTGAAATTCCTATGGAATGGACAATCCTATAGATGTTTTAGAGGAAATTTAGCAAGAGCTCTAACCTCTTGAAAACTTTCCTTTGAGTCTATCTCTCATATCCGATTCCTGCGTTTTGCAATCCTCTGTTTTTCACTTACATTCCTATTAGAATTCTACGTTTTTTCTATTCCTCTATTTTTTTTTTCATTCCTATAATTCCAAGGGGCCCTTAATGTTTGTGGGATCAAAGGATCAAAGTGAATTTATTCCATTCCGGGCCGACTCGTCTGGATAGTTCTTAGTATGGTCCATCTATGTTTATGCGCTAGAATTTTAGTTTGGATCGTTGGCCAATAAACATGGATGGGCCTGGCAATGATGTTCGAGACCAGTAAAAGCTCGGCCCAACTAAGCAACCCTTTTCTCATCGAAGAAGAAACCTTCAAGTTTATTACACCGCTCCCAAATCCCAACCCTTTACTTTACTGCATTACTTACTACTTAAGAGCAAAACTGGAAACTTTTGCTAGCAACATATCAACACCATTTCAGCTGATGGAAGACAGAGCTACAAACAGTCTGTTCAACATCTAGCTTTATACTACTGGAATATCTCACAGCACCCATATTTTATACTACCGTTCAATAGAAAAGGCTTGATGTCATCTCGCTAATCCTATACTAACAGCTACTAGCTCCTATACGTATCAATTGGTCGGTACGCTAAGGGAGCTACTATCTTTGACAGGTTAGCTACATAACCATGATTGGGATCATAGGATGCTCACATGATTGAGCTAGAAACTTCTATCGGTCCAGAAGAGTGAATGAATTTTGTAACCAAACCATATCCCTACATATATTCTATTTAACCTCTGATAGCATCGTTGCAAAAAAATAATAGTAATAAATTCTGATTGTGCCTTCGAGCATCAACGGATTAGACAGCCGACTTACCACGTCAGGAAGTCAACAAATCTACAAAAGGTGGGCAGGTAAAATCGCACGAACCAGTCCGTGAAAGCTAAGTTTACACATCGATTAACTGCGCGCACATATTATCATCCCTATTACGGTACTTCTTCTGTCAGTTCCGTGTCCATGTGTGATGACCCCTCCTCGTGCTGCTGGAAGAGGAAAGAGAGGAGATTTCTTTTGGTCTCCACGCGCACGTTTATCGAACCGTTAAACGGTTATTTCTTTAAAATAAATTATATGATAATTGTTTTAAATAAACATTAATTTATTTTTATATTAAAACCATAAAATATTATATCTTAATTATTAATCTTAGCTATTAATACTTAATTAATTATATATTAGCGACTCACCTCGTTTTACATATCTACTCTATCGTCTTTAATTATTAATCTTAGCTATTAATACTTAATTAATTATATATTATCGACTCACCTCGTTTTACATATCTGCTCTATCGTCTTATTTCTTTCAGCTTCATCGGTTAGCCTAATAAGTCAGAGAAAAACTAAAATTTAATTGACTTGATTTTGGAGTTGTTTAAGATATTTCGAACGTTTTTTTAATATTGACTTTTAAGTTACTACAGATAAATATATAAAAATTTTATCTATAAATTAACTTTTATTTTTAGATAAGCCATTTTAGCTCATTAAGAAATACTTCCACCGTTTTACAATGTAAGTCATTCTAGCATTTTCCACATTTATATTGATGTTAATGAATCTAGATAGATATATATATCTAAATTCATTAACATCAATATAAATATATAAAATGATAAAATGATTGTGAAACGAATGAAGTATGACTAACCGTAACCGATGAGACTCTTCTTATCTCAAACACTCCCACCTGTCCAGCGGGGTTCACGTGCCAGGGACAGTGAGGCCGGTCAAAATCGCTGTCCGTCCGGCCTTCCATGTTTCTACGCATATGCATGAAGGCCCATGGGCTGCCGAGGTGACGTGGATCCGTTCATCGGTGGGCCATCCTCGAGTCGTGTACAGCGTGCGTCCGCGGCCGACTTCGAATAGTTGCGTCGACAAGTCGCGCCACCGGCGTACCGCACCGGCGGCTGTCGGCCTCCGCGCACGTGCCGGCCGGCAGCGCTCGCCGGCCCTTCCTGAACACGCAATACTCGGGCATGCCGCCGTCAATTTTCGGTCAAGGCCTAATTAATATGCTTGTCTTCGTCCTAATCTTATCCAGGAGACCTGGACTACCCGAGCTCCATCATTTACTTTTTAACTTATTTTTTTATCAAACGACAGATGCATACCTACACACATCACTATACACGCAAAACATTAAAAAATTATTATATATTGATTTTAAAGTTTTCTTCGTCGTGTTTATTTTTACACTTATTTACATATATATAAAAATATTTTAATAGATGAATTTTGATTGTTTTTGTATTTTTCGATGGCTTATCAGCCGTACATCGATGAGGCTGATAGGCTAATGGCTCCGTTTTCAGATTGCTCTGTTATGTGATTCATTTGACTTTACGCATGCACTAGCTGCTGCATGCATGATGCATGCCGTATTTGAGTTTGGTGCCAGGCGAGGCTGCATGCGCACCACCGTTTGTGTTGTTACACACTTGATTCACACCGCAAGGTTTAGCAGCGATATTTTAGTAGCTAGCGGAAGAGTTGCTAGAACTGGGTATGGAATGAAAAGGGGACATACAGCTAGCTTTGCTTGGGTTGTCATATCACCTGGATCATTACATTACAGGGATGGTTTTGACCTATGGTTAGCACACCATCAGCAAAACGGACAGTCGTGTACAGCAAGGAAAGCAAACTTAAAAAGTGCCACCACTTTACGTTTGAAGTCCAACGATCGATGATAGAGAATTTTTAGAGATATGTAAACAGGGAACGTAAGAGGGGGGACAAGGATTTTCTATACCTAGGAACCAAACGAGGTTTGTGCATGGAAATTGTTCTAAATCTCGAAAGGATGTTTTTTCGTTTACATGACACTGAAATGATTATAGAAAAAAACTGAAAAGATTCAACAAGGTAGATTATTATATGATAGATCACTCAAATTTAACATCTACATGTCGTAACGAAAAAATAACCGAGAATATACATAAAGTAATTGTATTTTTTTCAATTTGTAAAAGTTTAATTTTAACTTGCATTTTGTGTAGCGATATATCATGTGTTAATACAGCTGAACAATTTTTTTTAAAAAAGTTATAACTATTTAAGTGACGTGTAAACAATAGGAGGACCCCCTCGAGAGTTTAGAATCTACTTTAGTTGACGCAGATACATGATGCATTGTTGTCCTAGCTACTACTAGTATGCTACCGTAGCAAGTAGCAACACGCAGTTGTAAAAATTAAATATATGTCATCTTTCGTTCATACCGGTACTATATTCTAACGTAATCCTAAAGTATGTTACTCCATCATTTTATACCCTTTTATATTATAAGTCTTTAAGTTAGATTTTTTAAAGTTTGATTAAGCTTATGAAAAAATATAATAATATTTTTAATACAAAACAAATATATTATCAAAATATATTTAACTTTAAATTTAATTAAACTAATTTGGTGTTATCGATGTTACTAAGTTTTTTAAATATTTGATCAAATATAAAGAATTTTGACTAAAAAGTCAAATAATTTATAACATAAAATGAAGAGAGTACTTAATTACAAACGTCATTGTACATTCTCCCAAGTCGGTAACTAGTTCCTCTGCAATTGAGATCATCTGCAGTACTTCTCACTGACATCCTATCAAGATGTGGAAACACCCAAAGGGGAGGTCGAAAGATGAACGGGCATCACAGAAAGCGCGGCAATGTTAGGAATGTTTGACTGAACAGGAAACAGAGAACATTTTAGCCGCGGCGGCCTTTGCATCGCTTTTGTACTCGCGTTTCTGAAAGTGTCACAGTAGCAGCACAGAAACATCTCATTCCGTCATAGTAGTTGCACAGAGACATCTCATTTTGTCACTGACAAACAAGAAAGGCTTTGATCGGTGTGATCATCTCACTTTGTTTTTGCTCACCTTCTCGCTTGCAGATGACGTCTGGGATGGGGGTGGTTGTCCTACTCGGCGCATTATTCCTCTGAGCTTCCTCCACACGTACTCCTACCACGCAGCAGAGAAAGAAAGTCCCACGACTGAACGAATGATTGGGGGTGGTTCACTTCTGACTAACGCATCCAGCAGTCTCTGAGTTGTCATTTCATTCAGAGCCGGCCGATTGCATGTGTTCGTCCTGACAGCAAGGTAACTAACCGAAGCTCATCTCTGCACCCTCCAATACCTGATATACGGCAATTTGTTACTACTGCCAGATTGTGTGCTTAGAAAGTCCATCAAGTACCAAACAACTTATTGAAAACTGCAACGGAATCCTCAGGTTTAGCTCCATGCGGGTAGGTGACCGGTCACTGGCACGCGTGGCCGACTCGGCGCTTTGGCCGGTAGCCGCTTGTGCGCCATGTGAAATAATGGCGAGTTAGCGTATCCTCCCGGGTCGCGTGTCATGGATGATGGGCTACTGTTTGTTCGGTGCATCATATAGCCGCGCCATTGCTGCAGGTCCCTTCAGGCTTTGAGAGCTCCTTCCAAACCAACGGCAACCAGCCACTGTCGAGAACCATCGAAATCTTTCCTCGAGTCACCACCATTGCTGCTACAATCCAACGAGAGTAGGGACGTTTTCAGATAGAGCAGTGTTGTCCCTGTCTGCGACTGCAGCAACACGCTTGGATCAGCAACTTGCTGATCACTACTCGCTAACGAAGGAAGTAGTTTTGAGAGGTCAATTAAGACAACTAATCTGATGCCAAAAAAAAAAAAAAAACGTATCATGTAGCTGAGCCTGTATCGTCATGTTAGTAATCATCGCGTAAACGTGGAGGCGCTTCCTCGAAAGAGGACGTACAAGTGGATCGTGGAATATCTACGCCTTTGTCTGCTACTTTTATTCTAAAGTCATACTCTCTTCCATGTAGCATTGTTCGATTGCTGGCTAGGAGACTTTATTCCCGATATCAGAAATGTGTAGCTAATATACCATCTATTACCAACCAGTCTTCAGAAAAAAGAAGAAAAAAAATCTGGCTGCCTACCCTATCCCTGTCCCTGTAGTGGTATATTTTTTTCCTGTTTGGCATCTAGATGAAAGTTTTTATACTACCTCACTAGAGCAAGATTACAAGAAGCATGCGTTCATGCTTGTCCAGACTCCAGAGAGAATGCATTATGCAATTTTCACTTCTAAGTTCTATAGCTTCTATCAACTCATTATGCTTGTTTTATGATGCAGGAGACTGAGAATTTATACTAGTTCTGAATGGACATCGAGATCTTTACTATAGTCGCACTAACTGCGGAGGAGGAAGCTGTTAGATAAACCTGGTGTACTAGCTAGCTTGACCATGTCCTTGTTATTGCTAATCGGTCAGTCACGTCACTTTGAAAGAACTGAAGGCTCTCAATTCTGGACGAAGTGGCTGTAACTGTCTTTAAGCAACGGCAAGTTCATGATTAGGCTCATAGAATTCATTTTGCTACATTTCGTTTTCTGTTTTATTGGTGGGGTTACTGTATCTATTCATCTAGATTCGTAGCAGATTTTACACGGAATTATAGCTACAGATGAAGTATATGTGGTGTGTCATTTGTTACATTTAAATACAGAGATACGATTTTTTGTCTGAACGAACACGGCTCAACGTGGTACAGAATGATCTGTGACTGTCTTAGCTGGAGCTGCTTGGCTCTGTTTCATACTTTCATACTCTACCGAAGTACCAATAGTTCTAAAAAAAACACTATACCAGTCATCAGAAAATGAAAATTCGGAGCTCAGATTTGAAGTTGCTCGGTCCAAAGAAATGAGAAGTGTGTAACTGTGTTTAGAGTGAAAAAGGAGCTTACCTGGCCCAAAAACTATGGCGCTTGGGAGCTTGGAATAAGTTCACTTGAGGTCCCTTAATTTGTCACCGAGTATGAAATTCGTCCCTAACCGAAATACCACTGCAATATTTTTGTTTTAACCAAACAATCACTTACATACGGATCCAACAGTTTTTCATGACTTTATGTGCCACGTCAGCCTAAACCACCATCCCAACTGCCTTGGGGCCTTCTTTGCACTGATTTTGAAAGTTGAGGGATGCGTCGAATCTGGTATTGCGGTTCACGGATGAATTTTAGACTCGGTGACAAATTGAGGGACTTAATGTGAACTTATTGCTAGGAGCTTTACGCATGCAATGCAACATAAGGCGCAAAGCCCATAAACATCAAATGGGCCAGGCTGATGCCCGCAACCACCCGCGGCCGTCGGCCGAAGTTCGCAACGTCACATTTCGTGTGAGCAGTGCTCACTCGACGAGCGCAAGTGCGCAACAGTGGCGAAAGCAACGCGGCAACACCCGCAGAAGCACGCGGCGCTGGAGCGTTTCACCGGCGGTGGCGATGCGACAGGTGAAGAACATTGTGACATTGGTTTTCTTTTCTTCTTCTTCTTTTTTTGATACATCTGCAACTGCAAGTCAGCCAAATCTACCGGCTGATCACACGCTTTTTTTAGATGCCCATACATGGCCGGGACTCTGATGAGAGAATGGCACAAGCAGCCGCGCTAGTACGCTACAACTACAAGCGTCCACACTCCGCAGCACGCAAGATCGTCACACATGCTCAACAGTATGGCAGGCACGATCACGGAAAGGAGTGTGGAGGGGCACGAGCACGAATGGAGCAGCGCATTGTGCGCTTCCAGTTATTCATTTCCTGGGTTATGTACAGTACAACGGCGATCATTGGCCACAGCACGCAAACACTCCCGATCCCCAAGTGCAAAACTCCAAAACAGCAAAAAAACACCACCGGTAAATTTCAAGACTGCCCATTTCGAGGCGATTTCACCAATCACCATCCGCGGATGGCATAATCCCGCGCCCATCCTCGTCGGCTCGTCGCTGAATCTGATGGATACAACTCGACACGGCTTTGGCTTCACCTCACCTATCGGCGACCGCGCCCGAAACCTACGCAAGGTCACTTACAGCAGGGCCCCACCATCGTATCCAACCAGCATCTACTGCTTCTCCCGCCTCTGCTGCAACCTAACTTACCTGTCGTGGGGCCCACTGTTCAGTGTCGTAGGCTCGTAGCGCTCGACCTCCTGCTTCTTCTCGTCGTCGTCGGCGGCGGCGTCGTTCTCCTGCTGCTGCTCCTCCTCGCCGGCGGCCTCGCCGCCGCTATTGCCTCCTCTACCCATGAGGCGGTTCGTCTCCCGGACTTGAACCTCCGCATTGCCGCGATGCCGGCCTGCTTGTCGTCGTCCCCGTCGTGGTGGTCTTCATCCAACGCCACCTTCTTCCTGGCGTGTCGTCGTCCTCCTCCTTGGCAAGAGCAGCCGCCGCCGCAGAGGAGCACGGCCACCAACCCGCGCCACCATCTCCGGCCCGGCTGCGGCGTATCTCTCCCGGTCGGACAGCACCTTGCCAATGCAGGACACCTTCGGCGACCGAGGCTCCTCCTCGCCGTCGCCCCTGCGGCTGCTGCCTCCGCGGCTGCCCGAGCGCTTGTCGGGCAAGATCCGGCCCTGCGACGGGCGGCGCCGGGTGACGCCGGGCGGATGCTCGCGGGGAGGCCGAAGACGTGGCGGCGGCGGCGGGGGGCGCCGCGATTGCGCGTGGAGTTGGAGCGCGATTTGGCCGGGAGGGGTTGGAGGAGGCGCCGGCCGCCGACTTGGGGTTGGTGCTGCCCTTGGTGGAGTCGTCCCGGTCGTATATCGGGTCAGCTCCGAGAAGGCCACCTCGTCGCCGATGGGATGGTTATCGACTCCGGCGGGAAGTCGGGGTCCGGCGGCGGCTGCGGCTGCGGCATCCGCGGCGGCGACGCGTTCCCCGCATCTCCCCCGCCGCGATGACCGTCTCGCACGACACCTTCCTGTCGCCCGCTCCGGCGCCCGCCACGCCGCACACCAAGCTCTCCAGGTCAACCTGTGGCATTACTGCCACTCCCCCACTAGCCACGCAGCTCTGAACAACTGAGCAGAGAGTGAGCAAGAGATTGGAGCTCGAGCTAGGAGTAGAGACTGAGAGAGAGTGTGAGAGGTGTATGACACACGCTTGCCTTAAAAATTCATGAGAGGAGTAGATGGAGCTGAGGCTGCATCAGCTGCGTTCAGAGGCTGTCGTAACCCTACAAATAAATGAAGGTGCAGAAAAATGCCCGCCTCTGAATCGAAACGAACTCCAAAAACGGATCTCGACTATTTGTCTCCCTAAAACATCAGTCTAACCGAGTTGAAACTGACTAATTACTGTGGTTTAGAGAAAACTGACAATGTCAATACCCTAGTAATGCAGCTGCCACGAGGTGATATCTGTAAAAATACCCTCCGTATGTTTCGTTTTCTGAGGTTAACACCATGATCTTGTGGTTAGATCCTTGTAGATCAGTTACTAATTTATTCGGAAGGGTTAACGGTGAGGCAGAGAGTAGTGGCCAGAGCGATTTTCATGCCGATCTGGAGTCCTCCGACAAAGCCCATTTTCCCCAGTGGCCCTCCCAATTAATAAGCATAGTCTTTTCATTTCAGCGTGGAATGCCCAGTGATCCCCCTCAGACCGATCTGTCTTTTAGTTACTATCAAGCAGTGACCACCAAAATGCGATAATCACACTACCACAGTAGCTTAACAGTTTTCCAAATAAATAACAGTTGTGCCTGCAGATCAGCCTGGCGACACCTGTATATTCAGTTAAAAGAGAAAATGCACTTCAGCACATGTAACCAAGGTCTAAGGTCAGAGCACTTGGATCAATCACAATGACACTACGAAATAGGTTAAACCTCTTCCCAAAACAATGCAACATCTAGTATAATTTTTACCGGGATCAGAGGTACGATTCAAGGAGCAAATCTGCAGTGAATAAGTGGAAGTTCATGAACCGGAATGAGAGGGTCTTGGTAAAAGGAATCAAAGGGCCAGTTCTTGGCACAAGGTTTCTGCTCGACGCCACATGGCCGTGTCGGGCAGAGTAGCAGAAGGGCATCAGCGGGGCACCTACCCAGTGTGTACTATTTTGTTGCCTTTGCTGCAGATGGAGCTCCAGTGGCATCAGTCGTTGGTGAGCTGTGCAAGGACCATGTCTTGGCTTCCAAACCTGCTGCTCTCTCCGACTCTCTCTCGCTCCTCCTCAAGCTCCCAGACTTTAGCAGACTGAATGACCCTAGGCAGACCTATCAGCTGCTCTGAAAGTCTGAATCACGCAGTTGATTTTAGAGTTTGTGGCACAAATAAATGAAAACGGTCAGCACTCTGATAGTCGGAGTAGCTTATGGAATGGAGAATCCCAGTATTTATAACAGCAGAGAATGAGAGAAGAAAGATATAGCATGCATTTACATTTTTCCTTGCAAAAAGAAAAACGATCTGCATCTGGTCGACATTCCAAACGAGTCCAACCTTGGTCAACAGCCCCACAAGCTCCTATGGGGTCGGAATTATTGTACTCCCATAACAGAATCACATTTCGAAACAGTGTCGAGAGGGACGATAAGCTGAATTAAGATCAAGTCCCAGACATGATAAATTAGGAAATAAATATCCTAGCTGAGTGGGCCTCCTATGCAAGAGCTTAACCCAGACAGCTCCCTGAATGTTTGTGGTCTGATGATATTGCCACAACAGGGAATCCAACTCCAAGCAAGGATTGTGAACGGGAGAATCAAAGTACACCTTATATTATAAGGTGTTTTGGTTACAAAGCTCGTGGCAAATACAGGGCTACTGGCATTTTGACTGTACAGTAATGGTCTCTACCATCTAGTACAGACAAATTTGTCTTCAATGCATTGCAGCAATGACAAACAATAATGGATGGAGCAAACTATAAAACAAAAAATGGGCATGCCAAACTGCTAATTAGCAATAACTTGATTTGAAATTTTAGGCACCAGGTAACTCATGAATCTCAAGACAGTTTATAATCACCGAATCACAAAGGTTAGCGTTTGAAACAAATTATTCAGCAGATTACTCCCACGGATTGTCTACTTGATCACAGGGATAAATTAAACATTTTATGAAATAAACTGAACAGATAGCTTAGAAGTGTGGCCGTGGAGCAAATAACCCACAGCAATAATCCAGTGGATAAGCTAAAAAGAACAGGGCAAGCTAAACGTGCTATGTTAAGGGAAAGGGAAGTACAAAGCTTGATAATTTCTCAGGCACAACAATGAATACCAAAACTTTGATGCCGGCATCAAATAACCGAATGAAACTATTCTCTAGTTCACAGTTTTAGGTTCAGGCATCCAGAAATCATCCCAACGTTAAGGGCTTAAGGCCGATGCAAACACATTGGGTGTGCTTATTCTGTCCATTTATCCAGGGGACCATATATTGTTCCCCTCCAAATCCAATCGGACCATGTGAAAGAAATCGCATCATACCAAGTTTGTTTAGGTTTCTCTATCGAATTCCCCACAAGGTCTGCAATGATGATGCTTCAACACAAGATCCGATTAGATCAACATATTGTTATCTGGTGATCACAGTAATCTGGAGGGCAAAAGTGCATATCAGTAGCTCAGCACTGCAAAATGTGAGAAATACATGAACTCTTATGCTTTCAATTAAAGCTGGGCGGGTGACCGTCTTTCCTCTAAAATGTGAGAAATACAGAGATGATGCAAATGTCTCAAAGATGGGTTTTGGTGACAACAAAAAACCCAAATCGCTCGTGGGAATGATCATCATATTGATCGCAAAAATCTAAACCTTTGGCAGAATGGTTTCGAGTACGAGCACTGAATTTCCAAAGGCCACTTAGCATTCTACATTTCACCTATCTCCTCCCAATCTAGGATCACCTACTACTAAGCAAGGAACCAAACATTGCATCGAGCTCAAATGATGCAGTAATTGTTTTGTAACATGTAAACCTTTCTCTTCAAGCTGCGGGGGCTTACTTTGTCACGGGCCAGAGGTTGGCTTGCCGGGCCCAGACAGCGGCGGCTGCTGCGGCGGCGGCGGCGGCGGAGTGGAAGCCGCCTGCGACTCCTCGGCGGCGGCGAGTTGGCGGAGGCGGGCCTGGAGTCCGCGGACCCTGTCCTCGGTGCGGCGGAGCTTGCGCCAGCGCCAGGTGAGGTAGGCGGCGAGGCCGCCGTAGACGAGGATGTAGGATCCCCACACGTACGGGTAGGTCTCCGCGTGCTCCTTCGTCTTCCGCCACTGCTCCTCCAGCTTCGCGATCACGCCGCCTCCATACGCCGCCACCCCAGCCTCCGGTTGCTGCTCCGGCTGCCGCGTCGCCTTCGCGTCCTCACCGTCCCCGGCGGCCGCCGCCATGAGGCGCTGCTTGGTGCTTGGAGTGGAATAGGGCAACGGGACAAGGCGAGCAATGAGTTGCGGGATAGTCGTCGGCCCAGGATGATGGGCTTCTACTAAGATTTAGTGGGCCTCATGCTTTTCGTATGGGCTTGAGTTTACGTTCTCTGGGCTGAAACCTTCTGCTATAGACTAGGAGTAGTAGCCTTGTACGTAGAGCTGCTTCGAAATAAGGCCGTGTCAGAAAAAAAAGGAATAAGTTCATCTGAGGTCCCTTAACTTGTCAACGAATCCGATTTCCGTCCCTCATCCGGAAAACCAGACACAACGGGTCCCTCAACTATCAAAACCGGTGCAGATTAGGTCCCTCGGCGGTTTTGAGGGCGGTTTTGGCTGACGTGGCGCCTACGTGGCTAATTTGACTCAGTCTTCATCTGACGTGGCACTGACGTGGCGCTTACGTGGCAATTCAATCCGGAAAAATAATAAAACCCATGGGACCCACATGTCAGTCTCACACAGAAAATAATAAAAAAATGGTGGGACCCACATGGCCCCACATGTCAGTCCAACTCACCCCTCTTCTTCATCCTCTCTCCCCCATCTCCCCTCTCTTCATCTCTCTCTTTCCTCACTGAACCGGTGGAGCGAGGCGGCGGCGACTAGAGCGGGCGATGGACGAGGCGGCCGGAGCGGAGCAGGTCCAGGGACGGAACGCTCTGCTAAAAAAGTTTTAGCCCCATCTAACCACCCCTAATCCAACCGAAATTGCCGTCCTGCTGGTGCTTTGATTTGGGGGTCAGATGGGCTTCGCCGGGGGACAATGGCAACCAGGGAATTGTAGGTGCTAAATTTTGTTGTTCCAGTCAGTAATACGTCGTTAAAAACGTTCGATCAACACGGTCACACGAAAATACTGGAGTAATGAACATGACTAAGGCTGTGTTCGCTGAAGCGGTTCCCGTCCGGAACAGTGATCACGGAAAACGGAGTGGTCCATTAGCGCGTATTAATTAAGTATTTGCTGATTTTTTTTAAAAAAATGGATTAATTTGATTTTTTTAAAGCAACTTTCGTATAGAAACTTTAAAAAAAAAAGCACTGTTTTAAGCAGTTTGAAAAGCGTGCGCGCGGAAGAACGAGGGAATGGGTTGGGAACATGGGATTGCAAACACAACCCTAATACTCTCTCCGTCCAAAAAAAAGGCAAACTTGGTTTCCGTGTTCAACTTTGACTGTTCGTCTTATATGAATTTTTTTTATAATTCGTATTTTCATTGAATTGTCTTTTTAATTTTTCATAATTTTTTTTAAATAAGACGGACGGTCAAACGTTGGACACGAAAACCAAGGGTTTGTCTTTTTTTTTAGATGGAGGGAGTACACGGAGAATAACCGGATGATCAGTACTGTATACCGACTCGGTAGCAACACTCTGACGGTCATGTCTTTCACTGTCATGGCTAACCACTGCAAGGCGTCCGTTAATGGAATTCAGATGTGCAACGGATTGAAAACTTAAAAATCTCATCATACCGTTTGTGGTACACAGACACTAATCCAGTAAAGCCCGGTGGTAAGAGCTTAGTACGTACTCCAACACGCCCCGTCACTCTGTTAGAGACAAAAATGGTGCATTATTGGACTACGTATGTGATATTGGCTGTGAGCGCTATATATTTGTCTGCATTCCTTTTTCTTGTCAACACGATGAGTAAGGGCCTGTTCACTTTGCTGCCATTTTCAACCTTACCAAATTTTGGTAAAGTTGCCAAAAAAAGTGGCTACATTTAGTTTGCTACCAAATTTTTAATCTATATAAGAAATTATGTCAAAATTTTGCAAACTGCCAAAATTTGCAACTATACCAAAATTTGATAATGCCAATTTGGTAAGGTTTTTTTGGCATCAAAGTGAACAGGCCCTAAATCCGCCGCTTGGAGGACTGCAGGTACACGGAGAACTGTCAAAGAGCTTTAAGAGCAAGGTTTGCAGCTATACCAATCATCATGGTCTGGTTGCAAGTCAAATACATAATCTACTACATTTTCATCGGTTAAGATTACATGCATGCATCATTGGAAGTGTAAATTCTTATTTCTGGCTGAATCATTCCCTGCAAAGTATTCGGATTAGTGCTCAATCCCATGATTAAAAACATTCCAAATGAGGATACATCCTGGAGAAAAAAGCATGAGCATGTCTTGTCGGACTGTTATACATGTAACCTGGCATTGTATCATGGTGCTTCCTTTTCTGTTCTCAAGCATATGCCGTACTCTCTGGTTCGTACTGTAGCAGGCCATATACTCCTCTCCTTCCAGAAAAAATAAATCTAATATATGTGACAAATTCTAATAAACAGTTTTTACATGACGAAGAGTACAATGTAGAAAATCTTCGTTGATCTTGCCGGCTCTCCACGGCAAAAAAAAAAAAAAAAAGGAAAGAAATTGACGTCACCATTTGTCCCTACCAATTCGATATTGATTTGTATCATCAGTAGAAGTTTCTATCCATATCAAGAAATAAGAGGTATTTCCACCATTTTTTGACACAGTAAAAACGGATTTTTTTAAAATGAAGAACAGCATCCCTGTCATCCGTTTGCAGTGCATCCTCATCCTGATCCTTGCTTAAACCTGACAATATCCATGGGAGCAAGGCCAGGCCAATCCAAACAGGTCCAACAGCCAAGTACTAACCACACCGGACATCTCCAAGCAAATAATCATCCACTCGATCCTTAAACAAAAAAAAAAATCCTGTCACACCACCAAAAAGCCCCCGCTCCCGCTCTCCACCGCCCCCGCTCCGCCAACTTTCTCCCGCAACCAACACTCACACCTCCCTCCTCCTCGGATTCAGAATTCGGTGACATTGATAGTCATGTCACAATGTGACTATCGGTATCGTCGCTGCATCCAATCCCCATCCAACATTGCCTATTGGGCCCGCCTGCAGGTCAAGAAAATCCCCAATCCATCCATCACGGCGGGAGACGGCGCCCCCAATCCATCCATCCGGTGCGCTTCGCTGTCTTCGTTCGCCCGCCGCCACGAGCTGGGAGGCGCGCCGCCGCCGTGACTCGCCGGGCTCGGCCGCGAGTGGTGTACTTCCCGCCGCGGCCGCGGCCGGAGGCGCGTGGAGGCGGCCGGCCGCCGGCCCTGACGTCGACGAGGTCCGGCCGCCATTGCTCCGCGTCGAGGTCGCGATTTCCCTGACGTCGACAAGGTCCGGTCGCCATTGCTCCGCCGCCCTGACGTCGACGAGGTCCAGCCGCCATTGCTCCGCCTCGAGGCCTCGAGGTCGACGTCGATGAGGTCCGGACGCCATTGCTCCGCTCTAGTGCTTAGCTTGCTGCAAAGCCTTGACTTAATTTCTTGCTGCAAAGCTTGCTGTCAATTTTTTTTAGAAAATAACATCACAGAAACTCTGCATGCTTCTTCCAAGACAAAGATCATGGCCAAACAGATATCAGCTCATGTGCAGTTGATGTACAGAGTAAATACACTATTTGATTGGAGATATATGAAATCAGAAGCAAAGAGAGAACAAGGTGTTAATGAAGCTTTATAATTTCTTCAAGTCCCAGCAGAAAAGAATATGACATGATGACATGATGTAACACATGAACTTGAAACACTTGAGATCAGAAAACACAGGAGTTCAGTTGCAGTTTCAGGTTTAACAAGAGAACATAAGCAATGTATGCGTTTCCATCTGAATGGAATGCAATACTACAGAGGTTAAATAGTACTAGTACAGAATGTGATTTGTCTATCAGCTCATGTAATCTTTTGAGGTCCATTTCATTCTGCAGAACTAACAAGTAATTGCAAGTATGTAAGCATCTCAAACTATGTGCTCCGCCAACGTCAGGATCTTCAGATGTTTCTTTTTCATGAGTTGTTCACAAGGACAATGGCATTCTCGCTTCATAGCAGCACGGACAACCAGCACGCCGTCAGCGCCTCCGGCTGCGGCGGCACGGCAGGGCCCCAGCCCTGGCCTCGTGCGGCGGTTGTCCGGTCTCCTCCCCGGCGGCGGCGAGCCTCCCAGCTGGCTCGTGGCGATGGCCGGACACGGGGAGGCGAGCGCGGGCGCTCGCGCGGCGGACCTCGAGGGCGGAGCAATGGCGGCTGGACCTCCACGCGCCTCCGGCCGCGGCCGCGGCGGACGCCCGGACCACTCCCACTCGCGGCGAGCCCGGCGAGTCACGGCGCGGCGCGCCTCCCAGCTCGTGGCGGCGGGCAAACGCAGACAGCGAAAGCGCGCGGATGGATGGATGGATTGGGCGCCGTCACCCGCCATGATGGATGGATTGGGGATTTTCTTGACCTGCAGGCGGGCCCAATCAAGGCAATCGTTGGATGGGATTGGATGGCTGAGATCCACCGAATGTCACATTGTGACATGCTTACACAATGTCACCGAATCTGAGTCTCCCTCCTCTCCTCCCCCTCGCCTCATCTCACCACCTCCAACTCCAACTCTCGAAGTCTCCAAGCCAAGCCAAGCTCCGCCCTCCCGCACTCTCCACACTCCACCTCGGATTCCCCAGCGCGCGAGCGAGCCCTTCCCGTCCTCGATGGGCAACTGCTCCCCGTCCCCTCGCCGCCGCGGCCGCCCGACGTCGCCGTCGGGTCGCCACCTCTGGACCGCACCCCGTCGGCCAAGCCGCGGGTGGTGGCGCGGCGCGCACCACCACGGTCTCGCCCTACGCGCTCGCCAGATCCCCCTCCGTGTCCGCCGCCGAGGCCGACGGGGACGACGGCGTGGTGCGCGTGTACGGCTTCGACGGCTGCCCCGTCGCGTGGCGCGTCCGCGTCGCGCTCCTCTACAAGGCGGCCGCGCCGGTGCACTTCACGCCGTCCGAGGCGGCGCCACTCGGCCGCCCCGTGCTCCGCCTCTCCGCGTCCGACCCGGAGCTCTGCGGCACCGCCGACGAGCTGCTGCGCCACGTCGACGCGCGGTTCGAGGGGAAGCGCGCTGGTGACGCCGCCGGAGC
>CM020178.1:40298697-40346560 GCA_009805545.1 Oryza longistaminata
GGCCGGCGCGCTTTTCGGCGGCGGCAGCGGCGGCGGAGGAGGTTGCCGAGCTGGTGCGGCTGCAGCACCGCAGCGCGGAGCGGCACCTGGAGGGCGTGGCGGCGAAGGTGGCGGAGATGGTGAAGAAGGGAGCGAAGAAGGCTGGGAAGGGGGCGAAGGTCGTCGTCGTGGAGGGCGCCGAGGTGAGGAGGTTGGGTAAGTGGTACGGTGACGCCATGGAGGTGATGCTGGAGCACGCCAGGATGGAAGAAACGGTGCTCTTCCCTGACATCCAGAGGGCCTCTTTCCCAGGTCGATTTCAGCTTGATCCCATTCCATATGCGTGTGTTAAGATTTTGGTTTCATTCCTCGTTTCATCGGGTTTAGGTTACATTTGTTCCACTTGTTTCCAAAAAAATCTGTTCGATTCGTGTTATACCTTTTTTGTCTCTGCATTTATGGAGGAGGGTTTAACGTACTACATATAAGGTACATTCGCCATTTGCTTTCACTGGCGCATTTTACTTGGACGGTTTCTTTCACTGCTTGCATCTGCATTTCTCATGTGGGCGATTTATTAGGTGCGTTAATCGCAGTCGGCCATTTACTCGTTTGCACATGTTATATTTATCCACTAGTTATTCCAGTACTACTTCTTTTGGTGACTGTACTTGTGATGGTGAATTTTGATGGCATTGAAGAATCTGTTGTGATAAGAAGGGATAAAGATAGATTGTTCTTTTCCCATTTTTAATCTCTGTGCCCCCTACAAGATCCGAAGGTCTGTCTTCCCCTACCTTTCTAGCTGTACAAGTCTGGATTTGTTCTGATCAGTATTAGGAGTTAACAAAGGATAGAAATGTCGCGTAGTTGAGCAAAGCTGCTTCTGAAAAATCTTGGATTATTTGGAGTTTACCAATGGCAAACAGAACAGAGCACTGCGAGAATCCAACTCGCGATCTCTCGTTCATGCTCTAAGCGGGGATCATACCACTAGACCAGACACCCATCTTGATCCAAATCCAAGAGCTTCGTTGTAGAGTTGTTTAATTGTCAAATGGTATCATATTTGTAATAGCAATCTAATCTAAATCCTGGGTACTTTATGTGCAGGGGTTTTGGATAAGGCTAATGAGCAGCACGGGAGGCACTTGCCCATGATGAACGGCATCAAGGAAGATATAAAAACACTCCTCACTCTGGAATTAGGCAGCTCCCTCTTCCAAGAAGTGCTGGTTAACCTCTCAGTCCGGCTCAAAGCATTGCAGGTATGAGCTCCAAACATTTAGTGGTTACACTGCTTGCATCTATTTGTTCTTTCATTTAGCATAGAACTGTGGAGTTCAGTGTACTGTGTTGCTTCTGTTGGTTGGGACGGAGTAGCTCATTAGCACATAATTAATTAAGTAGCTAAAACTAACTTGAAAAATGGATTAATATGATTCTTTAAAGCAACTTTCCTATAGATTTTTTTTTTTGCAAAAAATACACCGTATAACAGTTTGAAAAACGTGCACGTGGAAAACGAGAGAGGAGAGATAGGAACACAGACAAAAGAACACAGCCTTAAGAAGTGTTGCAAGTTCAGTAGGTTTTGATATCTTATTTGAGGGGAAGTTCTAGTGCAGGTAGCTTCAGAAGTGTGCCATATCAACAGTGAATTCTTGTTGGTAGTTATGCAAACTTCACCTTTTGTGACTTGCAAGGCTTCTCTACTGCCTTCAGGCAAAAGGGATATAGTTAGATGTTAGTTATCCTCTCATAATCTACTTGCAAGGCCTCTCCTTTAACATTAACCTGCCATGAGAGATGCTCAGAAAAGGAGTAACCGAAAGTGAAGTGGAGTAGAACTCTGAGAGTTCACCAAGTTTACCCCAGGGGAAAAAGATTCCTTCCGTTCTCCTATGAAAAAGATATTTGTTGGCTCACCACGCACTTGCACTTTCCAAGGAAGCATGAAGATCATGTGGTCCTGGATAAGGACCACTTCTAACCTGCTTGATCTGTAAAGATTGTGTTGCTTCAGCAGCGCATTGTAGGGTTAATTTTGTTTTTGAGTTGGATACACAGGAACCATCCACGTTGGCTATTGCATACAGCTTGATGCAACGTTGGTATTATTGTTGAAAGTAGGATGCAGCCTGGCCAGCCTGTTTACTCTGCAGGATTTGTCTTTCAGGCTTTCAAGAAAATATTATAGGGCTGATTTAGTGTCCTCTTTCTTCAAAATTGGATATTGATTCACCACACAACTGCTGTTCCATACAGCTCTATCACCCTTAGAATTTTGTGCGTGGAACTGGAAAGTTGGAGGGAAGTAGGGTGCAGCCTGGCCCAACTAATTAAGAAAGTTGCTTTAAAAGATAAAGCATTTGCACCTTTCAGCTCTTTATTCTCACTACAGCTGGGTCTATTCCACATTTTCCTACCAAGCTGATGGATTGAGTTTGACATAGGTCTTGTCTTCTAGAGAACTACTAGGATTGCACATGCTGCAATCATGACGGGCACTTCCATGGATGTTTCACCACTTTGGTTGTGACTTGCAAAACCAGTCACAAATCTTTGTTGCCCACTTGAGACTTCCTTACTTCTGTTGGGCTACACTTACCAGTTGATTTATATCTTTGTTGCACAGTTGAGAATTTCCTATGCAATTTGGTGCTAGAATGCTAGTAGATCATATTATACTGAAAATTTTATACAACTGTATTTGTCATGCAACCCTTGGCATTATTTTTGTAAGTTGTAACAAAGTTATATAAATCTGGCTCAATCTCAATAAATAGAATGCAAAATTCATTGGATGAGAAGGAACAAATATTATTTTTACAGGAGCATCTTCTTCAGTTGACACTTGAAGTATCGATCTGTACAACTATTGCAGAGTTGGCAAATATATATTTTTAAGGATTTGTTTGCTCTAGCAGAATTCTGTATCAAGCTATTAGATGTAGCTTCTTCTCTAGTCCCTCATAAAACCGTCTAGTAACAGATTGGTTGACCTACCCTTATCAGGACTCACAGTCAACTTCCTGAACAGGAGGGAGTGTGTTTAAAATAAGCGTAGTGGTTACTGTAGAGAACTCTTTCGTATGCTATTTAGAAATCCTACTGAAGGAATTGATCCCGTAAATGTATAGCTGTATATATCTCTTTCGTCATGTTTGCTGTGTATCTGAAATTTATCAAACATTTGCAGGATCACACCAAAGAGCACTTCAAGGAAGAAGAGAGGGAGCTGCTCCCAAGATTGGAAGGAGTACGGCGGATGCAGAGAGAAGAGGGGAATGTATCTGACAAGTCCAATACTGCATGGGCGTCGGAGGCCATGGGTACAATGGAGATGACGCACTCTAAGCTGTTTCCATTCTTCATGACTGGTCTCTTGCCTCAGGAGGCTATGCAGTACTTAGACCTGGTATGCCGATGTACTAAAAACACTAGGCATTTGGTCTCCATGCTCAGATCGCTCGCAGAGCGTCTGGAAGACGCAAACCCAGCAATTATACACAACAATCCCACAAAACTATATGAGCACCTACTTGTAAAATCCCCATAAGGTATAATTCCCCACCGTGCAGATAATTGTTATGTGCCACGTAAATTGTGAATGCTAACCTCATTTTCCTTGTCTGGAGTGCAGCTATGTAATTTTCGGGTTTATTGAGCTATTGTGAAAGCCTGTATATCTTATGGTGTTATTGCAGAAGTGTGTGCGTGTGTGACTACAGGGAAAAAAAATGACAAGTGATTGCAATGGCAATGATTGTTACCGACCACTAAGCGTTTTTATGTTGTTTTTTTTTTTTACTGTGTTCATACTAATCTGGCCCAAAATGATGCTGATCTCTGACCATTCTTATAATCTTCTCTGTACGTGATATATCATATACTTACTCCGTAGATATGTAAGAATCTTTAGTTCTACACCAGATAAATTGATGAAATCATAAGCAGGTGAACTGGCATGCTCTTCAGAATTCAGATGTTGTAATACTGTAATTTAGCAATGGTCAGTTGGCAGATTGTCTGTTTACTCTGCCAAGTGATCGTGGAAGAACACTGCTTTGCTTAGCAGTTAACAGAAAAACCATTTAAGCGCTGTTCCAGTAGAATAGTGGACTGATCACTAAAACGTACGCGCGTGTACTATTCAATTTCAGGACATCACATATTGCACCAAAACGTGCAACATCAATTACATGGGACAACATGCCGATAGTTTATTTACCCAAAAAGGCGAAAATGGTCATAAATCATAAGTCATAGCCTCGTACCACGGTTCGACGATCTTTCAGGTACAATCTTCAAAGCTTTCATCGTCTCCGATGCTCCCTTCGTGTAAGATCTGCTTCACCTTGTTCAAGATCTCCTGCATCTGCCTTCTGGAATGGAGAGGGCAAGGGTACATGCACGCGAACTCCAGCTGACCATCTCTGATGGAGTCGAACAATCCGATGGATGGCCCGACGCCATGCACGGTGGCGCAGCACACGAATTCCTCCACGCCGGCCTTGCTCTGCAGATCGGAGAGGTCGTACACCACCGGCTCCTCGAACACGGAGACGACCGCCGTCCGGAGCGCAGAGCCCGTCGTCAGCTGCGGGTTCTCGATTGCCCGGCACATGAGGAAGTTGAGGTCGGCGATGTCGGTCAGGTGCTTCTTGTTGCTCTTGGCGTTGGTGTATGAATCTTGGCACCTCTTGGCCAGCTCCCATAGCTCTTCTCCGCCATGGATTGCGTGCGTGTTGGTGATAGCAGAATGGTAGAACCCTGCAGAATCAGATCAGTAATGTCAGCAATGCTCTGCTTGTAGAATGTTTTGTGTTTCTCGTGGTGCATTAATGAGCAGTGTCCTGCAGTGCATTGTGACCAATGTGAGTAAAAGATGTAGGGGCTCACCAACGTTGTGATCATCCAGGGCCGGTTCGAGAAACTTGCGGCAATTGATAAGGGTCGCAATGGAGTACGTCTCCTGCTGGTTGCTCGCCAGCTGCTGCTTCGACTGCCGTGCAGCGAGCAGCGTCGCGGCCGCCATGGCTGAACAAAGCTTCACTCCGTTCTGCTTGCACGCCTAGATCAGTGGCATTGGCAATGTGGTTAGGAGAAGTGGTCTGATCTGCGTGTTGCAATTTGGAAGTAAAATGTGAGAGAGAAAAGCTTAGGCTCACATCGAGCAGCCTCGTCGTCTCGTCGCGGTCGAAGCCGAGGCGCAGCATCTGCGTGGACCTCTCCGTGCCGGTCACCTCGAACGGCAGCGTCGACGTGCGCAGGCCGTTGATGGAGTAGCCCACCATGTCGAGCCCCCGTGCCCAGAACGGCTTCCACGAGTCCCTCTGCGGTATCCTCTCCTCCAGCGCCGCGCGCACCGCCGCGTCCTCGGGTTCGCCCGCTGACGCGGCGGCGGCGCCCATCCGCCGCCAAGCAGCGCGACGAGCTCCCTCACAGCGAGGCCGACGCCGCGCGGTCGCACGCGGCCGTGTGGATCCGGACGAACAGCGCCGACCCCCCACCCGCTGGCGGGGGAAGCTCGTAGAGCGTGGCGAAGAGCACCGGTGGCGCGTCGGGCTCGTGTTCGGACGCGGTTGCGGTTGCGGCGGCGGCGGCCCATGGGTTGCGGTTGAGCTCGTGCTCGAGGAGGGAAGGGAAGTCGGGGGCGGACTCGGCACGGGGAGGAGCTCGAGCGCGAGCGGGGGCGGAGGCGGCGCGGCGGCGGAGGGAGGCGAGGGTTGGGCTGCCGGAAGCGGACCCGCGGAGGCGCGCGCGGAGGACGGGGTGAGCGTCCAGGATGGCCTGCAGCGCGGCCTGGATGGTCACCGCCGCGCCGCGCGCGAGGCGGAGCGCGAGCAGCGTCGTGCCGGTTCCGCCCGGCACGGCGCGGCACCAGCCGTACTCCAATCGCCCCACCGCGCGGGCGGGCCACTCGGCTGCCGCCTCCGGCTCGCCGCCGCCGCCGTCGACGGTCGCGGGATCCATGGCATGAACAAGACTGTTTGGTGGTGGATCGGAGATCGTAGTAGTGTTAGACTGGTGGTTGGTCCGCCGCGGCGGTGTGGCGTTTTGTCGTCACCTCTCCTTCCTATCCCGTGGTTTGCTTACGCAACACAGACGATTTCGCAACGAAACAGTCGAGCTGATCTGCTGATGGAATGTGAAATGGCGCGAAATGCAGCTCGTAGCCCCAGACAATGCAGTCCCCGTCTCGTGCCCTCATGTGTGGCCGGCCGGCCGGGCTTCAGTACGGTCATGATAGCGCAGTAGCACCGGAACACGACTGGGCGAGAGCGTCGTACTCGCGTGGAGAGGGACGGTGAAGTGTTCCAAAATCTTCTTTTGATTGGTCACAGATCCACCACCACCACACGTTCCCGTGGCAATGTAAGGCATGGATGGTTTGATGGTTTGATGGATGGAAGTTACCGTCGGCGCTTGGCGTTGTTCATTGGTAGAATTCTGGAACGTGCGAGCGCGTGTTGCATACTTGCATTGCAGCAACTGGCGCTTGGCTCTTCCTCTCGATTGCTGCCAGCTCAAAGATGACGTGGTTGCCGCAGCTCATCGAGTACATAGAATCAACGGTGGATCTGCAGTGGACCTCAGATTGCATATGATGGAAGGAGGCAAGGAAACAGTCGACACGGTATCATATTTAAGGACAAAATTTAAGAGAATCATTCCGTTTGATCATCCTATAATATTTCTGTTAAGTTATCCATCTTCAACACCAACTCAATATCCTAAAGGAACATAAATTCACTATAAATCTCTTTTTATTAGCATAGTTCTTTTTTTTTAAAAGAACATCAACAGAGTAGTTCTCATCCAATCACAAAAACAATGTAACCCTCCAGTGGTAAAAAAATGGCATGTTAACAACCTAGTCAAATTTTAGCAGCTGACAGAAAGTTGGGAGCCATTATCTCCAGTAGCCCCTTGGGATTGTCCACATGAACCCAATGGCCAGAGTTGGGGAGAACGTGAAGAGAAACTTTACCAGCATCAGGCTTGCTCTCTCTCCTAGACAACGCTTTTAGCCTCTGAACATCATCAGAAAGCCATCTATCACTGAGTTCTGCTTGCACTATGGCGATGTCCATACCCTTTGGTGGGTTCTCAAGCAGTGTCCAATAGCTTCTTTCTCTGTATATCAAGAATAATTTTCGTCAGTTTACAGACAGCAAAACAGAATTAAACATGTCAATGTATGATTCATATGAGCAAGCAGCTATTAACATTCATGGATTATAATAGGCAGCTATTTCGCAGATGTAGAATGGGTAGGAAATCAGGAAAGGAAGTGTGGTCAGAAGAAAGGGAAAGGTGAACATTACCTATAAGAATTAAACATATCTATGGCAGCCTGAAGATCAAACGCCCATGTCACATGTTCATTGTCCTTTTTTAAGTTGCTCCCAATCCATTCTGAAAGAGACTTTGAAAATCCCAAGTTGATCATGTGGTCGACAACCCACCTGACAGTAAACAGGCATCAGCACTAAGGATATAACAAACATGAATCATTGGTCCTTCCTGATAAACATTATGAGAGGGCCAGAACATTTGCTATCCTTTAACAGTAAGGCTCCTTGGTTGTATATACAGCATTATGAGACGATTGATCGAAGCAGACATCAGTTATCATCTATATAGGGAGTCTAAAGCTATTTATACTGCTTCAGCTATAAAACAGAACAACATGAAAAAACTCAGGAATAAGACATTATAACACACCAGGTGTTACAGAGGACCAAGCTCGATGTTTCCTTCTGTGCACTTCTTTTATACACAAGGTGACATGCTCATAACATACAGGGGCTGTTCGGCTGCCTGGTTGCAGCAGCCAGCAGCCACTGCTGCAACAGGAACAGTTATGCAACCACGAGCATGAAGGAAGCAACGGGCTGCAGCAGCCCTGCCTGCCGAACAGCCCCACAGTTTACAGCAAAATAGTAACAATGTACAAAATTGAGTAAAATTCTGTCTTAGGATTGTTCTATTTGTGTGCGGAGTAACTAGTATTAGTCTGATATTCATGTTTCTATAAACTGCATTATTTGTACTGTCATGCAATTTGGATTACCCAAGGGCTAGACAATACCGTGCAAAAATAAACATGTTAAATCATACAGTTCAAATCAACAAATCAAGCAAATAGCAGGGATAAATTAAAACCGGAACAGCAAGGGAAGAGAGTGTACTTGCGCGATGGAAGTGATGAAGGAAGACTTGCCAGCGTTTGCAAAACTCGTTCAACTTCACCATCACTGTTATCTGTTTCTACTTGACCAGGAACAGAATCAAGCACCCAAAGCTGTTCTGCATCAAAACAAACGTATAACACAGTGAAACATATGTCCTTTCTCTTATGAATCAAACAATGTCAGGTAATTAGAACGGCACTGTGCAATGAAATAAATCAAACCATGAACAAGAACAGGTATGTTCTATGCCAAAAGGAATTCTTCACACCTGTTTGGGAAGATCAGCGGACTCCCCATATTCACCGCGGGAACAGCTCTCTGCAAAATCGAGCGCCACCTTCCCACCCATGGAGTGACCCACGACAACATCCGGCCACGCCCAGCCGCGGGCCTTCACCAAATCGGCGAGGTCCCTGGCCGCAGTTGACATGTCATGCGGCGGCCTCAGGCCCTTGATCCCCGCCGATCTCCCGTGGTTCCTCAAATCCACGAGAACCATTCTCCACTCTACAGGTAGAGGTATATGATCACAGAACGGCACAAAATTCAGCCTCGGTGAAATGATTCCCTCCATCCCAACGATCAAATCCTATTTGTTTCGTTGCACATCGAGAACATTGCTACATAGTAGTACTAGGAATTTGAGGCTTCGAGGCTACCGTCGGAAGGGGAGCGGTCGCGGAGGTCGGAGGCGAGGGCGCGGGAGAAGGAGCGCCAGTTGCGGCCGGAGCCGAGGAGGCCGTGGAGGACGAAGGCGGTGGCGGTGGACGGCTTCTCCGGGGACAGCTGGATCTCGTCGAAAGCGAGGGTTTCGGTCTGGTTGGAGGCCTCCGAGTGGACGAAGGAGGAGGGGACGTGGCTCCATGGAGACCAAGCGGCGGCGGAGGAGGAGAGGAGGCGCGAGCGGAGGGAGGAGGACGATGCCCGGAGAGACGCCGCCATGGCCAATCGGAGTCGTCGCCGAGGCGGCCGCCCGCGATGACGATGCGACTGCGAGGTGGCGATGTGTTATTGGTGGCCGAAGAGTTGGGAAGTTTCAAGAGAAAAACAGAGGGAAAAAGAGAAAAAAAAAATGATTTGTGACAGCTGTGGGATTTGAACCCACGCCCTTTCGGACCAGAGCCTAAATCTGGCGCCTTAGACCACTCGGCCAAACTGTCGTTGATGCAATTAATCGAATATTTTAACTTTAATATTAGGTTTATATTTCACACACTAGAAAATGTAATAAACTCATTGATGAACGGTTCAGATCATGTCCTGTGAAACTGGCTGGCTGAGCCAACGGCCAAGCAATTTGCTTGAGCGAGCGGTATCACTTGCACCAGCTTATCCATCCTCATCCTCACACAAGCGAATCCGGTGCGCTCATTAGCTTAGCTCTGTGAACTGTGAATCTACTCCACTTCGAAGTCCAAAGCCTCTGAGGCAGAACGCTGCCATGGCGGTGGTGAGGCAGCTGCTGGTCCACAGGCTCTCCTGCAGTGGCCTGCCTGCTTCCCGCTGCAAGACCAGATGCTGGAGCAGCGGCGAGAGGCTCCCTGGCTTGAAGTCAAGGGTAAGGTTGTTGGCCGTGGCCATCAAGCCACCGCGCGCCGCCGCGGGGAAGGACGAGATTGTGCGGGCGGACGACGACGACGACGGGGTCAGCCTCGGCACGGTGAAGCTGCCCGGCAACATCGACATAGCTCGGTTCGAGACGCTGCTCTTCCAGGTTAGCTGCATCTGCATGAATGGTTCTTCGGCCTAACCGATGCGTATTCTGAACGAATTCTGATGCATTGCTGCGTTGACACTTACTCCTACAGTGGGGGAACAGCCTGTGCCAAGGCGCGACCCTGCCGCTCCCGGTGCCCCTGAGGGTAAGCGAACTGAAGAGCTATAAAACGATACGAGTTGTCACTTCTGTTCATAAATCCTTCGGATGATGGCATTTTTTCATGTGCAAAACACAGGTGGACAAGGTGGAGGGCGGTGTCCGGCTAGGATTCATGGCGGTGGACGACGGCGTGACGCAGGTGCTGGTCTACATCGATTGCCTGGTGTCGCCGGCGACGGCCGCCTCCGGGCCGGTATTCCGAGCGATCAGGAACGGTCCTATGAAGGACCAGGAGCCACCTGGGGAGCCCAGGATCATGAGAAGCCTACTCGAGGCGCTCCAAAAATGTATTCAGTACGCACAAGTTTGAGAGTGTCCAAGAGAGGCGATGCAGGCGGCCATTATCTGAAGAAACTTGGAATTCTAAATTGGAGGTGTAAATTCCCTGAGAGAAATACATGATACAGTACCGAATTAAAGTTTATTTTCCCTTTACTGCATCATTCTTGAGATATTCCAGTAGCAATATTGATTGGTCGTAAAAAGAAGGATACACACAGAGCAGGCAGGAAATGATGTCAATTGTATCTAAAAACTAGCCCTTTTTCAGAGTCAGTTGAAGTATACAGGACGCGGTGTCAAGGTGGCCTGGGGAAAAAACAGCCTAAAACTCGCCGATTGTCAACCACTAAACCAAACAACATAAGCTAACACGGAGCATTTATGAAGTGGAACAGGCTTCGAGCTTTGGGAGGACGCCTCGCCATGCATCCGCAATATCTTTA
This sequence comes from Oryza longistaminata, assembly GCA_009805545.1. Taxonomy (NCBI): domain Eukaryota; kingdom Viridiplantae; phylum Streptophyta; class Magnoliopsida; order Poales; family Poaceae; genus Oryza; species Oryza longistaminata. The sequence continues at coordinate 40,309,485 of CM020178.1, forward strand.
GCTAACTTTGCCTGGCCTTTGGCAAATTCATGGAATGCGAGTCCAATATCAGCTGTTTTCTGCTCTTGGAAACGTGCAAGCTCTTCATTCATTACTGCAACTATGTGCTCAAACCTCTTTGTGGCCTCCTCACTGTCTGCTGTCAACTGCATTCACCCACAACACTAGTCAATACAACTTATTAATCCACAATTATGATCAATGACAAGAGTTCATCAAAGTGATAAGAACAACTTGCCTCTCGGACCTCAGCTTCTAGTTCAGAAAATTTATCAGGGTTCACGAACTTCAATTTTTCGCTGCAATAAGAATAGGATTACAAAACTTTCAGATGATATAAGGAAACTATACAGATTTTAGACCCTGTATTATGTATTACTAGATTAGGACGTTTAATCGCAAGGATTTGGTTGTTTAATCAGAAGAATCTTAGGCCACAATATTTATAAGGTCTATCGTGGAAGATGAAGATACTCGAATTTCATTGTTTATCCAGAATCCTTGGCAGAGAAAGAGACGAGTAAATGCAAAATATGTTATACGTACAGATTAACCCCTTTATATTCCTTCTGCTGAAATAAATCATGATGCTGCCTGAAAGCATTGGCTCGATCCACCATAGTTGCCTGTCATTAACATGAGAAAACATGAACTCAATTTACTCAACTATTTGTCGATATTTAAAAGAGATTCCCGGTTTACAGTTAATAGATGCTGGGAGGACGGCACTACTCACTTTTATCGACTGCACAGCACGTACATAATCTTTCAAAGGCTCTTCAAAGTTAAAGAGAAGGTTGTCTGCCTACAGGAACATTGTGTCAACATCATTAGGTCATAGAAACTCAGGAATGAACGGTTATGTGGTATTTAATGCCAAGTGGTACTATCATGATAATTCTCAGTACCTCTCTTTGCAGCTTTACTGATAACATCTCTGACTTTGATCCAACTTCTGAAAAAACTTTTTCCAAGGAGTCCCCTTCGCAAGCACCTAAAAGCTTAATAGCCTTCCCAAAGTCCGCCAAAGATTGCCCAAGTTCTAATGAATAAAAATTAGGAATGTGAGATTGGCGTTCCTATCCAGTTACACGGAATTATGTAGCCAAGAAAGGAACATGAGGTGTTGTTGATCACTGCTGACCAATAGCTTCATGCCCATTAAATATTTTGTGCTAAGTAAACTATTTCTTTAATTCGAAAGACTAAACTTGGATCAAACATGCATCTTTACTGCCATTGTACTTTGCGACTTCCAAAAATATAATTTTACGTGAAAATCAAATAACAAACTAGAAAAGCATGTAAAATATAGAGAAATGCAATACAACTAAAACAGGCTGTTTGCGTACGATCAACTGATAGATATACCTCGGTGTCTTTTCACAAGACGGAATGCTTGTTTCTGTGCCTCTGCTAAATGGTTTTCTAGCTCAAATATGTAATTTTTAAGCTTTTCATATTCAGGACTAGATTCCTCCACAGGCTTTTCTTTTCCCAGAACAACATCACTGACTTTTGATTGTACATCCTAAGAAAATGATTAAGAATTAGTAGTTAGCCCACAATTTTAGAGTATATATGGAATGAGGGAGAGCTGGTAGCATGACATTCTGTTATAATCCTGTTGAAGACAAGTTAGCATCAATAATGTCTTACTGGACATCATAGATAAAAGTACCTTAAACATCTGTAAGAAATCAGAAGGCTTCTTGAATATACCAGTTTCATAAGACCTTTCTCTATCCATTTTCTGTTTTGCACAGGCAAGTTAAACCAAAAAAAAAAAAACATTAGCACAAGGAATATCTTAAAAATTCAGAAGTAAACCAAGAACTCTTTTGGTGAAAAGAACCAAGATACATATTATGTGGACCAGTAAATATATAAAGTTCCAAGAAAAAGCTATCAACAGATGATAAACCTTATGAACCAAAAGGCTAAAAAAGACAATGGGACATTCTGCGCTTGAAGTCACTAATCAATTTGAATGGTCAAATGCTACCACAGCTGGATTGTCTGATGAATTCTTTTTCATTATCAATTTATTATGTTCTGATGAAAATTTCAGTGTGAAATACAATTAAAAAATATAGCATCATTTAGCATTAATACAGCATAAAACATGCATAGGCTAAGGCCAGTTGACCATTTAGTTACTTGACTATTAGCAGTGATCTTTTAGACAACTGAAATTTTTAAAAAGGATGACTGTTACACAGATTGATGTCATGAATTTAAAGCAATACACAACCTAATAAGAAAAGAAAAAAAAAGTAAAGGAAAAGCTTTGCATGTAAATAGTTAACCTCTTCATCTGCCTGCAAAAATATCTTCAAATCTCCACTTTGCTTGAGTTCAGGATGTGAAGCTATTCTATTGACAAATAGATCCAGGGCTTGACGCCGTAATTCAATGAACTCTTTGCTAAACCGGAATTTTTCTGGCGGAAAAGCAAAATAATTACAGCCCATAAGCAAGAGAACACAATATTGATAGTTCTGTTCAATAGTCCACTTTTTTTTTTCTGTTCTAGAGATAATAAAAGAATAGATTGTTCAGAAAACTATGCTGCCATCTTACCAACAGCATTCTTCTCTGGAAGGGGAGGTATAAAAATGCCTTTGTACTTCTCAGCAAGACGATCATGCAACCACTCAAAGTCACTATAGCGCCGGATAACAATTTTCTCTTGCCCCTCAAAGTCAGGCAGGTTGGTCTACAGAGGCAAACCTTTCCAAATTAGTTGGTCATGTTAGTGCCAAAAATAAAATATTGCTCGAAACAGTCAACATGGTATGGCTACTGGGTAGCATACTTGCATTAGCCCAAAAAAACGAAGGGATGAAGAAACATAAAATAGGTGTTCTAGGCTAGCTCTGAAGAGTATACAACGAAACGGAACCAAAAAAATAAAAACAAACTGCACATTCATTTGCCAGATTACAAGATTGCCATGTCACCCCATGAAATTATCTTGGACGGTAGCTTGAACGAAACCTTATATATATTTTAGTTCATTGCTTGCTTATATGTGAAAGTAAAAGTATTATTTTGCAAAACTGAAACTCACAACCCTTTTCTTCAATGCATTAGGTAATCCTCTCTGTATCACCATGATGGTGCATAACTTCTCTTTATCCCTCAACGTCAATGTAATGTTAAACTTTGCCCTTTTTTTTCCTCTAGTACATAGTTGGCACTACTAATGACAGGGCATGTATTAAAGCTCACTACTAAAATCCATTTGCATGCCACCGATTTAATTTAATACTGGATTTTAAAAATTCAGATCTATATTAGCAAATTATATTCCAGAATTTGAGTTATACCAGTCCAGCTTTCACAATGGCATCAATATCGGGCAAAAACTTCTCTAGAAATGCCATAGCAGGGAGACAAGCACCGTATCACGAAATACTCAATCGAACTAACTAACTAACTATTTTGAGGGTTTCAGAACGAATCAGAGAACCTTGGTGATGACGCGATAGGAGATGTAGGCCTGGACTCCGGTACCCATCTTCACGGGATCTGTGACGGAGATCGACAGGAACGGCACCCCAGCCGCCGACGCCGGCGACCGGGGGCTCTGCGACTGGCTCCTCTCCTGCGACATGGGGGCTCAGTTGAACCTCCCAAACCTTTTGGGGAACAAACGAACTGTGATTAGTATCAAGGTTAAGGCAAATTAAGAGAAAAGCCTCCAGATCTACAAGAGAAGCTAGGGTCACCGCAAATTCGAGAAAGAACAGCGTGGGTAGAGAGAGATCGGTGATGAGGAGGATGTGCGTAACGGATGGATGCTCACCAGGATGCGGCGGAAACAGCAGGACGGCGGCGTCCCCCTGCTCGCGGGATAGAGAATCGGAGATCGGCGAAGACGGCGGGTGAACTCGCGAGGAGACGAGACGGGAGTCGACGAGGAGGGGACGGGGGCCTCGGGGAGATCCTGCCCGAATTATTTTTGTTTATAATAATTAATTATTTTTGTTTATAATAAAGTCTTTGTAACGTACTACTACTATTGAGTTGTGATATATATATATGTCCCAAAATAAATCAACTTTTGTATATAAATTCCATATAGCCTATATTAAGATTCGTGTAGAAAATTTAATTTATTTTGAAACGGAAGAGGACAGTTTATCTACTGAAGTTATATAGTAAAATCGAACGATATCACCATGCACTAATAATGTTTTTATAAATATTGGTAGATTTTTATTCATCACCCTACATTTTTCATCCTTCATCGATGTTCGCTCGTGCTCCTTCCATCCTACATATGATTTTCTATCAGGGTGTATCATGGATTCACTTGTCCGAAGTCAAATGGGCTTTGTGTTCTTCTCATGCTCAATGTCTTGGTCATCCCCAAGCGTCATGTCTAGAGATCCCGCGTCAATTAGTGCCTCTCTCTGTGAATCGACAACGCATCATATGCATTCTTCCTATTCCTAAACCGGTAGCGAGACACGTGGGTGCGGGAGTGTGGTGTGGTGTTGGACTATAGTGCATAGAGTTCACAACAAGGAGCCGTGCACAGGTGTGTCTGGGGGAAGGGTTCTCTAGTGGCGTCCTTTGAAGCACCGCTAAGTCGAGCAATCCTTCATCAAAACACCATCACCAACGAGTCAAAATATAAGTTTGATGGATTATTTGGTTATTACTACTTACTAACTTGGTCGAACCATTCTTTCTCATTAGTTAAGATGTGGCTGCCATAAGAAGTGCGGTATGCTAACCACGGTTTATGCAAAAATCAAGAGTAAATTTCACTTTGGGTCATCTTTTATTACCGATATTTCACTTTGGGCAACCCTTGAACTAATGTTTTCACATTGAACCGGGTAATCTTACATTTGTTTCACTTTGGATCACCCCGACTCTCTTCTCAAGCATATGAACGATCCAAGTACACCAGCTCCTATTCGTCAATAAATCTCCTAGCTGTATTTAGGTCATTTCATTGACATACGACAAATTGGATGTAGATGGATAAGAGAGTTGATGGTAGTCCAAAGTGACACAATGGTAAACTCACCCAATCCAAATTGAAAACATTGGTTGAAGGGTGGTCCAAAGCGAAATACCGGTAATAAAAGGTGGCCCAGAGTAAAATTTACTCTAAAATGAATCAAGAATATAAATCTTTAACTCGTGACTGTTTAGATTTGTATATTCATAGGATAAATGTATCTAATTTAGTTCTAGATAATTATATTTTGGAACGAAGAGAATACATTTTATTTTTCAACGCAAATAGATATAACACCTCCGTTTAAAATATTTGATGTGCTATTTTTTATTTCAAATTAACTATTCAAATCGTTGCATTTTAGAGTGAATGAGAGAGCAATTACCAAATCAGCTGCCAAACAGAAGATATGAGCCAAGCTACCAAATCAGCCTTAAAATATCTTAAAAGGACAAAAAGGCCACGCTACCTGGAGAAAAATGACATTTAGCCATTCTCAGGGTGGGGTTTCGCTAGAATGCCATCGCCAAATGTGGCTTCGTTATAATGCCATCTTCAAACGACCCCATCTTGCCATACTGCCATTTCAACCAATTTTGATTATTTGCAAATATTTTCCACTGTTTTGCTTATTTGGTTTGACCCAAATGCCCTTGCCTCAGTCGTGGGGCCCACTTGCCAGGAGCGTCTTCCACCTCCGTCCGCCACCATCCTTCCCTCTCTCCGGTGAACTCATGCCCCAAATTGATCTCCCTCCTCGGTTGCTCTCGCCCCAAATTAAATGCAAAAATCGGTTCCTCTCGTCCTCCTCATCAATTCCCCCAACAAATCCCACTCAAATCGGCTTAACTCCGTGGTGGATTTTGAAGTCCCTCTTCAATGGCGAGCTCCACCATAGCCAGCGTCGATCTCTCTCCCCGGCGAGGTTGGAGCGGGCAAGCGCTTGACCGCCGTGGAGTGGAGCTGGCTGCGGCTGCACGCGCGAGCAGGTTGCCTCGACAAGGAGCTCCGCCGGAGTCGCTGCCCCAGTCGAGGAGCTCAATCGGTAGAAGGGAGTGACGCGTGGCGCGCGGGGTCCAGGTCCGAGCGGCTTGTGTGCGCCACGCGCCGGGCCGAACAGTCGTCCTCTGTCCGCAAGCCGGCGCCTTCCCGTCCCAGTCGCGCCGCCGTGCCGCCTTCCCCGTTCCCGGTCACCGTCGCCACCGCCGGAAACCTACGCGCGAACCCGGTGAGCTACGCCGTCGAGCTGGTGAGGGCGCCGAAGGGCGGCGTCGGTGCCATCCCCGGCGTGGCCAGCTTTCTCATCCCGTAGCGGTTCGGCGACGGTCCCGAGCTGCGCCGGCGCCGCCCACCATCTGCAACGAAGAGAGCAAGAGGTAGGAGAAGAGAGATGAGATAGGATCCAAGGGTATTTTGGTCATCTCAACAAGAAAAAATCATTAAACTGAGAAGAAATGGATGAAATGGCATTGTAACATGTTGCCCCTGTTTGAGGGTGGCATTTTAACGAAACCACTTTTGAGAGTGTCGTTCCAGCGAAACCCCGTTTTCACAGTGGAAAAATGTCAATTTTCTCCGCTACCCCTGAGTCCCCCATGGCCCAGAGTCCGCATCGGCACGCATCCGTTGTTGCGCTGGTCACCCCGCTCGCCGCCGGCTCGCCGCCTCCCACCACTGGATCGGCCAAATCCGACGCCAGCGCCGCCGCCTAGCCACTCCATGGACCGCTCTCGCCACAAGAACTCGCCTAGTTCCGAGCGCTTCCTCGGCTCCTTCCTCCCCTCCGCGGCCGCCGGCGACCAGCCCGGATCGGCGGCCTTCGAGCTCGACGAGGACGACCTGTTCGCCTCTGGGGCTGGATCCCCCGAGCGGCCGCAGCCGTCTCGCCGCCCTCTCATCCTCTCCGCAGTCCGCGCCGCAAATCCTAGCTCCCTCCCCCGCCTCCGCCGCCCACCGGAGGGCATCCTCGATGCCCTCCCCGAGCGCCGCCCCCCTTTCTCACCGCCTCCATCGTCTTCGTCGAACTCGTCGACCACCGCCTCCCCGGCGGCGGCGGCAGCTGCTCCTCCACGCATGATCCCCACCATCCCCCGCCCGGCGGCGGCGCTGGCACAACATATCCCGCAGTCTGCGCCGGTGAATGTGCCGGTAGCGCAGTTTAGGCGGTTATCGGTGGAGGTACTGATGGATAAAGCCGAGGATGATGACGACGACGACGAGGAGATGCTGCCGCCGCACGAGATGGTGGCGCGAGCGCGCGCGCGGGATTCACCGATGACCACCTTCTCGGTGCTGGAGGGCGCCGGCCGCACGCTCAAGGGGAGGGACCTCCGCCAGGTACGCAATGCCGTGTGGCGGAAGACCGGATTCCTCGATTGATCCGTGCCTTCTGCATTCAGCTGTAGCTTAAGTTAGATTCGAGTGGTTGGTTATGCACTATGCATGTTTGAATTTGTCTGTGTACAACATGGATGATCAGGTGTTAATTTTGGTTGCACCTGTAAAATATGTCTGTCATATTATCAATCATTATTACTTGTAAACCCTTGATTGGAGCTGTCACTTGTTCAGCATTGAACTATTGGATATGGGATTAAGGTGAATTGTGACCTCATGGTGGATACTTCTGTGTTTATCTACTTAATTTATGTTGGGGTATATGTCTCTCTTTTAATGATGCTTTGGTTAGATTACATCATGAAGTGATTTTTATTGAGCACGATCATTTTTTTTTGTCATTTTGAGGATTGGTGGTGTGGCCCGTAGATTGCTTTGTGTTGTGGCTATGGAGCTTGACTTTTTAGCTAAGCTCATTACTAGCTACCATAGCTCGTATGTTCAGCTAGCAGCTTGATTCTGTAAATTATGGACAATTTTGGCCACCTCTTGTGAAATTGCTCATCTGTTGATCATCAGTCATGCTTGATCTGTGAATCACATTAAAGATGGTGCCGTAGGATGTGGAAATAGATTTTGGATTCATAGATTATGTTATTTAGTACTTGAGCTAAACATTTTTTGCTTACTGTGTAGCTATGGTTGTATTTGATATTTACATCTATTTAAGTTCTGCTTGGTAGTTTACAGAATAATCTTAAGTGCCTAGATATCAGAGTCGATAGCCTAATTAATAGCTAATAGATACTGAACTTGGTCAGGTAAACAGTTAGACAGCTGAACCCTCTGAAGTATATTAGCCAAGGAAAAACACAAACAAACTTACTCTAAAACAGGTTTTAAGATTGTCCAGAATGTAGCTAGATATCTTGTTTTGTATCTGCTAGATTGTTAGGTTCTATAATTAACTCCACAGCTAGCTGTTGGAAAGGTTTAAGCATACAGAAAATATACCTTGATATAAACCCATGGCCTCCCATTTGGTCACCTGTTTTCAACTATGTCAGCAAGGAATTGACTAAGATTATATGTATATATGTATGGGAAAAGCATCATATATGTGATGATTGGCTTCCAAGTGTCTAGGAGTTGTCTCTCTTCTTGACTTGTTTCATTTCCAAACCATCTTATAGTTATCCCATTGGGTAAAGTCCATTTTTGGACCTCAACTTTCATCAAAGTCCATTTTTCACCCTGAACTACAACTCCGGTTATTTTTCACCCTAAAATTTCAAAACTGGACAAACTTCACCCCATGATTGTTTTTAGTGGTGGTTGTAGCCATGTTAAGAATCATTTTACTATTCTTGTGCTATATTGGTTACTAACTTGGTACCGCTTCACAAATACGCTTTATATCTTTCTTTCTCTTTGTATTTTCCCTGTCATCTCTCTAGTGTGAGGAAATGAGGCACAAATGTGTCATGTGGAACTGGAATCACTGCCATATTAGCAACCAGAATAGCAAAGTAGTGTTGTCGCTTTAGACTCAGTAAGTACCACCATTGAAATTAGTCTTAGAGCAAGGATAATAGTAGAGCTCACTTCCTACTATTAACCCATCTTAAAACCAACATATATAATAGATTAGCTATAAGGTTGGCTACAATTTTCTTCTCCTCTCTCTATCTCTCATTTATACATTTAATGTATTTGTCTTGGAGCTTGTGCTAAGCTAGCTTTTGTATAAGAGCCAACACCCTTGATTTTTCACTACCTCTCTCCTCCACCTAAGCTTATAATAGGCTTATAGCTCACTATTATACTTGCTCTTAGGGTGAAACTTGCCTGGTTTTTAAAGTTTAAGGTGCAATAACCGGTTTTGTAAAGTTTGAGGGCCAAAAGAGGACTTTACCCTCTCCATTCAGCTTGGTCTCCTCGGGGGCAGTACCTCAACTTCAATTATGCCTTGCCTACTTGCTAAACGCTGAAATGCTTTTGGTAAGCCTTCTCAAGCGGTCAAGCCCAGCCTAGTGCATGGCCCATAAGGCCATAACACCAATGCTTTGGTCTTAGGCTTTGAGCATTCTGTATTGGGCCTCTCTAGATCTTGTAAATCCTGTGTAATAGTATTTGATCGAATAAAAAGATGCAGTGCTGGCCACTATGACACTATGTGATATAGTAAAAATTTACCATCCTTTGGTGAGCAGTACGCAAATCAGAGCCTCATCGGCTGACCATATTCCCTAATAAACCAAAATATCAGGGAATAAAAATTAATTTGTAGGTAAAACTTTTATATGTTTGTTCGTAACGACTTAATAAAAATAAATTACATTGAAAACATATCAAATCAACTTAAAATCAATTTCGAAAATTCAAATTTTGGCTTTTGCTTTGGTTTATTAGGCCAATCGATGAGGCTCTCAGATTTTCATTGGAGAGTAGTCAGGTCCCATCCGCTGGGCGGGTGAAAGAGTTTACCTTCACGTTTTGGAAGTGAAAATCGCTCCTTACTAGTTTTGAGAAAAACTTTCGGTCAACTCCATATGAGCACAGTTTTGTGAACTTTGGTTTTCTGCACTTTTACCTCTAGGCTCTAATGCAGATGCAGAGGATCTGTTTCCTTCACCTGTAATGCAGAGGATCCGTTTCCTCAAGGTGGGGTTCAGCAACTCAGCAGGGTCCAGACAGAGAGATGCAACTGAAGAAGAAGCATCAAACTTGTGCTAATATCTTTGTTAAGTACACCTCTGATGCTACTATGTGCAAAAATTAGATGCACTTAGTTTGCTTATAGTAGTTTTGTAGCCACTAGATGACTGGCGGTCGGCAAACACAAAATGTCCATTCCAAGGTTCATTCTTCACTGATTGGACTTAAAAAGAACAGAAACAAATTAAGTCTTGGCTAGCCATCCAGTTTCTGGTCTTATTTCTACTAACTCTCTTTGTGATGCCCGTGCTGTCTACAGTGTAGCCATGGCGTATGGCAGCTCAGTGAAGAGCTGGAACCTGGAACTGCTGACCGGATGCCTCCTGTAGTCCTGTGACCAAACTACAGACACATTAACGAAATTGCAAGCCTGGCTACAGGAGGTATACTGAAGTTTGGATAAGATCACCAGGAGCAGAAAAAACACGGGGGGTTATCCTGCGCCTCTCATTTGAGATCCACATGCAAAAATTCACTCGCTGATGGCTGTGCCAGTGGCTCAGTGTAGAGTGTAGACAAGTCATGTGGCTATCAATAGATCATGACAACTGCCGCCAGCTTAATTAGTCGAAAAATCAACACTGAATAATGCTGCGGCTGTTAGCTGAGTTCAGTTGTAAAAAAAAAAAGAAGGCAAATCTAGTTTCAGAGTCAACGCCTTGACGCATACAATGGCCACTTGCGCTTTACCAGTGATGAAATCCAGTGCATTTGACTGATATGGATGTCTGCAGAGCTAATTATACTAGTACCTATTGGGGGCATGGAAGGATTTACTAATTATGATAAGAAAAAGGTCAAATACAGACAACAGTATGTGGGTTTAATTCAAAAGGACGCTAAATATATGTGCTTGGTTTCTCTACCCTTATTGCTATTTTGCTTTACAGAACTCTTGTTTCTATCACTGATATCACATACCTGGTTTCTTTCCTTTCAAACTTTTCATCTTTTTGTGTCTAATTTTCTTTGGAGGATTCTTTAGCTCCAGCATTGGGCTGTCCGATCCTAGCACTAACTGAAACCTTTCCTTGATAATAAAAACCTTAGAGAAATTTAGAAAACTGAATGTTTTTTGCCACATTGTTGTTGTGTAAGCTAACAATGATGTCAGCATTCGGGCACAATTGGACTGGGGGATTTCCTGTTTTAGAAACATTAGCAAAATGCCCATACATTGCTACAGAATTAAGAAAATCACATTGGAAACATAAACCTATTTTGAATTTGAGAACTTAATTTCAGAATTAAGTAAAGGCTTTTGGTTGCTAAGTTTTCGCTCTCTACGAAAATGCTCCATTTATTATTAGCATTTAAGGATGATCAACCAATGGTTGAGAGCTATAGTGCATGTCCATTACTTCTATTGTTCTTGTTCTTCCACATGTTTGGTTTTGGGAAACAGATGCCCTGACTTTAGCCCACATGTCAGTGGCTGCAAACTACATAAAGTCAGGGGATCCTCATTCTTGGTTTTGATATAGGATAGAAAGTAGTCCCACATACAAAAATTTTAAGGAGTTGATAATAGAGTGGTGACAGAATCGTCACTTTGCAGTACAGAAGTTTTGATAAATTTATTAATGAGCCATGGATAATAAGGTTCAAGAAATAAAACCGATTTTCCCTATCCCATTTGTTTCATCGTGAGAAGGACCCTTTATCTTATTCTGTATTTTACTGTCATTAATAAATTCACATCTCGTGTGAACGTGAAAAACTACCAACCACCGGACGAGTTAGAAGTGTGAAAACACGGTCATCCTATGTGTGAAAGCGAAAAGAACATGAAAATGGAACCGATGAATGATTCTCCCTTGATGATAAATTTCGTATGCTGTTTACGGCAATCATCGATGCGCTCATCCCTACCGACCACGGCTACTGATTCCAGAACTAACGGCTACCGGACGGTAACTGCTCGAAGCAAGTTTTGTTGTGATCGGTTTGGGCCTATTGGATTGTGACATGGACGGCTGAGATTACGTGCAGTTGCAACAGCTCCACAAATAAAAATTTTAAGGAGTTGATGATAATAGAGTGGTGACAAAATCGTCATTTAGCAGTACAGAAGTTTTAATAAATTCATTAATGAGCCATGGATAATAAGGTTCAAGAAATAAAACCGATTTTCCCTGTCCCATTTGTTTCATCGTGAGATCGAAGGACCCTTTATTTTATTCTGTATTTTACTGGCATTAATAAATTCACATCTCGTGTGAACGTGAAAAACTACCGAACTCTCCCCATAACTTTTTTCATCCAAAAAAAACTTGTCAACTAATCTTGCGAAATGCCAGATTGAGCAACGCACGGATACGACGGTGTCCCGGCCGGGGTTGGGCTGCCGTTGCTGCCTGCCCGTGTAGCGACCGTGCGACGCAGAGGTACGCGCGGTCCCTGTCCACCGAGCCGCGCAGGCAGAGGCAGCGCGTGCGTCGTATCTGCCGCGGGATTCCGCCGTCCGGTCCTGTTCCGGCGTCGCGCGTGCGTGGAGCGATCCACCATCCACCGCTCAAGATTCGCACGTCTCCCCTTGCACACGACTCATTCTCGTCCCAATCATCCGCCGGTTCGATGTATCCGGCGACTTTGATGGCACACGTCGATCCGTCCATCCACCAGGGGGCCCGTGGATCCGGTCTCGTTGCGGTGCTCTGCACGGCGCCGGCGTTTTATCATTGGCGTTTTGCTGATCCGCGCGCGCGCGCGCGCAGAGCGAAGAGGAGGATCTCCGCCTCCGCGTGTCGCATTGACCGCGACCCCCCGCCCCCGGCTTGGCCGAGAGGAGGTGTCTTGGGCGGTCGGGCGAGCGCGGGTGCGGCGCGGACACGGCCGAGAGCCCGAGACGTCCCTGCGTGCGCGGTCTCCTCTCGGTTTACTGGCTCGGAGGAGGGGGCAGCGTGCGCGCGCGCGTCGCCGTCGTGGTGAGCTGGTGCGCGCTGGGGTGAAACCCGGCCGCGTACCGCCACGGAAGTAAACGGATAGGTTGGGAGGAGCTAGTGATCGGACTGGGTCTGGCCGAGCGGGGAGGGAGCAGAACAGCAGTCGTGCCGAGCGTCAAGGCGACATGGACACGATCCTGGATGGGCTGAAACCGTGAAACCCCAAGTGCCGGTCGGTCTAAGTACACGGGCTCTTCTCACGAATCAGTCAGTCAATCACGATGCTCTTTCTCTTCCTGGTGCCGTACGTACGTGTAGTGCGGTTCTGTCTACTTGTTCCTCACCGTGGCTACCGTTATGGCCCGCAAACATTCCACTAGGCTCGGTAGCTCGCGACCGTAGTTCAGCTGACGTACGTTAGTACGTACATGTGTGCTGTGTCCGTAATTCTAGCTTTTTTTTTTTACCCCAATAAAATTCAAATCATGTTCAGGTAGTCCAATTTACGTGCCTCGTCTCTGACTGTGTAAACGGACGTGCATGCAGCAGATATTGTAGATGTCGACATCGGTGAGAGACTGAGAGCAAACGTTTCATAATCCATAACCGGCGCGATTTTGATTTGGATCCTCGTGGTTGACTTGTTAAAACTGGCAGCAATATTGTGTTCGTTCGTGCAGGAACGCGCGTGGGCCATAGAATCAGGAGTTCGAAGACCTACGGAGCACGTACCCTAGCGACGCGTTTTGCCGGGGTAAAATTGGGCCTAAAAAAGACGGCATGGCTGGATGACACGATAGCAATTTGAGCGACGGGTTCACCACTCTGACGCCCTTTGGCTCACGGCACGGCCGGCCAGTCGGTGTCAGTGCTGTATATAGTATCCGGCTAACTTGGAGTACAAGGCCAATCTTCCATTTCCTTACCTTTTGTGGAACTTGACTTGGTGAAAAGCACACCCATTAGGCCATTACTCCGTTATCTTCTTTTTTATGATACTATTGTAATTTATAGGCGCTGAGATATTACCTTTTTTTTTTGCGGGGCTGAGATATTAATGTTGATCAGACAACAGAGTTATCCCAGCCGATAGAAAAGTTATGCTTTCGTACATCAGACGAGTGTGAGAGTGATATGTTGTTGTTGATATTGTAAAATAGGTTTTCCAAATTGGTTGAAATAGCCCCTTCAAAACACCAATTTCAAAATGGTACTGGTCCCATATGACATACGCCAAATGAATGGCTGGTGTAACAAACACTAGTAAGGCTGAGTTTGTTTGTTGCAAGTGGGGAACTAATTTTCCGCGCACGCAGAACAGAGTAAGTATTAGATAATTTTTATTGAAAAATTAATTAATATGATTTTAAAGCAACTTTCGTATAGATTTTTTTTTGCAAAAAAAACACACCGTTTAGTAGTTTAAAAATCATGCACGCGGAAAATAAGGGAGATGAATTGGAAAGGTAATAAACGAACACATCCTAAGTAGGAGTAGGGGTAAAAATGTTTCTATAAGAAAAGCATATAGTTAGCCCCACGTGTTACATGACATAGCAATCCAGTCAAATAATATGTTTCAAAATATAACAATGTTCCAAAATATAACAACTTAATACTAGAATAAACAGCACACAATAGTACGGATGGCCTAAAACTATCTTGTGACGATGGGAGTAGTAACTAAAATGTTGCGGCCTTCTATCCCTCCATTTTAGAATGTAAGATGTTTTTGTTCTGTCCTAAGTGAAGATTTTTAGCCAACTTTATAAAGGAATGTAGAAAAACGTCCACAACATCAAATTAATTGTATTAAATCTAACATTCTCCCAAAGTCCCTTTTCACAATTGATATTGAAAACATTGTTATGTATTTTTATAAACTTTGTCAAACTTTCGAACTATAAAGCAAAACAGGGTACGTAAGTTTCAAAAGCTTATGGAGATTTTCCAAAGTATTGGTAAAAGCTACCGAACGAAAGCATTCAAATTTGGCAAAACATTGCATATCACATTAATGTAGTATCATAGAAGAGGTCAAGACAGGAAAACAAACAAAAACAAAAACAAACACAAACACACACACGCACAGAGAGAGAGAGAGAGAGAGAGAGAGAGAGAGAGAGAGATGGGAAACAAGAATATTCAAGGACCACAACTTTGGGCCGATTCAAGCATGCCAAAGTGCATTCTGCAAATGTGTCTCAATCCAGCAATAACATATAAGAATCGGGTTCTCTGAAAATTAAACGCAGGAGCGATGCTTGTAAATTCACACTACTGCAGTTCTAAAGGATATTCGCACTCATGTCGGCAGAAAAGCACAAACTACCCGTGCTAATTAACTCTATCCGTATGTCGCAGTAATATTGAAAAGAAACAAATATCATGCATAGAAACACTTGGTTTGTTGAGGTTCTTTTGGATGGTGTCTGATGAGCCGACACAAGTGGGCGAATGAACGAAAAATAGTTTTAGGTGATAATTTTATAGTTCAACTAAGAAAAGCCAATGTTAAGAGTAGAAGGCCACAATAATATACCTAATTCGTTCAGAACTTATTCACTCCATCCTAAAATAAATAAATTCATAGAGTTAAAAATTTATCCTAAAATAAATTAATTGTTGCCTTCTTTTGCGTGGACACAATTTTCTTTTGTGTGGTAATTCTTGCTTTCTTATCCACCATCGATTCACAAATCAAGAAGTTTATCCCTTAAACACTCTTCACATTCCCCAAAATAGAGGGCACTTTAATTTTTCATCCTCACCACTAATATTTCTCGTGATACGGTTTGGCTTATTTTAGAACAAAAATATTGCCTCCATCTCAAAATAAGTTAATCGAGAATATATCAAATCTCGTATTAGGTTAATTTATTCTGGAACGGATAGGACGAAGGGAGTAGTAAGTCTAAAATTTTAATCTGACCATGGCTTATAGAAGAAAGAGGTGCCAAGTAGGCCCGTACGTGGAATTGTACATAGCCTTAACTGCAAGACGTAAAAGAAAAACATATAAAAAAACAGAAAATATCAAGCACGCGTCATCACCAGCAAGTGACGGTAGCAGTGTTCTTCAAACAAACCGAGTTAAACTCCTCTGCTAGTTAAAGGCGAGACAGCTACTTAGGAAAAGGAGGATAAAAACATAAAATGGAATTTCAAAAGGGAAAGGGAAAAGGAAATGAAACTAGACCCAGTCGTCCGCACGAGTCCACTGGATTAAGCGCCTCCCTCCCACGCCACGGCTACACCAAAATTTGCCCCCACTCTAACTCTCGTGTTGATTGCAGCGAATTTAGATTTGAGAAGAGCCAGCCAGGCAGTCCCACCACGCCACGAGAAATTTCTACGCCCATGTCAGCGGTGACGACGCGCGCGCGCGCGTGCTTCTCCATATATACACCGCGCGCGTGCACTCACACCTCTCCTCACCACTTTCACCACCAAAAAATTCGACCAACCACGTAGTATTACGCACACTATACTCCGATCCGGCCTCTCCAACCCAGCTTAGCTTTTCTGCTCCCAGCTGCCAGCTACGTTGCAACCCCACCACCGGAAAGCTACACCGTGCGTTTCCATATAAGCAGCGCTCGACCGGCAATAGCAATAGCGCCAACACATACAGAGAAGCCACAGACGTCGAGGCAGCTAGCGCGCGCGGGAGGACAGGACACTGCAGCAAGTTGGCCGGTGATAAGCCCGCGAACTCGCTGGCAATATGGCCGACGGCGGCGGCCGCCGGGCTCCCGGGTTCCGCTTCTACCCGACGGAGGAGGAGCTGATATGCTTCTACCTCCGCAACAAGCTCGACGGCCTCCGCGACGACATCGAGCGCGTCATCCCCGTCTTCGACGTCTACTCCGTCGACCCGTTGCAGCTCTCAGGTACCAGCACACGCGTGCGCGTGCATTGCGTTCGTCGTACGTCGCGCGAGCGCCGCGTCACCTGTATACACACACCTGCTGCAGAGATTCACCACGAGATGCTGGGCGGCGGCGGCGGCGAGGAGGGGGAGCCGTGGTTCTACTTCTGCCCGCGGCAGGAGCGGGAGGCGCGGGGCGGGCGGCCGAGCCGGACCACGCCGTCGGGGTACTGGAAGGCGGCGGGCACCCCGGGGGTCGTCTACTCCGCCGACCGCCGGCCCATCGGGATGAAGAAGACCATGGTGTTCTACCGCGGCCGCGCGCCGTCTGGAACCAAGACTGCGCGTGGAAGATGAACGAGTACAGAGCATTCCACTACCCCGACGCCTCCTCCGCCTCCGCCTCCAGCGCCGGCGCCGCCGCGCCACCAAGCCATCTTCCTCCGCAGGTGATTAATCAATACCAAGTACACGTTGCTTTCTTTGCCGTTGCACATACTAGCCGCATACCTTGTCACGTCTATCGATCTCTCCGTATAAATCAGAAAGATATGGCCGGCGGGGGCAAACTACTTGTTTTGCAGGTCGTTGCCTTTTATTGGCGGCGGGTAAATATCCAAACTTGTTATTCTGAGTGGTTCTTGCCAAACTGCCAATGAACCGGGTGCTCCATCATAAAGCATTTGAACCACATGCGTTGATCCATACGCACCAGTGTATAACTATACAGTACATGCAAGTATGCAACTGGCGAATGCATGATTCGTGACTCCGTCCGTACGCAACTTTGTTAATGATTGCATGGTTGACGCACTGTTTATGATTTACTCATGTACGAAGACAATTAATTGACTTGTAAGTACATTTTAAAAGACGAACAATGACGACTAATTTGTCTTGTGGGCTTTCAATTCGCTGTTGCAGCTGAGGAGCGAGTTCAGCCTGTGTCGACTGTACACCAGATCGGGAGGCATCCGGCAATTCGATCGGCGGCCGCTCGCGGGTGGTGGTGATGAGAACCCGGGGCCATCCATGGCTGCCGCCGCGGCGTCACCCGAGGAAAACGACGGATCTGGAAGTTCCATGCAGCAACTGGAGCTGATGGATCAAGGTGGCGCCGTTGATCCGGATTGGGACCAGTGGGACGACTTGGCCACCTTGACCGCACTTCTGTACTGGCCTAGAGATTAGGGATGCCAATTGTTTACATGATCTTGCTCGTAGTGCTAACTGTGAAGTGCATGTTACACGTATCAACAACTGAGTGTAGTACATGTTTTTTTTTTCTTTTGCCGCGCAAACTCTCCAGTATTAACATAAGAAAAAAAATCAGAACACATACATTTTTTTTGGTTTCTCCAAATATATAATTAATTAATTATTGTTTTCTTCAGTTAATTATATTTTTCTAGTTGGATCTTCGCCCTTGGCCCTATGGGATCTCCTCCAACTTTTCTGATAATAGGATTTGTTTATACTAGTTCATCCGTATTTTGTAAGGCATACATGCATTTTAGATGGTTTCATTAATACAATACTTCTTTGAATGTTTATTTGTTTTATAATTTCTCCTGAACAACTACAAAATATATCAACTTGATATGAGCACACTTTCAATACGAAACTAATAGTATCACTTGGGTGATATTAAACATATTGCTATTTTGATTATTAGTTAAGAGTTGTGAATATTGACTTTCTTAAAAACATGGGTGCACTATATATGTTGTGGGGGCAGAGAGCGTATTCTTAAAAGAAAAAGGTAATGATGGGGGTGGTGGCGGTGACCTAACCAACTGTATTTATATATTTTTATTAACTACTCCATCCGTTTCAAGTTATAAGACGTTTTGACTTTGGTCAAAGTCAAACTACTTTAAGTTTGACTAATTTTATAGAAAAAGTAGTAATATTTTTAACCAAGACTAATATATTATGAAAATTTATTCAATTATAGATTTAATTAAACTATGCTGGTGGTGTAAATATTACTATTTTTTTCTATAGAGTTAGTCAAACTTAGAGTATTTTGACTTTAACCAAAGTCAAACGTTTTATAATCTGAAACGGAGGGAATACTCTTTTACGTGTTTGTAAGATGCAAAATAGTGTAACACATTGGTTATATCTGATGCGAGTAAATTGCACAGTGGGCAAGGTTTTATTACCTAATTAAGTTAAACATACCAGGTCTTTTTTTTTTAGAAATTTATTGGACCAAGTCTTTGCAAACCTTTTTACTTAACATCATGTATAAGTTGCACACCAGACCATGTCTTTACATACATTTTCACTTAACACCATTTATTGTTCATTCGTTTGCACTTTGGACCGGGTATACAAGTTAGCTGTGCTTCCTGCCCAAAAAATCGGGACCAGTGTATCCAACATGAGCCATTTACATAGATAGTTGACTCGAACGCGTACAGTTTAATTTGGACGAACCGTCGCGTGCAGCTAGCCGCCTGGCCTTGCAAGGGATCGACTGAGGCTGCCCAAAGCAGCTAACTTATCACCCGATCCGAAGTGCAAATAATGTAACAAGATATGGTGTTAAGTGAAAAGGTTTGCTAAGACATGGTTCAGTGTGCAACTTAGGTAATACTTTGCCCATTGTGCAATTTACTCTTATCTTATTTCATATATAAAATGCAAGTTTGTCACGCAAAGACATATGTAGAGATGAATTGCACTTAATTTGTTCCAAACAATGCTTGAATGCATAATTTTTAATATTTATCAGTGCCAAAGTATGGGTATTTAGCTAGTATTAATGGCATACTTTTACGTCTATTGTTATTGAGATGGGTCTCATTCCTCACGAAACCCATATCGACCAAGCGAAGACCCCTTCGACCAATGAAAGTTGTTCAACCATATAAAGCCCCCAACAAGGTGGTCAGTAACTCAGTATGCCTTATTGGCCAATGATTGAACTATATATAGGGATCACACTTGTACTGGACTTGGTACAATAATGTAGTTTTAAAGATAGCCCATAGACCCATAAAAGAGGAAATAACATGTGTACAGTGCAATCACACTTTTTAGAGAAGAATAATGTAAATTCTCCTTTAACCAAACCCTATGTGGCCCATGCCTATAAATGGATAATGTAATTAATTAGGCATTTTATTTGAGACCAGAAAATTGCAACATCGCTAGCTAGTCACTTCACAACTCTTAACTCAAGACGTTAGACTATTTGAGTTTTCAACGAACTTATTGTCTTTGATTATTGTTCTACCGCTTCACCCAGCAACTATATTACTATGAATAATAAACATGCTCTGGTTTAATTCAACCAATCATCGAAAGATCGATATGGATCACCCACAGGCCATATCATACATGCATGATTTTAATTTTAATTTTTTTTTTATTTTTGGGGTTGAGTGTGTGTGGGTGTGGTTGGGGGGGGGGGGGGGGGGGTGTTGATTTTAAGCCTAAGAAGAATTTTCTCAGAACACATGGGGTTAATTCTCTTGGAATTAATTTGGTCGGATAGACTGCAACAGCATCTCTCGTTGCGCAGCAGTTAAACAACGTGCACAAAAAAGAAGCCGGCCATAACGATCAGTGGACGCCACTTTCTTTCGTTGACTATCCATTGAACGCCACGCGAGTGATGAGTACGTACGACATAGGAGTATGCTTCTGGCACTCGTGCCATTCTTCGCTTGCTTCCGTTCATATGTACAGCGTGCTCGATAATAACAGCTACATGTTCATGTACCTGCAGGTTCCCTGCATCCGAACAGCTCGACTAATATTCGCAACTTGCAGGGTGCGTGTTGCGGTCAAACTCCGATCGATCGCAAGGTCGATCGTTCGTTTTTCCACCGGATACCAGGAGGTCAATCGATCTGTACCTGCAAGTGACCAGTTCGTCGTACGTACCCGTCTCATCGATCCCTGCCCCAATAGGCGATTTGGAGCCCCATCACTCTGGACTATAATAAAGCCAAATCAAAAGTCAAAATTTAAATTTTCGAATTTGATTTTGAAGTTGATTTTAAGGTATTTTTCAACGTAATTTTGTTTTAGCGTTGATTTTAAGTAACTACGAACAAATGTATCATTTTTACCTATAAACTAATTTTTATTCTCTAATAAGCCAACACTTATTAGAGGAAGAGAGAATAGCTAATATGGTCCCTAAAGTTTCGCTCCTGGGTCATTTTAGTCCTTAATCTTTCATATTGTCCAAACAAGTCCTTTAAATTTATCATGTGGGCTAATATAGTCCTTGGTCCCACCAAAATTGCCACATGGACATGCCATGTCACATTCCTATGCAAAATCTATATGATTTGTCCAATTTACCCTTACGCATAGGAAAATAAAAAACAAAAGACAAAAGTTTTAAAAAAAATATGGTACATGTAAGAGCAAAAATATACTCAAAAGGGTGAAAAAAGAAGTATTTTTTTCCTATGGTTATGCTAATTCACCTTTATATTTATTTTTCTATGATATACGTGAGGGTATATTGGACAATTCATCATAGATTTGCACATGGCATATCCATATGGTGATTTTGGTGGACCCAAGGACTATTCTAGGCCTTATGACAAAGGTTAAGGATTTCTTTGGACCATTTAAAAGGTCATGGACTAAACTGATCCTACAGGACTAAAGTAGCTATTCTCCTTAGAGGAATTGAGTAGCCGATAGCCGATGAGGCTCTTGGACTACTTAAGCTGGAAACATATTAGTGTATACAACGTGTACACCAATTAACAAATTTCACAAAAAACAAAAATATCTAGAAAAATCATACAAGTACTTTTAATAGTATTAACTTATGTGTAAGTCTTGGCCTTAAAATTATTATATTTTAGACCTAAAAAATTAAGAAAATCCGACCATATTGAGAGTATAAATTTGTCAAATTTTTATTTTTTACAACCTATATATAATGAACTAGCATAATGACTAGCGCAGATTACGCTGCTAGCATCGTTATATTTTTTTCTCAAATAGAAGCATGTATATTTTCATATTTTGTTATTGAAACGACAATATAGTTTTAAACTTTGTTCTAACACGACCAAACTAACCAATGTTTAATATTTATATTGTATTGTACATACATGAAAGTTACTAATTATTTTTCAATTCTAAAATTTTGTTATTTATAAATTATATTTCTACATGAACTACATACTCTTTTTTTTCAATATTCATTATTTCTAATTCTAAAGTTTCATTATTTATAATTTTTATTCTAATTCCAAATTTTTATTATTTATAAATTTTATTCTTGTATAGACTCTAAACTCTTCTTTCAATATTTCTTATTTTTATTCCGATTTTAGTTATTTAAAATGTATTCCTATATGGACTCTAGACATTTTTCTATCAATATTCCTTTATTTTTAGTTCGAATTTATGTTATTTGTAAATTATATTTCAATATGGACTATAGACTCTTTTTTAATATTTCTTGTTTTTCTAATTATGAATTTCAGTTATTCTAAGTTTTATTCCTATAGGGAGACTATTCTTTCAATATTTTTTTTAATTCCGAATTTCGGTTATTTCGAAATTGTATTCATGTATGGATTTTTTTTTAAAAAAATGAATTTTAGTTTTTTCTAAATTGTATTTCTTATGGCTCCAAACCTAACTTGTATGAACTAGAGTCTACTACTCCGATGTTACTTATTTTTATTTCGAATTTCAGCTATTTTAAATTATATTTCTATATCAACTCTATTTTTTCTTCTTATCCGGTTAATATGAGAATTTCAACGGTGAGAGCGAATGTGGATGTTTCTTTTTAAGTTACTTTAGTAAGTTAATAGATCCGAAGATAAAACTTTATATATAGATATAATACTATATATATTATAATTTATTTATAGAATTTTTGGTGATATTTTTAGTTGATGTGTATGGTGTGTATATTAGAAGACTCGTGAGTATATGATATGCCGCCACTTAAGCTTCATATAATGGCATTTTGTTCAGATCTTGGAATACATATTTCTCGTTGCAGGTTATAGTATAATTGGAATTGCTGCCGATCGGTCGCCCAGGGGAGGGGAAAAATCGGTTGCTCCCCCCCCCACCCCCAACAACGCGCGCACGTGCCCTGTGGGCCTACCACATGTCCCTGCCCCCACCTGCCACGTGTTCCCACCACATACTCCGTTGCAACAAATCACCCATATATTTTGAAAACCCTCTATTAAGGGAATTCGTTTCTTTTTTGTTCCAGTAAAAATGTTTCACCTAGTGTATTCATAATGTTTCACTATATATAGATCTAATGTTGCAGTGAACTGAAACATTCTTTTGCAACAAATCACCCACATATTTTGGAAACCCTTTATTAAGGGAATTCGTTTTATTTTTTTTTCCACCAAAAATGTTTCACCTAGTGTACTCACAATGTTTCACTATGTATATATCTAATATTGCAGTAAACTGAAACATTCTTTCACTATTTACTGAAACATTGTTTTATATAAGGTGAAACAACACCCAATTTAAACGATTGAAACATTTTCGATCTACTTAGTGAAACAATTCCGATATACTTGGTGGAACATCGTGCAACATTTAAAAATAATTCAATAATAAGCTATTTTTTTCATCGGAATATATATATGTGTGATCTTGTTTTAAAGATTTAATTGCAACGAATTTAATTGTGCAATCGGATCATGATTTGGATAAATAATTTAAGAGAAAAAATAGTTTAAAGTGGTTTTGCACGTATGCGTCATGCTGAAGTCATCACCCGATTTTTTGCCCTCCCCATTGAGCGTCCGATCCTGAGTTGCCTCCTAGGCCCTATTTAGTTCCCTAAAAACTTTTCCCAAAAACATCACATCGAATCTTTGGACACATGCATGGAGCATTAAAACATAGATTAAACAAACTAATTGCACAGTTAGGGAGGAAATCGCGAGAGGAATCTTTTGAGCCTAACTAGTCTATGATTAGCCATAAGTGTTACAGTAATCCACATGTGCTAATGGCGGATTAATTAGGCTCAAAAGATTCATCTCGCGGTTCCCAGGCGAGTTATGAAATTAGTTTTCTCATTCTTGTCCGAAAACCCCTTCTCACATCCGGTCAAACGTTCGATGTGACACCCAAAAATTTTCATTTCACCAACTAAACAGGCCCCTAGTATAATGCATAGTGCTAATGGCAGATTATACAATCTCTGAAACAGGAGTGTGTGACTTCGTATAGTGTTTAGGTTGACAATTACAGAGAAATTATTACGGTTTGACTGCTTCGCTGCTCGATGGGGCACGAGTTAAGCATGCGCATAAGGCCATCAATCTTCAACGCCCTGCTTGTACGATCGCTCAGGAAAGAATCCGGTTTATTTTTCAACTTGACGCACAGGCTAGTTGCTACTTGGTACTGAGCTACGACATGATGTTGCGATCCTGCGACAGTTTCTAAACACGTCAATTGCCGGCCCGGCGAAAAACACGTGAGAATTAATTGAACAAGCTCTTCGACTTTTCTTCAGGAAATGTGAACTAACTCAATACTACTCCCTTTGTTTCATACTATAAAACGTTTTAATTTTTCCAAATCAATTTTTTTCACATTTTATAGAAAACTAGAAAAAATACTCGTACGTTGCAACGGGTGAATGTTATTTTATTATTGTTATTATTATACGGTTTAGCTCGGATGAAATTCACTATAGGAATTCACTAGAATATTTTTTTAAGAAAATCATCAGCTGCAATTAGGAATCGGACTTTCATCTCAAGTTAAAATGCAAATTTTTTAAAAAAGATTTCTTATACGACCCTTTTTGTATTTTCAAAAGTAAACGAACTTAATCAGACTCAAACACGGACCTATATTTCCAAAAACGAACGAATTTAAAAACCGACTCAAATACGGATAACGTACCAAAATACCGGTAAAAATAATCTAACCAATTTTTATAATATAGTAGAGAAATAGCAACGTATACAATATTAAATTATTTTCACTATAAATATTGATTTTTTTGTGTTAAAATAGTACTATACTTTTTATAGTTTGATTTAAAAATTTCAATGTGTTTATAATATAGAACAGAAAAAACAGGTGAAACGGAACGAAACCGCTAATAAGCGGCTAGTCACCGTTAACGATGAAATTTGGTAAGCCCCTAAGAGAATTATCACATCGCCAATAGTCGGATTCCTGCTATATTCGGTTAAGGAAATTAATCTATTAAAGGAAGCTTATCCAGAAGTGACCGAGTTCGAGAAGGATGCGGCATGGCAAGTTATCTATTAATTAGGAATAGTTTATTAGTTTCCTGTTATCTTTAGGAAAGTGTGTTTAGCGTCCTATAAGGACTTTATGTTTTCCTTTTATCTTTAGAAAAATTTCTTTCTTTTCCGACAAGGACTAGTATCTCCCCATGGGTATAAATATGCACACCCGAAGTCATTGTAAAATAATCTCTCGATCAATACAACTACTCTCGGTGCATCGCCACCCTCTTTCCCGAGGTTTTTACTTATCATCCGGCGTTCTTTCTGGAAGTGGGAACAAATCAACAGGGTGGGAGATCGACGGCGAAAGTGCATGAATTAATCACTTAATAACTACTATTATAATTGTACCAGTGAGCGTGCACGTGCAAAGGCACGTCGATCCATATTGAATGAAATCTTTACTATTATAAAAATTGAAGATGTTTTTGCCGGTATTTTGGTACGTCATCCATATTTGAGTTGGTTTTTAAATTCGTTCGCTTTTAGAAACAGTGGCGGACGCATGATTAAAATAAAGATGGGGCGAAGATGCTCGTCTCAATAAGAACAACTAAATGAAAAAAATACCATATTTATGTTGTCATCATATAAACATATAGTATAATCAATAAATTAAGGCAAACAAAAAACAAAAATGATATTAAAATAAAGTAATAATTTTTGCGTTATACATAATTCATCATACATAAAAAGATAGATATTAAAATCGTAGACGTGTGACAAAGTCAGTGGCATATAATGGATTCTCTCAAAAAGATAATAGTAAACATATCAATTTGCAAATATGAGTCAATTCATAAAGAATGGTTGATATATATCTTTTAAAAAATAAATATATGAGAAGATATCGCATACCCAGAATAAGATGATTATTATTTTGCTTAGAAGGGGGAGAGAGAGAGAAAAAAAAACATTAGGCACCTAACTATAGTAGGGGACGGGGGTGAGCAGTGTCGAGGAGTTGACTCAGGAAAGCATCACATATGCAGGATTAAAATTGGACACTTGGACTGCTTATTTAAGGGCCAATTGTAAATTGAATGTGGTGGTAGACGGCCAAGAAAGATATGGAGGGTTGGGGCGGCACGGGCCGTAGCTGGGCCGCCGCCCAACCCCGCCTAATGGTTGCTACCGCCCCTGTTTAGAAATATAGATCCATGTTTGTGTTAGATTTTAAGCTCATTTTCTTTTGGAAATACAAAAGGAATCGTATAAGAAATCTCTTTAAAAAAAACTCGTATGCTAACTTGAGATGAAATACAGACTCATAATTGCAGCTTATGATTTTCTAAAAAAAAATCCAGGCGAATTCGCACAATGAATTTTATCTTAGCTAAATCATATAACAACAATAAAATTAAAATAGCATTACCCGTTGCAACGGACGAGTATTTTTCTAGTAAATTAAAAAAACACATCCATGATCCATTGCTGAAACCAATCTTGGCCCTACATGTAGCCGATTCGACTTGGTTAGTGCATCAAATACAAATTATGTGCAGAAGAAGAGTTTTTTTGGGCAGGTCATATTCAGGAAAAACAACAACATTGTACTCTAATTAACATTCATTTTTTCTTCAAATAAGAATCTTATGGGGTAATTATAATCGTATAAATGTTTCATATCCTATCATACTCCATCTGTCCCAAAATATAGCAATCTAGTATTGGATAAGACCCATCCTAGGACAACGAATCTGAACATGAGACTGCTATATTTTGGAACTGAGGGAGTACTATATAGTTGGTACCCACTAAGAGGCATTTACTCCTATAAAGCAAGACAAACAAAAAGCCATATCATCAACAATTTTAAGTCATCAGATCACATTACTACAAGTCTACAAAGATAACAACCATTGGATCAAGAAACTACTTATTCATCTAATTCAATCATTTATTAGTTATCCAATCACATCCCTTTGCTCCACCTCATAGTCACACATAGCACTATTATATATTTTGTGCACAACACCATGTTTTCCGAATACAACTCAAATTATTGTTTAAGATGTGTGTTTCGTTTTATTATGCATGATTAGATAGTATATAATTATTAGGTATCGTTACCTAAATCAATTTTTAGAAAAAACTTGAATTAAACAGAGATATGCAAATCGTCTAACTACAACGTTACCCATGTTGTGCATGAAAATAATATTCGTATATTATAACAATATACAATGACGTTTGGAAAAATAAAGCATGAATTGTATTCTAGTAACATAATGTATATATAAAGGCACATTATCATATAGTTGCACCTAACCATTTAAAACTACAATTTTGTTTTTGTTTGACAATAAAACTACAAAGCCGCGGTAAGACACGGGGTGCCAACTAATTTAGGATAAGACTGGATCAAATCTTTAAAGACGGGATGAGTGATGATGGGAAGAACAGGACGCTCCAGGAACACAGCAGTGCCGCTGCTCATCGCATTGCACGGTCCGGTGAGACGAATCCGCAAAAGGCGGGAGAAAAGCCAGGGGAAACACCGCGGTTTCAGTCGGAGTGCGCTGTGCATTTGGCTGCTGTACCGCGGCATATGGCGGTCTGCATCCCCGCCGGCCCCGCATCGGATGTCGGCGGAATCGGCGCTACCGGAATCCCCAAAAGCCGCCCACCGGAAACAGAACACCGCCCACTTGTCAACCGTCCAGAAAATATTTGCTGCTGCTATGGTGGGCTCCGGGTGAAAGCTATTCAGGCCGTATATACGGTCCATGGGCTAATGCCCTGTATCGGGCTCAAATGCAGTGGGTCGATGCTTTGCCCTCGAATGACGACAGCTTTACTTTGGGAGAGTACTATCTAAAGTTATGGTAAGTTTTCCTTAAAAAAATAAATTATAATTATAATAAAATTTTAAATTACATTGTAATAACTATATAACAGACATATTTGGCAGCCTTTGTTACTACAACTGACATCTTTTCCGGTCAATACATATACATGTCAAATTAATTACTTCACTATTCTAAAATAACTCAACCTATGATACAATATGATCTAACCTAGTATAACGAATTTGAATCTAAATAAATTCGTTGTATTAGGTTAGATCACATTCTATCACAAGTTTAATTGTTTTGAAACAAAATAGAGTACCCTATAAATAAAATATCATGATGTACCACCAAGCAATGTCCGGCTCTGTTCTTGCGCTTGATTTTTAAACCTATTGTGTGCACGAATCTCAAACCGGATACGACGACTCGAAACTTCCCCCTTCAATTTTCCTGCGACGGTAGAATATCAATTCCGTTGGTCGAAACGAGTACTGTGACACCTCAAAAACAGAATGAAACAAACAACAACCCACCGCAAGACGCTCCGTGCCCAAACGAACTCACCGAGAATCCCAGAATCCAGCGGAAAGCAACCCCGTCCGCGCGCTACGCCACCGCCTCTGCCAGCCGACGGCCGCGCGCACGCGTCCACCGACCCTGGCGCCGCCCGTGCGCGCACAAAGGATATGCCCCGATGGCCCATGGCCCCGCCGCCTCGCACCCGACCGCACGCCCAAAACGTGTGCGTCCACGCGGCCAGAGCATCACAAAAAACCCCCACGGGATTCCCAACCCACCGTTCCATTCTCTCGAGCTCACCCCGTCATCCACCTCACCCGCGCCGTCCCCACCCCCAAGCGAAATCTTTATAAATTCCGTTTCCCACGCGCAGCCGCAGCGAACCAAGCGCCAAACAACCACACGGCGCCGCCCACCCATCCATCCACCCACCACCGGCACACGCAACGCCATCATCGTCGCTCGTAGTAGCAGTAGTAGCGTACCGCGCTTCGCACCGCGATCGTCCGTGTTTGTGTCGTCCACGGAAGGGACCGAGAGGCTTGGAGGAAAGGGGGGGGAGACTCACCCGGCATGGATTTGTACGGCGCGCGGCGGCGGGGGACCGGTGGCGAGGCGACCGTGGAGCAAGGTGGAGGACAAGGTGTTCGAGAGCGCGCTGGTGATGTGCCCGGAGGACGTCCCCGACCGGGGGGCGTCGTCGCGGCGCAGCTCCCAGGGCGCACGCCGCAGGAGGCCTTGGAGCACTACCAGGTGCTCGTCGCCGACATCGATCTCATCATGCGCGGCGCCGTCGACGCCCCCGGGTCCTGGACGATAACGACGGCAACGACCGCCGCGGCGGCGGCGGCAAGCCCGCGGCGAGGAGCGGCGCCGCGGCGTACCCTGGTCCGAAGACGAGCACAGGTACGGACGGAAGCACACCTCAACCCTCGTCTCCTTCCCTTCCCTCCTCCTCCCCTGCTCGTCTCTGTTCCAGAGGCTTCTCGATTTTTCTCGCGATCTTTTCCGCATTGCTTCGTCAAAGCCGAGAGAAACCAACAAACTCTTCCCAGCTGGCAGATGGCCCCCACCTGCCAGCCACCCCCCCCAATCGCAACCGCCTTTCCCGTGTAAATTCACTTCGTTTTGCTCCACCATGCGTGTGTGTGCAGGTTGTTTCTCGAGGGGTTGGACAGGTACGGGCGGGGAGACTGGAGGAACATCTCGCGGTTCTCGGTGAGGACGCGGACGCCGACGCAGGTGGCGAGCCACGCGCAGAAGTACTTCATCCGGCAGGCCAACGCCGGCGCCCGCGACTCCAAGCGCAAGAGCATCCATGACATCACCACCCCTTGACCAGCGTCGGCGACGGCGACCCACCCCCTTTCTTTGCAACTCTTTGGATTAAGTGAAACAAGCAAGGGGTAGGCGATGACGTGTACATTATATCCTACACCACAACATAGGCAAGTAGTACTGTCAAACCGTTTGTCACTTGGGGCTCTATGATCCATAACCGTGGACGGCCTACTTGCCGGAAACAGAGGCTGTTGAGAGCTCCGGTCGGCACACGGTTTGGGCTTTAGGTTTTTCAGCATTAATTAGGATTAGCTAAGTCAAGGACTAATAGGGTTTGACGTGGCAACGTCGTGTCTAGGTTTGGTTGATGCAGACGAAGATATCACTGTTAATATGGGTTTTGTGCTTTTGTTTTGATGAATGATATGCTGTCGAAATCATTTTACATAGTCATTACGGTGCTGTGTTGTGATAAGCATGCACTGCTGGGAACATCTGGATATCGCCACGTAGTTGGCGGCAGTGCGGCACCGTTCCGAGGGTTTGGGCGGCACGTGGTTGATAAGTGCGCGACACTTGGCAGTGCAAACAAGCGCGGGCTTCTCTTTTGTCGCTAACGCACCGTCGTACAGAGGTCACACCTCACAAACTCCAAAAGTCCTTACCATCTTCTAGCTATCCAACTGTGCAATGTCTACCTATCCATTTATGCGGACCATGCGTGATCTGCGTATGTATCACACCACACAAAACTCCAAACAGTGTTTACTACTTACTTCCCCATTCTAAAATACAGTAATTTAGAACAACCCGAGTATTAGAAATAACACGAGATATATCTTCATATTCATAGTATTAGGATTTTACCCATATAACTACATGATTAAAATGCATTATATTTTAAGACCAATGTAGTTCAGAGGTCACACCTCATCACACAACTAAACTCCAAAAGTCCCTACCATCGTCTAGCTATCAAACTGTGCAACGTCTAGCTATCCATTTCTGCAGACCATGCGTGATCTGCGTGTGTAGCCTGCACTGCCAAGTCGAGTTGCATGCTTATCAGGGCATGATTAAGGTACAGGGAAAATTTCCCATATTCATCAGCATATCAAATTATCAGATCCTTAGCTACAGAGAAATTTGGTCCTCTGATAGACTGATACCAACCTCACTCTGTCACGCGTCCGTTCTCTTGGACAAGGTTTATACATATTCATATATGCAGAAAACAGTAGATAAATACATAAAGCAAAAAAGGCTCCAAATTCGAACGATAGACAGAATGGTACCTGGCGTTCTTACAAGCAATTCCGTAAAATACTGTCATGGTACCCCTCAAAATCAAATAAAACAGATCATGATGACAGCGCAAACGCTGCAGTCTATCAGGAGGGCGCTCAGGGCTTTCTGTAGCAGCAACCCAATCTCTAGCATTTGGCCTAAGTTATCAGCAGAACCAAGGTTGCTGCCAGCTGGTCTACCCCTCACGTTGGGGTCCTTGTTCTCCATCAACAAAGTGAAGACAATGGTTATGTTCGTTACAATAAGAAATAGAATTGGCCTTGTAGCAACTAATACTTTGGTGATAGTGCCACCAACGTCCAGCCCCCAATTTGAAAGAACCACCAGAAAACCAATGATGACGGAAGCCAAAAATCGGTTATACTCTGTAGCTGATATGGCCTGGGTAATCTCATGTGGTGCGAAATTCAGGATTTCCTTCAGAGTTTCCACAGACCAACCTGCACTATCAGATTGATTAGACTGATTTGGAGGCACATATCTGGGTCTTGTTTCCATTTCCCTCATAGGCTGTGTACTTGCCGATCTGTCATGACTGTTCTTCTTCCTGAGGGTTTCCTCACTGTGCCTTTGAAATGCCTTTTCATTTACTGGCTGAATTTCAGGAACCACATTGCTTGTCTTGAGCTTTTGGAGGTCACTTTCATTACCTTGGTGTTTCTCTTTATGAGTTTCCAGGTGGGCCTCACTAGTCGGTTGAACACCAGATTCTGATTTTTGCAACTGAGTTATGTAGTTGAATATGTCATCACCAATGCCAACTTCATTTAGCTGACGTTCAGATCGTTGAAGGGAAGCAGCATCAACAGTATAAAGTGGTGAATCTGCAAAATAGCAACTAATTCTGTTAAGATGTGGCATTTAAGAAGCTATATGTTTTAACTTTCAAGTACAACTGTGAAAACAAAAATGACAAGAATATCACTTAAACCAAGTGTAAGCTACTAAGATATGCAAATAGAAGTCTAGGACGATTTAATTATCAATAGTCCATAAGTGATGAACTAGTTGTTAGGCAATAATAGATGGACAGCATTATGCTTGATATCAATATAGAGTAGGAAAAATGACAATACTAAGGAAATCTGCATAATAAAAGTCCAGCTTGTGATTATGGTACTGCAATGTGTGTGCTTTTCATCAAAGCAACACAGGCAGCTGTGGAATTTTTCCAACAGTCAAATTTTGCTACATTTTCTTTGAGAACAATATTTTATTCTTATCAACTGTGTGGATTGGATTATCTTTTTGTGAAACTTAGTGGATTGGATTATCAGTTCCATTATCACAACTAAGGGCCTGTTCTAAAGTGGGTATCAGCTTGGCCACTTCCTCGTTTTCTGTTAGCACGCTTGTCGAACTGCTAAATGATGTGTCCCGTACGAAAGTTTTCTATATAGAAGTTGCCTTTTTTAAAAAAAAAATGTTTTTCTTATGTCAATCAGTCATATGCTAATCACAATCTCGTTTTGCGCGTGACTAATCATCCGTTTCTAACATCTGTTTAGAACATGCCCTAAGTGCAATACCAGACAGAGCCCGAGAAGTACCACGAAAACTCATGATGCTAAATATCTCCAAAGTTTACAAACTTACTGCTTATCATGCCTCATTGTGACAATTTTCTAAGGAACCTACAAAGTAGGTAAGTGGAAAGAGATGTTACATTGGACTCCCTTAGTTGCAACTCAATGAGTATGAAGGATTCCGGTCTCAAAAATGTTATTTCCTCTGAAATTTGTACACTCCAGACAGTGGTTCAATTAATCAAACTACACTGCAGTACTTACTACTCCCTCTGTCCACAAATATAAGGGTTCCAAGCATTTGAAATTTCCCCCAATCATCCACCCACAGCCAACCATCCATCATTTAATGAGGGGTATCAAAGTCTTTTTGCCTTCATCTTCAATCTCTCCAAAAAAAGGTCTAGGAATACTTTATGTTTTTAATGGTTAAGTGTGGAGGGAGGAGGGAGGGGGGGGGGGGTTAATTTGGTATAAACGTTGCTTGCATAGGTCTTCGCCGTATACAAATACAACTCTGTGTTCTGGAGTATTAGGCAAAAAAACGTTGTAGATAAAGAAAATACCCAGCTAGCACACTTCCTAGCACCTAATTATGTACTATCCTACAAGGTACATCCTGTTTCATTAATAGGACAAGAATTTACTCCTGACAACAAACTAATAAACTATTTCATGTTTCTATCCCTCCTTTTTTCAACTAATAAATCAACAAACTACTCTTCCGTCCCATAACATAAGGGATTTTGATATTTTGCTTGTACTGTTTGACCACTCGTCTTATTAAAAAATTTACGCAAATATAAAAAACAAAAAGTTGCTTAAAGTACTTTGGATAATAAAGTAAGTCACGAAAAAATAAAATAATAATTTCAAATTTTTTTGAATAAGACGACAGCGCAAGCAAAATATCAAAATTCATTATATTAGGGGCCAGAGGGACTAATTAACTTACAAGTCGCAGAGACGAGCGCTGCAATGTAGGCAGTTCCTGGCTTTCTGCCTCGCAAAAATAAAATTCAAATCTATCACGAATTGGAGATCTGTACATAACATGTGCAGCAATCCTCCTAATAGTTGCGCGCATCCAGGCAACGCACGCATAGTTCCCTAGTGAAGAACTTAATACTAACCCTATCACAACCACAGTAATCCCCGCAAATCAAATCTGGATGCGGAAGCAACATCTTTCACAAGACCCATATAAGAGCAGGCGATTGAGATTTTGAGGTTTGTTCGTCAGAGGAAGAGCAGGCTTTCCTGTGGTTACCTGGGGACGGATCGGAGGGGAGGCTCTGAGCTTGGCCGGTGATGAAGGCGAGGCGATCGGATCCCCTATCCACCAGCCGCCGCCCGCCGCCGTGCGTTCGCGCCGCTCTCCATCGCCCGCCCCCTCCGCGTCGCACGCCCACGCCACTACTTTCTCTCCCTCCTCCTCCATGCGCCTCACCTCTCGTTCTTTACCTTTCCTTTTCGGAAAAAATTCCCCTTATTTTCTCCAGGACTCTCCAGCGAGTTCATCGTGGCCAAATCTTTCCCCCAAAACTGAGGCCCAACTAAAAAGAATTCCTCGTAGGCCCAAATTGCGTGAAGCCGTTCACGATGATCTGCGAACCGTGCAGCCAGCCAGCCCCCTCATTCACTGCACGCCTGCACGTATACTGTAGCTAATTTACTCGCGGTTTCATTCATTAGCAAGCTGTGTGCCTAAATGCACCACGCCTGTGAGCAGATACTGTGCGTCGGCGCTTGCAATTGCACTTACTTTGGACGTCCAGAAACTTTTTTTTTTTCCATCATCATCATTCATCCCGGTTCTATTTGGAGGGCTCTGGCGAAGCATAAAGGCTCGGCACATGCCGCGGTTGCTCCGCAGTCCCGCCCCGCCTTCGCGCGCGGAGGAGATATGGATGGATGCCAGCTATACCGCACGTCTCTCTCTATCGCCGTCTCGCGCGAGAGCTTCTTCATTCTCGTCGCCTGACTAGCTTTGTGCTTACGCCGTGTCGTAGCTCGTAATAAGCGGAGTCAGGGCCATAATGCAATTGATGTCGCGACTGCGCGCCCTTGGGGGCTGGACACGCACGCTAGGCAGGCGCAGTGACCTCGGCGGCAGGCAGGCCGGCAGCTACAGTTAATTTCAGGCCAGTCTCTGAACTTTTACTAATGGGTCGCATATGATCTGCAATGATCTGCGCATGATGGCATAATCATGCGTGGATCGGGATTTTTTGAAACTGTACTTTCGCAGAGGCGATTTTGGATGGTACGAACCAAAAAGTACGGTGAAAAGTCAATAAACACCCTCATAATTAGGGGATTAGGGGATGCATGCCTTCCTTCAGGTCAAATGATCTAGAGGAATGCACTAGTAAGATGGAGTTATTTCCTCCGCTGGTTTGACGATCTTTTGTGATCTGGATTGCACACAATTATTTTCCATGAAGCATATAGGATTCAACTAGCAGTTAGGCCCTCTTCTCATACAGCGAGATGCTAATAAGATAGACGAATAGTGCTGGCCCCATTAGCACTTCTGTCATTTTGCCCAATGTTTAACTCACCCTTCAACTTTAGGTGATAAAAAAAACATGCCAAAATGACAGAGGAGTACATCGTACTCGGTTTAAAAATTTGAAGGGTGAATCCTATCTGACCATGGAGTTAATCAAAGAATGAATATTTTATAGCTGCGCCAAGAGTTTGAGAGATGTCATGAGCCCCTAATTTATTAAGAAAAATGTTTAGTCAAATGTGTACTCCTACACTAATACCCCGCTCATGTATATTAATTAAGTTGTGATCCAAATTCATTTGCACATAATTCATTTGATCGTCATTATATTTCTTTTAGGGTTCCACCGTCATATATATCCTACTGTAAGCCACCGTTCGGTTTGTACCTCACCGCCGATATAGTGTAGATATTTTGCTTGTTGGCGTCCGTGTTTCTTCTCTCTTGCTCTAGGAGGGTTTAATTTCTATGTTAAATCTCATCTCTTTTGTGATTGATATATTGTTTTTTATCGTTGTTTGTCTATCGTTTTCTAACATATTGATTGATTTTACGGTCATGTTGTTACATGAATGGTAGTACTTCATGTTGTTACAGAGGCCATGCATTAAGGAACCTCCAGCTAGCTCATTAACATACCCCCGTACAAGTGCTTCCTTTCGATCTACAGAAACACCTGCTCCTTGTCACGTCTATCCACCAATTAATTAATAAATATACTCCAATTTTTCCACCCTCCAAGAAAAGCTACAATATTAATGGAAAATACAAGTATGGCGGGACAGCGTCCAGACTCCAGAGGCTTGGAGGGAATTGACCAGCGTTTAATGTGGCTGTTTCTTGCCTTTAAGAAAACCCACCTCCTCCCTCAACCCCTCCCCATTATATAACAACAAGGAGTGGTGCATGACAAATACTCCTACCTAGCAAAAAGCTATATGCAACCAAGTGGAGAGCTCCAATCCACCAACACGTCGAACTGCTCCCTCTATTAGATCCGAGGTAATGCATTTGGTCTAGTGCAATGTGACTGAATTTTTCTTCAGAACAAGTTAGTGCAATGTGTCACTAGCTAGCTAGGTCATATTGTTGGATAGTGGCTAGCTTAGCTAGGTCGTGTGTGTTGTGAACTTGTGTTGTCTCGCTAATGTTGTTGGAGTAGCTGCGTGCAGTGATCGGAGGTGGTGTTGGTGGAGGCGGCGAGGATGAGCAGGAACAACGGCAAGAGTTCCAAGCTGGAGTGCCTGAGGCTGATGAGCCTGTCGAGGCGCGGTGGCGGCGGCGGCGGGGGGCCGTCGGCGACTGTGCGCCCGGGCGGCGACAGCGGCGGCGTCAAGGCGCGAACACGTCGCCGCGCAGGCTGTCGTCCTCGTCGTCGTCCACCGCGTCGCCGCCGAGCTCGTGCGTGTCGTCGGAGGGCAGCCCGGACGCGGCGGGCGGCGGCGCGGGCCGCCCATGGTGCTGGCTGGGTGCCCCCGGTGCATGATGTACGTGATGCTGTCCCGGGAGGATCCCCGGTGCCCCCGGTGCCACAGCGCCGTGCTGCTCGACTTCAACGACGACGACCAGCGCCCCGCGCCAAACGCCGGTGATCCGATCGGCGAGGCTAGCTAGCTGGTGCAACAGCCGGGGGCTCAGTTCTTGCGTTTAGTTCTTCTTCGTCGTCGTCACCGTCGCCGTCGTAGCTTTAATTTAATTACCATCATTCATGATCGATCAGAGTTTTACGTGGATCCCGAAAGGAATATTTTCATAGACCTGTTTTCTTGCGTGCGGTGCACCCTGTCAACGGAATTGGTCTAGTAATAATTTCGCGTTTCAGTGTATTTCCTGTTCTAGTGTTCGAGTGGAGAGCTACGTGCAACAGTGCAAAGACTTTAAGTTTATCATGTCATCAACATTTAAATCATTTAATGGAAGTAATGCTCTGTGTCCTGTCATATAGTATTGACCCTTTTCTGTGGTACCTGAATGGTAACATAAATATGTTTGCAGCAATGTGTAATGTGATTGATTTGAATACATGTACACAGTTGTACTGAAATTACAGAGCCGGAAACTGAATCTCCAACCCGAGGGAACTGGTCC
>CM020178.1:40355564-40385109 GCA_009805545.1 Oryza longistaminata
TGTTTTACACTTACATTCCTATCAGAATCCTATGTTTTTCCTATTCCTCCGTTTTTTCATTCCTACGATTCAAAGGGGCCCTAAGCTTAAAAACCATTGAAAATTTTGTTTGAGTGCACAGTATGTGTATTTTATGTAAAAACTGAGACTAAATAATTAGTGCGAAAAATTTTGACATAAATTTTAAAACAAATATAATAAATTAAAACTTTTATTTGAAATTTAATAGGACAATAGATTTTCTTATCGGGAGCATTCATTAAAAAAAATCTTGACCATTCGTAGTTATATCCTTTTATGAATGCTCCTTATTTTTATGATTTTTTAAAAATAAAATAAATACATATTTTTTATTTCATTATCTAAAAATATTTCTTTTCATAAATAATGTATCACACGTCTATCTCATAACTATAATAGTCTCATCCAATAAACTTTTGCATTTCCAGTATTGTAATTCGCAAATTTCTATGTTCATCCAAAAGGTAAAATGATCGTTTTTATAGAAATTAGACGGTCAACTACATAATTCATAAATTTCTATGTTCATCCAAAAGGTAAAATGATCGTTTTTATAGAAATTAGACGGTCAACTACATAATTCATAAATTTCTATGTTCATCCAAAAGGTAAAATGATCGTTTTTATAGAAATTAGACGGTCAACTACATAATTCATAAATTTCTATGTTCATCCAAAAGGTAAAATGATCGTTTTTATAGAAATTAGACGGTCAACTACATAATTCATAAATTTCTATGTTCATCCAAAAGGTAAAATGATCGTTTTTATAGAAATTAGACGGTCAACTACATAATTCATAAATTTCTATGTTCATCCAAAAGGTAAAATGATCGTTTTTATAGAAATTAGACGGTCAACTACATAATTCATAAATTTCTATGTTCATCCAAAAGGTAAAATGATCGTTTTTATAGAAATTAGACGGTCAACTACATAATTCATAAATTTCTATGTTCATCCAAAAGGTAAAATGGTCGTTTTTATAGAAATTAGACGGTCAGCTAACGGGAGGAGTATGGAAGGGATCAAAATCATATTTTTGGGTAAACAAAGAAGTAAGCAAATAGAAAGGATTAGCTAAAATTTTAGGGGTATACAAGATATTTCTTTAAAGTTTTAGTTTTAGAGTACTAGCCTAGTAGCTAGACGCACATTGGAAGGATGCAAATTAACGATGGCAGCTAGTCTCAAAAAAAAAGAAAGAACGAGCTACAGTATCATTTCTTCAGACAATAGTGCCAAAAACGATATTTGTCCTATGATAGCCATGAACCCTAATCTGGTGCCAGGCGTCTCGGGCAGGCGGGCTCACAGATGCTTTGTCATTTCGTCAATGATCACTTCTCTGAACCTATCAGTACGGACTCGTCAATTAGGAGTGGCAATTTGGCTTAACCCAAAATGTACATGCATGCCTTCTCGATTCCATTTTTTTAACTCGACACGTACAGTTCAAAACAATGAAGGGCATGTTCACTTTGGTGCCATTTTTAACCTTACCAAAATTTAGTAACGTTGCCTAAAAAAATAGCTACATTTAGTTTGCTGCCAAATTTTGGTAACTATATAAGAAATTCTGCCAAAATTTTGGCAAGTTACCAAAATTTTGATATAGTTGTTAAAATTTTGGCAAGGTTTTTTTTGGCAGCAAAGTGAATAGGCCCGAAATCTAAGTAAATATATTAGCATCAAATACTAGCGCTACGTGTTTTTTTTACCCTGAAGGTAGTGTTTCCAGCAGATGATCCTAGCGATCAGGCATGATGGTACGTACACCTCTGCATTAGTATTGTTGAGGAATTTCAAGGAGGTTTTTATCAGTCCTTATACTGCGCGCGCACCTCCTAGTATTAACAGTAGTACTACTAATTCATATATGCTCAAGTTATAGACACCCCTTCTTGATATGTTTGTCCACCGGCATTGGGATACCACATAACAGACGACTGGTAGCTTTCGCGGGTACGTGCACTCGATATGATTGTTCAGCTTGAACGTCCAGAAGAAACCAAGACGAAAGAATTTGTATTGTGTACACCCCAATATATCCTCCAAATGTACTATAAACTGCGAATTCGGTATACCGAACCATCAATAATTCACGAAGCAATCATACAAAATCATGATCCGAAATCCCAATCTTCTGTAGTATTGAGCTGACCCTTGAACAAAATCTCTATGCAACAACAATATTTTCAGGGAAATTGCTATACATACGACTTGTGTCCGACCAACACTCAGCTGCTGCTCGCTCTGGCCCACATGGAAAGAAGCAGACTTATATGGAATGCAGTGATTGGCTGATGAGGCGGGTCGGACAGGAGTCGGACGATGGGGTCGTATGTATAGCACGATTCTATTTTCAGTACCTTTGTCCTCAGGGGCCAGGGGGCTCTTGCGGACTTGCATGCCTTATAAACCACAACCTTCACCATATTTAATTTGCAGAGGGTCCCTGCTGGTCTGGATGCATATAACCTTCCAAATTCCCTATTCAAACAGCATAGGATCCCAATCCAAATTAATAAGGTCGTTTACACGCTGAATGTTCTAGTACAGAGTCATGCCAATCTTGGAGTACGCTGGACACTGGGGAAGGACCCAATGTCGAATTTTATTAAGAAAGAGGGTGAGCGCGTCCGGCCGGAGTCGAACGCGGGTCGCGGAGAGCACAACGGCTGCACCATGCCATCTGCGCTACGCGCAGTCTCCCAATCCTGGAGTACAATATTGAATATTCCTAACACTCGTGCATTTTGCCCTGATTCAAATTGAGGATTCAGAAGAAAAAGGCACCGTGGTAGGCCAACGGTGATGCCAATAATCAGATGGTCCAGACAACTTGGATAGGGCCAGCCAGTATGGCGTATCCACCAAAATTCCTTTTGCCAAGCACATCTACCATAAATGACTGCATACGTGAGCAGCTGCCTGAAAAACATCTTTGAAACTTGCAAGGCAGCGCCACATCCTATCTCCTACAGTGACGAAGCAGAGGAACGGGGTATTCAGAGTTTCAGACCCGTGGAGAAATGGCAGGATGCATTCAGAGTTTCAGACCGTGGAAAAATCCCAAGGGAAGTTCTTCACGTCAACGGATGAAATTTGCCTCCTGGGCTTGCCTCACGTGCTTTCACTTCAGGATAAATGCAAATGGCCGGTTTTGCAAATAGTTCCCTGATACTTCAACAGTGAGCTATTCTGAAAAGAGAAAACTTCTGATCAGTTGCATCATCCATCCACCCTGCGACTTGCAAGGCGAAGTGAGTTGCAATGAAGCGAGCAATATGCAGCGAGCCACACACGACTTGCAATGAAGCAGGAGGCAAAGACATGGCCTCCGATCTTGCATGGAACCATGAAAGAGCAACGTGGACAGGGTACAGGGTCAAGCTCCCTCTCGGGGTTGCGTTAAAAATGGCCGGAAAAACATTCGCTGGAAGCACGAAATGCCTTTGCAGTTTTACATGCTTCGTGCTACAAGACCCGGTCGTCTTTCCATCTGCAAGACAAGGTAGCCATTCAGGTTTCAATGGATGGTGTATCATGTATCAGCGCTGTCCTGTGTGTTTGTGTCTCAGCATCCTGCTCTTTTTGGCTTATGCACGCACATGTGTGGGACTGTGGGTCTTGCCCCCATAATCCGGATCGTCCGTCTGAGTGTGCCAAATGAGTTGCAAGGTTCATATGGGTTGTCTGTTCTGAAAATTGCACCCTTTTGGCTTTCAGATGAACCAATGCATACATGGATCATCAAGTCATGGATAGGCAAGTATGAGGACAGTATATACAGTGTCTTCCTGGACAATGAGAACCCAAGCCTACGGAAGAGGATCCTCTAACTTAATTCTCTCCGACGACTGACATAGGTCACTGACATGTGGGCTCTCTAGATAGCAGATCCACATGTTAATTAGTGATTTAAAATCAAAGGGTTAGAGGATCTCAATCCCGAGAAAAACCATTTTTCAGGTGGACTATGACTTAAATTAAAATCAGCTCAAAGGTTTCAGATATTTAATTTTTCATTGTGGCTGATAATGAGAACCCAAAACTTTTTACAGAGTATAACAATATGGAAATAATCTAGAAAAAATCCAACAATATTATGTAAAATGAAGTGTGCGGCCTTGGTTAATTTTACAAAATTGCTAGAAAACTTCCAAAAGATTTTTTTTGTCCCTAAAACTTTCAGATTTGTGACGAGCGGACTACCTTGAGATTTGTGCATGAAGGTAACAATTTGTTAAAAATATATTTTTACACCTGTCACGCGTAAGATCCCGGTTATTGACAACCAAACTATAGTTGAATACAAGTTTTATAGAGGTTATATCATAATTACAATGTAGTTACAAGGCATGTTTGTCACGGCTCCAGCTCCAGCTTCACCTAAAATAGGTGTCGAGTTGGTTGGAGTACTCTCACAAAATGAACTATAGAGATGTGGAAATGGGTTTAGGATGCTCCACAATTCCACTTCAGACCCAATTCCACATTAGACCCAACTTCTAGAGTTAAATTAGAAGGTGGAACTCTACCAAACAGGTTCACAATACAGTTACATAAGTACACTTCAATTATACTATATTAACATATGAAATATTTTTATTTAGAAAATTTGCGACGGATTTTTAGATACTCTTATTTTCAAAAAATATTCTCGAAGATCTACATATATACAAGTAAGGGGCAGTTTAGTTACCAAACAAATTTTTTCACGCTGTCACATCGAATTTTTGGATATATGCATGGAGTATTAAATGTAGAAAAGAAAACCAATTACACAGTTCGCCAGGAAATTGCGAGACGAATCTTTTAAGCCTAATTACGCCATGATTTGACAATATGGTGCTACAGTAAACATTTGCTAATGACGGATTAATTAGGATTAATAAATTCATCTTGCAGTTTTCTAACGGAATCTGTAATTTGTTTCGTTATTAGATTATGTTTAATACTTTTAATGCGTCCGTATATCTGATGTAACATGTTGGACAATTTTTTTCCCATTAAACAGGCCATAAATCTGAAAAGCCCAACAGAACTATTCTTTCATCCCCGTCCCCCCGTCCCCTCTTCCCTCCCAAAGCTCCTTTAAAACCAAACCGCGACGTGTCCACGATTTGTGTCATATCTCCCCTGTTTTAAAGCCACACACCAAACCCTCTCTCCTCCGGCCGGTTCATCTTGAAACCCACACCGTACCAATGGTCATCGGAAGGCTGGCCTTGAGCTCCTTCTTCCACAACAAGGCCAGGGACACCCCGCCGTCCCCGCCTCCCGCCCCGGCAACCGCGCCTCCGTGGGTGTGGCCGTCCTGCAAGAACCCAAGAACGCAGTCCTTCCGCGCCGCGACGGCGCCGCCGCCGCCTCCGCCGGGCTCCAGGACCATTGCCTCCATCTTCCTCGACTCCGCCGAGTCCTCCTTCACGACCTCCTCCGCGCGGCACGACTGCTCCGACAGCCTCTCCACCGCGTCCGAGTCGGCGGGGGCCGAGGCCGCCGACACGGCCGACGACGCCATCGTGCGCGGCCTCCGCTCCTCCGACCGGCTCCTCTTCGACCCGGGCGCGTCGGCCACGAGCTCCATACTGGAGGAGAAGTCGTCGGGCGCCGCCGGCGAGGCCTCCTTCATCGGCGGCGTGGCGGTGGCGTTCGAGTCGGAGGACCCGTACGTGGACTTCCGGGTGTCCATGGAGGAGATGGTGGTCGCGCACGGGGTCGGCGACTGGGGCTGGCTGGAGGAGATGCTGGGATGGTACCTGCGAGCCAACGGCAAGGACACGCACGCCGCCATATTGGCGGCGTTCATCGACGTCATCGTCGCCTTCGCCGACCCGGCCCTCGCGTCCTGCTCGTCGCACCGGAGGAACTCGACTTGCACGATCACGGAGGAGTCGTCGTTGGAGGTCGCCGAGAAGCAGGCAAAACTCGCCGTGTAGTGAACTTCCTACCTAGCTCCTGTCTTTTGGATTTTGAGGTGAACTAATCTCTGGTGTTAATCTCATCGAGCTTAATGGCATATAGTAGACTACCAGATCAAGATATTTCATTTCATTAGCCTAATTAAGTACTCTTCCTACATGCTTGGGATCGATTGAGCGTGCATGTGATCGCTCGTTGTACTTGTACGCACGTATGATCATGAGTTCCTGACGATACGGTAACACTTAGCAGTAGATTTTGTAGGACAAAAAAAAGAGCAAATGCGTATGGGTGCAAAGTGTGGCCGGTGGTAGTGCTGGTGCGGTCGTGCCCACCGTCCAACTGTGCGCGTGGCTAGCAGCTAAGGTTTCAATGATTACGTGATGCGTATGACACAGTACCGTACAGTAGAGTTGTCGCCAAGGTTTGGTAACAGTAGAGTGGAGTATTACGTAAGTCCAACACGTACCAGTGTACCACCAGGCAGCCACACTCGAGCTCACGAATAGTAGGCGGAAAAAGATCGGCAACCTACTGCAAACCTGCGAGAGCTTCTCGCCTCGTCACGCGCAAGCCGGAGCGTACAGTCGACGTCCATATCCGCGCCCGCGGGAATTCGATTAGAGAAGAACTTGCGCCCTATAACTGACAAATCGCAACCTGGCGGTGGTGTAGACGAGGGATTCGGCCGGCGTGAGGGTACGTAGTGAATTACGGAGAAATCACTTGATTTGTTTACCCATTCTTCAATTGCACTTGTGCTTATTGCTTATTAGCAAAAAAAAATGTTTCCTCAGTTTTTAAATACGGACGCTCGCAATGTGTTCACACTCTACCGCTATTAGCATACATGCACGCCCTATCTATATAAGCACATTCGAAAGACAGACAACATATCTTGATATTTACGAAATCACTATGGACGCCTCACTATCTATCACTAAAAGAATAATTTAGTCGTAACTGCGAGCACCCGTATTAATAGGGGTATAAATGGGTAAGCCGCGAATCCACTTATGGATCAAAATAAACAGGTTCGTGACTTATTTTGACATATAAGTTGGTTTTACGGGTTAGTCATTTACACTTCTATGTATCAAGTCTAGAACTTGAATTTGAGTAGGTTGATTTCGTCACAACAAACCTGACTACTTGAGCCACGCTTACTTCGCTTATTCATAAATTACATGCAAATCTTAAAATAAAAATATTTCTTAAATTTTCTTTAGTAATAAATCAAACCACAACAAAAGGGAAGATAATTACTTTTCTAAATGAGATAAATGGTTAAACGTAATGAAAAAATTTAACGGTGTCATATAAAAATAGTAAAATACAGAGGTAGTAATTTATAAGTAAAACGATTATATATGTGTCCGTACTACTTAGTGATATAAATGTAAATGTTATAAAATAAACTACGATAAAAACCAGAAAATCAATTTTAAATTTTAACTTATATAAGCCTGGATATAAACGAAGCTGTTAGGTCACTGAAGACATGAGTTGCCGTAAGGCAGGTTTCGGCCGGCGAAGTCGGCTGGGTCGCCTAAAAGAGTAGAAAACGGCGTTGGAACTTGGAAGTAGGAACCGTGGATCTGATGGCCCGAGAAAAAAAGACGACCCACGAGGCCTTTCCGGCCCATTTTGTTGTTGGGCTACAATTGTTGTACGGGCTGCTTTACTTGGGCGGGATCCCGTTCCTAATATCGTTCCCCAACATGCCACGATAGATACAGAGCCGCATGTAAATGTTCGCACTGGATCGATGAAATATCTTTGCGT
Source organism: Oryza longistaminata (assembly GCA_009805545.1). Classification (NCBI taxonomy): domain Eukaryota; kingdom Viridiplantae; phylum Streptophyta; class Magnoliopsida; order Poales; family Poaceae; genus Oryza; species Oryza longistaminata. The sequence continues at coordinate 40,363,302 of CM020178.1, forward strand.
CATTTCGTACGCTCAAGTTTGTAAATCAGCATGCGATTCAAATATATGCGTGCCACTACCATGTTAAGCTCCCTCCCGGTAGGTGCTTGCGCAAGTACTCCCATATTGAAACAAGATAAAAAGGGGCAGATAAAATTCAGAGAACTTTCACTGTGTTTGCTGGCACCAATTCTACGGCTGTGTTTAGATCCAAAATTTGGATCCAAACTTCAGTCCTTTTCTATCACATCAACCTGTCATACACACACAACTTTTCAGTCACATCATCTCCAATTTCAATTAAAATCCAAACTTTGCGCTGAACTAAACACAGCCTACTTTCTACTACTCCAGTAAAACCCAGATGACCAGGATCCGTGCAGTTTACAACAGTGAGGGAGTTCATCTGTATTCTAACAGTTCTCCTTCCTCGAAATCACTGACAAGCAGCAGAAAAAGTCGATTGGCAACCATGCTAAGGTACCAGTCATACACAGGGCAGTAATTTAAAGAAGAGAAGAATTAAAGATATCCGGTGCGGGCAACTGTGTAGATTGACCTTAAGCTGGGAATCGAGGACATATTCAAATGGTAGAGAATATTATCTCTTATGGACTATTCGTTTTAGAGGAATTTCAGAAGTTTGGATTTCTAAGGATTAATTCCTATGAATATCATTCGATTCTTAGCAATGTAGATATAGAAAAAACCAAAGGAATTTTTTTCTTTCCTACAAGTTATAGTGAGAAAACAAAGAAAATTTTCCATCCAAACAAACCTCATGGAAAAATTCCTGTGGATTGAAGTGTGCATGCACTCCTATTCAATTCCTCCACCTTTTTCTATTCCTATGTGTTGAAATTCCCCTAATACGAATAGGCTCTTAATTAGACAATACAAACTTATTAGAGACTATAGCTTTACGATTGTTAAGATGATAAAAGCTATAACCATTAACTTTAAAATATTATTTTTTATTATTTTTCTTTTTATTTTTTTCACTCTTATGCAACCATGACTAAGAGTTATTGTTGAGCCGTTGTTAACCATAACAACAATGTTTTGTTTATCCACTTTCTCTATTCCATGTTAACAATTAAATATTTCAAATTAGCAATATTAAGAGATCGTTATTAATAATTGTACATGCCCTCACAATGTCAAGGCTAACTAAAATATACTAGTACTTGTGTTTCGGAAAAAAAGAAAAAGTTACTAGTACTTGAGGCTTTATACGTTTCATTTGGATCTGGATTGTTTTATTTTATGGGCCTGTTTGGCACAACTCCAGCTCCATCTTTTTTGGAGCTGGAGCTCAGCCAAACAGTTTCAGCTCCACCTAAAATGGGAGCGGAGCTGGGTGGAGCTCTTTCACAAAATGAACTAGAGAGGTGGAGCTAGGTTTAGCCAGCTTCACAACTCCACTCCAGATCCAACTTCTGAAGTTAAATTTAGAAGTTGGAGCTCTATTAAATAAGTCCTATATACGGACTACCCTGAAGGCTGAAGGCCTGAAGCACTTGCGATGAGACCAAAAGAAGATATACTAGTAACGATCGATCACAGGCTGCAAGATAGTGAATCGCACTGCCCATTCGTGACGACGCTTTTGGACCCGTGTGGATCCGACGGCCTGCCAAGCGTCAAACGGCTCACATATCACAAAGTCACAAGATAGGCCGAACCGGATTAGAACTGGCCAACAACACAGCAGTAAAATCCAAACCGGCCGAATCCTCCGATCCCCACCCCCACACACGCGCCCACGAAACGCATCCGTGCAGCCGCCCTCACACCGCAACGGCACGGGCTAGGCGTGTGCGGTCGCGGCGTCGCGCGTTCTTTCGTTTCATGTGTACGACATGTGATGGCGGTAGGCTCGGTGGTCGATCCGTACGTCGGCGTCGCCGCTTTCTCCATCGCGCTCGCGCATTTGGCGTTTTTGCCATGCGCGACCGCGGACGTCCGGACGAACGACGATATGATGCGCGCGACCGACTTGGGAGCGGAGGCGCCTCCCCGTGAGCACTTTCATGACCGTGTCAGCATTAATGGACGTGTCGTGGCCTCTTCGTTCTCGCATGGGAGTATAGCTCGCTTCGCTCGCTGTGCGCGCCCCTGAATCGATCTCACACCCTGCGCGCGCGCGGCTCGGACAAAAACGCCGCAGCTGGAAAAGGCTTGCGGCGCCGGGCTCCGGCGGGTGGGCGCGCTGCGCGCGCAGTGCACTGACCGTGTCAGGGCCACGAACTCCTGAGAGAGCCCCCACCTGTGAAAGCCGGAAGCCGCTGGCTAATGCGGACGACTTGGCATTCATTCGCGGCAGCAGGCTGCCACGGCCCAGCCTGTGCACCGCGGTGTGCATGCATGCGCCCGCTAGCTAGCTGCTGGCTGCTGCTGCGCGCGAGACCCCGGCCGTTTGTACGATTCTGGATGCACACAAACACATGTACACACACATCGGCCTTGGCGAACGTACGTTGGTCGATCGCGTTTCACTGGCGGGTGCTGATTTTACCATGTGTACTGTACTGTGCAGATATAATACGAGCAGGACGGACCAAACTCTGGATCGACCCGGCGACCTCGTCTTGCGATGCAAAAAAAATAATGTTAGAGTTGTGTAGTATACTTTACACATCTCGTACAATGCTTCGAATTGGATAAAAACACATGTGAAGCAGCAGGCAAGTATGCACACGACCGGGTTATCTTAGGTACTTCTGTGTGCTGTGTAGGACTGATGGACCTAGCTAGTACGAAAGTACTTACAACTATATGCATGTGTGCCGACCGTTCATTGCTTGCTTAGAAGTTGAAGAAAATGATACTGTCAAGTACTACTGGATGATGGGGTTGGTCCGTATGTACGTACTCCGTATATATGTGAGTTAGTAGTGCCCGATCATCGATCTTGGTGGTACACTGATACTGCTAGAGTCTGCAGGTACTTAGATTACATACACAGAGCACCATACATAGTAGAGCTCTAGCGTTAAATAGTATTTTTTTTTGACCTGGTGATTACTAGCTAGGTATTCCCCCATTCCATATTAATTACAGGAAATTTTATGTTTATTCCAAATCAAACTTCTTTAAAATTGATAAAATTAATTAAAAAAACTATGGCGATATCAAAAAAACCAAATTAGTTCTACTAAACCTATACTCCATCAAATACATTTTTATCATATATTTATTTTGTGTTAAAAATAATATTACATTTTTCTATAAAGTCGAACAATCCTAAAAACCTTATAAGGGGACTAGCCAGAGAGTACTAATTTTGCGTAAACCCCTTTTTTTTTAAAAAAAAAACGAGAGAGTATTCCCTCCGTACTCATAAAGAAAGTCGTTTAGGACAGCGACACGGTCTCCAAAACACAACTTTGATATATGTATACTTTTATGAAAGTATTTTTCAAGAAAAATCTATTTATATAATTTTTATATTTTCAAACTCAACAACTTGTGAGTTATTCATGATTTATATTCCCAAGGTTTGACTTAAACATTGTCCTAAACGACTTCCTTTATGAGTACGGAGGGAGTACAAAGTTAATACTCCCTCCGTTTTTTAATAGACGATGCTGTTGATTTTTTCTCACATGTTTGACGTTTGACTATTCGTCTTATTCAAAAAATTTACGTAATTATAATTTATTTTATTATGAGTTGTTTTATCACTCATAATACTTTAAGTGTGATTTATATCTTATACATTTACATAAAATTTTTGAATAAGACGAATGATCAAACATATGAGAAAAAGTCAATGGCGTCATCTATTAAAAAACGGAGGGACTAGTATACTACACTACTGGTACATGCTTTTTGGCCGTTGGAGTACTACTACGTAGTACGTACTACGTCTGCGCGAGGAACATGGAGTAAATAGTTACTGTATAAGTACATTTATACGTATGTAGTTTGGTACGTAGTCGTTGAGCCTGTACGCGAACTGATCTGTCGCCCAGCTACCCAAGTACTTGCCGAGTTGCCGTCCGTAGTATAGTGTACGCGTGCAATTTCGTTGGAATAGTCACAACATATACAAGCCGGGTAACAAGAAATAAATTACGTGGTACTAGTACTACACCTATATTTTTGAAGTTTCAGTAATTCAGTACCCGTGTAATGAATGATATATAGAAGGGAGCCCGGGAGCATGTATGCTTGCTTGGTGTTTTGCTTGAATTTGAAGGGTGCATGAAAGCATCTGGCGCAGCAATATTGCATATGGCTATGAATATGATCATGCAATTGCATGTGCATGCGTGTCAGTGCAACTTCAAGTTTTACTGTGGCACCATAAATCAGAGCCCCCCAACGTACTGATCGTCGATCGATCGCTCGCCTAGCTATGCTTAACACCAGCTGACTGATCCAGCGATGCATGCTGCATGCATGGCAGGCTCTACCATGCACGCACAGTATATGACATCTTAATAAAGTTTCTTAACCAGAGGAGAGGACGCAACAACAGATACAGCGTCGTCCAATTGGACAATCTAATAATTACTGCTTTCTTGCCCGCCGTACATGCAATCGTTTTAAGGCTGAGACGGTAAAAACTTATGTAACTCCGAATTGCAGGATTAACTGTGTGCCTAACAGCAAGTACATTAAGCCGGCCAGCCTCAGTTGGCGACAGAGGCTCCATTTTGGTTAGTTTTGGACCTTTTGTACGGATGAGCAAAATAGCGAGAATGAAGGAGAGGTAGTAACTTTAAGGCTGAACTCCATCTCCGGGCACAGAAAATGTGGTGGTTCATTAATGTATAATTAACTGAGTATAAAAAATAAAAAATAAATTAATATAATTTTTAAAGCAACTTTTTTATATAATTTATTTTATATAAAAACACACCGTTTAGTAGTTTGGAAAAAGCAAGCATCGAAAACGAAAGAGATTGATTGAGAAAGTGAACAAAAAGAACTCAACCTAAGTGTCTTTTTGACACTATCTGAATTCTGACATGACATCTATTAGAGCAAGTTTATAGTATACGGAGTAGTCATCTATATATAGTATAGTCATCTATATATAGTATAGTATAGTAAACTTAATAGTCAAAATTTATACAATAGTTACCTATAAACATATACTACATTATTAATAGATGGTACCACCTGTCATACACACATTGTGTTTTGAAGTTCGTGCTACAGCTGGCTATAAATCTGTAGCATGCTGCTCTTCTCACTCTTCTTTTTTCTCCTCGATAGGCTTATAGTCTGCTATTGTACCCGCTCTTACCCATGAAATCTTCTTTTGGATCTACGTGCATTCTGTTTAGTCTTTCATTAAACTCGCTTTAGATGTACTAATATCGATCTCGGTTACTCCCTAAGTTCTAGAATAAATTTATTTTTGGCTCCTCATGTTTATTTCAAAATAAATTTATTTTTAATAATTATTACATCAAAGTTTGGGAAAGTAAAAGATAATTATATTATGAGAAGATAAAGTAAATAGAAATTATATTGGATTTGATAAAAATGAGTGTATTTTAGTATTTTTATTTTATGTTGGTGGTATAAAGTGGGTGAAAAATAATTATTTTGAAACGGAGGAATATTTTCCAATCTTAAGACATGTTCAGATTACTATCAAAATGATCCTGTTCAGGTCACTCATGGGATTGTCGGATGGACGGTAGTCCGGGCTCTACTGCTAGCGTGCATCACTGTTGACCGCCGAAAAACCATAAAATAGTCTTTACCCGTAACCCAAACAAAGCTCTTTATTGTTTGGGCTCGGTAGGATCGATCGCTGGCTCTGTCGCGAGGGCCCAACTGAGCAGCCAGGATTGGGATGATGCGGGTTTGGATTTCAAGCCAGGGGGTAAAACTTGTGCATCCGCCGGTGAAGCCCGCACGGTTGAACCACCGTGATCCGCGGAGAGATCCAGCCGTACGTCGATCGGGCGAGCTATCTCCCCCTCCATCAAATCTCACCCGCCGCAACAGTAAGCACGTCAGCGTGTCACGCGCCCACACCCTCCCACGCACACCGAGACAACCGAACACGTCGCGAGCCAGCGAATGATGAAACCCCACAAGGAAACAAGCAGCATCGCAGCGGCAGCTTTTGTACCACCTCCAGCGCCCCAGCTGAGTCCCCACGGCTCAACAAGTCGCATCGACCGCGCGCGTATACGTTAACGCTCAGCTTTGTTCCACACGAAACGGAAAGCGGTCGGGTTGGCATATATGCGCGCAGCACACAGACACAACGTGAGTCACACAGGCGCGTGCATGGACAGGACAGCGTCACGCCGTCGTGCAAGCGAATCGCAACAAAAGCACAAGCGTAGTACACTAATAAGCTCAGGTGTCAGCGAGCAGTACGTGACCAGTGCACTCAGCTAATTTAGTATAGATAGGGAGTACTACTAGCTTAATTAGCATGAAACACAAGTAGTATATGATTACACCACCACGGCGCCACGCGCGCGCATCATTACACATCACGTACATGGGCATATGGCGTGTCATTACATCAAGCAGATCAAGCTGCTGGAGCTAATTAATGGTGCATTTTGCACGGTCTTTGTGCTTTGGTTTCAGCAGATCGAAGACCGTTGGAAATGCACCACATCACGCTGGGATCTCTGTTAATAACCTCTCCCAACCATGAACTACGTACACCATGTAGATAGTTAACAAACTGAGGCGACAGACACGCTATCAATAGCGCTGGTAACAAGTACACTAGTAATATAGCTAGTGGTTAACACGATTAAGAAGTATGGCGTGCATGGTGGCGTCGCGTTGAAACTTGGCTAGAACTGGCAGGGGGACGGCGGGGAGAAGAGGCCGTTGCGAGTCCAGAGGTCGGCGAAGGCGTGGAGGATGAGAGGGTGGTGGCGCGGCGAGTTGAGGGAGAGGAACTGATGGAGGAGGTCGTTGAGGTCGTCCCACGCGTAGATCTCCTTCTCCACCACCATCTGCACCATCGACTCCCGGAAGTCCTCGTACGGCTCCGCGGACTCCACCGCCACCGCCACGCTCTCCTTCGCCACGCGCCGGTACGGCGCCTGCTCCTGCAGATGCAGCTGCTGCTGCTCGTCGTCGTGGCCGCCGACGTCGCCGCCCCGAGCGAAGGAGGTGGCGCCGGTGCGCCTCCGCCGCCGGCGCTGCTGCCTCCGCCTCCGCCTCGTCTCCAGCTGCTCCTGCTCCTGCTGCGCCGCCGCCGGCTCCTCGAACAGCGAGTTGGTGGTGAACGACGCGGGCCCCACGAGGAGTCGGTGGAGGTGGCCGTGCCGGCGCCCCCGGTCGTGGCCGTGAACGCCGTGGTCGTCGACGTGGAGGAGGCGTTGGGCGACTTGGGCTTGCTACCGCCGCGGCGGAACGACGAGGACGACGACCGAGGAGAAGATGGAGAACAGCTTCGGCCGGCGGCAGTTGCAGCCGATGTCCACCACCGGCGGCCTGCAGCCGAGAAGCTGCCCCTCCTTGACGACCTTCCCGACATGGACAATGCCACTGGTGTACCTCTAAGCTCAAAGCCTTGCACTCCTGCACTCACTGCAGAAGCCAATGCAGCTCAGCTCAGCTAAGCCAGTGAGAGCGACGTGTGCGCGGCGAGACAGTGAGAGCTAAGCTCGGAGAGAGTGAGTTGAGTTCTTGGAGCTTGGAGCTGGAAGAGGAGCTAGCTAGTGGTGCTATATATTAATGGGGCGCCATGTGAGAGCGCGAGGCAACGATTAAATGGCGAGTAAAGATAGAGCGACATGAACAGTGAGAAGGGGAAGAGAGCGGCTTGTGAAGCGGATAATTAGAGTGTAAGGGCAAGTGTGTGGGTAAAATAAGTCGGACAGTGCAAGAGGAAAGCGAAAACTTGAGAAAGATATGTGAACAACATGTACAACACAGTCCAGTGCGGCTCAGTGCTACACATGCTACTAGTAATACGGAGTATGTGTGTGTGGGGATGTGTATGGGTGAATAGTTTTCATGGCATTTCATGGCTTCATGCATGGGTGCAAATGTGCAATGCAAAGATGTTCAGATTGGATCCCTGGGGATCATGTCAGAGGGGAGAGTTGCAGATGTAAGCCCTGTAAGCATAGCATGCATGCATATATGGCTGGTGTGACTGCACGAGGTGGTTAATTTTTGTGCAGTAAATTCTGAGCTGGAGTGTACACCTAGGGGAGAGGGGGAAGATGACTGATGATATATTGAGATATTGGTATGGTGTGGATGGAGGTTTTTTTTTTTTTTTTTGGCACGGTTCGTAATAGGACGGGAGTCCCTGTTGGGGTTGACTAACTGTTCATGTGAGGACAAGCTGGCCATGCTGCTGGCTCAGCTCATGCTAGCTTTCTCTGTTGAAGCAAATCTTTTGGTGTTTTTCTATCTTACACTTGACTTAAAAAACGTTCCTTTAAAATAAGCCTATGGTTCTAATGGTGTTTAATCTATGTAAAATAATCTTTAGCCGCATTTGGCTGTTATATAGGAGTATTCATCGATTCCTTCTTTGCACTCACTGGATAAAAAGTACTAGTAAATGTAATGGTGGTGCTACAGGACAAAACCAGAATTACAGTAGTTCTTTTGCAAAAATTAAGTAGGATAAGGAGAGAGAGAGAGAGAGAGAGAGAGAGAGAGAGAGAAGAGAGAGAGAGAGAGAGAGAGACTGGTAAAAACTCTAAGCAGGAGCAGGTGCAACTGTGCAAGACTGCAAGAACAAATGAACGATGGCGAAAATCGCGTCCAAGATCCTCTAATAGATATGACATAACTGTATCATACCCACTGCTGTACATCATGTGTTCACTGTTCAGCAAAATGAAGAAAGAGCACGTAGATGGACTGCACCAAAACCATTAGTACTCTGTAGTACAGATGCTTGTACCGTGTACAGCAGCACATCATATAAATCTACTCTGCTTCGTATGAATTTACATCTGTATGGGGTACATTTCCCTTCATGCCTGTCCACTTCTCTGGGATAGATTTCCTCCCTTTCCATTCATGTGAACTTATCTTCAGAGAGTTCAGAGAAAGCTTGATGAGCTAGCGGTGCCTCATCATGTCAGGCACTGCTACATAAGTGGAGTCCATACCCAACATGTATATGCAGAACTCGTTTTTGTTGTGTTTATCAACGGCGATTTGCTGGAGTGTTCATGTCCAGCAGCACTTGCATGCATCTCTGCATATAAATGAGAGAAAGGGAGATAGATCTCGAACACAATCTACAACATTGATGAGGTGCACATCTCACAGGCACAGCTGGGCACTTCGAGGGAAATTATGTCCCATAGAACTGCACGCTCCAGATCATGCATGGAGTGCGGCCTAGCTACTCTCATCTCTGCCGCATACATAGTCGCCTACTAAATAGCTAGACTTGCCGGAAACGTACATGTGCACGCGCCTCGCGGCGTCCACTGCAGTGCAGCACAGTGAGCTCACCATTTTGTGTCCTCCTTTCCATGGCCGAAAGGAAGAAAAAGCTAGCTGCATGCAGCAGCAACCTTGGACAGAACATAAGTTTCACCAGTGTAGCTACCTTAGATTGTTCACTCCGATCGCCTTTTTTTCCATGTGCATTTCTAACTTCCTTTTGATGCTGAGAGGTAAAAACCTTGGGCACCAATAACCTAATCATGGCCACATGCATGCGCTAAGATTCGGTGCCGCCCTGGCCAGCTGCTGCTGCTGCAAGGGAATCGCTAATCATTCCTGGATCCAGAAGAATTTGCCAGCTAACTGCGCAAATCTGAATTAGGGATTAGTTTAACTCAACCAATGTACTGATATGTACTAGTAGTACTTCCACAAATCGGGTCATGGCATAAACACGGCATTTGCGAGCAGTCAAATCCATATCACTGCATATGCATCTTCCCGAAGCTCTAAATCGTCAGCCGATGCTGCATGAATTGGAAGTTCAGAGGGAGAATAGAATAGAAGGCTCCATTCATTTGTCAGTACTGCATCGGAATCGCACGGTGATCTCGAGCGTGTGGTTAATTTAAGGAGCTGTCGGCTAGGTCGCTCGCGGAGCTCGATGACGGGTGTGTTTCAAACGAAACAGCGGGGAACAGGGTGGTGTAACTACACGCACATTGCATGGGCTAGCTTAGCTGGTCTGGCTAGCAAATTGGTTTAGCCCATGCATCCATCTGCTAGCTGTTGAGGTTTTAAGACCTGTCTAATCGATCCCAATGCACTGACCAAGCAGGGAGAGAATTCAATACTCAGATCGTCTCGTCATAGGGATCAGGTTTTTAATTAGCTGTACACCCTACACTAGGAAGGGTGTAGTTAATCTTTCGCGCCATTTTGAAATGTCAAGTGTGTGCAGCATTCAATTCAATTGCGTGTCTATCTGCAGTTCGACCTGTGGAGTGTGGACTACTAGTGGACTAGTGGCGCAATGCTAGTAGTACACAGGTTTCAGACGTTCAGCTCGAAGACTTAAATGGTTTTGAAGGTTTGTTTAACTGCGTTGTGATAGGTACTTCGGCCCGGTATAGATGACAAAAAATATTTTGTTTTAGTTGTCACATTGGATATACGGACACATATTTAAAGGATTAGACATAGTCGAATAACAAAACAAATTACAGATTTCGCCAGAAAAAACTACGAGACGAATTTATTAAGCCTAATTAATCCGTCATTAGCAAATGTTTACTGTAGCATCACATTGTCAAATCATGGTACAATTAGACTTAAAAGATTTGTCTCACAATTTACACGTAAACTGTGTAATTGGTTTTTTTTATCCACATTTAATACTCTATGATGTGATAGGTGAAAAGTTTTTGTTTTGGGAACTAAACAAGGCCTTCATCCCACTCACTAAAACGCGCACACATTTTAAAATCCAACTCTTTAAATATTTAATCAGTAAATATTTTACAGAGAATAAATTTTATTTGATGAAAATAATATCAATGGATTGTTATTTACATTTAATTTTATATTATTATGATTTCGTTGCTACAGACATTATAATATACGAGAAATCTAAAGTTAAAAATTAGTTTTGAAAACTGTGCCAAGTTTAATCACTCATTAGTGAGTGAGATGGAGGAAGTAATTAAGGATAAGTCAAGGCAAATTTCAACTCGCAATGGGCAGTGCACTAATATATGCGACACTATGTGCTGTTGTACTGGGGAACCTTTCTTTTTTCCTTTTTCAGAATCTACGTGGTGTTGTATAGATCCGAGTTTTTTTCAACTCTATTATCGCGATGTTGCACAAATACGTTCATCCTAATTCACTAGTGGTATCTCTTTTCTTGTAGGGGTGAGATCCGGTCTTCACAATCTTCCCTCGATCAATCACAAGTAGATCGGTGGCTTGTGAGCAACGCCTAACCGTTGGAGTCTTCAACCTTCAAAAGTAACAAACACCACACAACCCTTGCACAAACCCTAATGCTGAAGATTGAATGTAATACACACTAGGCCCCAAACTCCAAATCCACAACCATAAAGATTCAATTTGCATAGCACGAGAGGAATTTTAGAAACAGAGAGTTCAACGATCCAAAACTACTTTAGCATCAAGCTCAACCAAAAGCAATTTTGAATAAGATTAATGGATAACCCTAGAAAAGAGTAGGGGTTTTAATTATTCCCTCCCCCCTCCCACAAAAAAAAAAATGCCCGTGCGCTCACCGCGGCGTCTCGCATGGGCACCGATCTGGAAGTGACGAGAAACAGTGAGAGATGAAAAGCGAAGGAGAAAACGGCTAAAGTTATGACGGAGACTACAAAATGATATACCATAGTAACGAGATAGTTGACATCACCATGGTGATGTAGGTATCGAATATGGTACCTCTAGTACCAGACATGATATCCCGTAAGAACTGGTACTTATATGTCATGTTGACGTCAGCATGTTACCATAGGTACCGGATATGTTACCTCGGGTAGGTACCAGATCTGGACATCTAGTAACTTCGTATCATGCTGACGTCATATATTCCGTTGAAATGATAATACCGTTTTGTATGTATTTCTATAAAGATATACTGTGACGAGACATGTGCGCTTGATGTGACCCGCGTAGGAGAGTTAGGTCGGTGCGGTGCCAGATTTTCATGGGTCAGCCGAATCTGGATATCAGTGGAATATTTACTTTTGAAGACAATCTATCGCATCTAGTCTTACAACTAAACCACCATGAAAATGAGTTCGACCCAACCCAATCTAACAAATCTCTCAAAGCAAACACATGCTAAGAAAAAGAGTATGTACGCGGTACGTACGAACTGTACCAGTTGTGCGTGGGCCATTTGCGATTTGCTACAACCTAATTTAGTTCAAATTTCCTGCCCGTTAATATTGGCTTAAATTGGCCCATGAAAAACAAGGCCGTCATGGACCGAGACAATAGTCTTCAGCTTAGGCCTTCCATTAAAATCAAAATTTACGGTCTGGGCCAGTTTTTGTTTTTTTAGCGAAATAAAAGTTTAGGCTTTTGGGCCCGTGTACTAAACAAAGCGCGTGCTATCTCTTTCGTTTTGACCACTTTTGGCTTGTTTCAGAGAAGGATATCCCGGTTTTCATCCTGCCTGACTGAACATGTGTGGTCAATCTGAATACTGCTAAAATGAATGAGCCCTGGAAATTGCTCTGAGTTCCACATTTTAACGTACTCTCCGTGCAGGTTCAGTGGAGTAGTAATTCGTTTGTATAGGTAGTACAAACAAGTACTCCTGTCTTGCAAGACGGCTCCCGCCCGCTCGTTGATTGACGGACGAAACGTTGCGGTTGCATCTGAAATCAGAAGTTCAGAACTGAAGAAATTTAGCAAAACAACAATTTCAAAAAGAATCAACTGGGTGTTTCAGTTACTCCAGAAATTATCTGAAGTAGGAACCGGTCAAAAAGAATCGCAAGTTATTTTCTGACGAACGGAATAAGCCGCCGGCAACACAGTCGAATGTGCAACTGGACGAGTAGGAGTAGCAGGTGAACCGTTTACCGCAGCTCCGGTCTTTCGTGGACACAAATAAACCTAGCGTTTTCACTGTCATTAGCAGCTTAGCTGTACAACGACCGGCAAAGACTTCGTTTCTTCTGGCCTGGTTCATCGGACATTGCCATCGTATAGTCCAATTCTCGTGCAGCTTCCACAAACCTCGCTTGGAGTAGTAGCCGCGGACACAACCGCGCGTTGCTGGAGAAACAGGGGAGGAGAAGAGATGGGGGACGACGCCCGCATGGTGCTCGCCCTCGCGCTCACCGCCGGCGTCTTCGTCACGCTGTTGTCTCTCCTCGTGGCCGTTCTTGTCCGGCGGTGGTGGCGACGCCGCGAGGCCGTCGCGTCCAGCCGCGGCTTCGTCCTGTTCGGCATATGCTTCAATGACAAGGAGAGCCAGCAGCTGCGCATGGTCAGGCCGTCCTTGGAGAGGAACCGGCGGTGGCCGTCGCGGGAGCGCCTCCCCGGCGAGGCAGAGGATGATGACCAGGAGCCGGACCAGTGCGAGCTCGAGAGGTGGAAGAAGATGTTCGGGGGCCCGGCCAGGAGCCTGTCCACGATAGACGAGGGGACGGAGAAGGGGACGACGCCGATCACCACGCCGGCGTTCTGCTCACCGGCGGCGTCGCCGGACCGAAGAGACGCCCGGTCACTCCAGACGATGTCCATTGCGGTGTAAAGTTAAGATTTACTTTTCGCTCGTTCAGAAAAACGACCAAAAAAAATTTACTTGTCATGTTGTTAGTTGGCTAATAGCTGGTTCGATTCTTAAACAAATTGGAACTCCAAAGTAGGCTTGATATACGAATCATACAAAATACAGATGCTGATTAACAGATGAAGAATAGATTATTTGTTGTTTAAGTTGTTCTCCATCTTAGGCACAATATTAGTGAAGTATTATTTTTTTCCAGTTTCATGTCGCAGATGTTTCCTCAGTACAAATAGAGTATCATCGTACTACTTACTACTACTTAGTATCATCCTATACACTTAGGCCCGGTTTGGCATAACTCCAAATCCAGGATTTCTTGTAGCTATATAGGTATTTCTAGCTTCATAAATCGACGAATCTGGATCTATGATTGTATTGATAACATTTGAATGAATCATTTTGAAACATACAATTTTCAACCACTTTAATTTAACTTATAAAGTCCACATCTAGTGTGGATCTGGAATCTGGAGCTATGTCAAACATGTTCTTAATCTCATAAGGAGCAATATAATGTAAATGCTAAATCTAGTTGTTGGAACAGGTAACAACCATAAACAACAAAAAGTTGGCATGTATTCATTCTTCCTAATTTTATTCTTCTATTGCCAGGATTCATCAAAAGTTGACTGCCCAGCCTATTCTAGAAATACTAATTCGATTACTAGTATTATTAACCATCAATGGGTCACAAACTTCCATCCACCCCTTAGGAAAAAAAAGGATCCTACTCGATCGAAATATAGTTCGTGTCAAAGGATACAAACATGACTAACCAAAGAAGAAAGAATACAAGCTCTAATATTACATAGCAATATGATATCATTTTTTAAGAACCCTCGGGCCTTTCCATACATATCATCCCATGGAGCTGCCATCAAGGTTGTGGCGGCCCCGAGATCTCTTCGGCACCTCAACTACATCCACCGCGAGTAGATGTACTTTATCCGGTGACTACAATCCCTCGAATTGTGATTGGCTAGGTAACCGGTTAGTGGTGTTGTTTGTATAGAGGTAACAACCATAAACAACAAGGAAATCTTCTGAGGACTGCAATGGTGCTCTGATGAGGCAAGGCGTCCAAGCCTCCAAGGTTTCCAAGAGGATTTTATCCTTTTCTTGCTTTCCTCTTCTTGGCAAATCGATGAGAAATTGGATCTAGCCAATGCCAGACAACGTTGGTCCTCTCTGTACACCTCCTCAACAATTAGCAATCTGTGATGAGTGATGATTAGTTCACTGAAGTCTTAGGTCTTCGACATCAAGCCCTTTCCATCCACTCGACGGAGGTACCCCATTGGAGGCAATAATTCGGTTGTTCAATTTGCTGAGGTTGATGGCAATAATTCGGAAGTGAAAACGTGGGTGGTCTCCTCTAGTGTCTTTGGGAAGAACGATTCAACGGCCACAATTAGTCATGACCAGTTCTATTCTGGTTGCTTTTCTCTTTTTGCGGGCGTGGTGGCATTGGGGCAATTGTTACTGTTGGCAAGCTCTTTATGAACCAGATGGAGGCATGTAGTTTCTTGTTTTTTCCCCCAACACATGACATCAAGAGGAACATACCTTCTGTTATACTGTACATGTACTTGTTGTTGTTGCTGTAGAGATTAGATGTTTTCGTTGATTAATAAAACCTTCTATTATTTTAAAAGAGGAATAACCTAGAAATAAAACGGTAACACATTGAAACATGGCATTGATCCCCACAAATGTCAGATACTAAGGGCACCAGCCAGCCAAGCTTGACTGCTTCAGAGGAAAGAAAACTGTCTCCCATCCTCCTCTATCCATGAAGACACACAAGCACAAGTGTTGAAATTTAGCCGAAGATTTGATTCATTGATACTGCAGTTAAACACAACACTAAATAAAGTTGTACAATCGTTAATTCGTCATGGACGATCAAACTTCCTTTTGATTCAATTCGTTTGAAAAGAAAAACTTCCTTTTGCTGCCTCCAAGATCATAATATACACAATGAACAATCTGAAGTCTGTACAACTGAACACAAACTAAAACTATCCAGTTTTAAAAGAGGAAGCGCCGATGTCCAGCCATAGCCACCTATACGTGCAATGCAATGCTGCACCCAGCAGGGTCCAGTCCATCACATGAAGTCGTCGACACGGCAGCGCGTCCCCGTCTCAAAAACCACTTCGTGAATAAATTCCAAATAATAAAACCAATAATCTCCAATGCCCAATTGTTCATCACAGAATAATAATCAAAAATACCTTTGATTTTACAGGATCTAGCCAATGCCAGACAACGTTGGTCCTCTCTGTACACCTCCTCAACAATTAGCAATCTGTGATGAGTGATGATTAGTTCACTGAAGTCTTAGGTCTTCGACATCAAGCCCTTTCCATCCACTCGACGGAGGTACCCCATTGCACTTCGCTAGACGGTTGTTCAATTTGCTGAGGTTGATGGCAATAATTCGGAAGTGAAAACGTGGGTGGTCTCCTCTAGTGTCTTTGGGAAGAACGATTCAACGGCCACAATCAGTCATGACCAGTTCTATTCTGGTTGCTTTTCTCTTTTTGCAGGCGTGGTGGCATTGGGGCAATTGTTACTGTTGGCAAGCTCTCTATGAACCAGATGGAGGCATGTAGTACTATCGGCAAGATCTCTATATGGTGAAAGCCCTAATACTTGTATATTAATTTGGCCTATCTCGATCCGATAATGTTGGTGTTTGTTTGTCGACTGCTTGCTGTAGGTGTTGTGTTGGACTTAACGCTGGATAAAAATCTCGCAGACTTGAAGTTGGTTTAGACGATATGGGGGGCAAATAACAGTTTCTTGTTAAGGTGTTGGTGTAAGGTGTAGGGCTGTCAATGAGCCGAGCACAAGCGAGCCTGGCTTTCTAGGCTCGAGCTCGACACAAACTCGAGTCGAGCCTAATCCGTCTTCGAGCTCGGTTAGGCTCGCTAGCTCGACCGAGTATATGATAATATATATGTTGATTATATTATTTTATACATACTAGTTCAATTTGCTGAGGTTGATGGCAATAATTCGGAAGTGAAAACGTGGGTGGTCTCCTCTAGTGTCTTTGGGAAGAACGATTCAACGGCCACAATTAGTCATGACCAGTTCTATTCTGGTTGCTTTTCTCTTTTTGCGGGCGTGGTGGCATTGGGGCAATTGTTACTGTTGGCAAGCTCTTTATGAACCAGATGGAGGCATGTAGTACTATTGGCAAGATCTCTATATGGTGAAAGCCCTAATACTCGTACATTAATTTGGCCTATCTCGATCGGATAATGTTGGTGTTTGTTTGCCGACTGCTTACTGTAGGTGTTGTGTTGGAGTTAACGCTGGACAAAAATCTCGCAGACTTGAAGTTGGTTTAGACGATATGGGGGGCAAATAACAGTTTCTTGTTAAGGTGTTGATGTAAGGTGTAGGGCTGTCAATGAGCCGAGCACAAGCGAGCCTGGCTTTCTAGGCTCGAGCTCGACACAAGCTCGAGTCGAGCCTAATCCGTCTTCGAGCTCGGTTAGGCTCGCTAGCTCGACCGAGTATATGATAATGTATATTTTGATTATATTATTTTATAAATACTAATTATTTAAGTTAATAATACTAAATAAAAAGGTTAAGATAACTTAAGATTAATATATAATACCAACACATACTAATTTTTTAAATAAATGTATACTATTTTATCCCTTAACCTACTAGTTTGTCATATAAAAAATAAAAGTACATATACATCTAGGCTTGTGAAAAGCTCGAGCTCGGCTCGAAAAAGCTCGCAAGCTTGAGGTTGGGCTCGGGCTCGGCTCGTTAAGAGCTTGAGCCGAGCTCGAATCGAGTTTGAGATGAGTCGAGCTCGAGCAGCTCACGAGCCTCTAGCTTTTTTGACAACTCTAGTAAGGTGTCACAAGGCAACATGATATGTCATGTTGTCTAGTTTTTCTCTCTTTTATATGGTTGTGTACTTGTTGTTGTTGCTGTAGAGATTAGATGTTTTCGTTGATTAATAAAACCTTCTATTATTTTAAAAGAGGAATAACCAAGAAATAAATAAAACGGTGACACATTGAAACATGGCATTGATCCCCACAAATGTCAGATACTAAGGGCACCAGCCAGCCAAGCTTGACTGCTTCAGAGGAAAGAAAACTGTCTCCCATCCTCCTCTATCCATGAAGACACACAAGCACAAGTGTTGAAATTTAGCCGAAGATTTGATTCATTGATACTGCAGTTAAACACAACACTAAATAAAGTTGCACAATCGTTAATTCGTCATGGACGATCAAACTTCCTTTTGATTCAATTCGTTTGAAAAGAAAAACTTCCTTTTGCTGCCTCCAAGATCATAATATACACAATGAACAATCTGAAGTCTGTACAACTGAACACAAACTAAAACTATCCAGTTTTAAAAGAGGAAGCGCCGACGTCCAGCCATAGCCACATATACGTGCAATGCAATGCTGCACCCTGCAGGGTCCAGTCCATCACATGAAGTCGTCGACACGGCAGCGCGTCGCCGTGAACCCCATCGCCACCGCCGTCGCGTTGCTCGGGTCGGGCACCCTGATGTAGCAGTCCACGTCCGGCCTGTACTCGACGCTGTCCACGAACACCATCACCTTGAGACGCACCCTCATGTGGAGCTTCACGTCGATGTTGAAGAACCCTTCCTCCTTCTCCCTTCCGAACGCCGCCGCGCCGGCGAGGACGCCCTGGCCGACGAAGCTCGGCCGGATCACCATCGTGCTCTTCCGCCCCTGCCGCGTCCGCGGGAAGTCGACGTACCCGAACCTCTCGCCGCCGTAGAGCGCCGCCGCCTCCAGCCGCCGGTACAGCACGGCCTGGTCCCGGTTCGGGTTGCGGATGCTCACGGCCACGGTGAGGTTGTACCGCAGCAGCTGGCCCCGCTTGGCGCCGACGTCGCTGCCGCCGAGCTCGAAGCGGGTGAGCTCGGCGGAGTCGACGTAGGCCTTGAGTGCGTTGGGCAGGGACACGAGCCAGAGCACCAGCGCCACCACGCCGACGGCGATGACCACGATCGTCAGCACGCGGATCGCCCTGCAGCAGAGCGCGTACGGGTCGGCGGCGCACCGGCGGCGCGCGGCGGCGGCGGCGGCGGGCGCTCGACCGGAGGGAGAACGGGCGGGCCGTAGAAGGGCTGGTCGAGGTGGTCTACCTTGTGCTCGTGATTATTGGCCATTGCGTGATCACACATTACCTGTTGAGAAACGCATTGATCGATCGATCTCAGGTAGGAGCAGTATATGTATCAAGTGTACGGATGTAACGCGTGTAGCGACCGAGATATGGATAGAAGTATAGAACGCCCGCGACGACTTGTGCGTGGGATTTTAGTGCGAAACAGGGGGTGCACGGCTATTGTTTTCAGGGGATACTGGCGCGCGTTGTTGGACTGAGGAGGTTGGGGATCGAACGATCTGCGGGTGGTGATTGAAAGGGGCAACGGTTTAACGCTCGAAGCATCATGCATGGAATAGGGCGGCAGAGAGGAATAGGCGGCCGGCAGCGTACGTTGACGGTTGACACTTCGACAGTTAAGGTTTGACGAGCCGGTCTTTGTTTCCAGCGCTAACAAAACGATACTAGTAACCTGGTTCTATGTCATCAGTCATCACTAGCCCACCAAAGATGTGCGCATATCAGGCCCACCTGTTTCACAACCGTTGACGTCTTCTTGTTTTTTTCCCCCAACACATGACATCAAGAGGAACATACCTTCTGTTATACTGTACATCTACTGCACATGCAGTACAACTGTGGATTACATCACGCATTGAGCCGCTTGATGCAGACGAACTAGTGGAAAGATTGTCTTGATCTTGAACGTAGCTTCTAATATTGGCGACGATATGAATGCCTCAAGTTCAGTAAACGTTTGTCTCGTAGAAGAACTGGAAAGTTTTCGGGATAAACTTATAAAGAATTTTGCACTCTCACAGTGAAGTCGCATGGATTACATATTTACATTGCAAACCATTCTAAGAGAATGCCTTATCAGATGAAACCACCAACAAAATTTCTCGGGGAGGCAAAATAAGTCAATATTGATACTTGAGGAATGTGTTATACCCGGTTTACAGTTGAGGAATGAAAATCAGACTCCGACTATAGCTGAGGAATGAAGTATAGACTTTTTCCTTGAAACATAAAAATAGCCGCATGATTTATTTACCTACTGGGCAAGCTACAACAGGACCACCGAGCTGGATCATAATCATGGGCCACCATGATACGTGGGTGTTGTCAACTCACTGGGCCATGCTAGCCCATACAATTGGTCACTTTAACTGGGCCATTTCGAATTAACAGTTCTTTCATCCGTTTGATTCCTTCTTCTTCTTCTTCTTTTCTTTTTCTTTTTTTTTTGGTGAAGAAATACTTCCGTTTATTTTGTCTTCCGCTTTGATGTTTCTGAAGGAAGATTTCTGAATTTAATAGCGGCACAAAAACACTGCTAGCTCGATCAATTCATTCGTTCATAAATACATATAGCTCCATCTATTCATTCGTGCACATACAAATACATTTTTTCGAAAGAATTTTCTACAAGCTGAACAAATTAAATAAAGCATGGCAGACTGTGTCGTGTCGTCCCCAGCCGAGGAGTTCGATCATGCCTCCATGTCGTATATCAGTGACACGAACTCGTCAATAGTCCACGTCGCACCTCATGCCCAGCTGCTTCCTCGTCGGCGTCGCGCTCCCGGAGCTGGGCGCCGGCAGGTTCAGCGTGCAGGTGAATTTGCTGTTGTTGTTCAGCCTGAAGCCCCTGACCTTGAATCCTTGTCTAGCGTACACCCTGACCTTCACCTTGTAGGACCCCTGCGCCGTCTCCCTCCGGTACGTGCGCTCCACGTCGCGGTCGTCGATGGCCGCCGAACCGCTCAGCGTCACGTCGAACCTGGCGTCGCTCTTCCGACCAACGTAGAATGGCTGCAGCGGCGCGTACCCGAACCGGTCGCCGTCGTAGGACGCCTGCGCGTCGAACCTTGTGCTCGTGATTATTGGCCATTGCGTGATCACACATTACCTGTTGAGAAACGCATTGATCGATCGATCTCAGGTAGGAGCAGTATATGTATCAAGTGTACGGATGTAACGCGTGTAGCGACCGAGATATGGATAGAAGTATACTAGAACGCCCGCGACGACTTGTGCGTGGGATTTTAGTGCGAAACAGGGGGTGCACGGCTATTGTTTTCAGGGGATACTGGCGCGCGTTGTTGGACTGAGGAGGCTGGGGATCGAACGATCTGCGGGTGGTGATTGAAAGGGGCAACGGTTTAACGCTCGAAGCATCATGCATGGAATAGGGCGGCAGAGAGGAATAGGCGGCCGGCAGCGTACGTTGACGGTTGACACTTCGACAGTTAAGGTTTGACGAGCCGGTCTTTGTTTCCAGCGCTAACAAAACGATACTAGTAACCTGGTTCTATGTCATCAGTCATCACTGGCCCACCAAAGATGTGCGCATATCAGGCCCACTTGTTTCACAACTGTTGACGTCTCCGGGCCTGTTCACCAAAAAAAACCTTATCAAAATTTGACATTGTCAAAATTTTAGCATAGTTATAAAATTTTAGCAGAATTTCTTATATAGTTACCAAAATTTGGCAGCAAACTAAATGTAGCACTTTTTTGACAACTTTACTAAAATTTGATAAGATTGAAAATAGCATCAAAGTAAACAGGCCCTTCTTGTTTTTTCCCCCAACACATGACATCAAGAGGCACATACCTTCTGTTATACTGTACATCTACTGCACATGCAGTACAACTGTGGATTACATCACGCATTGAGCCGCTTGATGCAGACGAACTAGTGGAAAGATTGTCTTGATCTTGAACGTAGCTTCTAATATTGGCGACGATATGAATGCCTCAAGTTCAGTAAACGTTTGTCTCGTAGAAGAACTGGAAAGTTTTCGGGATAAACTTATAAAGAATTTTGCACTCTCACAGTGAAGTCGCATGGATTACATATTTACATTGCAAACCATTCTAAGAGAATGCCTTATCAGATGAAACCACCATCAAAATTTCTCGGGGAGGCAAAATAAGTCAATATTGATACTTGAGGAATGTGTTATACCCGGTTTACAGTTGAGGAATGAAAATCAGACTCCGACTATA
>CM020178.1:40386353-40461091 GCA_009805545.1 Oryza longistaminata
CGGGCCGTAGTACGCGTCGTTCAGCGGCGGCTGCGGCTGCGGCTGCGGCTTCCCGTAGGCTGCCATGATCGTAGCTAGTTGTGACAATTGATCTGCTTAGAATTATATGGGAGAGATCGAACGAGTGATGGATGATAATGAATCGGGTGGCTGGTAGTAATATTTATACGCTGCGATCGGATGGGAAACGAAGATGCTGAAGAGCATCGCAGTGGAAATTTTCTTGGAAGCGCGTGTGCTTCCGAGTTCTTGACGCGTTTGCTGATTTGCTCCTGGAGTCTGGATTCTGACAGTACCTGAGGAGTTTTCTTCTTTGAAACTTGAAAGGTTAGGGTAAGGAAATTTTCAAGGGAACACGCGTCCATTTATTCACTGGCTGACATGGCTTTGAAATTTCGCTTGCCTCACCGCGGATCACAACTTTGAGGCGTACATGTTTGCACCACCTTCGCGCGTGCTTCTTCCTGTGTTCTTTCCTGCCAAGACTAGGTCAGCCTTTTTACCTTTGTTTAGCATAAACAAACATTTTTACACTACATTGCTACCGAAATACTGATGCTAGTAAGCTCAGCTGCTCAGGCTGTGTTTAGTTCCACGCTAAAATTGAAAGTTTGAAGAAATTAGAACGATGTGACGAAAAAGTTGGAAGTTTGCGTGTGGGAAAGTTCGATGCGATGGAAAAATTAAAAGTTTGAAGAAAAAAAGTTAGAATCTAAATAGGACCTCAGATTCACGAACATTTCCAGACTATCGGCCTATTTGGTTGGAGAGAGTTGGTGATGAGGAATGGGAGTTTATGATATCTTGGGAGTTTAAGTCTGTAGTTTGGTTGGAAGACTTGGGAATTGGGAATTCGAAGCCTATATGGTTGGAGAGAGTTGGTGATAGGGAATGAGAGTATGTAGTTTGGTTGGAAGATAATTCGAGAGGTTTGGGGTGGGGAATTAAGAGATCCAATTTCCTGGGAGAGGCGACTTGGAGAATATCCACGTATCTCCGGACGACCGGGCCTGTTCGCCGTTAGGAACCAAAATCTTTTGCTCTGCCAAACAAGGACTTTATTGCAAAAGATAAGACAAGAATTTAATTTGAGAGAATTGGCAGGCGACCGGTCGTGTTAGCCATTAGGAACCAAAATCTTTTGCTCTGCCAAACAAGGACTTTATTGCAAAAGATAGGACAAGAATATAATTTGAGAGAATTGGCAGGGGCCGCGCGAACGCGTACCCCCTCTACCACAAATTATGACGTCCACTCTCCCACTTGGGGAGATGGTAAACCAACGCGCTCACCAAGTGCAATGTGAGCCATTGATCTAGGCCACGGGCCTTCTTGATCGCCCGTCGACCCCGTCCAGGTAAGTATGTTGCATCGTCGCACCAGCCGCCTGTTATATAGCGAGCGCTCCCACCCCCAACGTCTCGAGTTGTCGAGGTGGTACTAAACGGGATCGTGGTCGTGCAGGTTTGCAGTCGCGGGGGTTGGGCCTCCACTACGTGGGCCTTTACTCTTGTGATGGACTTTCGCTTCGGAGTCCGCGGCTCGGACGCGTACGATCGCCCCATGAGCTTCAGCGCGAGCGGGCACCTCGCGGACAGCATGGTCGCCGACGTGGTCATCAGCCCGCCGTACTTGTACCGCACGGCGCCGAGAACCCACAGGTTCACCGGGAACACCCCCGTGCGGTTGTCTTCACCAAACGCGCCGGCGTCCCAGGACACCACGCCCGAGCTCCCCACGAGCACGGCGCGCACCGCGTCGGCGCGCCTCCCGCCCTGGTACGACAGCGGCAGCGCGGCGCCGCCGAAGCGCAGCCCCCGGTAGAACCCCTCCGCCGACAGCACGTCGTAGTAGACGGCCGTCCGCCTGCTCGGGTTCCGGATGGTCAGGCCGGCGGTGGTATAAACGGGATTGTGGTCGTGCAGGTTTGCAGTCGCGGGTTGGGCCTCCACTACGTGGGCCTTTACTCTTTTGATGGACTTTCGCTTCGGAGCCGCGGCTCGGACGCGTACGATCGCACCCCGTGGCCGTGAGACGTGAGTCCGTGACACAATCCACCACGCCTACGATGCCGCATGTCCGGCTTTGGAATTTGAGACTCCAAGCCAAGATCGACAAGGATACTCCATCAAATACGCTCTCAATTTCTCGATCAAATATATCACTAAATAGGTTCGATTCAGAATTAATCACAGTACACTCGACCCTGCTCGACGCCGCCATGAGCTTAGCGCGAGCGGGCATCGCGCAGCTGCCATGATCGTAGCTAGTTGTGACAATTGATCTGCTTAGAATTATATGGGAGAGATCGTACGAGTGATGGATGAATAATGAATCTCAGGTATAGCTGGTGATATTTATACGCTATGCGATCGGATGGGAAACGAAGATGCTGAAGAGCATCGCAGTGGAAATTTTCTTGGAAGCGCGTGTGCTTCCGAGTTCTTTACGCGTTTGCTGATTTGCTCTTGGAGTCTGGATTGTGACACGACCTGAGGAGTTTTCTTCTTTGAAACTTGAAAGGTTGGGGGAAATTTTCAAGGGAACACGCGTCCATTTATGCACTGGCTGACATGGTTTTGAAATTTCGCTTGCCTCACCGCGGATCACAACTTTGAGGCGTACATGTTTGCAACTTTGCACCACCTGTCCACCTGCGCGCGTGCTTCTTCCTGTGTTCTTTCCTGCCAAGACTAGGTCAACCTTTTTACCTTTTTTGAGCATAAGCAACCATTTTTACACTGATGCTAGTAAGCTCAGATTCACAAACATTTTCAGAATTCTCACCCTTCATTGTCGGCTTATTGAAAAGCTTGAGCTATGTGAAAGTCAAGCAAGCCTTCGATATGCGTATACTAAATTATTTTTCCCCACCTGATCTGGTTCAACAGTTGATCCTGGTTCAATCGGGAGAATACTCCACCCCAGGGCCCACGCGACGGGCGGCTTGAGAAAAATCGGTACTCTTTTATCTCTGACGCGGCCCTATAACAACCTTTAAATACTTTTTCTCAAAAACTATTCATCCGACCAAAGGTCAGATTATTTCGTTGTATTTGTTACAATTAAATCCTTACAATAAGATTTCACATGATCATATTTTGATAAAAATATTCTTTTATTTTTTTTATTTTGCAATGGATCTCTTTTTAATGTTGCACACAATATTATTTGGATGTCTCGATAAGTATTTCTTAATGTTTTACTATGGCATTTACAAATGTTGCATACAATATTCTTTTGGATGTTGTGGTAAATATTCTGTGATGTTCAACGGTTACAACTTATGCGTGATAAAAAATATTTCAAGATAATAAAGTATTTGCATATATATATAAATTTAGTTTCGTAGGAGTTTTTCTATGTTTCGGCCATTAGGGCGAAATGATTTGTCCAATGATTGTTGGTGTTACAGTAAATATTTTGTAAATGTTGCATCTCTCTGAAACATGTTATGGAGTGAGTTGAGACATCAGACATATGGTCAAATGATGAAACATTTTTTTATAAGTGGTGAAACAATATTGTTTGGATATATGTATATTTTTTATCAAAATATAATCACATGAGATCTTATTATAAAGATTTATCTACATCGAATGTAACAGTGTAATCGAATTATAAATCCGATAGATGATTTAGAATGAAATATATTTAAAGTTTGATAAAAAAAAAAGTTACCAAAGAAGTTAAGGAGAGGAGAGAGAAAAAGTAGTGTCCACACATGCAGCACACCAGCGCAATGTAGGCAGTGGCAGTGGGATTGAGAGTATAGGGTCCACATGCATGCAATACACTAGCACAGTACTCTCTCCAACCAAAAAAAAAAAAAATTAACCTAGGAGGAGATATGAGTCTCCTCTTATTGAGACAGAGGGAGTATACCCTTTGATAAATACCCACGCGATAATAATGATAATAATAATAGTGACTAAAATGCGTATCACATCAGGGATTTTTCATGCGCGGATCAGGCGTTCAATCCCTATTTCCCTCCGGTTCAATCTCTAAGTTATGTTATCTTCTTTTTATTTTTAATGATAAAATTTATCATGATATCTGTCTTCAGATCCTACAACTAAGTCATTTGTCAAACGAATGTGAATTATAAAATCACAAATTCACAGCTTTGTTTAAAACAAGAAAGCTAGACAAGATAACACATAATTGCTAATTTCCATCAGGTGATGATGAATGTTGATAAGGATGAATGTAGAGTGCAAAACTTCCAAAATTGTAAGCGTTTTCCCCCCTTTTGGGGGACAGATGTGTAATTAGAATGGGCCAGTTATCAACGTATCACAGGGCTACCGGGCCAGTTCGCCATTAGTAACCAAAATCTTTTGCCAAAGCCAAACAAGGGCTTTATTGCAAAAGATAGGACAAGAATTTTATTTGAGAGAATTGGCAGGGGCCGCGCGAACGCGTACCCCCTCTACCACAAATTATGACGTCCACTCTCCCACTTGGGGAGATGGTAAACCAACGCGCTCACCCAAGTGCAATGTGAGCCATTGATTTAGGCCACGGCTCTTCTTGATCGGCCGTCGACCCCGTCCAGGTAAGTATGTTGCAACGTTGCACCACCAGCCTCTTATATAGCAAGCGCTCCCACCCCCATCGCCTCGAGTTGTCGAGGTGGTACTAAACGGATTGGTGGGTCGTGCAGGTTTGCAGTCGCGGGGGTTGGGCCTCCACTACGTGGGCCTTTACTCTTTTGATGGACTTTCGCTTCGGAGCCCGCGGCTCGGACGCGTACGATCGCACCCCGTGGCCGTGAGACGTGAGTCCGTGACACAATCCACCACGCCTACGATCGCCCATGTCCGGCTTTGGAATTTCAGAGACTCCAAGCCAAGATCGACAAGGATACTCCATCAAATACGCTCTCAATTTCTCGATCAAATATATCACTAAATAGGTTCGATTCAGAAGTTAATCACAGTACACTCGACCCTGCTCGACGCCGCCATGAGCTTCAGCGCGAGCGGGCACCTCGCGGACAGCATGGTCGCCGACGTGGTCATCAGCCGCCGTACTTGTACCGCACGGCGCCGAGAATCCACAGGTTCACCGGGAACACCCCCGTGCGGTTGTCTTCACCAAACGCGCCGGCGTCCCAGGACACCACGCCCGAGCTCTCCACGAGCACGGCGCGCACCGCGTCGGCGCGCCTCCCGCCCTGGTACGACAGCGGCAGCGCGGCGCCGCCGAAGCGCAGCCCCCGGTAGAACCCCTCCGCCGACAGCGCGTCGTAGTAGACGGCCGTCCGCCTGCTCGGGTTCCGGATGGTCAGGCCGGCGGTGAGGTTGAAGGAGAGCACCGGCCGGGGGTTCGCCGTCGTGTTCAGGGCGAAGCGGGAGAGCGTCGCGGCGTCCATGGCCACCTGGATCGCCCGGGGCCGGTAGATGAGCCAGACGAGGACAGCGACGGCGACGACGACGGTGCAGGCGGCGATGAATGCCCTGACCAGGACGCGGAACGCGCTGGGCCGGCGGCGCTGGGGATACAGCGCCGCCGGCTGAGCCTGAGGGTACGGGGGAGGATCGCCGCCGCCGTGCTCGACATGGAGTTCTTGTCCCGAGTAGTACATGGCCGGAGGCACAGATGGGGGTGGCGTGACATGATAGATAGCATCTGTAGATATAGATGATGGCGTTTGTCGATGGCTGATGCTGATGCTGATGCAATATCTATGTGCTAAGGCAAGACAAGAATCGGACGAATTCTTCGAGGCTCGTACCAGCAAACAGGCGGCGACAAGAGAAATCCAGGCTGCTGGTACCGGATGGTGGAAAGCGCAATTGCGCAATGGTGTCAAGTACAACAATATACTGAGTAGTATCAGTTAGTACAAGAAGTCAAGAAGGCTTGTATGCTTGTGGAATGAGAGATTTGTGCTCAAAGGAAAGTATGCAGTCCAGCCTAGCCTATCCGGTCTGCTTGCACCTTTGGTTGGCAAACAAGTGTTGTGCTAGTCTGAAAAGTGACTCAAGTGGATATGAGTGCAATTTGTTTACTCAACTGTGCTGCATCCGGGATAATAAGAGTTATAACAGCTATTGGTAGTGCCAGCAGATGATCTGTACATGAAACCATATTTTCTGGATTTTGGGATAGTTTTCACAGACACAAGCAAAGAAACATTGGATCAAACCAGTCATTCCATTAGCTTGATTATTATATAAATTTACATCATACTTTGACATGTCTTATTTCTGTTCAAGAGTCTGGACTATTTACAAAATGTACCGTAAAGAATGAAAACTAAAGACGCAAACATGGGACCAATGGATCACACGATGTAAATAAGGGTGATGTGATCAAGCAACAATTCGAGATGCAGAGCACAAACCAAAAACAACGGAAAAAGGTTAATGTTATGGCCTTATATGGGTATTATATGTACTCACATTGAACTGCGACTCGCTTCATCATTCATCATCCCTTTAAAACTTTTGGCCAACCAGATTGCTGTTTCTCGGGGAGATACCTTATCCTTCCCGAAAGGCTTTAGAACAACCGCAAGCTCCTCCAGCCTATTGTGTTGCAGTAGATCCGCAGAAAGCTCCAAGAGTCCTTCAAGGGCCTCGGCTCGCTGCCTGAAAGACTTGACATCTAGAATTTCCTTCGTTGGGCTTGCCTCCTCCTTGAATCCATTGTTGATAGCAGTAGTAGTAGAATTTACTTCAGGGACAGTAAGAAATTTTACAACATCTGAACAGGCTGTTTTCGAGCTGATGGTATTAGTTTCCGAAATATTGGGCTTGGGTGCAGCACAATCAGGAAGTCTGTGAGGCATAAGATTATTTGATGGGATGCTTCTCGAATCCACCTCTTCTCTTACCACGTTGAGAAGCTTGCCAACATCTGAACTTTGGACTCCCATTTCAGCGTTCTCTGCAACTGCCTGTTCACCGCAGACACGGAAGCTGCTGTGTCTTATGACATGTATGACATCCTCAATTGGAGGGTTCAAATGGGGAGATGATGTTCTTTCCAGTGATTGAATAGGAGGGGATCCTTTTTCTAGTGCGAAGTTTTTCGTTGAAACAAATGGGGCAATATCTGCTACTGATGAAAGCAATTCTTGCACTGTGAACTTATCCTCATCATTCTGTACAATGGCATTGGCAGTGCTCTGTGATATCTTACTGCAGGGCACGTTGTCCTTGAAAATACTCACCTGCTCAGATATATCAGAAGATGGCTCCAAGGCTAAGTTTTCACAAACATCATCATTACTAGCCATACTCTTCTGGAAATTGGTGGTCTTTAGCTCCGAGCTAGGCATTGCTGTTAGGTCATGTTTTTGTATGGCAGCGTCAGGGATTGAGCACTTACAAGATGAAACCAACTGGGCTGATGAATCTTGTTTTGATGGTTCAGACAGCTCGGTATTTTCAGCATAAGCAATTGTGGAACTGGAACAATCACTGCTGTCTTCCTTGATAGATACAGCCCTCGGTGGAGCAGATTTTGCCCGTGCATTGCCAACTTTCATTTGAACACCCCCAAGAGGACTTGGGGGAGCCATTGGAAAACCTGGAGGCTCAATGATATCATTATCTGGACCATGGACAGGTCGACAAGGACTTTTTGCACGCTCCTTGATGACCTTATTGTGAGCTCGTTTTGTGTCAGCATGAAGTGGACTCTCTGCTCCCAGTGGCCTACGAGGGGGGATACTAAGGCGTCTAGTATAACTTGGTGGTGTCCTGTTCTTGACCTTTCCAACAGCTGCATCAACATCTTCCATTGCCTGCTTGGCAGGGTCTGGCTGCAGCGGCTCATCCTGTTTAATTTTAGCTTTTGGAGAATGTTCGACAATAGGGGACTGCAAGACAGTAACCAAAATATTAGCAACACAAACAAAGTGAGTTTAGCACAAGAAAAAGAGCAATCCTCACCAAATGCTTCAGAGGAGGAGATGCATGTGCCCGTTTCACAGGTTCACAGATGACCTTTGCTGATTCACGTGATGTCACTTCACTAGATTTTGAACTGGAGGAGATGTCACTGCTATGCTTTGAATCATCAGACAATTGTTCTCTATTACTTGGTGAATTTAGTTTTACACGGCTAGCTCTAATAGGTGAATTATTTTGCCTGAGCTTGCTCTCTTCTCTTAGAGTTGTTAATATCTTCTTGATGATTTTTGGCTGCTTAATCTCGTTTCTAGGCCGCTGATCAACATGGATGGATTTAGATGAATCTTGCCTCTCTAATTCAGGACCCACAGTTTCCTTATTGCTTTTAACATCATCAGATCTTGAACAGTTTTTCACTGACACATGATCAGTAGCTTCAGCACCTTCAGTATCAATCGTGTTGTTGGAACTTGTAGATGGCCCTGATGTGTTCCTTTCACTTGACTGTATACTGTCAATATCGCTTCCAGAAATACTACTACACTGACTACCAGACATGCTTTTCTGACTGCTCCGTGAACTGGTAATGGGTTTCTCCAGTGAGTGAATGGGATGTGATATATCAGCAAATGGGCGGTATTGATTAACATAAGGTTGAAGGTATGGGCTTTTAAGAATCTCAGATGCCTGTTTACAAAGTGTGTACAGATATTGTCAAAATCTACTAAATGCAACAAACAAGTATTGCAGGGAGGTTTCTGTGTGCATAATAGCTAACCGTAGGCCGATGTTCAGGACTCTTCCTGAGCATGCTTTTGATAAGTGATTTCCTGCATTCAACAGCAAAGAGACCATTTTAGCTAACCTTATACTAGAATCCCATCTCAATATGACAATGGAAAGGTGAAATAATTTGTGGAGTAAAAAGTGTTGTGTCTGCTATCTATCATTTGACTTGGAACACTTTAGAGTGAGAAAGACAATACATGGAAGAGCTAGTCTGTCAAAAGGAAACTAACAACAGATATGGCAATGAAGAACATTGGATTTTATGAACAAGAAAAATGAGAAAAAGCAAAGACTCCATGTATGATCAATACAGATATAGTGAATGTGCACTTACATAGATGGAGAGTAGCATGGAGGCAAAGGGCCAATGGAGGAGCGATTTATCTTACTAATTAGTCCAGCCATATCCTGAAACAAACATGGGAGTAAACTTAAGATTAACTGAACTTTGACAACTTTGAGTCAAACACCATCAATTTGGTAAACACTACGGAAGAAAACAAATATATATTTTTAAGAAAACATCCATATGTATCGGACAAAAATTGCCTGCAAAGACTACTAATTTCATCAAGGTTTTCAAACAGTACTTCTAATTGAATTATTATAAGTGCATATGGATTAAGTTGGAAGCAAAATATTCGAACTTAGGAGAGAGTAGTAGACCTCTTCAAATAAAATTTGAAAGTCCATGAGATATAAGATCTACATCATTCACATAAGTCCAGAAATGAATTTCCTGGATGGATCATGAAGAACTCTGATCCAATATGCTATGAACCTGAAAAAGAAACTCACCCTTCTCTTATAAAATGGCACATGGCATGTGTGTGAAAATTCACATGCACAGAGATAAAGAGAGGAGGAAAAAGGATAAGTGGTCCTGCAAAAGCCACTATTTGCTAACATAATAGTGACTGACTTCAGCCCAGAGTTCACCACACCTCAGAAGGAAGAGTCTAATTTTCTTTATTTTAAGTGCTTTTTTTACTTCTTAAATGAAGCAATATAAGCAGTAAAATACAAATAGCACCGTTCTATTAGGGCCGTCATTAGGAACCATCTGCACCATTAATAAGTGCACCTGATCTCCATCAATCTATAGTGCCATGTTTGCTTGATTGCAATTTGGTTTGTCACACGTGTTGCATGGCACATAAAAAATAATCAATTTACTATATACTGGTGAAGTTTGTGTAATCCGGCCATTCTCTTTAATCCTAGGATATATGAAGTCAATGTTTAGAACTACCGATTCTTATTAAAAATTTGATAACACTATATTTTGAACGTTTTCCAAGAGCATGAAAGACGTTATGTATTGGAGATTGTGTTGATGTCAAAAATGACAAGTCAACAAGTAAAAAAAAGCAGGAGCACAAGATAGGTGGCACTAATTAGAAATGGGACTGCTTTTGTATTAACATTAAAATATCCATGGGCGGATAATTTACAGATATCCAAAGAATGAGTGATAAGAATTAAATCATCCTTCGCATGCCAAGAAACTCTTTCTAGGTAATTATAGTGATCTGGGGAATATGATCTGTTAACAACTTACAAATGCCTTGAAGGCAGGCCGATGAGCAGCCATCTCGTACATACAACATCCTGTAAATATCTATATCAGTTAGAAATTCACACATTTAAACATATCCATATGAGCAAGGGAATATTACCAAGAGACCATATGTCTGACTTGAATCCGTAAGGAATGTCTGCAAGCAGCTCTGGGCACATGTAATTTGGTGTTCCCACAACCTAAGAAGCATCATGCCAAAATATAAGAATTTGAGAACATAAAGGTATTTAGCTAACATAATGATATTCCACTTGAACATATAGGGATCAATTCGACATATGTTTCAACGTTCCATGCAGTGCAGGATACCAAAAGGTAAGCAACAGAATATAGAAGCAGGATTCCAAAAGGTAAGCAACAGAATATGGATGACATAAGAGATGGTTACCGAAGAGGTTAAATCATCTGCCTTTAAAGTCTTAGCCAGGCCAAAATCCCCTGCAAATAAACCAGAGATATTTAAATGCACAAAATGAGGCAATACCACAATTATTTGAATTTAGATGGTAAACTAACCAAGACGGATGTCCTGATCTTTTGTGAGAAATATGTTTGAGCACTGCAAAAAAGGACAAGGACATAAAACATTACTGCTTGCTCAATAAATTAAATGCAAGCATCACTGATCTTTTAGCATACCTTGAGGTCACGATGCAAAACAAAGTTTGAATGCAGATAGTCCACAGCTAATGCCAATTGAGCAAACCATTTCAGTAGTTTCTGAGTATTATTCATAACAGTTAGTACCCTTTTACACACTATTTCTAAATGAATACGGAAAAAGGGCTATAAAAAGGTTGCGATCACCTCCTCTGGAAAGTATGTTCCATTTGCTTTCTTCATCAGTTCAGCCCTGTTAGAAAACGCTGTAGTGAGACGACAGTCAACGAAAAATGTAGCCGAGAAACTAATCCCCCAGGCCCCAACCAAATAAATCGCACTCACATATCACCACCTTCACAGTATCCCGTCACGATGCAAACATAGCAGCCCTGTCAAAACTCACAAAATAAGCTAAACAAAGTTGAAAAAAAATATAAAAAATGTGTATAAGTGTGTGTTCCTCGAGAGCAAACCTTCTCAACCCATGCTTCCTTGAACTCAACAATGTAAGGATGTTGCAGGCGAGCAATAAGGGCCATCTGCATATATTTTTAAATTGTTCAATGCAGCATGAACCGATGAACGAAAAGGGCCCCAGGTTTCTTGATTTTCACTGACCTCTTGATGAGCAGACTTGCGACAGCGCTCTGTTTGCCTCGCGAGCCGAATTTTCTTCAGCACATACCTGCAAGCTAGTCAGATGTCAACTACCTCCCTTAAAAGGAAAACATAATTTACAGCTAAACAGAATAGAGACGCATATCATACTTTTTCTTCTCGGTCTTGTGGTTCACGAGGATGGCAGCACCAAAGGCGCCACGGCCAATCTGCTCCATAACCTCGTATTGATCCATCCGTGAATCCATGGTTCCCAATCTCTCACAAAAACTTCAGCAATTTCACAGCAGCAAATCACCCTCGCAGAACTTCAATCTCCAGTACTCCAATGCCCAATCTCCACATCTCCTACAGGCAACAGCTCCACGCCGGAAGCGATTTCTGCAAGAGCATTGGGGAAAAAAAACATAAGCGTAAATCGAACAGCACTACGCTTTTTGCATCAAAATTTAACAAACCATACTCCTGTTCTATCCAATAGAACCCTCACAGTGAATTTACTCAAACGAGAACAACAACAACAACAACAACAATAACAGAAATCCAACAGAAACACCAAGCCTCACAAAATCCATGGCCGACGTTTTCGCGTCTGTACTACGCACAGGAAAAGAGGGAGAAGCCACCCCTCACGAGAAAAAAAAAAGAAGTGATTGAGAAGCTTAGCAACTGTACTGCACACAGTTCCCACCAACCGTGCGCCACTGCCCGAGACAGGGACCTTACCGCGGCTCTCCCCACCGACATTCGCCACGATCGGAGTGCTC
Source organism: Oryza longistaminata (assembly GCA_009805545.1). Lineage (NCBI taxonomy): Eukaryota > Viridiplantae > Streptophyta > Magnoliopsida > Poales > Poaceae > Oryza > Oryza longistaminata. The sequence goes on from CM020178.1 coordinate 40,398,584, forward strand.
CGGCAACGACGACGACGACACCGCCGCCGCTCCACGGCGGGATCCCCGCCGAACCCCGCGACGCCCCGTTCGCCGGCGGTGGGGCACCGCGATGGGGCGTCCCCGCGCTCGCCGACGAGGCCTCTGCTCCCCCGCCCCTGAGGCCTCTCCCGCTGCAGGCTGCAGCCGGTGGCTCGTCGCCTCCTTTGGGCGATTCGATTTGATTTGCCTCTTCGCTGGCTTCTCGTTTTTGTTCCGGTGTGAGTTGCTTTTGGGTTTTTTAAATCGCCATAAGGGTGGGGGAAAGAGCGGCTTATATACGCCATGGGCGCCACTAATGATGAAGGGGTTAATACTTAACAGCGATGTGCGGAGGGATTAGTCGCTGTGATTAGGCTGTTTGATGTATCTGATGATTCAGCCCTTGAGACGCAAAATTAAGAGTTAATCAGTTAGACCTAATTGTGCATTATTTGTTCGTAGCGACTGCGAAATCGCTAGAACGCGCAATGCTTTCTCCACAAGATCAGCCAAATCATCGAAGTTTTGAAACATTAACGTGATTCCATCTAATCGTGGGTTGTTAATTGGCACCTGATTCCTATGTACTCGGGTGACATCCGTCAAAATTTTGAAGGTACAGTCAGTTCTGAATTTTTTTGGTTTTGATGTGTCAGGAGATTGCATTTGTTCATGGAATTCTGAATCCATTGTAATTCCATGAACAAAGCACACAAAAAAATGACACAAAGCTCTATTTTGGTTTATTAAATTCATTTTTTTTTACTTTTGAATGAAACAGTCGGTTAAGTGTAATATTGGAGCTGTGACACTAAACTCTTGTTTAATACTAGTAATCAGTAATTTTTCCTCTTATGCACACCACATGCACAGCCTAACTGATCCTAAATAAGAACATGCGAGTAACCGAAGCTTGCTATATACAGTATATATTGTGCAATTGTCACATCACAATGTTCCGTGCCCGATAATATGCCTCATCTTGCTTGCTACGTTGAGCCAACCATATTATGATTGATTCCTTTTATTAGGTTCGCGTGTGATCAATGCTCTTTTTTCTTTTTCTTTCTTTCTTTTTTTCTTTGCCTCGTGGGAACAGCTCCAACTGTATCATCATAGTAGAACCTTTCCAAGTAGGGATTTGATCATGACCATTTGAAATTAAGTTCTTTTTAAAGTGAAATGCTCAGATTTTGCGATACGGTTAAAATCCATTGTATCCTTAAAATACGGCCCTACTATGGCCAACTTTGCAACCGGTGAAGCTGAAGAAGCACACAAGTCTGAACCTTTTTATCTATGGCTGTGTTTAGTTCAGCGCAAAGTTTGGATTTTGGTTGAAATTGGAGATGATGTGACTGAAAAGTTGTGTGTGTATGACAGGTTGATGTGATGGAAAAGGACTGAAGTTTGGATCTAAACACAGCCTATGAAACAGTCTTAAGTGTAACGTCAGTTTTCACCGTGTTTAGATCCCAATTTTTTCTTCAAATTTCTAATTTTTTCCATCACATCAAACTATTCTACTCACATAAACTTCCAAGTCTTCCGTCACATCGTTCCAATTTCAACCAAACTTTTAATTTTAGCGTGAACTAAACACAGCCTTTACAACTTTTACTCTTACCTATAGACTGTAGTCTGTAGATGACCCTGTTATGTAAAGTGCTGAGATGAAATTTTTCGGAGCTATTTAAAGCTAACCACAGTCTAATTAAACCAAAAGATGGCCTAATAATGGCAAGGTTGGAAATGGGTGAAGTGATGGATCAACGTCCCTTTGCTACTAAAAGAAGCATTGTGCTTGTGATTTCTATATGCTAGTGCTCGCTTGCCCACTAGTTTACTAAGATTAGTTTTAAGTGATATTTTGTTTAGAGTGGCTCCAATCAGATGCACACATAAAGCCAGTGGCACTAGTTGTCGGCAGTGCCAGCTCATTGCTCAAGCAGGAGAGGACTGAGAATTTCTGTATGTTCTGTCATGTCGGTCAACACTTAACAGAACTAAAACCATCATGAAACATTGCTAGCCATTTTCTGCAAGAACACACCCACAAAATCATCGACCAAGCAATGTGGCTGCCGAACCAAGCAAGAAATGCAGCGTATATTAATTCAAGAACTTGGCTTGCCCTGACACTCTGCTCTGTCAGAAACTAAAAAGAAAAAGAACATATAATCCAATGTGCACAGCCAAAGTAAACTATTGTTCAGCTGTAATATCTCATCAGCTCTTGTCTACCTGTTAACAAGACACACTGTTGGTTTATTCAATTGGATCAGCGGGAGTTATCCACAAATCTGGTTTATTAAAGGTTAGTGCTGCTCTTTTTCTGTTTGTCCAACAGGTTAGTGAGCTAACCCTTCTAAGAACAAGGTACCGTGGTATTGAATGGTTGGGAAGACAAAGACCTGTCTTTTTAATGGCAACTGCTGAGCTCGGCGCTCTCCTCAACAATGACCACTCACCGGTTCCACCCTGATGACAAGGTTCAGGGCTAGGGACTCGGTAACAAGCAGAGGATCACTGAAAACAAGCCATGAACACACTGAAAACAAGCCATGGACATGAACAGGTGAATCCCATGGACACTGTACTTCTGGTCAAATAATTTATAAGGTTTCAAAACTGTTCTAGGGTGGCAATTGAATTCCAAAGGATGAATTGCGTGAGCTCAATTCAATGGAGAAGAGGAGCCTGAACTTGCAGGCTTACAGGCACAGTAACAGCTGAAACAAACATATTAGCTGCTTCACTAGCTCACAAAACTCTGCAGAAACTACCGTTGAATTACGATGGCCCATCTTCAGTGCAGATATGCATCAAAAGGTTATGGGCCATGTCTGACAGGCTGTCCCTCAGATTAAGTTCTGATTTCAGATGGACAAGCACAAGCAGTGGATAAGGTGATACTCCTACTGATTACAGATTTATAGTACTACAGATCTGCATATTTGCATGTGGCATTTTGTCATACTAGTATATTTGAGCTACTAATGTTGTCTTTACCTACCATGCTAAAACACAAGAACTTTGGTATGCACTACCGATCCAGTGTCCATTTCTTATACATACAGAGTTTAATCTGATTCAGGAGAGAAATTGGCAATGACCAAAGTGCCTAACTCCACTGGTAGTACTGCTTAAAAACAAGCCATCAACTAGGTCAGTACTGCTGATCACCATTGTTAGGTGAGGCCCCTAGCAATGAGTAATAAAGGGAAACCATAAATACCATGCTAGAATTCAGCAAAGATGTTGAAGACACAATTATGAGTGCAGCAAAGGTTTTTTAAGTCCTTGGAGTCATCATATCCGTAGGTTTCCGGACACTAGCGTGAACACTTGTTTACTGCAAAACCGAAAAGTTCAGACCTTTAACCCCAGTGGCCATTGTATGATACGATCCTGGTTATAAGTACTATACCATGACATCGAACTGATATATGATACCACGGCAATGATCAGGATGGACCCGAGTAGCTAAAAACTATGGCGACAACAAAGAAAACTAACCATATCCCCGTACGGTTCGTAGTAATGAAAGCTCTTAGCTCTCTAATCTCTTGATTAATTTACTACTGGTTCGAACTGACTACTGCCTGTACAAACTAACCCTATCTCTGAAGGTAGGTATACCATTGGCGTCAAGACTCAAGAGAAAAGCAAGATGCTAGACCTTTTTCCTAGCCCCAGTTTTTTTTTTTTTTCAAAAGGAGATGCCTAATAAATCTTTTGTAAGTTGCCATTTTGATATCAGAATACTTAACCATCATTTAAGAAACTCGGTCAGAGAGGGATGGTGCAACCACCGGAGGCCTAGCTATACGCTGACATAGAGGCGTGCACCGTGCACCACACTATTAAAAAAATTGTAAGGTTTGGGCCAACAGAATCAATTGATGAGCCAGATCGATCCATCCATTGAGTGGTTAAACTTAAACAGGTCTCGGGAAGAAAAGTATGAGAATTAAGGATTGTCATGAATAATCCTTGACATTAGTCCTAACCACTCGAGAAAAAAGGGATTAAAAAATGGATTAAATTCTCAACAAAAGCGAAAGGCGACCGGTTTGTGCGGCCGATCGAGACCTCCTGGACTCTTTATAACATCATCAAAGTGACCCGTGCTTAGCAATTTGGTGCATGGATTAGTTTATAGATAAGCTACTCCCACTCAAAATACTCGATACGTTCAGATTTTAAAGGGTTTTTCGCGAGCAGCGTGGCCCTGCTTGGAGTAAGGTATGGTCTACCTAACTGTTGTGTTCTGCGCTCGTGGAATTTGTGTTTTATGTCCCAAGTCCTAACGTTATCGTTTGTGGTACACACTATATGCCTTTCATGAAGTAGTACCACTATTGTGATCGGTCACCGATAGCAAACTCTCTCTTTCTCTTTTCCTGTTAGGTGAAGAGAAATCCAATATCTTCTTGTTATTTGCTCCAATAAAGCGTGTTAATTATCACTTATCAACCTCTACAGCTCTACTCTCTGTGGAGTGCAAGGGACGACGATTGATCGGTTTAGGATAGGGAAGTTAATTATAGATGTGTGCTGTGCTTCCATGATGTGAAAATTAAGAGTTAATCAGTTAGACCTAATTGTGCATTATTTGTTCGTAGCGACTGCGAAATCGCTAGAACGCGCAATGCTTTCTCCACAAGATCAGCCAAATCATCGAAGTTTTGAAACATTAACGTGATTCCATCTAATCGTGGGTTGTTAATTGGCACCTGATTCCTATGTACTCGGGTGACATCCGTCAAAATTTTGAAGGTACAGTCAGTTCTGAATTTTTTTGGTTTTGATGTGTCAGGAGATTGCATTTGTTCATGGAATTCTGAATCCATTGTAATTCCATGAACAAAGCACACAAAAAAATGACACAAAGCTCTATTTTGGTTTATTAAATTCATTTTTTTTTTACTTTTGAATGAAACAGTCGGTTAAGTGTAATATTGGAGCTGTGACACTAAACTCTTGTTTAATACTAGTAATCAGTAATTTTTCCTCTTATGCACACCACATGCACAGCCTAACTGATCCTAAATAAGAACATGCGAGTAACCGAAGCTTGCTATATACAGTATATATTGTGCAATTGTCACATCAAAATGTTCCGTGCCCGATAATATGCCTCATCTTGCTTGCTACGTTGAGCCAACCATATTATGATTGATTCCTTTTATTAGGTTCGCGTGTGATCAATGCTCTTTTTTCTTTTTCTATCTTTCTTTTTTTCTTTGCCTCGTGGGAACGGCTCCAACTGTATCATCATAATAGAACCTTTCCAAGTAGGGATTTGATCATGACCATTTGAAATTAAGTTCTTTTTTAAGTGAAATGCTCAGATTTTGCGATACAGTTAAAATCCATTATATCCTTAAAATACAGCCCTACTATTGCCAACTTTGCAACCGGTGGAGCTGAAACAGTCTGAACTTCTTGATCTATGAAACAGTCTTTAAGTGTAACGTCAGTTTTACAGCTTTTACTCTTACCGACTGTAGTCTGAAGTCTGTAGATGACCCTGTTATGTAAAGTGCTGAGATGAAATTTTTCGGAGCTATTTAAAGCTAACCACAGTCTAATTAAACCAAAAGATGGCCTAATAATGGAAAGGTTGGAAATGGGTGAAGTGATGGATCAACGTCCCTTTGCTACTAATAGAAGCATTGTGCTTGTGATTTCTATATGCTAGTGCTCGCTTGCCCACTAGTTTACTTAGATTAGTTTAAGTGATATTTTGTTTAGAGTGGCTCCAATTAGATGCACACATAAAGCCAGTGGCACTAGTTGTCGGCAGTGCCAGCTCATTGCTCAAGCAGGAGAGGACTGAGAATTTCTGTATGTTCTGTCATGTCGGTCAACACTTAACAGAACTAAAACCATCATGAAACATTGCTAGCCATTTTCTGCAAGAACACACCCAAAATCATCGACCAAGCAATGTGGCTGCCGAACCAAGCAAGAAATGCAGCGTATATTAATTCAAGAACTTGGCTTGCCCTGACACTCTGCTCTGTCAGAAACTAAAAAGAAAAAGAACATATAATCCAATGTGCACAGCCAAAGTAAACTATTGTTCAGCTGTAATATCTCATCAGCTCTTGTCTACCTGTTAACAAGACACACTGTTGGTTTATTCAATTGGATCAGCGGGAGTTATCCACAAATCTGGTTTATTAAAGGTTAGTGCTGCTCTTTTTCTGTTTGTCCAACAGGTTAGTGAGCTAACCCTTCTAAGAACAAGGTACCCTGGTATTGAATGGTTGGGAAGACAAAGACCTGTCTTTTTAATGGCAACTGGCAACTGCTGAGCTCGGCGCTCTCCTCAACAATGACCACTCACCGGTTCCACACTGATGACAAGGTTCAGGGCTAGGGACTCGGTAACAAGCAGATGATCACTGAAAACAAGCCATGAACACACTGAAAACAAGCCATTGACATGAACAGGTGAATCCCATGGACACTGTACTTCTGGTCAAATGATTTATAAGGTTTCAAAACTGTTCTAGGGTGGCAATTGAATTCCGAAGGATGAATTGCGTGAGCTCAATTCAATGAAGAAGAGGAGCCTGAACTTGCAGGCTTACAGGCACAGTAACAGCTGAAACAAACATATTAGCTGCTTCACTAGCTCACAAAACTCTGCAGAAACTACCGTTGAATTACGATGGCCCATCTTCAGTGCAGATATGCATCAAAAGGTTATGGGCCATGTCTGACAGGCTGTCCCTCAGATTAAGTTCTGATTTCAGATGGACAAGCACAAGCAGTGGATAAGGTGATACTCCTACTGATTACAGATTTATAGTACTACAGATCTGCATATTTGCATGTGGCATTTTGTCATACTAGTATATTTGAGCTACTAATGTTGTCTTTACCTACCATGCTAAAACACAAGAACTTTGGTATGCACTACCGATCCAGTGTCCATTTCTTATACATACAGAGTTTAATCTGATTCAGGAGAGAAATTGGCGTTCGTACAAACTACTCCCACATGTTCTCTCTATTTGCAAGATGGACGCTGTTATTCCGTTCTGCGTTCTGTGGTCTGTACCACAAGCAGGAGCCCATAGGCGCTCAAACGAATGGCCATATATAGCCCATCTTTAGGGCCCATATAATGCTTTTGTGACACAGTCTTCTACTCCTCTCTGGTTCAATACAATCAAACAATCAGCCCAAAAGTGATAATGGAGGTTATGATCTTGCTCTACTGATGAGTACAAAGGAGAAGAAAAATTATAACCTTTAGCCTTCAACTGTGCAAGTTGGTACATTTGAGGTTCCATACAATAAGGCAGTACAAGATTTACAATGGCTTAACTATAGCTGGCCATGTACAATTCATTTCTGAACATTATTTATTTATTTCCCCTTCCCATTTGATTGTTACACAGTTCCTTCTTCTTTTTTCCTCAGAAACCAGACCGAGAGCTTCCCCAGTACCCTTGATTGCTTTTACAACTTTGACTTGGGGCGGCTCACTGTTGCTTCAATGGTCCCGTGTGGTTCATCGGTCGGCAGGTACACATCATCAGCAAACTGTTCAAGAAAATAAATATCAGTTTTCGAGATATGAGAGTTCCGGAGTAGCTTCAATTGCAATCCCCCAGCATGAGATTTGCTAACATTGCACAAGAACATAGTGGATTATAACATCACGTATTTTCTCTAGATTATAACGTTGCAGGTTGACAATACGGCAACACTTAAATTCATTCCAATCATGAAACCTAGCATCGTAGTATGACTGTAGTAGCCAGAAAAAAGTCAAGCAACTATGATTTCTATGAACCAATACTCTAAAATAGGGGAATTTTATCTCCAAATCCATTATATCATTAAGAACAATAATGAATTAACGACTCTGTTTTTGTATGTTTCGCTTTCTCCAAAAAGCCGAATCAAATATATCTGATCTGTATTAAAAAAAGAGAGAGAGAGAAAAGAACGATAATGAATTACGGATATAAAGCATCAGTTCAAGTTCGTATTTCTTAACTGATCCCTTCTATTTAGCTATTAAACAGAACCAAGACCTCAAGTGTGTTTGGATTAGAATTGCCAGTTTAAATCTAGATGTGAATTGAAACCCACCATTAGCCCTGAGAAGAAAGTACCCAAAAGATCAGGAAAACAGAACAATACAAATGCAGTGCTACAATTCTCACCTTCACTAATCCTGGATTTTCTTTGTTCCCTAAGTTAACAGGGATAAAGTGGAGGTTCGGCATCCTTAGCTGAACAGATGCTATATCCGGGAACCTTAAAAATGCACACATATATTTAGTGAATGTATATAAGAAGGCCAGAAGGACTAAATATGACCAAGAAAAAGTTACTGCAAGTAACAACCAAACCAGAGTTACAGACCTGTTGAGAACTTCCTTAGCCATCAGGTATAGTGTATTCTGCACTGATGGACTATACACTCCAACATCAGGAGGACCAAAGAACGTATCTGCAAGAACTTTCTTTACGTCCTGATACCTTTGTGTGAAGCAGAATGACTTTGATGGAATCTGGGAAACATGCTCAAAAGGATACCTGACAAAAAAAACAACTAATAAGCTCACAAACAATTGGATGAGCACCAAGTAACTTAATCTCCCCTAAAATTGATGCAACAGCCTATGTAAAAACTATTCATCTACAAGGCATACTGGTAATATAAATGATGTTGAACTGAACAGACCAGAATAGTTAACTATTATAGTACTGAACTAGCCTTATCTCATGCCTTGAATGACCATAGCTTTAAATGAAGATAATAAAATGGTAGAATAGTGGTGGATGAGAGAATTTCTCAGGTATATAGGAAGAGTAGCAGACCTCCACCAGGCAGTTACTTCTGTTGCTACAATCCTTTCTCTTGTATCAGGAAGAAGTGTGTAGCGATCCCTCACAAATTTTTCGAACCCGGACTGAGAGAGACAAGGTGGTGAAAGGTTAGCATGCACTAGTACAAATTGAGCATATATGTATGACAAAAAGCAATCTGGTTTTGTTAAAATTTATATTTCCTTCGTTTATACTTCATCAGAAGTTAACTAGTTAAATTATTTTGCTTTTCTGACACTTCAGCTAGCACTTTACCTCACATTTTTGCATTTAATTCCTTCAAGCATGCATAGTAGCACTTGTTACAAGTTTATTCCTAGTTCAAAAGTACAATACATAAACTGTCTTTACAAGTGAACCCAAGCAACCCCAGTGTGAAAGGTTAGCATCCGGCAAAAATACCTGAGTTGTCTTTAGCAGGGAGTATCCTTGGATTCCAGAATTTATGAGCAAGTTTCCAGACTTCTTCACAATGACCTCTGTGACGTGCTTCTCAACACCAAGTTTGAACCCTAAAATAAGATAAAACGGAACACATTAATGAAGGAAAATATATATTGCAAAATCCAACTTGAGAGTTGCAAGCATAACAATGATCATGGGAAATTTGACCAAAGCCTAGATAAAGGCCAAAGCCAAAGCTTAACAATGAACATATTTGTATTCTAGATGCTTCTGAACAAACACATCCGGTTTATTACCCAATATTCTTCAGTAAAAGAAATAAAGAAAATGTCCACCATCTGGGACTTATATGATCCTTACGACTGCTCATGCTACCTAAGAACAAGATATTTTTGTTACCAGTGTTTAGGGATGGTGAAGTAATGTTCAAAAGGTGTTGCCAAGGGCTCATCTTCCCGTCATTTTTCATTTATTCATCCGAAACACATTTGTAACATTTAGGTACAAATTAATGTATAAATGTAACTAAACAGTTGCTTTTGTAGCTGTGGTTTCACAATATAGAAAAGAGAAAAAATTGCCTGGTGACCCTACTGTTGTAATTTATTCCATTTGCACAACAATCCAACCAATACTGGGAGGTAGGCCTGGTGATTCTTAAGAATAGCTCGAAACTTCTACGGCAGGTTTTATGAGGATTTCCAAGAATATGTAAGGATGCATCTGTATTACACAGTTCACGTTGATCTGCATAGAACTGCTCTTGCTGCAATTATACTTGTACAGTGCTCTTTCTTCTAGTAATATAAAGCCACTTAAAAAAGAGAAGGTTTGAGGGTCTAGCTTTTGTGCTCTGATTTTAGTAGTGTGATGGAAATTTGGTACTGTTGTGATATTATACTCTGTTATTGTTAAATAAACCTGGGAAATTTGACACTTTGACCTCCTGACAATAAAAAGGACTTTTCTAACTTGAGAGCAGACTAAATAATCCTTATGCTTAACCATTGAAACACACCTCTTCTTTACCTTAAGCTACTGAATGATCACGCAAACAGAAAGCACAAGTGATAAAACTCTTCTCACCGTGGGAATGAGGCTTCCCATCGACAACCACACGCTCCCATGGACGCTCGGCGATGGTCACCGTTGCCTCTGAGACCTGCCCGAATAGGAAGGCACCCAAACATATCAATAAAACTCCCAACTTGCCTCGAATACATACAATCAGTCAAATCACACGCAATTTTTATCTACCTGCGGGTACAGCGAGGTGAAATGCCTTCCAAGAATCACCGCGAATTCCTCCATGGAGACAATCTCCGTGCATTCCTTGGCCTTCACATACACCTGACCGAACAAAACAACCACACCGAATCAATCCAGATTCTAGAACCAGACAAGACAAGGAAGCGCGAGGGATCGCGGGCTTACGGTGTTCTTGATGGAATCGGTGGCGACGATGGCGGAGTTGTCGTCGGAGGTGTAGGAGGGGAGGCAGTCGGAGACGACGCTGACGGCCACGTTCCACTCGACGATGACGTGGCCTCCCGCGGCCGCGGGGCGGCGCCAGACGCGGGAGACGCGGACGCGGGACTTGCCGTGCCTGCCCTGGAGCTCGAGGCGATCGGCCATGGCCACCGCAGGGGGGGAGGGAGGGTCAGAGCAACGGATCCGATCTGTGCGAGTGCGCTCTGCGCTGTGCGGGGCGAGCTGCTGTGTTGGAGATGGGATGGGCCGGGGCGGATGCGTACGGGATCTCCTTTTGTAGAGGGATGGTGGGGCCGATGGTGGGGCCCGGACACAGTGGGCGGAAGACGAGAGTGACGTGTCCCACGCTCCCGCTGTTCGAGTTGGATAATGTGATGCGGTGAGTCGGTGACCTCGGAGGAAATTGTTTAGCGCGGCACCAACTTCAGCTTTATTTTTTTAAAAAAAAATACATTACCAACGTAGGTGTAGTTTATTTAAAAAGTTTTAGCTTTACCTAAAATAAAAATAAAGCTGGCTAAAACACTATCATAAGGTAAACTCGAAATGGAGTTGTATTTGGCACAAGTTCAAATAAAAAAGTAATAGAAACATATATTCTTAGCTCTCGAAATTTATGAATTTAAATTTGTGATTACAGTGATAGTGTTTGAATGTTGTTCCTATTTTATTAAATATATATTTTAAAATCACTATATTTAATTTCTAAACTCTAAAATTAGTTAGTATTAGGATTTGAGATCCAGAAGTGTACGATCGAGCACTAAATTAACAAAAATTAACGAAGTGGACAAGCACTACTCCCAGAAGTCTACCACAGTACCACTACGGTGAGGATATAGATGTAGAACCGACAAGCTGTGTGTGACGTAGTTCTACGGTGCTAGCATAGGTACACACGTATCTCTATGTCCAAGAACCAGTTCATCACGTAATTGCTAGATCTACCTACCATGTTTCATGTCATCATGTGCGACGCGATATTGAAGCATGAGATTCCACGAGATTTAGGCCCTTTTCATCCTGTCACGTCGAACGTTTGAACACCTATATGAAGTATTGAATATAGGCTAAACAAATAATTAATTACAGTGTTTGGATCAAAGACTAAATTTTAGTCACTGTCACATCGGATGTTTGATAATAAGTAAAAGTATTAAACGTAAACTAATAATAAAACTCATTCCATAACCCTAAACTAATTCGCGAGACGAATCTATTGAGCCTAACTAATTCATGATTAGCCTATATGATACTACAGTAAACATGTGCAAATTATAGATTAATTAAACTTAAAAATTTTGTATCGCGAATTAGCTTTTATTTATGCAATTAGTTTTATTATTAGTCTATGAAATAGTGTGCAAGATAGAAGCGGCGTCATTATGCATTTATGCATAAATTGTGGTACTTCTCTTGCTTTATTGTACTTTATGCACGGATTTTATTTTGCATAATTTGCAAAAGAAAACCAAAACTTTTATTGCTGGAAAATACAACCAATACTTATTATAGAAAAGTATTCCACCTCCGGACTTCCGCGAGTCTTAGAAAATAAAGAAACAAATCCCCAACTGCCATTAAGTAATAAAAACAATTGAAAGCTAAAACTACCACATAGGTTTTAACAATTAAGCCGATATACGTTACGCCGTCCATAACGAAACAAAGTTCCTCTCGTAACCAATTTCAAGGATGTAGCACAGTTACATATAATATCATGTTTCTTATGTGATAGCATCATAAATCAATAATGGATCCAGCTTTAACACATGAAGACAACCTACGTGGGGATTGATATTTTTTGATAATTTTTTTTGTTATCAGATACTTTATCATTTTGGCAACGCTAATTTACTAACATGGTGTACTGGCCCAAAATAAAACCATTTTTTCATAGAACTAGACACTCTCCTAAGCCAACCACCAAAAATATTTCTACCATTTTGAGGTGAGGGATTTAAAGCAAAGAAAACACATAGTCATGCAAAGGATCCTCTTACGAAGAGAGAGAAACTACCACTTCTATGTAATGACCGTACAAAACAAACTTTTTTATTTGATAGTGTAACCACGATCAATTATTGACAAGTAATTTAGATCCAGCAATCGCTTACCTTAACGAGATATTAAGCGAGTTGTTACTGGACGTGAATTCACCGTTCCAAATCCGATGAAATCAATGATTGTCTGTCTTTCCCGCATACTGAGGAAACTGATGAAAGGCGCGGGGATAGTTCCCTCAAAAAAAAAAAAAAAAGACGCGAGGATAAAGCAGAGCGGAGCTGGCCGTACCTAAAAGGCTAAAACCACCGTTCCCGTTCGCACACAGTTTGCTGCAGCACATAGTTTCCGTCTCTGCTTACGATGATTATACTTCCAAATTTCACCAATACAAAAACGTGAATCTTTGAAAGATTTTACACGTGATTACGTGAGCCGCACCAGCGTCCAACAAGTGATGAATCATCATCGGATGATCATTGACTCGTGCCGATGCACGTAGAGCTAGCTGTACACCTTATAAAAAAGTGATTTCAGCCATGCAGGGTTTGGTTGGTGTGGAGTTGCGAACTGCCTTTTCTCCAAGTTGTAGCAATCTACTTCGTTGTGGATAAAGTCGTAATGGATAGTGTTGGTACCACAGGTCCACACAGCACTATGTTCCAAGCACGTATTGGGATCAACATTGTCGTTTCTTTTGGCGGAGAAGAATAATACTACTGTAGTTGTTGTTTCATGGCCGCTGGATGAGCCACCGCCAATATCTCTCGACTCATCTGGCTGTGCGTTTGGTTGGGCGAGGGCTAACAAAAATTAACGAAGTGGACAAGCACTACTCCCAGAAGTCTACCACAGTACCACTACGGTGAGGATATAGATGTAGAACCGACAAGCTGTGTGTGACGTAGTTCTACGGTGCTAGCATAGGTACACACGTATCTCTATGTCCAAGAACCAGTTCATCACGTAATTGCTAGATCTACCTACCATGTTTCATGTCATCATGTGCGACGCGATATTGAAGCATGAGATTCCACGAGATTTAGGCCCTGTTTAGATCCCACCCCAAAACTTTGCACCATGTCAAATCGAACGTTTGAACACCTATATGAAGTATGGAATATAGGCTAAACAAATAACTAATTGCAGTGTTTGGATCAAAGACTAAATTTTAATCCCTGTCACATCGGATGTTTGGATTCTAAGTAGAAGTATTAAACATAGACTAATGACAAAACCTATTCCATAACCCCGAACTAATTCACGAGACGAATCTATTGAGCCTAGCTAATCCATGATTAGCCTATGTGATGCTACAATAAACATGTGCAAATTATGGATTAATTAAACTTACAAATTTTGTCTTGCGAATTAGCTTTTATTTATGCAATTAGTTTTATTATTAGTCTATGAAATAGTGTGCAAAATAGAAGCGGCGTCATTATGCATTTATGCATAAATTGTTGTACTTCTCTTGCTTTATTGTACTTTATGTACGAATTTTATTTTGCATAATTTGCAAAGAAAACCAAAACTTTTATTGCTGGAAAATACAACCAATACTTATTATAGAAAAGTATTCCACCTCCGGACTCCGCGAGTCTTAGAAAATAAAGAAACAAATCCCCAACTGCCATTGAGTAATAAAAACAATTGAAAGCTAAAACTACCACATAGGTTTTAACAATTAAGCCGATATACATTACACCGTCCATAAGGAAACAAATTAAGTTCCCCTCGTAACCAATTTTAAGGGTGTAACACAGTTACATATAATATCATGTTTTTTATGTGATAGCATCATAAATCAATAATGGATCCAGCTTTAACACATGCAGACAACCTACATGGGGATTTTTTTTTTTTGATAATTTTTTTGTTATCAGATACTTTATCGTTTTGGCAACGCTAAATTTACTAACATGTTGTACTGGCCAAAAATAAAACCATTTTTTCATAGAACTAGACACTCTCCTAAGCCAACCACCAAAAATATTTCTACCATTTTGAGGAGAGGGATTTAAAGCAAAGAAAACATATCATCATGCAAAGGATCCTCTTACGAAGAGAGAGAGACTACCACTTCTATGTAATGACCGTACAAAACAAACTTTTTTATCTGATAGTGTAACCACGATCAATTATTGACAAGTAATTTAGATCCAGCAATCGCTTACCTTAACGAGATATTAAGCGAGTTGTTACTTGTTACTGGACGTGAATTCACCGTTCCAAATCCGATGAAATCAATGATTGTCTATCTTTCCCGCATACTGAGGAAACTGAAAGACGCGAGGATAGTTCCCTCCAAAAAAAAAAAAACGCGAGGATAAAGCAGAGCGGAGCTGGCCGTACCTAAAAGGCTAAAACCACCGTTCCCGTTCGCACACAGTTTGCTGCAGCACATAGTTTCCGTCTCTGCTTACGATGATTATACTTCCAAATTTCACCAATACAAAAACGTGAATCTTTGAAAGATTTTACACGTGATTACGTGAGCCGCACCAGCGTCCAACAAGTGATGAATCATCATCGGATGATCATTGACTCGTGCCGATGCACGTAGAGCTAGCTGTACACCTTATAAAAAAGTGATTTCAGCCATGCAGGGTTTGGTTGGTGTGGAGTTGCGAACTGCCTTTTCTCCAAGTTGTAGCAATCTACTTCGTTGTGGATAAAGTCGTAATGGATAGTGTTGATACCACAGGTCCACACAGCACTATGTTCCAAGCACGTATTGGGATCAACATTGTCGTTTCTTTTGGCGGAGAAGAATAATACTACTGTAGTTGTTGTTTCATGGCCGCTGGATGAGCCCCCGCCAATATCTCTCGACTCATCTGGCTGTGCGTTTGGTTGGGCGAGGGCAACATGTAGAGCAAACAAGTCGAAACAACGAGATCGTAGAGCACCAGTGTCTCCGGTCAATGGATTGTTTGGCAATGAACTTGCGTCATGAAAACGAACTATTCTAGATTTTGATTCACTGTCCAGACTCCAAACGTCGATTTTGACGTGCAAGACCTTTTGACACGAGCACATGACTAACCGCGGACGATTTTGGGTACTTCCCTCATCCCAAAATATAAAAATCTATGACTGGATGAGATATTTTCTAATACTATAAATCTAGACATACAGTCTGTCTAGATTCGTAGTACTAGAAAATATTCCAACTGATTCTAGATTTTTATATTTTGAGACGGAGAGAGTATATGTTTGGAGTGGCATTGAAAATTTGCGTACTTCACTCGTTCCAATATAAATGCAATATAGTACAAATGTGACATATTTTAGTACTACTGATATAAATAGACAGATGTTAAGATTCGTAGTCCCAAAATATATCACATATGTATTAGGTTGTACTTATATTACAACAAAAGGAGTAGTCATGGGTTAGTTGTGCTTATGAATATTTAGAAAGAGGGAGAGGGTTTTATACCCGAGGAAGAAAACACCCTCCCATAGAGAGTACAAATGTGATTCTAGATTTTTATATTTTGAGACGAAGAGAGTATATGTTTGGAGTTATTGAGCTTTTCTGCATGTACGTGTACGTGCCATTAGTGGCTGCACTCCTAGCCCAGGCATAACCTAATAAGACTCGGGTCGTGCTGTGCCGCCCCAAAGGCACGATGGCTCATTGTGCTTCTCTATTAAATAAGTCTATTTTCCTCCCTCATCTCTTTGGGTTATCTTATATGGCTAGAAAGTCTATTTTTCATCTATCATCTCTTTAGACCATATCTTATATGGCTAGAATAAGTCTATGTTGTATACCTCTTTCTTTGGGTTGTACCTCCAATTGCTAAATTAAGTCTATGATGGGTTCCTCAACTATTTTTCTTTGATCGCCGGTCAACCGTGCCGAGGGAGCAGCCCAGACACGACAGGGCCAGCACGGGCATGACCCTAGTCGGGCCAGGCCAAATTGTCGTGCCTTTGGGTCAGGCTGTCAGGCCTCCGACCATATGGTCATCTATCCCCCCCCCCCAACCCCCAAAGGAAAAAACGCTTTCTGGGAGGGCGGTAGGTGGGGACGAACAGTCATCATCTGCCACGTAAAAAAAAAACTTTCTAGGACGGTTTCTTTTTTTTTAAAAAAAAAACACCCTCCCAGAGAGCTTGGCCGATTTGTTTTGTAAATCTCTCAAACGAAAATTATTATTGTAAATAAAAAAATATCACGACGCTACGAGTAGGCTGAACAGAATTAGTCGAGAAACTGAACTGATTTTCATTTTCTGGCCCATATAGGCAAGAATAAGCAGGATCATGGGCTTCCTAAACGAGACCGCAATGTCCGATAAGAGAACGAATTCAGCCTGCACGAGAGCGTGCCCTTCAATCGATGGCCCAAAAATCGATCGGCAGTGCTGTCGACCTGACCATGGCGAATACACGTGGTTCACTTCATGTTAACTTCTCATTCCGTCCCAAAATAAGTACAGTTTACATGTCTAATGTTGACCGTTCATTTATTTGAAATTTTTTTACAATTAATATTTTTATTGTTACTAGATAATAAAATATGAATAGTGACTTTATGTGTGATTAACTTTTTTAATTTTCTATAAATTTTTCAAATAAAACGGATGGTCAAACGTGTGACACGGATTCCCACGGCTGCACTTATTTTGGAACGAAGATATCACTATAGAGCAAGTTTAATATAGTCTACTACTGGCTCTAAATTGTCTATAGTTAATCTAGTAAAGTTATAAACGCAACTTTATTCCATCGGAGACGACTCTGCTCGGACGTCCGATATTCCACCAAATATCGGACGCCCAACTGTTTACACGTCATTACACCACTTACGTATGCAGGCATGCAAAAAAGAATCAGTCAGTTAAATGTTCCAGTTTAACTAATGAGTGAAACATCAAGTTATATAGGGTGAAACAAAAAATCAGCAACTGAAACATTTAAAAAAATTATGAAACATGATGAAGATACACGTTGAAACATATCGCTATCACAAATGAAACAACCAATGTTAATGGATTGAAACATATGTTTTTCTTTCATCGAAATATAATCATGTGATATCTTGTTGTAAAGATTTAATTACAAAGAATACAACGGGGGGATCGGATCGTAGATTGAATAATTAGTTTAAGAGAAAATTCGTTTTTGAAACTAGCTAAAATGCATGCATGCATGCATGTGGGTGGAGAGAGAGAGAGGGAGAGAGAGTAGTAATAATTATTTTGTGAATTTTGGGAAACACGCTGAAGACACATATTTGAAACATGTTTCCTATCACATATGAAACAAAAAGTGTTAATGGATTGAAACATATGATATTTTTTATCGAAATATAATCATGCGACATCTTGTTGTAAAGATTTAATTACAACGAATCACAACGGTGTGATCGGATTGTACATTAGATAAATAATTTAAGAGAAAATTCGTTTTAAATATCGTTAAAGGTGCATGTTATATGGTTGGAGATGTGTATGTGTGTCAGAGGATGCTTGTCGGATTTTTCTCCTTGCTTCGGACGTTCGAGAGAAGCATTATCCTATTCGATCACTTTGTTAGTTCCAAACATCAATTTGCTTCTGGAGTACAGTTCTACTAAGTGACGCCTGAAGACACAATCACACAAGAAAACAGCACTATCCTTGTCGCTGCATCTTGTATTCTGACAGACACTTTAGAAAAATCTCGCACATATCGATCATTCACCTCATCATCCCCGAACACCTTGGCGAGCTCCTTCACCTTAACCCGAACTCTCGCCTTCCTCTCCACCCATGACTCTCCTCAGCGCGTCCGCGATGTCGTTGGCCGCGAACGAGCCGTCGTCTCGTCGCGCGCCACCTCGACGGCGATCTTCTTCTCGGCGAGCTGCTGGCGTGAGGCCCTGCCTCGAACATCAGCGGCAGCAGCACCAGCCTGACGCCGGTCGCGAGGCCCTCGGCAATGGAGGTCCAGCCGGCGTGCGTCAGGGAACCCCGACCGATGCGTGAGCCAAGAAACTTGACCTGTGGTACCCAGCCTCGGCAGACCGACTCCGCGGCCGTTGACGCGCTCCTTGAAAGCCTCCGGCAACCCGTCGCCGTCGCCGGCGTCCGGCGGAGCCTGAATGCCCAGATGAACGGCAGCCCGGATGTCTCAAGACCGAGCGCGATTCTCTGCAGCTGTTCGGCTGTCAGCTTCACCTCGCTGCCGAACGCGCGTAGACGACGGAGTTTGGTTCTTGCCTGTCCAGCCACCGCAATGTCTCCTCGTGGCCGGCGACGTCTTGTGGCGGTGGCGGAGGAACATCCCTATTGGGATCACCGGCTTCTTGGTAGAGCTCGCGCAGCAGCTCCAGCCACTCCGGCTCGAACTCCTGGTTGCTCCTGACGGCGGCGAGCTGGCATCCTTCGATGGACTGACTGAACGGTAGCTTTCCGACACGCCGGATTCGTCCGGGATCAAGCCCGGTTTGAACAGCTCGCGCGCCTCGTAACCGCGGAACGCGACGGTGGTGGGGAAGGGGACGTACTCGGGACGGCGGTGAGGTGCGCCGGCTCCGTCTTGGCGTACGGGCCGCGGCCCTGGAGCGTCTCCGCGGGACCGAAGAAGCAGAGCGCCGCGGCGCCGAACAGGCTGAGGAACGCGCCAGGCACGCCGTGGCCTCGCGGCGGCGGCCGGCGCCCAGTACGCGGCGTAGTCGGCGAGGACCCAGTCGGGCCTCGACGGGGGCCGTCTCCTGCAGCAGCCGAGACAGCTCGCGGGAGAAGGCTTCGTCGTAGGGCCGGCGGAGGTAGGGCCGGAGGTCGTCGGAGGGGAGGTCGATGGTCGCCTCGGCGTGCTCCGGCAGGTGCTCGACGCGCGGCAGCGGATGTCCACGACGCGGATGCGCCCCGCGAGCGCCGGCGGCTCGTCGATGAGGCGGCGGGTGTTCCTCGGCGTGGAGAAGAGCGTGACCCGGTGGCCCTGCCGAGCCACGCGCTGGCGAAACTCGCGAAGGGGAGGATGTGGCCGAAGGCCAGCCATGGCAGCATCACCACGTGCATGCTGCCGCCGACGCCGTCGCCGTCCATCGAAGACCGTGGCGATTGGCGAAGCACAATATTTTCCAAACCAATTTGGAGGGAGAAGAATGGGTAGCTCTACCGCATGGCTGACTATCAATGGTCAAATAGGGCGGCAACGAGCGTATACAAATTGGGAAGGAGCAAAGCAAACAATTTGTGTCGCTGCGTCATGGATGATGATATGTCATCACGCTTGGATTGGATGTAATACAGTATCACTATCATGGGTGAAATTCAGATGGCGATATGCAGCCTGCGCTAATAAATTATAAATATTTCTCCTGCAGCATCACGTTGATGGATACTCCATCTGCGTCATGGATGGGAAGGAATACTCCATCTGCACGGATGAAATAAAAAAACGCGAATTTAAGGAAGCACCAATATTAAATAATTATAAATGGTGAGCCTTCGAATCTAATTCCTAGCACACCACCTTGTTGGAGCTAGCCGGAAGACCTCTAGACGTTTCTCCTGGGACCTACTCAAAATTTGGAGCTGTGGGGCCATAAGCATAAAGTCCCCCACACATTAATGATTATAGAATTGCTAATTCTAGAAATTATAAAGGGTTACCTACCAACCCTTATAATTTTGTTTAATCCCTCCCACAAGCTAAAGGCCTTAGTTCGTTTAATATCCAAGAGATGAGAATAGAGGGATTGAGGAGAAAATTCCATACCACAATAGTCAATAGGTGTGGAATAATCCCCTCCAAATCCCCTCAATTCTGCTTGTGGAGGGATTAAACGAACAAAGCCTAATATTCACTTTCCATCCATTGATGAATTTGAATTATCCCATCATATAGCTTGTGGGTATAGTTTGTGAAAATATGAAAAGGACAAAAAGAAATGATCTAATAGTATATTTTAGTATATTTCATGTTAGTGTATGCTGAATTTGATTATGTGTGGACTTTATAATAATGTTGTACCTCGTTGAGCAAATACCGGAATATTATTCCATTATCTAAAAGGGACATTTTATACATAATCAACTAATTATGTTATAAACTTGAATTTTTTTACTTTTGTTTTTGTGCTTTTATAATATCATGTCAATGCCTTTTAGCTAGTACTCCATCCGTCCAAAATATTATAACTTTTAGCATTTAGATTGTCTGAAATATAAACAATTTCTCCACCAATATTTCCTTCTCAATCAATCACGACCCATCACCATTCAATTTCCCCACTTTCTCCACTTCTCAACCAATTACAATCTTTCACCATTTATTTTTCCTATTTTCCTAATAATCGTGTCCAACTCTAATACTCCTTATATCTCGGGACAAATCTCTATTATTATAAAAACTGAAGATGTTTTTTGCTGGTACTTTTGGTACGACATACGTGCTTGAATCGGTTTTTGAGTTCAATCTCTTTTGAAATACAGATCCATGTTTGAGTCGGTTTTTAATTTTGTTCATTTTTAGAAATACAGAAGGAGTCGTATAAGAAATATCTTTAAAAAACTTCCATGCTAACTTGAGACGATCGGACCCCTAATTGTGGCTCATGATTTTGTAAAAAAAAAATATCCAAGCGAATTCCAAAGTGAATTTCACCATACCTAAACAGTCGTGAAATTGTGAATGATGGCGATAGAATAGCACGCCGCGCTCGGACCCTAGGTTGAGCGCCTTCTTCACCCTCGAGAACCCGGGGATGGGTACGAGAACCGCCCCGTGAACGCATCGGCGAACCTACCGCTGGTGGTGGAGCCGTCGTCGACCTCCGCGTGAGTGCCGTCGTCACCGCGTCTCCACGCCCTTAGGACCGACGGCAACTGAGGGGACTGGCACCGCCGACGCCCCCGCCCTCGGGAGCAGCGGAGGCAGAGGCGGAGACGAAGGCGGCGGACGGCGGGTGAGAGCGGCGACTGCCTCTTTCCCCTCACCCGTCGGCTCATTTGCCCCCTCTTCGGCCGGCCTCCTCTCTCCCCTCTCTGGCCGGCCTCATCTCCCCCCTCCCCGACCGGCACCAGCCGCCGCCGCCGCCTCTCACCCCTCTGCTGCCGATGGGTGAAGAAGAGAAGGGAAGCTAAAAAAAAAAATAAAAGATGGAGGAGAAAAAAAAGAGATATGTTGACTAGGATGTGGGCCCCACATACTTTTTTTATTTTTTTTTGCTGACTAGGATACCACGTCAGCGAAACCTGGCATCTATACTACCTTGGGACCTTTTGTGGACGGTTTTACGTAGTTTAGGGATACACATTTTTGGTATTGTGGTTAGGGGACCTTAAACAGACTCGCGTACAATGAGCGACGTCAGGTGAACTTATTCGACGTATTGGGCCCTAGTCCAACGTAACGAAATGGATAGGGTCTATCTTGCCTTGGACCAGGCCTACAACACAAGTCCATGTGCCTCGGTGACTGCAGAAAATTTATTTGGGCCATTAGGAAATCAGGATTAGGCTCAGAGAGAAAGACAATAGAATTAGGAGTAGATTAGCTCAGGCACATGGCTCGTCCCAAGGAGACATTGATTGTAATAAAAGTTCCAATTATCCTGTCACGTCAGTAAACTACTCAAACTTCTAACATCCTAGTCCAAACAACCAGCCGTGCTCATCTGCAGTAATCCAAGCCAGACATTGATCCATACCCCTATGCCACTGCCAAAGTCGACCAGACCATCGGTAACAGCGAGCCCAGAGTTGATTAAGGCGCAAACAGCCGAGTTCGCAGTTGAGATTAGCATCAGCAGCGAGTTAAAAAGGACTACGGTACTGCACCCTCCTCAAAAGAGACGGAGGCTACCGCCAAATAGAATTGTTAGCTGCAACACCTAATCTGCAGCCTAGCGTAATTAAATAAGCTAATCCACAGATCTTAACACCCCAACATTCCCTGGCACGCAGCGCACGGTCGTCAGCAGCAGATGGCTGGTAGGAAATGGCCCATCTTGCAGCCACTAAACCCAAAAGAATATGCCCGAGATAATACAATCAAGTGCTAAAAGCCACCTTTCAGGAGCCTCGATGGCATACTGGCTGCGTGGATACGTGTGAAACCAGAGTGTCATCTGTTCCCATATCTTTCCAACTTATTGGAAATCATAAGAGTAAACCATCTATAATCAATTTAATAGCCAATTCAGTTATCTAAAAACATGTATATATAATTAATATCTGGTCTCACCTCTTGTGTATATTGAAGTCCGTGTTATCGCTGGCTATAAATTTATATTCCGTTGCTCTTATTTCTTTACTTTTACCTTCTAGAGAAATATGTTTATAGTTGGTTTATAATCTGCTATTGTACCTACTCTAATAACGGCATTTTGTTATTTGATAGTGACATTAATCAATCTTTACTCCATAGTGCTGGAGTACCAAAGTTGTTTGAGATGATATTTCTAAGCACTTCGGTTTGGTGCCAAACTTTTGATATTTGAAGTATTAATTTTCAATACCTCAGGTAAAACATTTCAATATTCTACCAATTCTTTTGTAGTGCTAAAATCTACCTAGGCTTTTGATTATTTACTGGTATATAAATTTGTTTTAAGAGTATCCAGAATTAGTAACAAGTAGTATTAATTTTTTTAATACCGAGAGTGCCCCAGGTGGAGAGAATGATGGCGGTGGGCCGTCATCTCCTAGGAAGCAGTGCCAAACCCTTCCTTCCTCCTCTCGCGACGCCGTCGCCGTCCATCCGAAGACCGTGGCGATTGGCGAGCACACAATATTTTCCAACCAATTTGGAGGGAGAAGAATGGGTAGCTCTACCGCATTGGCTGACTATCAATGGTCAAATAGGGCGGCAACGAGCGTATACAAATTGGGAAGGAGCAAAGCAAACAATTTGTGTCGCTGCGTCATGGATGATGATATGTCATCACGCTTGGATTGGATGTAATACAGTATCACTATCATGGGTGAAATTCAGATGGCGATATGCAGCCTGTCGCTAATAAATTATAAATATTTCTCCTGCAGCATCACGTTGATGGATACTCCATCTGCGTCATGGATGGGAAGGAGTACTCCATCTGCACGGATGAAATATAAAAAACGCGAATATCAAGGAAGCACCAATATTAAATAATTATAAATGGTGAGGCTTCGAATCTAATTCGTCTAGCACACCACCTTGTGGAGCTAGCCGGAAGACCCCTAGACGTTTCTCCTGTGGACCTACTCAAAATTTGGAGCTGTGGGGCCATAAGCATAAAGTCCCACCACACATTAATGATTATAGAATTGCTAATTCTAGAAATTATAAAGGGTTACCTACCAACCCCTTATAATTTTGTTTAATCCCTCCCACAAGCATAAAGGCCTTAGTTCGTTTAATATCCAAGAGATGAGAAATAGAGGGGATTGAGGAGGAATAATTCCATACCACAATAGTCAATAGGTGTGGAATAATCCCCTCCAAATCCCCCTCAATCTGCTTGTGGGAGGGATTAAACGAACAAGGCCTAATATTCACTTTCCATCAATTGATGAATTTGAATTATCCCATCATATAGCTTGTGGGTATAGTTTGTGAAAATACGAAAAGGACAAAAAGAAATGATCTAATAGTATATTTTAGTATATTTCATGTCAGTGTATGCTGAATTTGATTATGTGTGGACTTTATAATAATTGGTTGTACCTCGTTGAGCAAATACCGGAATATTATTCCATTATCTAAAAGGGACATTTTATACATAACCAACTAATTATGTTATAAACTTGAATTTTTTTACTTTTGTTTTTGTCTTTTATAATATTCATTGCAATGCCTTTTAGCTAGTACTCCATCCGTCTCTAAAATATTATAACTTTTAGCATTTAGATTGTCTTGAAATATAACAATTTCTCCACCAATATTTCCTTCTCAATCAATCACGACCCATCACCATTCAATTTCCCCACTTTCTCCACTTCTCAACCAATTACAATCTTTCACCATTTTATTTTTCCTATTTTCCTAATAATCGTGTCCAACTCTAATACTCCTTATATCCTGGGACAAATCTCTATTATTATAAAAACTGAAGATGTTTTTGCTGGTACTTTTGGTACGACATACGTGCTTGAATCGGTTTTTGAGTTCAATCTCTTTTGAAAATACAGATCCATGTTTGAGTCGGTTTTTAATTTTGTTCATTTTTAGAAATACAGAAGGAGTCGTATAAGAAATATCTTTAAAAAACTTCCATGCTAACTTGAGACGATCGGACCCCTAATTGTGGCTCATGATTTTGTAAAAAAAAATATCCAAGCGAATTCCCAAAGTGAATTTCACCATACCTAAACGGTCGGTGAAATTGTGAATGATGGCGATAGAATAGCACGCCGCCGCTCGGACCCTAGGTTGAGCGCCTTCTTCACCCTCGTTTTCGTTACTAGTAGTGTTTTGTTTTGGATTTGTGCTCTGGTTCTATGGGTGTAGTGGTGTGATTTGGTTCTGCTATTGCTGTTGCTGGCCAGGGTGATTGGTCAGGCTGCACTGACAGGGTTGCATCGGTGGATCGTTCACGATATTGTTGATGAGTGTGAGGAAGAAGATGAGGTAATTGCCTTCGATATTGCCCTAGTTGGTGGTGTAGCTCAAATTTAATGTATACATGCCTTAAGTACATTTAGGAGTTACAATGTGGATTGATTCATAAATTAGTTACTCTGAACATATGATGTACTGTTCATCATACCATTCCAAATTAGAACTGCTGTAGTTTCAGAGGACAAATCCCCTTTAATTTGTTTTCTAGGTCACTCTGCTTGCTTTGCTAACTCTATTTGTGGTATTTTCTTTTGTTTTTCTGTAGCGAATGAGCCTGAATTTCGTTGTTACAACTCTTTAGTTCCATCTTGATTCAGGTATTGCTGGAGATGAAGGACCAGTTTTGTGCAGGAATACAGGTCTTTATGCTATTTCTTTCATGTTTCATTACCATCAGCTTCCCCATCCCTCGTGTTCATCTAAAGATGCTTGCTTCTTAACAGACAATTGCAGTGATACCTGTCCTTCCACGAGGCGTTATTCAGCTTGGCTCCACGAAAATGGTAAGTTACTTGCTCATTATGGCCTTGTGAAAGTGCTGAGATTACCTTTATCCTAGTCCTTTGCAGAACAGTAACCCTTTATTTCTGCTTTGCTCACACTTTCCTATACTACTGAAGAGAAAAAACTTTACTCTATCACGTGGTTCAAAACATATGGTTTTCTTTATATATATTTGTCTGCCCCCTTCATTTTTTTTTCATTTCCACTTATGTTTCCTACTTGTAGCGAACTTGAATCGTTCTGCTGACATTTTGAACAGTGTGCCTCCACAAATTTTGAAATAAAGATTATGTTAGGGGTCTTATTCTATCCTATATCATCCGTCCTGATGAGCTAGCGGAAACAACAAAAAATGTTCCTTTCTTCTGTTTTTTGTTTTATTTGTTCAATTCAAAATTCAGTGGTTTTCTATTTTGTTTCAAAGGTTATGGAGGAAGCAGCATTTATAGATCATGTCAGATCTTTGTTTCAACAGCTGGGTAGTTCAACTGCAGTTGTTCCATGTGGTTCCTTTGTACAAGATTCGATTATGAGGACTCCATTTCACAAATCACTTGGTGTGCCTACCTCTTCGCACTTGGAAGACCTTGCTGGTGGTGGAAATACTTATAATGATGACATGATTAACCACCAGTTCAGGCATCAGAAGGCACCAGCCTCGACAATTCAGTCATTTAACCCTGTACAGCAGTTCTATGCTGGGCCTACTTTCAGTCGTCCAGTAACTATTGCATCACGCTGTGATCTCTTCCAACCTGACCATGGATCCACCTTTACTTTCAACAGTCAGTCAGAGGACAATAGATCAATAGCTTTGCCCAAAAATAATGTTTCACGTTCTAAAACATCAAATGATGCCTTTTCACATGCTTTTAACCCCTTCAATGAACCCAACGTCTCCATTTCAGGCAGAAGAGAGTGTATAAGCATAGAACAACATGGTTCTTGCTGTAATGGAGAAATGGAAATAACAAAAGGCCGCACTGCTTCTTCAAGTTGTACAGGCAAAACAGATATTCTCAATAAAGTGGATGCTTTGCTGAGCCAGGATTGTTTGGTAGATTGTCAGACAAGCAATGCCACATCTGTGAACAGAAAGTTTCAGACAATGTCCATTGTTGATAATACAAAGCTTCAAGACGGTTCTTATGCAATTCCAAATGCTGCACTTGTTGACTCTACCCGATATTCAGACTGCTTTCAATCGCTTCTTGGCACAATCCAAGGTAGTTCTTCCAGCAATTCAAATACAATTCATGTGGGTACTTATCATAATGCTGTCCCTGGAGAGAGTAACTTTTGCCCTTTTGGAGATAGGAATGCTGCCAATTCAAGTGACTTGCCTGAACTTCTGGCATCGCCAATACCATTAGGGTTGACGGGGGGAAACGATTTGTTTGATGTACTGCAACTTCAGCAGAAGCCAAGTGGTTCAAATAATAGTGAAGCAAACAATCGTCAATCAATGCCTTATGGTTCAGAGCAAGCTGTTAAGTCTCTGATTGGATGTGTGGATGATGATTTCACTGGATTGATCACAGAAGCTGATCCAGACCAGCTCTTGGATGCAATAGTTTCAAAGATAATCACAGGGCACAAGCAGAACGTGGATACCAGTGCTTCTTGTAGTACTACAGTGGCAAGCTTTGACAGACAACTTCATTCTGATTGCCACCTATATACCACAGGACCATCATCAGGGCCAATATTTTGTAATTTTGCCAGTGTTTCTCCTGCAGCAATTAAAACTGAAGGGCCTGCTGCAGGTTCCAGGCAATCATCTTCTAGTATAGATAAATCCACAGGATGCTCTCAGACACAGGAAAGTTACAAATCACAGATAAGGCTTTGGGTTGAGAATAACCATAGTGTGGGATCAGATAGTCTTTCAACTGGACAAGCATCTGACAGTATTTCAGCTGGACAGTGTAAAAGGAGTGATGAAATAGGTAAATCAAACCGAAAGAGATCTAGACCAGGGGAGAGTGCAAGACCGAGGCCAAAAGATCGGCAAATGATTCAAGACCGTATAAAGGAGCTTCGTGAAATAGTACCTAACAGTGCAAAGGTAACAGCACCAACATATAGATACCCCTATATTGACCTTTAAAATAACACACATTATTTATCATATTTTTGGTACTTAGATTTCTGTTTGATTAAACAGTGTAGCATTGATGCTTTACTGGAGAAGACCATTAAGCATATGCTTTTCTTGCAAAATGTTGCAAAGCATGCTGATAAGTTGAAGGAATCTGGAGAGCCAAAGGTATGTTGCATGGTAGTACTTATTTTGAGTTATGTATAAGTATCTTGTATGAACAAGGAACATCCATTAATGAGAATGAACATCTAGCACAAAACAGATAATGTGGTACTTTTCCTTGTTATTTAGTAGTAAATTAGCTGAGCCCAAAACAGACAATCTCTACATTCTTGATATTCTTCATCGTTCCATTTTCGTCATTAGCTTGCTGCTACTGATAATTGATACAGGTAAATAACAAGCATTACATTATCAACATTCAAATTTCCTATGGCCCTTTTGGAGATCTCCTGGAGTTAGAGTTTCACAAATCAGCATTATCTTGCTTCAGCAAGTCTTTTTGGAACCTGCTGTTCATAATGGAATGTGATCAAAGTTGTTTTGAAGCCAAAGTTGCCAACAAATGACTTATTTATCTGCCAATAGCCCAATAGGTCAAAATTTTCGAAATTGACTGTTTTGCATTTTTCGATGGTGACAGGCCTTTATTATCATAAATTTGTGAAGAATGCTATTAACATAATTTTCTTTCTTCAATGGGTACTTTTCAAGTAATCCCATTAGATTTCTAACTTGATTAACCCGGATAGATAGAGAAGAAAGGTAGATTTCATTGCTATATTTCATTCTGTCAGTGTGTTTTTCATAATACATTGAAAATATAATCTAACTATGCATACCTTGTTAATTTACTCAAGCTACCCTAATCCGTGTGAAATTTTCTTGTTTCATGGAAGCAGATTGTTAGTCATGAAGAAGGTTTGCTCTTGAAAGATAACTTTGAAGGTGGTGCAACCTGGGCCTTTGAAGTTGGTACGCGATCCATGACATGTCCAATCATAGTAGAGGATCTCAGTCCACCGCGTCAAATGCTTGTGGAGGTATTTTCTATTTCTCTGTTTTCTTAGTTCTGGTAAATGCTACTGCACGGTAATTCTGAGTGATGATTCGAACATGTTGTAATTGTTCAGATGCTTTGTAAAGAGAGAGGAATCTTCTTGGAAATAGCTGATCAAATTAGAGGTTTAGGGTTGACTATCTTGAAAGGTGTGATGGAAGTTCGCAAAGATAAGATTTGGGCTCGCTTTGCTGTTGAGGTATTAAATCTTTCCTTGTCTCTCTTCAACTTAGTACCAGTTCTTATGACTACCAATATTTCTGCCAAAACACCAAGCAAAATCACATTCTAGCGTGATTTGATTATGGAGCTACAAGTGGTGTGGACTGAGTAGTATATCAAAGTTTAATTAAAATATTGAAATTTAATTAAAATATTGAAATTTCTGCAGGCAAACAAGGATGTAACTCGGATGGAAATATTTCTTTCTCTTGTCCATCTTCTGGAACCTAGCACTGGGAGCTCTATTTTGTCAGCAGGTGTTGAGAATACTAGCCTGCCGCGCGATAGTTTCTTTCCATCGTCCATTCCAGCCACTGGTTTCTCCAACTGCTTGTGACACGATGTACCATACCTCAGCAAATGGAGCGCTGTGAGTGGGTAAAGTTTCACCTGCCGTGACCTTTGCTCCCTGCCTTGTTCTAGCTGCCACAGATTCAGTTACGCTGACTCCAGTATCTTGTTGCCTGTCTCCACGGCTGACGTTTTGGCAAATTACTGGTCAGTAAGGGAGAGATGTGTGTTTTCTCCTAACCTTAAACTACATCGCAGCCAGCCTTTGTGAGGGAAGAAGCTTTAGCGTAGGAAATTGTTGTTTTAGGCAGGCTCCACAAGTGTAAGAAATGCAGTACATAAATGATTAGAGATTTAGAGTTAGGATAGCAGCAGGTTTTCAAATATGTAATATCTGCATTCATGTGTCCATTTGGCTCTGTGGATCTGCTGACCTGGTTGTGTATTTGCAGTTCGGTCTTTTTCCTCTGTTCCGCAAGTACCACCTGAATGAGTGCCTCACCATTTTTTACTGAATACTGAGGTGTGTAATTTGGAACCGCAGATTAACAGAATACACAGATTGTGATTACTCTAAGTAGTACCAAGGAGTAGATAATGGACTTGCCTAATACATATCCGTATCTTATTACACTCATTACACATATCCACAATATTTCAGGTTAGGATCCCATTACGGCCAAGTTCCTCCATAGAGGTTACTATTGTCTTTGTTGTATTCCTCGTTGATTCCAGGCTTGTTTTATGCCAACATGTCGGCTCTGGGATGTAGCTAGAGTGATTCTAATCCCAGTGGATCGTGCAAATTGAATCCGTGTAGATCTATGTGAAATTTAGCTTGCAAGATGGAGGAAAACACAGCAAAATAGTCTCTTGAACCAAAGAAATGGGATTATCCTCAAAAGAATAAATGAGCAACCTAAAAACAGCTCAGTTGAGATACACATATCTTTTCTCTAGGCACAATCATGTTCTCTCCTCTTGATCCAAGTAAATTTGGAAAAAGAAAAAAATGGCAGCAAAAAGAAAGAAAGGAGAAAAAAAAGAAGAATGAACAATGGAGTGGTGGTCGTCATGATGGGTAGAGCGCCAAGAAGCTGGGAGACAAGCATGGCGAGGCCCTCCAGACCCTGGAGTGCAGCTTGAGCACCTCGTGCGCCTTCTCCTTGGTCTTCACCCCGCACTGCTCCGACCGCAGCGCCAGGCACAGCTTCCCCACCACGCCGCACTGCGCCATCTCCTGCAGCACCGCCGGCGTCGCCGCGTGCCGCGCCACCGACCGCAGCACTCGCACCGCCCGCTCGCTCGCCGCCTCCGACACCCGCAGCACCTTTCTTCCCCACCACGGCCACGCCCGCCGCGTGCGCCACCAGCTCCGCGCGCCCCTCCGCGCACGTGCACAGCCGGTCCAGCACGGCCAGCGCCAGCTCGCACACGCGCCGCTCCGGCTCGTCCAGCAGCAGCTCCACCACGCCGCCACCGCGCCGGCGGCCACGATCTTCACGCGGTGCCGGCCGTACGGGCAGAGCGCGGCGAGCGCGTGGAGGGACGCCTTGGTGGCCCGCGCCGAGACGCGGTCGCGGACCACGCCGACCACCTCGGCGAGGAGCTCCGCGTTGAAGCCGATCACCCACGCCGGGACCACCGCGTCGGCGAGCATCCTCACGAGCTGCACCGCGTGCGCCCGCGACTGGAGGTTCGACGAGCGGAGCACGGCCGTGAGGGACTCCGCCAGGTTGCCGTGCCTGGTCGAGACGCCGATCAGCTCCTGCTCCGGGATCCGGAGCGACGCGGGACACCAACCGCCTCCTCCGCGCCGTCGAGCAGGCGCTGCCGCTGGTCACGACGCGAGACAGCACGTCGAACACCCCGCCCTGGGACTCCAGCATTGCCCTGCTATCCTCGCACTCCGCCGCCAGCTCCCGCAGCCTCCTGAGCGCGCCGACCTGCGCCGCCGCGGCGTCGGACAGGAGCGACGCAACCTCGTCGCTCGAAACCGGCCGTAGCGCGGCCACCTCCTCGTCCACGGCCGACCCGGGGGAGACGGAGGCCGCCCACGACTGGATCAGGCGGCGCAGGGTGTGGTTGGGCGTGAGCTCCAGCCCGTGCTCGAGCGGCTGCCGCGTGACGGACACGTCCGGCGGGCCCCCGGCGCGGCGAGCCACCGCGCGATCGCGGCGCGGTCGTACGAGATCCCCGTAGGGAGCGTGACGGGGTCGCGCATGAGCTTGCAGCGAGATCGGGCAGACGAAGTAGGACGGCACCTCGGCCACGCGCTAGCCATCGCTGCCATATCCGTCACCAGCCATCGCCACGCACCTGTTCACCGGAATGCGCGCGAGGGCCAAGAATATATACCGCGAGATGGCGGTGGCGCGCGTGGGTGCGCGTTCGCGAGTCGTAGCTGTTCTTGCGGCTGCGGGTAGGGAGAAGAAGAGGAGGAGGAAGAAGAAGACGCGCGCGTCGCGGAGTTGCGCGGCTGTGCGTTGGTTTGGTCGCGTTTTAATTTAAGGCGCGGGGGATTCGTCTAGTGGCGTTCACATGCGTCGCGTCGCCACCACATCACATGCTACGCCGCGCTTTGTTTACTCGTCGCTCGCGGTTGGGGTCAGAGGGTGCTGTATTTGCGTTTTAGTCCCTTGGGTTCTTTAATTTTGGGGGGACTAGCTCCCTTTCCTCCTTCACAAGGAAGAGGCTTTGAGTTTCGGTTTGACTTTAATTTGGTGAGGTCATGAGCGTTCCGTGGCTAAGGTTTCCTCTGACTTTTGGATGGTTTGGAAAAGGTATAAAGATGACACTGGGAAATTGGGAGCTCAATGTGAACGTCTTGTGCATAAAATCAAAGGGTTAGTCTGTAGTAAGATCAAAGGTTATTATTTTGTATGATTATATTCGAAAGAAAACTGTACAATGCTTAAGTTTCTCTTGTGGCGTTGATTATTCGGGACATGTCTATCTTAAAATTCTACTCCAAATTTTGAAGATTTAGTACAACTATTCTAACTTCATGGCACCGCAAATAAGAGGTTTAAGATTGAAGAATTTTGATCGACATGATGAGTTGCTATGCTATGGTAGAAGGCAGTAAGGTATCAATTAATTGTAAAATTATTTTTTAGATAATGATTAATTGTAAATTATTACCAGATAAGTAAGAATGATGTGACACTAACTTACTTTGATCACCCAAAAATGCTAATGGATTGCCCATTTGCGTATAAGTGATAAATGGACTTCTCGATTTGAAAATGACGCGTCGACTATAGAAACTCATCACCGCCCCTTCAGTTACAAAATGCTCCTTTTCCTCATATAAGACGAATAGTCCTTGCTTTGAAACAATATCAGTACACCTTGCTTTGAAACAGTATCAGCACACAATTGCTATCAATCCTCAATCAGTAAGTACTACTTCATCCGTTTCAGGTTATAAGACGTTAAACTGCTTCAAGTTTAATCAAGTTTATAGAAAAATAATAATACTTTCGATCCAAGATAAATTTATTATAAAAATTAATTTAATAAAACTAATTTGATAGTGTAAATATTACTATATTTATTTATAAACTTAATTAAACTGTAGTGAAAGTATTTTGTAACCTGAAACGAAGGGAGTAACTAATATTATTTCTCATTTTGACCTTTGCTCCAGTTTCCTCGGAGAACACCAGGAGGAGTCTTCCCATAATTCACTCAATCCCAGGTCTCCTTTTGCAAAAGTAACCTATTCCAGTCAGTTGATGGATTGGAACAGTGGGAAAAGGCTCCACTGGTTGACCTGGAAAATTTCCGAGATTAATTAACAAAACCGAGCCGGTCAGAAGCCTAGCGATTAGCGCTGGCTCTGCACTGTTAACACTTTTGTTTATTCAGATCTCTGACCTTGCCGGTGCCCTGCATGTTCCGTTTCTCTTGAGATGTGCGCGCCCCTGTTCGTATTAGGTGCCCTAATTGAGGGCTTGAGTGCTTAACCAACTAATTTCTCAATTCTTTTTTAGTGCTCACCTGATCTAAACAGATGATCAGCTCTTATCTGTCATTTTGACTTTTTTTTTCTAATATGATCAGCTCTTATCTGTCATCTTGAGGTTTTTTTTTTTAATCATTGATCTTCAGAATCTTTCAGGTGATGTACATGATCTTTCTTGTTGATGTGACACCAAAGATTTTATGAGGGGAAAAGTGATCTTTTCTGTATTAACAGATCCGTGATTCAGTGAATTGGTTGCACTCTACCAGTTGTATCCTTGTAGCAACTAGAGAGAAAAATGAGAAAGCAATGTCCACTAGGTTAATTTGTAGGCCAACTTATGGAATCACAGTACTCCAAGTCACCAAAGCTACCAAATTAGCGTTCTAAAACGGCTACATATATAGTAGTGATTGATTAGTAACTATTAGCTCCAATTGGAACTTGAGAACTGGACCTAATTACCTAATTGGACCACTAGCTAGGGTTATTTTCTGTTTCCAATGGAGTAATTAGTGAGTGAAGGAGTAACAAAATTGCCAACTGACCTAATTGTTAGGTTCAACCAGGAGTTTGGTCCACCGTTTTGCCAAATCTAGGGGTAGATATATTATTTTGGATTTTTCAGAAAAGAAAAGCCTCGTCTGATGTATATCTGTCACTTGCAATTAATTAAGGCTATTGTCAGAACGCATGAGAGACCGTTTCCTCCTAACCTTGCATGTTGTTCTCCATCATGGCATCATGTCACTGGTACGTTTACGTTGGATTCTAGATCCATCTGGTACATTTACACAATGTCAACGATAACATTATTCAGAGGAATTGATCGTCCACATCGATCGATAAAAGAAGTGTTTGACTTTTGCTAACCAAGATTCTAATTCCATCAATTTTGTACTGCTAATTAACTGGAGTAAGCTTTTGTACATGTGTGGCTGATACTACTGTTATAATCGATGAGGCACCACCGGTAGTGTGTACACCTTGTTCTGCCTAACCCAGCGGTAAAATGTTAAAAAAACCAAACTGACCTGCTATAACTGAATGTTTATTCGGTTCGAATGGTTGGCCAATTCAGGTTGATTGAAGTGATTGGCATGAGTTTTTGTCTGAAATGGCAAATGGCTCCATGCGGGCATGCGGTGGATGGTGCAAATGTGTTTTTGTCTAACGCCGACGTCGTTTACTTTTTGCCATTTCAACTTTCTTAACTAATTACCTTTCATTAATTCAGGATGTATGTATATATGCATGCTTAGCAGTAATCTGACTAGTACTACTACCAGTCTATCGTAATGGCGCTAGCTAGCGCTAAATGCTAATGGCGCTAGCTAGCTAGGTGGTGAGATCAACGCTCGCGGCATTGACCTTTCACCATCAATGGCGTCACACCGTTTGTTTCATTGTTCGATCGAGCATGTGAAAAACTCAGTACTCGTGTTGGTTTTCAGCTAATTAGCTCGCCTGGAAAAGAGCTGACCGGTCTCCTTGCTCTCTTTAAAGTGCGTCGCTGTCGCAATGGATGGCCCAAGGCTGGTACACGTCGGTGCCTCCTCGACGCGCCGCCGCTGAACCAGCCGTGTACTTTTTGGTGCATCATCTGTGCTGTTTTTGGTTTTCTCACGATTGATTCGCAATCTTAGATAGAAGTAGCACACTGCAAATTGCAGTACGGTTCTACGTACGGGGCCACCTCCATCAAATGATGTACTACTCCCTTGCAAATGTCAAACATACAGTTAATGATTTCTCTAGCTGTTCTTGAAATACTAGACGTCTTCACAACCACTCTCTTGAAAAATACGCCTGACGAATAGGAATTTTTTCTACTACTATAAAAACACACCGTCGTTCTCCTTTGCACCCCTTCCCCATCTTGTGCAGCGCACATTCCAGAAAAAAAAATGCTAGAGAAAAACAAAAGGAAATGTGCTTATTGCGGGCTCCATAACAAAAAAAGATAAAAAATAGCAAAAGAAAACAGGGGAAAGAAGAGAGGAAATGTGGTTGGATAAAAAGAAAATTCCACTTTATGCTAGATCCACATCTTAGGCCCTAGCCCATTTTTAGTGGTATGGCCCATTGCAATACATGGTTATATTACCAGTTTAATAGAAAAGCAACCATTTGTTCATCTGTTTTGTAGCAGTAAATCATAATCTCGAAAATCTCGAACTAGCTATATTTTTTTTGTCAATAATCAGATGTAAATATAGTAGTCATAGTATAATTATGTTGTAATTTGCATTTACCTGCAGTACAATTTGTATGCAACTCAAAAAAATTCCACGCTAACACGCTATTTTCTTGAACCAGAGGTCATGAGACTGAATCTCCTCATCCGCACGTGCGCTATGATTTTTTTTCTTTCCAACTTAAACAAATCTTGGAGTAATAAACCTAATGGTTTGAAATTAAGTGAAAGCTACATACATGTTACGTTGTGGTTACATGCAAATGACGCAAGTTACAATACAATTACACCATAACAATTATGTACTTACATTTGATAAATTTTTCGATAAATATATAGAAAAATCAAACAAAATATATAACACAGTTATTCCTGCGGAGGGGGAGGAAAAAATGGTTATTTCAAAAAATAATCGTGAGAATGCTGATGACAAAAGCCCAAAAAACTTTACGTAAATGGCGGCCTGAATCGTAGTGAGCCTTAATGGACCAGCTTTACCACAGGGACAACGTGTTAACCAGCCCAGTTAGAAATATGGTTCAGTTTAAATTTGGCCCATCTGTAGATGTGGCCGCAAATTGGGCCTCCAGAAAGTGCATATAGTTGGCAATGGGCGGCTAGGAGTAGGACTGGCAATCAACCTCTTCTAGTCAAAGACACCCTTGAAAGCTACTCCACGCAAGCATCCATAGCAAGGAAACGCTTTCATGGACAGAATCGCGCAGCGTAAACACAATTCCCAGCAATTCTGTCAAGTGTGTCCGGCCAGTGGCCAACGGGATAGTTCTTCGTCTTCACGTTGTACCTAGCCTCCATGCCACTGTCCCTGAAGGCCTGAACAATTTGATGAGTGTAATCATGACACTGTCCACTGTACGTATTTACATTCCAGAAGTGAAATTAAACAACAGGATTATCCCAGTAATACTTCAGTTGCAACTGCAAAGACCTGAAGATTAAAGGAAGGTGAGAGAAACTGTGTCTTGATTTTGATCTGGAGCATGCATGAATGTGCGTAGTCAACTCTTCAAGTAATAGTAGTTTTCTATATGATGGTTTTTTTTTTTTTGAAGATTTACTAATGCGAATGATGCTGCTTAGATGGCGTCATTAGCTAGGCTGCTGCAAGGATAAGGCACCGTATACGTGTGGAGAAGCTAGCAAAATGCATGGATCGATGGCATCGGAAAGAATGCATCAATCCCGTAGTTACTGTTGCCGAGGTATATTAGCATACTATATTCAGTCTAAGAGTTGAAATCAACCGAGTTGACTGCAACATATATACCAATTCTACTGTCTAGTGCTGATCAGCGATCACCTCCTTTCTTCATCTTCACTTACAATTTAATTGCTCCAATAGTAAATACTGAACACACAAAAATTAAATATTAGTACCATAATTAGATAGATTGATCATAATAATTAATTCTGCACAATTCTCCTACCCTGGAATATCAACTGATTGGCTGGTTACTCACATACATATATATACATGCGGTTTTGTGAATGTGAAATTGTAAATGTGATCTAGTCCCATGTGGTCTATCCCATTATCATCGCGAAACCACAAGCCCTGCACGCACTGACGGAGGATATGGCCATTTGTTTACGTCGTTCGAGTACAATTTGATACTACAGGTAAGCTAGGGCTAGGAGGGGAGATCGATCGGTTGGGATATCTTGCAATGGTGATCATGAGCATTTTAGGAGTAGCTCCCTCCTTGGATCATGGGCCAGCTTCTTCTTCTTCTTCTCCTCTCTCTCGGATCCAGACCCGGCCATGTGCATCCGGCCCTAGGCACCCTGAATTCTGTAGAGAGGGGAGCTCCCAAGGTTGATCATTAGTTCATTACTGCTGCTGATGCACAAGTCAGACGAGCAGTGGATTCCAAGCATGAGGCTGCGACTGCGAGAGGTTAACTGAGGGCGGCCATGCATGTAGTCGAGCTCTCTCCCCTACGCAATCCATCCATGGCGCGCCGAGCCGATGCATCCATCCGTCGTGCGTGTGAGGCGTTGACCCTGTAAAATATTGCGCGCACGGGTAGCGCAGTGAGCAGTATCCGGTACTTCTGCATTCCATGCACCCTCGAATCCTCGATTTTGCCTTGGTCAATGCAATTCTGGTACAGTATACCTGTACTTTTTATTCATCTAGTAGTAGTGCTGTTGTTGAAAACTGCATGTACTTGCATGGATGCATTTCATTGCTACTTTTGACAGTTGAAACTAACCACATTTGGATCATGCAAGTGCATATATTTTGTTAAGTTTAACCACTTTTGTCAGGGACCCAAGGACAGTTCATTCTGAAGATCACCACACAACTCACTTTACAGCAACAGTTCAATGGTACAGCAGTGATGCACTATGCATCCATATGAATTAATCACAGGGATTACTTTTTTATCATTTTGCAGAATTGGCCTTAATCACGTACTGAATGTGCAGCTGGATGGTCTTTAGGACATAAGAATTGGCAGCTTGACTTAGTTATTCTTTTATTAATTTAACCCAGCTCATTAGCCGTTTAGTTTAATTGAACACCGTGATGATGCAGATAACATTCTACAGACTGTAAAATCTAGAAAAATACTGAGTGACTACAAGTGGATCCAGACGAGCAATCTTTCAACAAGATATGTGAGCAGTCATGCCGAGACCAATGAGGCAATGGCAGCTACTCTCTCCTGTGAGTTTAATTGGGCTGCTTTTGTTTGACTAACAATCTCGACCGAGCACAAGGGAGACAAGGGACACA
This sequence comes from Oryza longistaminata, assembly GCA_009805545.1. Classification (NCBI taxonomy): domain Eukaryota; kingdom Viridiplantae; phylum Streptophyta; class Magnoliopsida; order Poales; family Poaceae; genus Oryza; species Oryza longistaminata. The sequence goes on from CM020178.1 coordinate 40,437,010, forward strand.
TGCACTGTGGAATGCTTGCCATGCAAGGTATTAGTTGCTTCCCTTGTTAAGCCACATACAAAAGAACTGTACATGCAAACTATTCATTCACAGTGAAGATGCCGCCAAAATAAGCTACTAGATCTATAGAATTTGGATTTTTTTTTTCATCGATCGATAGTCATTTCTTCTACTGACTATTGCGCTGTTAAATTGTCGTATCAAGCTAGTCTCGTAATTTCAAATAGTTCTTGCTATCTTTCTTCTACTTTTCATGTTCTGCTAGCTAGATCATTGAGAACACATATGCATATATCGAAATACATGCATAAGCAACTTCAGCTACAGTAAAACGAAAAAAAAAAAAAAGAACGAACTTCTGCCGCAATGCTAGCTTCAGCAGAAGATTTTCTGAAGTTGAACCTGCACATAAAACTTGTGATTATAACATCACTACTCCATATAATCAAATATTTTTCAAACTTTATTGTATTGGCTCTATCTCACAAGTATACCAATTACCCTTAATTACTCCCTTCACATGAGTGATCTAGCACCTAGCTCACCCTCTCCCTCTTCAAAACAAGCATAGCTCTATATGTAGTTCTTCCAAACAGAAACAAAAGAAAAAAGTTACAAACCAATCGCAAGAATAGCATGAGATCGATTAGCTAGAAGAAAAAAATTTAATCGTATATATATTTATGGCATGTAAAGAGCCTCCAATCCTTGGCAATCCACGCTCCAATCATGATCAGGAGCGCCGATCATGCACTCATGGAGGCTCATGGCGTCGTCGGGAAACGAATCCAACGAGTCGTACTTGGGCTCCTCCCATGTCGACAAGCTCGGCACGATCGAGCACCACGACGACAGGCTGCCGGCGCCGGCGACGTCCGTGGGCAAACCTAGCGAGTCGAAGCAGCTCTGGTCCATGGCGAAGTTGAGCTCGCCGAGCGCGGCTTGCACGCTCGCGTCCGTGCACAGCATGGAGGTGGTTGCGGTGGTTGCAGTACTCGTCGGGTCGTTGCCGCTCGCTGGACTGGACCACTCGCCGAACCCGTCCTGGCTCGGGTCGAACTGCGCGCGACGCGCCGCCAGGATGCCGGGGCTCAGATCGCTGACGCGCTGAACGTGTCGAACGCCTCGTCGACGTTCCCTGCCGACTCCCGGCGTGACGGCGCCGAGCCGGGCGTCGGTCGCCGGGTGGTTCAGAAACTTGGCGTACAGCATTGCGAGGTCGATGGTCGAGCCGTCCGCCGCGGCGGCGACGTCGGGCATCGCCTGGCCGGGGTTCGCCGGGTTCCCGACCATGCCTTCCAGGACCATGTCAGGCCGGACCGGGCCGGGACCGGTGGCCGAACGCCGCGTCGCGGCCGCTCGATGACGGCGTCGGCCGCCGAACGCGCCGACGACGAGGACTTCCCGCGGCGGTTCTTGCGGCAGCCGCCGCCGACGGGGACGTTGCGGAGCGAGCCGCCCTTGGTCCAGTACCGGCGGCATCCCTTGCAGAAGTAGCGCGGCTGGCTGAGGCTGTAGTTGTTGTAGTAGCAGAACTTGGTGTTGGGCGAGTCGCAGCGCGGGCAGTTGGGCGCCGCCTCGGCGCCCTGCTTGTACCGGCGATCCACCAGCAGCGACGGCGGCCGCGGCGCGTACGGCAGCATCGCCTCGTGGTGCGACGACGACAACATCGATCTCTCGGCTCGATCGCGATCAGCAGCCTCCAAGCTAGAGATAGCTAGCTCGCTTGCGACCAAGAATATATATGGTGATGTGAGATGTTAGCTCAGCTTGATCGATCGGTGGCGCGAGAGGGAATTGATTGATGGAGGTGGGAAGAGAGGGGGAGAGGGAGAGGGAGGTGGTGGGGTTTTTATATGGATCACAGGGTGAGCTACTAGTAGCACAGGGTGGGAGTTTTTTCCGGTTACTGGCGCATGTGCATGTGAGTTTGCATGCAGACTTGCAGAGCATAGATCGATTTGGGGCGAGCTGTAGTGAGACTATTTGTAGGATTTAATTTGGGGTTAAAGAAATGAGGTTAGGCAGGAGTAGCTCCTAATTAATCACCCCCAACAAACTGTGCTTGTGCAGTCCCTCCTTAGTGGCTACAGTAGTCTTATTATCGCATAATGACGCAACAACCACTGTGCTAGTGATCAAAGGACATTGGTACATGGCAAATTTTCGCGTCGATCTGGAAAATAATGGAGCTTCAACCCTGGGCATCTTGTCTCAGTCTACAGTTTTATACTGGCACACAGGACTGATACTCCTATATCTCAATTGCTCTCGTGCAAAATTTCGAAATAACCACACCCTCTATAAAAGCTGCTAAGGTGTTGATTGTGGATTAAGGGCCTGTTCGGATGCACTATACAGCCGCTGTCTGCGGCTGCACCAATGCACCATAGCCGAGCCAAGCATCAGCTGGCTGGCTGCAAAGCAGCAGCTGTAAAAAGGTAGCCCAACAAGCCTTAACCCAAAAAACAGATCAAGTAACAAAAGAAATTAAAAAGAAAAATGCTACTACCTTTATTTCTTAAATATCGTTGTTTTTTAAATATGTGATGTAGTTAATTTTTTTGAACTTTGACCGACAATATTTATATAATTAGTTAATTAGGTAAAAATGAAAAGAATATAGCTAAATCTATCATCAAAATTATCTTTAAGAAGTTTGACCGACAATATTTATATAATTAGTTAGTTAGGTGAAAATGAAAAGAATATAGCTAAATCTATCATCAAAATTATCTTTAAGAAGATCTATCATCAAAAGCACTTTAAGAATGTCTAACATATTTGTCTATAAGATCTATTGAAAAAATAAGTAGTCAAAAGCATTAAAAAAATTCAACCTTATGATATCTCTAAAGTGGAATTGTCCTTGTCCTCCTTCCATCCCATCCCTCACCGTGCTAAATGTGTATGATCTTCGTAATTATCATATCCAATGTTCGTCACTCGCTTTCCTAGCCTATCTCTAATATGAATTTGACCCATTAGAACCTATATACATGTTAGTAGTATTTTTTTAAAAAAAGGAGAGATTTACAAAGTCAACATAAGTGTCTCGCTGTTGACGGGTACTTACAGGGTTAGAGTGTGCATGCGCATGTTTATAGGGGTGAGTGTACGTGTGTGAGCGTCAATAGTTGTACTTTGTTTTAGAAAAAAAAAAAGTACCTCCCTCTTATTTGATCGTCAATGTGTGATCGTCCGTCTTATTTTCCAAAAAAAAATTAAAAATTAAAAAACATAAGTCACGAGTAAAATGCTATTCATGTTTTATCATCTCATAACTACAAAAATACTAATTATAAAAAAATTTCAAATAAGACGGACGAACAAGGTTGGGCAAAGAAACTCATGGTTACACTTAAAATGGGACAGAGAGTACCTAGCTACTAGTAAGTAATTCAGTCCACAATTCCAGTTGATAGAATAATAAGAATATAAGGTGCATGACTATACTGCGAGCCAATTATTAGCGTGGTCGGTGCAACACGGAGCCGTTGCGCCCAAGTGATCGATCGATGGCACGGGCTGGCGGCACGCCCCTTGCGGTGGGCGCGCGCGCACGGCCGGCTGCTCGGCTGCTCCTAGCGCCCTACATAGCCGGGAAGAGAGAGGCCGTGTGCCGTGACGCGCGCGAGCTCGCGGTAGCGGGGGGAGAGCCCACTGGCCAGCCACGTGCAAACCCCAGGACCCCCCGCGGTGCCGGGGGTGGGGTGCGAGGGACGCAAATCCCTCGGGATCGTTCACGCCCATTTTGTTATACACTCCCCCTCTCGATCGATGCGTCGCGTGCGGCGTACCGTCGTTCGACGGGTACGCTGTGGGAACCGCGATTTCCTCACACGCGGTTAGGCTCTCGCGACGCAACCGCGCATCACGCCCACGACGCGCGCGCGCGCGCACCCGCTCGATCGCAAGTTAATTTTTGCAACCAGATCCAGCTGCATAGCGGGTTGGCGCGCTTTGGGACTTGGGATACGCGCGCCCGGGTTACTTGCACATGTGCATGCGAGTTTGCGACGCATAGAATCGGGCCGACCTGTATGCAGTGTGAATATATATGTAATTTAGTTTGGGGTTTAAGAAAGAGATCAGGCAGCTCCCAACTGATTACGTACCCCTAACAAGCCGAGATTGTGTGCAGTATAGTCCCTCTTCAGTTGATACAGTAGTCGTGTCATGTCATCGCATAATGATGCCACAACCAATGTGCTCCTGATCGAAGGACGTTGCTTCCACCGTTTCACGTCTAAATTAAATGACAGTTATACTGAGAAATGACAGTACTAAAAATAAATTATAAATAAAACAAATCTACGTCCATCTTACAGTACGAGAACTGATACGTGCAAGCTGACAACCCAATGGTTCCCGCATTTTAACGCTCCATGCACGTCGAAAGAATTTCGATGATTCTTTCCACGGTTAGTTGGTGCATACTGCATAGTGATGCGTGCCATGGCAGCGCCCAGCCTGCTACAACAGGGCCTCATAGCTAGCCGAATTATTGTTCTTTTTTACCCTGAGGGAAAGCTGGCTAGCCGAATTGGTTCGATAAAGTGTCTCGATACATTTTGAAAAACATACAAATTTTATATTTTAGAATAAATAAAGCATCAGATCAATTTGAATCACTCCATAATTACAATATTGTTTATGATACTCATATGGATATGTGTCTTTAGTCGAATCATGAGAAAGTGTTTTCATTCTCTAAGCTGATATCTCCTTTTTTTTTTTTGTATGTCATCAAAATAGTGATAAAAAATTGAAAAATGTTTGGTAGATCAATATATAAAATATATCACTCCACAAACATACAAATTTAAATTCAACATATACAAATTTATATTGTATAAGTTATTTTTGAACTTACATATTTGTAAAGTGACATATCTCATATTGATCTACCTTATCATTTTTTTCAACTTTTTAAATAAATTCCAAGTGGCATGCACAAAACGAGAGGATATTCCCTCAAGGATGGTATCCACCTCCGAATCTTGTGATACGACTGCTAAGTTGTACTTCCTGTGTTCTACAATATAGCAACATGGTATAGGATGAGAAGTGTGTTCGTGAAAAAAAAAAGTATAGGATGAGAAGTATCCATAGTACAAATTTATTGTATTAGGGTGTGTCTAATCCTATAGTAGATTATTATATTTGAAAAGAAAACACTTAGTAGGCATATCTATTCAAGGAATGGTTTATTAATTGGGTATCTTCTTTTCTTTGATGATGACGATTGTTTTGTGCTCGGGGACTCGACAGCAAAACCGGGTCCTATTTATGTTTGTTTCCCCTGATCCATCGAACTAACAACGGCGCCCATGCATGCAAGGTGGTCCAAAAGTACGTATAGGCAACAGTACAGTACAGGGCTACTGCAGGCTACACAGACAACAGCGAGATGATGATGACAGATTGACGTTTTGACAGGTCGGTGGCCGGTCCCTCGCCCAATCATACCTCGCCAAGACACACGGCCGGACACGCGCGCACTGGTGTGCCTGGTGGTGTGTGTACTCTGCCGCCCTCCATCCGTCCCACTCCCCCCGGCCGCCCACACGGCGCCTCTGCGACGTACGGCACGGCGCACGCTCGACCGAGTCTTGCACGGTGACATGCCATCGCCGCCTACTACTACTGGTGTACTGCCTCGTACCATCGGATGTCTCTCTGCGTGGCCCAGCCTCTCGATCGCGATCTGTCGTGTAGGGCAGCTAGCTGGTCGCGCGAGTGGTTTTGATGGCGACAGTGAGTACATTCCGACTCCGGCCGGACGTGTACAACGTTTATTTGATGGACGTACGTACCGGTCGACTTGCGGTGCTGATCGCCCATGTGGCTCGTTGAGGTACGTCGTACGGCCCCGGTGGCATGCATGAGCGCTCCTTGCCCCTAATCATACGCAATTAAGGGGGAACACGGACCATCAACCACAAATTTGACTTGCTTGCGCGAGCAAGCGATCCAGCTGATGAGATAGCTGCAACAAGATGAGCTCGCTCTGACAAGAGTAGTGAGGAGCTCTAATTTTATATGGCCATGTTTAGTTCACACCAAACTTCCCCCCAATTCCCAACTTTCTATCACATCACATCACATCCAAAACTTTTCTACACACATAAACTTTTAACTTTTTTTCCAAACTATCAACTTTTTCTAAACTTCTCCCCAATTTCTGGAACTAAACACGGCCATGTTGAATTTGAATTTATGTGTTTATGGAACAACATATCTCATACTGATCTGTCATGTCGATTTTAAAAATTTGTTAATAACTACTACTATTTGACTATCATACAAAAATAGGGGATATCCCATTAAGGAATGAAAAGAGTTTCTCATATAAACGTAACAATGCATCTAGATTAATCTAGTAAATGGAAAACAAATAAGATTAAAGTTACATATTTTTTAAGAGAATTTATTTTCTATACCACTGAGTTTACTCTAATTCAACGATTTGTCATATACTTTACCTCCATTTATAATACACCATTGACTTTGTCAAAAAAAAATTACAATGTATCATTGAGTAGATACTTTTAAAGAAATGACTAAAATGCCCTTCAAGTCATATAAGGGTAGACACTTGATTGACCCACTAGTAGTTATTTTTTTAAAAAAATAAAAGTTTTTGTGTGTATATTTTAATATATAGAAGTTTGTGTGTATATTTTAAGATTTTCTTTCTTGTTTTTTTTTAAAATTATTATGTAGCATATATATGAAAGAGGAACCATATACACAAAAGGTAACCGCATAAAAAAGAATTATAAAGCATATTGATGATGATTTATGTGAAAGGACATTAACACAAGAGTAGTATATAAATTATAAATTATATTTCCAAAAAAAATAATACACGCAAAATAAAAATCTTGAAATGTACACACTTCTATATTATGTAAGGAGGCTATATAAAAAAATTCATATTTTTTGGAAACTTCTACTATATCAATTAATTGTCAACTGTTGTATGCCTTAAAGGCAATTTTGGTAATTTTTTTTAAAAAATATTCACCCCAACGCCATACTATCGAAGTAAAAAAGACAAAGTCAATAACATATTTTTAAAAAAAAGACAAAGTCGATGGCAAATCGTTGAACAAAGAGTAAACTTCCCTCCAAAAATTATATTGGAGGTGTAGTTATTCGTGAGATTAGGCTAATCATTGTGCTAAAGTGGATTGAGAATTTAAAATAAAATCATGCGAATGACAAATAGCCAAAAACAATAAAAGGAAAACGTTAGTGTCCTGATTGGTCCACGCGAAATTATCGGCTTTCTTTGTGTCAAAGAAAAAGAGGAGGAATCGCAAATTCGCAATCCAAACAAACGTGCAAGGCCAAACGGCAAGTCTTGTGAGTGGCAGATCGCCAGATACATGCACTCCACTCATGCAGGTGCCAAGTCCTGAGTCCTGACAGCATTCTAAGTTCACTTCCTGATAACACGATATAAACCCTTCTGTAATAAAGTGAAAACATTTTGAATTTGTCGCTAGATCACAACTCACAGATGCTGTAACTGTGAGGTAATTAAGCACTGATAACAAGTCAACCATGGATCAGCAGAAATAGGAAGTGCTTGTACAGAGCAGAAAAAAAAAAGAGTTACTATAGAATGTTCTGTTCCGGGGAGAATCCACAAAGGACGAGATACTGCAGTATATACTGAACTGAATGCTTGCAGCGTGCCCCCACACTGTAAAAGTTAGAGCAATGTATCACGTTACTTCATTAATCGGCCAAAGAGTACACATGGAACTGACGCTGTTCGTCACCGGCTGAATTGTCTTTGTGATATGCATACATATTGGATCAGGTACTCAGGTGGATTGTACTTCCAGACGATCTCATATTCAGCGATCGTTGATGTCTAGCTACTTCTATTCATGTAACGTTAATGCTGTACATATACAGTTTTACATGAGCTAACATACATGTTCTTGTCTGAAACTAACTTATATAGTACTAGTAAAACATAAAAGTTTAACGGCCGTCTTCATTTCATTGCCGCATAAATAACATTTTGTCTGTGAAGTATTCCTCCGTTTCACAATGTAAGCCATTCTAGTATTTCCCATAATCCTATTGATGCTAATGAATCTACACTGTGAAACGGAGGGAGTACTGTGTTTCTTAGGCAGCAACAGTTCAGATACCTACTAGATTAGGCATTGGGGATTATTGATCCACTGCATTCTCTCTTTTTCTTCCCCTGTTTTATGTGATTTTCTGAAGATGCTTTCACAAGAGTTACAGGCTGCAAATTTTACCTCAGAGGTGATACAGCCCTCTGTGGGGATCACGGCAATGATTTAGCTGGGACAGACCCGCTACCTAGACTGTTAGAGTTGCTTAAGCCACACTCTTCCGTTTGAGCTACGAGTAAGCATCAGCCACACACGCAGAGGAGGGTAGTATCAGCAATCATAACATGGACTATTGCAATTAATTGCTCTGTGCAGGGGAGAAAATGAGCAGGCAATGCAGTAATGCATGCAGGCCAGGATCATGGCGATTGGCAAGGGCCAAGGGGCTAGTAGACTTGAACAACCTTACATTGATAGGACAGTCGCTGTACAAGGATGGATGGATGGATTGGTTGGAAGTTGGAACAAACAAACAAGGGCAATGCGCTGGCATTCGTGCATGGACCAGGGCCTTGTCCAACAGACTGAGAATTAAGCGTTTGTACGTACTGGGAACAGTAGGCATGGAGGATGAGCTGCATGCACGCAGGTGCAGGTGCAGTGCATGAGAAAGCAACCGTTAGCCTTGTGATGGAACGACAAAGTGGGATATGGAGGATGGACGAATATTACGTGCAATTCCGACAAGCCAGTTCTATCCAATGCATCATATATAGTAGGCTCTTCTCAGTTATTTTATTATTTATTGCCAAAAAAAAAAGGTTAGTGATGGCAGAATTAGGAATAAACCATGCTTGTGTCCAAACTCCAAAGTCGCCTCAGAAACAGTCACGGAAAATAACAAAACACTACCATGTTTTCTCAACTGTGTATTCAATATCTGGCTGGGAGCAGAGGACTTGCAGGATGGTACCAAGACACCGTGATCAATATAATAGTATATGCTCTGCATATGTATGTACTTATTACCAAAAATTTGTCACAATTTGAAAGGCGTAATATATTGAACCTGGAGCACTGAAGTATACTTTGATCCCTGTTCAATATCCTACGCCGACAGTTACACTTTCGATCTGAATAATGGACTTACCAGCTGGTACAGATCGATTAATGAACGTGTTTACCCGTACGTGTTTGGGCCAGTTAGTACTCATTACTACGTACTTATAAATCTACCGGACTACCGCGACAACAGCCAGCAAGCTTTATATAGGCAATGGCTGATCAATCAAGGGTGAGAGATCTATGCAGTGTCCAAAGCCTAGGCATGACAAAGTAAGTAACAAACCATGCACATCCCCTCTTTGGAAAAGTTGAGAGGTGTAAACTTGTGATAGGTAGTACGTACAACGTACGAACCGTACTCCATCTCGGTGCAAACTGTACATGGTTTACCAGCCCGGCCGGCCGGCCGGCCGGTCCGGGGACCATGCGATGCATGATGCCAGCATGCAGCTGATGTGCACCTCACCTCATAATCCCTTCCTTGAAACCCAATCAACAGAGACAATACGCGAGCACGACAGGGCTCTCGCTCAGCTAGCGCAATGGCGCCGCGGCGCGTTGACAAACCCCCTCATGCACCGCGAGCCGATCGAGACCGAGACGCCCGCGCGCCCCGGCCGCGCGCGAACCAGCGATCGACTGAGCTAGCCACGCGTACGGCGCCCGCGGGGCCGCGCGCGCGGCAGGGTGGGGGGTTGCCGGCGGGTTGGTGTGGCCGCCCGTGGGACGTGCCGTACCGTGGGTGTTCTGCCGGGTGGTGAGGCCGCGGGCGCGCGCGACTGGCGCGAGCCCCCTATGATGCCTGGGCCTGTGTGGACCACGCGGCGAGGAGGACTCGATCGCGGCAACTGCCGCGCCCGATATGGTGTTACGCGCGGGGGGGTCACATTGGGTTTTGGATCCGTGCGCCTGCCTCCTTCAATGCGCGACGGCGACGTCGGCACGAACTGGAGGGAAGTGGGGCGGGCGCGGTCTTGTTGGAGATGTCGACCGCAGCGTTGTCGTAGACGACGGCGGCTGATCCAGATTCCGTCGAGCGACTAGCGTGCAGGCGTGAATCTGCGCCATATGATCGATCGAGCGCCCAAGTTAGCTAGGCCCAGACGCCGAGTGTTATACTGGTGACGGATACGTGAACAAGGCGAGGTGAGAAAATGACAGGAGTGTGTTTTGGCAAAGGGAGTGTACGTGTTCGGGCCTAGCCCAATCATTGATCCTGAATGAAAAAGGCCGAAAGGAGCTTTTCATAGTGCGGGCCTGCTCAGATCTCGTGATAAAGGCCCAGTTACGACAATACGATCACACCCCAGAAAACAACCAAATGTTCTTTCTTCATCAGAAAATGTCCTCTGGGATGCAAACGGAGAAAAAAAAAGCAACGCCAGTAAAACAACAATCTTGATACATTCTTCCAGAAAGAACCAACAAATTCGTTGTGTTCGCTCCGGGATATTGATAACTTAATAACTTTAGGCGTGCGCTTTTTGTTCTTGTTAATCTCATCCTCTTCTCTTTTTCTGTTGGGAAGAAACCTCTCCTTGCTCCTGCGTTACAAGTTGGACAGGGACCCATCAAGCTAATGAGCGATCAGACACGTACATACAGGACAGTGGACTCTGATCATGAAGATATGTGTGCTAGATTGCTAGTGTAGTGCAGTGGAGCCTTTCCCTGTGCGTTTTTGCACACGTCCGAGTACGTGTGCCTTCGCCCTTCGCCGATCGTTACGCGACAGCCGATCGATCACGCGTCCAAAGCCCGTCGATCGAGTGGGCATGCATGCATGCGCTCCATCTGGATAGCTAATTTAAGCCATTTCTGAGAGTGAGATCTCATCAGATCAGATATAAATCTAGAAGACTAGTAGCTACGCAGTACTATACAGGCCCTTTTTCCTTGTTCAAGCGAGTACAATAAAATAATAAGCGGGCTATATAAATTGTTACATCATATTTGTGTTTGTATGGATGAGAGATGGAAGGAGAGAGAAAAAAAGGCTATAGATTTGTACCAGTTGCAACACGAGCTCCAATAAACTATACGAGAGATATGGGTGAATTATACATTAATGATGCAGTATATTTCTACACAGCTAACTATTGTATGAGTGGGCTATTAGATTTACTATAGATGATGTTTTAAATTTTAGAGTTAGTAGTGGGCTATATTATTTAACTTGCTCTAACAAAAAAAAGTTCACTGCTAGGATCTGAAACGTTGTACTCCATCAAAGTATCAAACGAATCCACTTGGAAATTTCGGACCGACCGGTTTTAGATTTCTGCCAACTGAGCCTGTGAAAATAGTAACCGATAAAAACGAAATGAAAAATGGTAAAATATATAGAAACATAAACATATTTCTCTTATACCGACTATTTTCGTATTTTACCATATTCCTATTGAAATTACCTTTTTATAATATTGATAATTACCATATTTTTAAATACCCTAATATGTGTGGTTTGATACATGGTTTAGAGGCTCGTTAATTCCTCAATCAAATCCTAAGTTGAGTGCATGGCATAAGAAGGGAAAAAGTTTATAATTTAAGCTAGTGTAAGCTTGAATTTGTTTTCTCATATTATATTATATAGTTATATTAAGTTAAATATATTATTTTTACAGCTTAATATTTCCAGCATTTATATCGGTTTCCGATCGATAACTCTGTTTTTCCTCCGTATAGTGCTTTTCTGATTTCTTGATATTTTTTACACCTCTTTCATTTTCGATTTGACCGTTTTTATCCTACTTTCTAGAATAATGTGGTTAAAAAATGACAGCTGTTTTTCGACCATTTTCTTCCCTATGAGTAATTGAACGTGTGTAGAACATTTATCTATCTTCTTTTTATTTTTTGCGTACTTTTCCCGTGGCTCGTGCGGACCTGAAGGGCTGGAAGCTTGGAACATGCATATACAGTACTCTGTTGTAAATTTTACAGACGTCCATTATTATTATGGCCACTTGCAGTAATGCTTGGACTATATTGCTCGTTGTGAACTCAGTGGATGGGATCAAATGACAGGGCTGCTGGTCACCCCCCGAATGCATCTGCATTGGATGTTGGTGTTGGTCATGCATACAAGACGACATCAACTATTGTGCGTGGCTGATCTGTTTGGATAACCTAGCTTAACAGCAAGTAGCAACTGCCATAAACAGTATATAAGCTCAAGTTGCCTTCTCGCACATACTCTTACAGTCTCCTTAGGTCGAAATCTGAAGGAATTCAAGCAAACAACTATACGAAAATTAAACATAGTTAACTATAATTAAGCTGTGCTGCTTGCCTGCCACTAGTCTGCAGATCTCTTAAATAACTACTATATATACTTCGCAATTCCCTTTTCTCGCTTTTTCTTATTTTAAACGGGCTTTAGTACTTCAATTCCTTTCCATTTTGAAAAAATAAGTACATAAAAGCGTAGGCATGGCAAGATAGAACACACAACACGACGAGGAGTGTATGAACATGTATGCTTGATTGATTGATCAGCTTAAATTGCTTTAATTTTGTGTCCTGAATATGTTTTTTTTAGAACTGTCCTGAATATGTAGAACTTCGGTGCGTCCCAAGCTGTGCCGCAACGATAAGGCCGACACGGCCGATGAGGCACGTCCGGGGATGCATTATTGTCTGGACAACATCAGGCGCTTGCTAATTGATCATTGACGGCTTCTTGATTAGAAATCACTCGCTATAAATGTTGGAGTACTTGACATACACCTCTTTGATAAGATGCCTTGAAAATGCATATTTCAAATTAATTCGAGAATTATTCTTACATATTTCAAATTAATTCGATAATTATTCTTCTATATGATATAAAAAAACTTAAAATATGAAATTATTACTTTGTGTATAATCTAGCACCGAAGGATCTTGAAATATATATATATTCCATAAAGAGTCCATAAAGAATCTTAAAACATATAGAAGAATCTTAAAATACGTTTTCCTTAGACGGTAATATGATGGGCCGATATAAGCACGATTTTTTAACATTCCGGCCCAGAAAGCCCAGGCAAACAAAAGAAAACGTACGCGCGCCAAAACGAAACCAGGATCCGACAGGAAGTTGACACGTCGGACGCCACCCTGTCCTACGTGGCCGGAACGGACCACCCGCGTATTGACAAGTCACCGCCGCGGTGGCGCCACGGGAGCCACGTGTCACGCGGCCATGAGCCGACCGGTCGCGCTCAACTAGTGGAGGCTCCGGCATGCAGGATTATGATTGCCATTTGTTTAATCCAGTCTCTAATGATGGAGGGTAAGTGCGGTTTGGCGTCCGTTGCATTTGCGAGTTTCAGCGAGCTAGACCCTCTCCTGCTCGTAGAAAACTCGGTTTAAACAATAAAGGGAGAATAGCTAATATGGTCCCTAAAGTTTCGCTCCTAGATCATTTTAGTCCTTAATATTTCATATTGTCCAAACAAGTCCTTTAAATTTATCATGTGGACTAATATAGTCCTTGGTCCCACCAAAATCGCCACATGAACATGCCATATCACCTTCCTATGCAAAATCTATATGATTTGTCCAATTTACCCTTACACATAGGAAAATAAAAAACAAAAGAAAAAAGTTAAAAAAATATATGGTATATGTAAGAGCAAAAATATACCTCAAAAGGGTGAAAAAAAAGAAGTATTTTTCCTATGGTTATATTTAATTCATCCTTATATTTATTTTTCTATGATATATGCAAGGGTAAATTGGACAATTCATCATAGATTTTGCATGAATGATGACATGGCATATCCATATGATGATTTTGGTAGACCCAAGGACTATTCTAGACCTTATGACAAAGGTTAAGGATTTCTTTGGACCATTTAAAAGGTTAGGGACTAAACTGATCCTACGGAGAAACTTTAGGGACTAAAGTAGTTATTCTCCCAACAATAAACATGCAACTCCGTGGGCTCGTTTCGAGTTTGTATTTTGTCTTTGTGTGCTTTGTGCTCGGTGCATGGAAGTTGCAAGCATCTTAAAGTGGAAAGTTTTGTGCTTGCCGGAAATCAAATGCTCAGTTGTTCTTTTCACTACTGTTATATCAATCGTGCAGGGTGCGAATTTTAAACTCTCGAGAAAACATTTATTTATTATTTGCATGCTATCTAAATGGCTATGATAAAAAAATTAACTAAATAGATTAATATACGGTAAATCACTCAACAAGTTAAAATTCAACTTATTCAAGTTGTAAAAAAAAATAAACTATGACTTGTTAATGTATATTTACAGTTAAATTTATTTTTTTCCAACATGTACTAATTAAATTTGATCTTGCATGTGATTTATCACGTATTAATCTATCTTATTAATTTTTTTAAAAAAAGTGTTCATAAATATTTAGATGACATATAAATAACGAGAGAATGTTTGAGAGTTTAGAATAGTGTCCGCGATCGTTCTGCACTACTGATACATATACGTCCTGCCTCTTAAAACCATGGAAGATGCCGCTGTATTGTGTGTTCTTTTTGCTTACTTAAACTTACTCTTTTTGAAACATAATTTTAAGGACGACCGGAAAGATAAGGAGGTCGCATAGTGCTAAAGCTCATAGGTGCAAATCTTCACCCCTCCTTAATTCAAACATATAACCTCCGTTCTAAATTAAATCAATTTAGAATAGGATAAAACATTACCTAATACAGCGAATTCGGTGAACAAACTCTTATTCAGATTTGTTTTAGTAGGTAATATCCTATTCTATTTTAGATTGATTTATTTTGGTAGGTGATTTCTACCAATTTTTTTAAAGAATACGGGGAATTGGAAGTCTGAAACTGAACTACGTACTGAAGCACTTCCGTGTAATTCTGCATTTGGTGGCTCGTTGCATCTGGTCAAAAGCTTGTCTGTCCTGTGTGTCTCCTCTGAATTTTGCCGGCAATCCGCTCCCTTACGTACCATACGTAGTGTGGTGCATCTTATCTCCACGACTCCCCTCCATTACTCGCACATGCCTCTGAATTGATCGACAAGTCCACAAGGTAAGTACTTCTGTTAAAGTCTTTCTTTTTTTTCCCCCGCGGTGCCCACTAAGCAATGAATTAAAATCACACAGACTGAAATGACGGCGACCCGAAATATCTTTACTATTAAAATTCCACTGCGCACTGTCACCTTCCTATATAAACGGCCACCCTCGCCGTGCGACGAGACGAGAGAACTCTTCTCCCACACGAGACCAACGTTTCTACTGTGCACGTGCGTACGTTGGTTTCCTCTTGGAGTTTTACACGAAGGAGTGAAGCGAGCTACCAAGACATGGACGTCGAACAGCTGCAGCAACATGCCAGGAGGCTTCTGTCGAACGGCGGGGTGGCGGTGGCCGTCGCGTCGCCTGGTCCGGCTGGGCGCGTGTTGGAAGGCGGCGCGGCGGCGGCGGCGCGTCGTCCGGCACCGTTCAGCTCGCTGGACGCGACGGTGATCACGGTCCTGTCCCTCCTCCTCTGCGTGCTCGTCGTCGGGCTCGTGCTCCACGCGATCGCCCGGTGCGCGTTCCGCGTCACGCGGCGCGTGTGCTACGGCCAGGAGCCGCCCGGGGATCACGGCGACGAGGCGGCGGCGGAGCGATGCGCCCGGGTAGCCAGGAAGAAGCCGGGACGCGCCATCGCGGAGAAGATCCCGGCGATCGTCTGCCCGGCCGGCGGGCTCGATCGGCTCGCCGGCTGCGGCTCGACGGAGTGCGCCATCTGCCTCGCCGAGTTCGCGCAGGGTCACCGCGTCCGCGTGCTGCCGCGCTGCGGCCACGGCTTCCACGCGCGGTGCATTGACCGATGGCTCGCCGCGAGGCAGACCTGCCCGACGTGCAGGCAGGGAGCGTTCGCGGCGGCCGCGGCCGTGCAGCTGCAGGTTTACCCTGACGCCGCCGGCGGCCAGCACGAGACGCCTTAGCACCAACGTGACTCAACTGTACAGTAGGCTATCAGTAGTTGGGAACACAGTGAACATTTTTTTGCTTTTCTTTTGTCATCCGAGATACTGTGGTCATTATCTCTGTTTTTTTTTTTCTTTTCTGTTATGTTCATGTCGAAGTGACCCGGTTCCGATGAAATGAAGGTGAAAACCACCCGAGTAAACTTTACTGAAAACTGAAAAAATATGTACCATCAGGTTGTGATTTGGTTCAGGCTTGTAAACCCATTTGCAAATATTGCACGGAGAGTGCCAACTTTTGAATCGTCTGAATTGTTTCAGGCACGATGGGAGCTGCATCTGGAGTGTTTTTTTTTTCTACTTTCGAGAGGTATAATACTCTACTAAAATATTATATATACAATAGAACTGAACAAAAACTCAACTCAGGAGTATAATATACATACTCTCTCTAGTCAAATTTATTTTATGTTGAGTTTATTTCTCCCAACGTCAAATATTTTTACTAGATCAAGTATCTCTTAATATATTCTAAATACAAAACAAAAAAAAATCCATGAAATTGACGATATATTGTGTGATCTGTTCCACAATGAAATGGGCAACAGGCCCATTGAGTAAATTCGGCCCACGGACGTACTCCAGGAGTGCCAGCCTGCTACAACACTAGTCTGACGTCGTGACTCTACATTGTACTGTACATACGAGTATAGTAGTAGCAGAATTAGAAAAAGAGGAATCTGATAAGAGATGACAGTCCTCGTATGCGGCCTACGGTTTATCTCGTATAAAGGCTGTGTTTAGATCCAAAGGTTGGATCTAAATTTCAGTATTTTTCTATCACATCAATCTGTCATACGCACGTAACTTTTCAGTCACATCATCTCAATTTCAACCAAAATCCAAACTTTGCGCTCAACTAAACACAGCCAAAAGATGGATGTTTGTGTTGTGGATTTGTGGTGGCGTGTATCTCCCTCGTAGTCTGAAAAAGTTAACTAAGAACGCATATTTGCTAACCACGGGTAATTCCAGATTCCCTTGCTACTGGTTAAGAATCGTTTTGACTTGTACGGGGTTGCTGAATTTTCTTTGCCGATGAGTTATAGATGATGACGGCCGACTGATGAATTGGTGACTTCCTGAAGTTCAAAGCAGGTACGCTGAATAATGCGATGCTTATCGCTGTTTCTGAAGACATCATTTTCCCCTCTGTCTCACTGCAAAGTGAAGCAATAATAACATTCTTTTCACAATACCATGTGCCACATTCGATTGTTTGCTGCAAAATGAACCTTCCGGGGAGGAAATCTAGTCAATTTATGAATAGTTTAGCGCAATAATTAGCTGAAATGGGGAGGCATGAAGCACGCTTTTTGACTGCAAGTCGGTTACATCTTCATTCCGTCTTCCCCCCGGCCGTCCAGAGTGGGAGCTGCAGCTGCAGCTACCACTGCCACAAACCTTTCCGCCTCACTGAATTATTGGCTCACGTAATGGGTTCTCCTGAGGCCTTCCACTACTGGAAGCTGCAAAGCACTGTACTATAGCTAGCGTGTGCCTCGTTAATTATACTTTTCTGTTGCCAATAATGCAGCCACTATTGCCCAGAACAACTGACACTAATACGCGGGCAAAGTGATCAACTGAGCCGTAGTATTCGCGTATCAACTTATCATATCCCCCAGTGCTGAAAGCACCAACAGGATATCAACATATGCTGTTCTTCCGGCATCATAGGATGGAACTTCGTCAACTTTCTGAAAGTAGAGTACTAGTAGTAGTATGAATTATTGCTGCTTTGCGTGGCTGGAAAAGTCAATTATTGGGGGAGAGTTCGGTTCTCTGCCGGCTGCTTGCTCGACCGAATGATGCATTCTGCTGTAGCTATAGTGATAGTGCTACGCATTAGTGTTTTGTACGGTCTTAATCAATTGTGGTCTGTAGAATTTGATGGAGCAAGCTCTTCGTGTTGCATCCTTGGTCCAATCTTGGCCTTGATATGTCCGAGTCACAACGCATGAAAGTTGTTTCGCGTAATTGGTGTCGTATATACTCCGTATCTCCTAGTAGAATGCAGAAGAAAATCGCGATCATCCGAAAAGGACTTTGCGTTGAGGTGACTATGGTCCGCGTTTTATTCGTGCAGCCCTGCTGTAAATCGGTTTAGCTCAGATCGCACTTCGGTAGAAAAGTGAACCCGTATGGGAAATGGTACGACAATTGGCGAGTTTTTTCCCCTTAACTTTGTCTTTTATTTTGCTTTTCTTTCATTTTTCTTTCTCTTTACTACTGGTAGACAGAAGCCAGAAAAGCTGAAGAGACGAATTTCCTCTTCTTCTTTTCTTTTTTTTTTTGAAGGAATTGAACATGGTAACTCCACATAAGCAAGTAAAGCCTTACTTATTTAATTCGTGAAAAGAAAATTTTTTAGTGTCACATCGAACGTTTGATGAACGGGTTTTCAGACAAGAATGAAAAAACTAATTTCATAACTCGCTTGAAAACCGTGAGATGAATCTTTTAAACCTAATTAATCCGCCGTACATATGTGGATTACTGTAGCACTTATGACTAATCATCGACTAATTAGGCTCAAAAGAATCGTCTCGCGATTTCCATGCAAACTGTGCAAGTTAGCTTGTCATTTTATCTATATTTAATGCTTCATATATGTATCTAAAGATTCGACGTGACGTTTTTGGGAAAAAAAAGATTTTGGTAACTAAACAAGGCCTAAGCAAATCCAAGTAATCAAGAGTATTTACTCCCAGAAGCCCAATCCGTTGATCTTCCTGAGACTTTCAGGAGAATCCAAGCCCAAAGGAAAATGTACACCAAAGGTCCCTCAACTTGTCATTGGGATATAGAAACGTCCTCGAACCGCAAAACCAGATACCGCGGGTCCTTTAACTATACAAAACCGGTCACAATAGGTCCCTCGGCGGTTTTGATCCCGGTTTTATCCTACGTGGCTGCCGAGTCAGCGTGGGACCCATATGGACCCCACATGTCAGGGGGATCCACGTCATCACCCTCCCTCTTTCTCCTCTTCAGTCCCTTCTCTCTCTCTCACTTCTCTGCGCAGGTTAGCTGACAGGAAGGGAGGAGGCCGGTGGGGCGCCCCCGTCGCATGCTCCGCGAGGTGGGCCATGGCGGCGTCGTCGTTGTCGCCGGCCGCGCCGTCTCCGCCCAGTTCGCCACCGCTGGCGCAGACCCGTCCTCTGGCGCTATATATGTATGCCCAAATTAAACCACTGTGAGCTCCACCCCCCGCCACGAACACCAGCGAGGTTGTCCCCTGTGCGCGGATGCCGGCGAGCTCCTCCCCCGGCGCGCGGACGGCCAGCGAGCTCCACCCCCGCACGCGGACGCCGGCGAGCTCCTCCCCCTACACACGGATGGCCGGCGAGCTCACAGGACGGCCGGTGAGCCACTATTTTTGTTTGTTTGTGTGAATGATATGTCGGTCCCACAATTTTTTGTTTTTTGTTTTACTCTTGTGCCAGATAAGTGACACGTCGACGACACGCGGGACGAAGACCGGGTCAACACCGCCACATGGGTGCCACACCAGCCAAAACCGCTTCCAAAACTACCCATTGATATAGTTTGCATCGGTTTTCATAGTTGGAGGAGTCAATGTATTTGATTTTGTGGTTGGATGTTATGAATCATACTCGGACCATAGTTGAGGGAGTTGAAGTATACTTTTTCCCCGGCTATTCATCCTGGACTTTTGCAACGGGAAACTCATGGGCCCTCAAGGTGATTGGCAGCGTAGGCCGCCTTCTCTGTGCTAGCAGCATTTTTTTTATTAGTTTTAATTTTATTTACTAAAATATTTAATATTTTTTTTCAAAGTTATAAGCATCTAGTAGTACATCTCTACTACTCCCTCCGTTTCATAATGTAAGTCATTCTAGCATTGTTCACATTCATATATATGTTAATGAATCTAGACATATATATGTGTATAGATTCATTAATATCTATATGCATGTGAGTAATGCTAGAAAGTTTTACATTGTGAAACAGAAGAAGTATTTCTTATGGAATGATTTTTATGACAAGACATACAACTGTGGATGCAAGTTGGCGGCCACGCGGAGGGAGGCCAACCATTTTACATGTAGCCCCCTTCCGCTCTCCTAAAGGGCTAGGAAGGGTTGCTTGTAAAATCTCCGGCTATTAACATACACCAACGGACATGAGCCATGTCATAAAAAAAAACATCATCTTAGATGAAGATAGGGTTGTAGATTTATAAAGAGTAAATTTAACAAAACTATAGATAAAATGATCAAATTATAGTAAAACTACATATTTAAGATAATGTATCACAAAACTATAAATTTAACATTAAATTTGTCTCAAAACTAGATATTTTTTTTGAACGGAAAATAGCACTAGAGTGCCTTTTCATTGATCAAAACTATATATTCAAGGTGGAGGGCATAAGACTACAGATATAGTTAAAAAGTTATCACAAAACTAATGGGTGTTTATAACTCAAATATAAAAGGATTTAAACCCCATAAGTTTGTGATAACTGAACTACTAGTTATATAGTTTTATGATACTTGGTCATAAACCTATAATCTTACAGTAAACTTAGTGTCAAATCTATAGTTAAAAATATGTAATTTTGCTGTAATTTAGTTATAAAGCATCATTCATTTATAAAGCTTTGAAAAAATATATTTTTGTTTAACATTTATTAATAACTAAAATTAAAAATATTCTGCTAGCAGCCGGATCGCTGTCACCGGCGAAGGCTGACGGGGTCACGGGAGTAGGTTGCGCGGTCGGCTTCCACCGCACGCCAGCACGACCCGTCCAAACCAGCCGGTGGCCCACCGGCCATTAAGAAACCGACTCCGACGTGGCCGTTCCGGTCTAGGCACCGAAAGTCCGTCCGTTTCCGTTGCCAACTTGCCAATACCCACCGACCCGGCACGCCAGTCCAGGTCAGGTCAGACACCTTCGGCTTGGTTGGCTGGTTTGGCCGGGTCGCCTGCCTCTGCCCCGGTAAAAAAATTATGGGACCGACATGTCATTCACACAAAAAAAAAAAAGTGGGACCCACCGATATGTGGGCCCCATATGTCATCCTCACCTCCCCTCTCTCTCTCTTTCATTTGTTCCTCTTCTCTCACCTTCCATCAGCCTTCCAAAGCACGAAGGGGAGAGGTGACGATGGCCGGGGGAAGCATGAAGCACGAGCTCCTCCCCGAAGCCGCAGTCAGGGGAGGGAGGAGGAAGAATGCAGCTGCGCGTGGACGGCCGGCGAGCTACTTAGCTTATTTGAAACCATATTCGGAACAGTGAAAGCATATGCAAGCATGCGTACGTATATGCATCGATTGATCGATGTATACGTATGCCCAAATTAAACCACGGTGAGCTCCACCTCCGCGGGCGGACGGACGGCGAGCTCCACCCCCGCGCAGGTATGCCGGCGAGCTCCTCCCCCTGCGCACGGATGGCCGGCGAGCCACTTTTTTGTTTGTTTGTGTGAATGACATGTCGGTCCCACAAAATTTTGTTTTTTGTTTTACTCTTGTGCCAGATAAGTGACACGTCGACGACACGTGGGACGAAGACCGGGTCAACACCGTCACATGGGCGCCACGTCAGCCAAAACCGCTTCCAAAATTACCCAGGGATATAGTTTGCATTGGTTTTGATAGTTGGAGGAGTCGATGTACCTAATTTTGTGGTTGGAGGTTATGAATCATACTCGAACCATAGTTGAGGGAGTCAAAGTATACTTTTTTCCCGGCTATTCATCCTGGACTTTTGCAACGGGAAACTCATGGACCCTCAAGGTGATTGGCAGCGCAGGCCGCCTTCGCTGAGTTATGGAACAATTTTTATGACAAGACACACGACTGTGGATGCAAGTTGGCGGCCATGCGGAGGGAGCCAACCATTTTACATGCAGCCATGTAGGATGTAGCCCCCTTCCGCTCTCCTAAAGGGCTAGGAAGGGTTCCTTGTAAAATCTCCGTGCGGCCATTAACATACACCAACGGACATGTGCCACGTCATAAAAAAACATCATCTTAGATGAAGATAGGGTTGTAGATTTATAAAGAGTAAATTTAACAAAATTATAGATAAATTGATCAAATTATAGTAAAACTACATATTTAAGATAATGTATCACAAAACTACAAATTTAACATTAATTTTATCTCAAAACTAGATATTCAAGGTGGAGGGGCATAAAACTGCATATATATAGTATAAAAAGTTATCACAAAACTAATGGGTGTTTATAACTCAAATATAAAAGGATTTAAACCCTAAAATTTATAATTTTGTGATAACTGAACTACTAGCTATGTAGTTTTATGATACTTGGTCATAAACCTATAATTTTGCAGTAAACTTAGTGTCAAATCTATAGTTAAAATATGTAATTTTGCTACAATTTAGTTATAAAGCATCATTCATTTATAAAGCTTTGAAAAAATATATTTTTGTTTAACATTTATCTCTACTACTTAAAAAATAAGAGGTGCTTCCATCGTCCGTCAAAAAAACCGGACGAAAAAAACCAAGTTTGTCCGATCCAGAAAACCGGGCGAAAAAAAGTGCGAAAAAAAAGAAAAACCAAATAGGTCCGATCCAGAAAAAAGGGAAAAAACCGGAAAAAAAACCAAAATTGTCCGATAAAAAAACCGGGCAAACAAAAACGTGCGAAAAAAAGAAAAGAAAAAACAAAATAGCGATAGAAAAGTCCGACTCGGTCCCTAAAAAAATAGCGATAAAAATAAAAAAAAGTCCGACTCCTCGTTGCGATTCCCTCTCAGAAACAAAAAAAAAAGTCCGACTCTAGATCGAGTCCCACTCCTCTCGGTTTGAGTCCGATATACTAGGCACCACTTCTCTCGGTTTCAATATATACCGTGATATTCTATACATCTTGGTGAAAAAAAATTGATGTGCCGGATTGAAGATCTGTTTGCAAAAACGGAACCTACATGTCGAGAGCATTCTATTTTTATATGATTTTAATTTTTGGGTTTGTACATTTGCATTTGAGTCCCTGTAATTTTTATATTTACATTTGAGTCCCTATAATCTTGCAATAAGGTGCTTTTGGTCTTTTTTTTTAAAAAAAATAAATAAAAGGGATAGAACAAAGACAGAAAGGTGCATAAAAAGAAAAAGAAAAGCCACACAAAAAAGAAAATAAACAAAAAACAACAACAAAAGTCTATTTCCCCTAAGTGGCGAAAAAAACTGTAGATGCAAACGGAAAAAAAATCCGATTCCTATAAAAGGCAAAAAAAAGCGGTGAAAAAAAAATACTAGATTCGATTCCTTTAAAAAGGAGAAAAAAGTTTGATTCCTATAAAGGCGAAAAAAACCGAAAAAAAACATCTTAAAAAAGTTCGTCCGATTCCCTAAGAAAATGGCGAAAAAAGTGTTCGTAAAAAATAAAAAGCTGGTTCGTATAAAATAAATAATGCACACGAGAAAAAAATGAAAAGGGCGAAACAAATTATGATTTCTAATCAATATATATCCTGGGTTACCTTGATACGGCGCACAGCTCCCGTATCCGTATCGGATACGTCCTCGGATACGGATACGTATCCGGTACGTATCCCTCGTTAACCAGGTTTCCAAATAAAAATAAAAATTACGGATATGCTGCCGATTCGTTTCGATGCATCGCTACTAGCCACCGCCTCGGCCCGACGGGGCGACGCCCCATCTCACGAAGCGCGGCGACAAGACAACGAGTGCAGGCGGCAGGCTGCACAGCGCCGCCTCCGGTTCCGCTCCGCAGTCCGCTGCGGGTGCTCCGCTGCGCGCCGACTGTCCGCGTCCGCCGTGGCGGCGTCATGGCACTCCCGACGCCGAAAGGGCCCCATAGGTCCGCCGCCTGTCGTGGTTGCCTGCCGTCTGAGTCAGCCCTTCACGGCAGCGGCGCCACAGCTCCTCACCAGGTAAGCAAGCGCAGCCGCAAATCCCTCGGTTGCCTAGTAACT
>CM020178.1:40461116-40489475 GCA_009805545.1 Oryza longistaminata
ACGTCGACGACACGCGGGACGAAGAGGCCAATCCCAGGTCAACCCGCGCCACATGGGTGCCCTCACACCGCACCCCAAAAACCGCCTCTACCCAAAACACCTACCATTTTGGCAAGATCCGTGACTAATCACGTCCCGCACTTGCGCTTCGCCTAATACCCTCTGGCACCAGTCTTCCTCGGGAACCAATCGAGTCGATGGGTAACTCAAAGTCGTGATTTTGTGGTTGAGTTAATCCGAATCATGCGGGCGGAGCACCCATGGTACGCTGGTGCAGCTTGCGTGAGGGTCCTGAGATGTATAACACCCTTTTCTCCCTGCTACTTCATCCGGGCGCGGCCCCGGTGGGACTCTCTTTCTGCAACTTCTAGCGACTCCCATGCAACCACCATCGGACCGCTTTGATTGCGGGCAGCGTAAGGCCGCCTACCCGTGCAAGCTACCACCAGGGCACTCAATTTTGTACGGTCAGTTATTATTCTTCACTACATAACTACAATGACACAAAATATTCTTTAATATTTTCTACAGCTTTTCCGGCCAGAGTATATATTCAGATAAGCCGCACTCCCAGTGCACAAACAACAACTCATCTCATCTCTACCTCACTCCACTCCATCTGCCACCCAACACACCACCCCACCATCCGCACAACCACGGCGAGGCCAACCATTGTCTCAACACATTCCTTGCCAACTCTAAGCTTCCGTACATTCTCTCGGCTGCGTCGTCGTTATCATAATGTAAAGTCATTATCTTCCAAAGAAGCTGGCCAGGCAGTGAGGTACACAATCCGACCACCAAACATCATATATATACAAGATCCCATTCTCTAAAGGTCAAAATCTGACGACAGTCCACCGGATCTATTGACTCTAGAATGTATGATTGCGAGCTTAACTATCGGTATAATTCTATGCCTTAATCTACTATATGGGTGTATGAACTAGCGGCGGTGGATGTCACCGGGCCAATGCGTTTTAGACCACTGTGCGAAAAATTTCACACCGCGCCGAAGACAATAGACGAGCCGCATATTTAATTAGAGCAACCGGTCAGAATAAGAAAGCCGTTGGCTGCAATAGGTGAACACGTCACCAGTAGTAAGTGTTATAGCTAACGTATACTAACAAGAGATGTCCTGTACTTACTGTAAACACAAATATTTTATTGTTTTACGGGTCCACCATTTTCTCCTCTTCTCTTTTCTCTTCTCATCCTTGCACGGACGCCGGCAAAGGAGCAGGTGCGAACACGGGTGACAACGACGGCTGCAGATGCGGGACGAGGGCAGCGGCGGTGGCGGCGTCTATGGCCGCGGTGGATGCAGACGAAGGCGGCGACCGCTGTCACATATAGGATAGGATCAGAGCAATGGCATGCTCCGGCCAGACATTGCTAGACTGGGACTCTGATGACCATTGCTGGATCGATGTCCTCGGCACCGTCTCCATCAACATAGCAAATAAAACAACAGCAGCAGCAGAAGATTACGAAGCTTCAGAGTCTCCGGCCAAGATGGTGAGAAACAATGGCGTGCTCGCCGTCGTCTGTGCCGGACTGGAACTCCGACGAAGGATGGATCGATGTCCTCAGCGCGTCACAGGCCAACGACAATGGGGTGCGGGAATGCACCTGAAGAATTCGATGTAGCGGCAGCCGCCAATCAGATTTCCGGCGAAGCTGTGGATAGCATTGTTGTAGGAGTATGGCCGCATTGGACGTGGATGGCGTTGACGGACAAGGGCAACGGCTGCGGTGGACGAGGACGGCGACCGCGGGCGAGGTGGTGGGACGGCCGCAGGCGACGGCGGCGGCCGCTGAGTACGATGACGATCGAGGAAGACGGTGACGGCGGCTGCGGCCGAGGACAGGGACGGGCGGTTCTCCATGTCTGCGGGCGAGGGTGGCGGTACGGTGGCGGCCGCGGAAGATGGCGATGACGGCGGCCACGGAAGACGGCGACGATGGCGACGCGGAAGACGCAGACGGCGGCTGCGGCCGAGGACGAGGACGGGCGGTCGCCACGGCTGCGGGCGAGGGTGGCGAGACGGCGGCGGCCGCGGAAGACGGCGACGGCGGCCGCGGGAAAGACGGCGACGGCCGGGAAAGACTGCGACAGTGGCGACCAAAAGACGGCAATAATGGCAAAGCGGAAGGACGCGCGGTGGCACGGGCGCTGCTTGCGCTACCATCGCGGCGGGCCCACGTCTCGGGCCGCGTGTATCGTCCGGCGCTTAATTAGTCGCCCGCCGGCGCTCTCTCTCTTCCTCTCTCTTCCAGCTCAGCAAAAAAATCCTATGTGGACCTATCGCCCATATTATACCTGCTCTTATGGAATGATTTTTATGACAAGACATACACTGTGGATGCAAGTTGGCGGCCACGCGGAGGGAGGCCAACCATTTACATGTAGCCCCTTCCGCTCTCCTAAAGGGCTAGGAAGGGTTGCTTGTAAAATCTCCGGCTATTAACATACACCAACGGACATGAGCCATGTCATAAAAAAAAACATCATCTTAGATGAAGATAGGGTTGTAGATTTATAAAGAGTAAATTTAACAAAACTATAGATAAAATGATCAAATAATAGTAAAACTACATATTTAAGATAATGTATCACAAAACTACAAATTTAACATTAAATTTGTCTCAAAACTAGATTTTTTTTTGAACGGAAATAACACTAAGTGCCTTTTCATTGATCAAAACTATATATTCAAGGTGGAGGGCATAAAACTACAGATATAGTTAAAAAGTTATCACAAAACTAATGGGTGTTTATAACTGAAATATAAAAGGATTTAAACCCCATAAGTTTGTGATAACTGAACTACTAGTTATATAGTTTTATGATACTTGGTCATAAACCTATAATCTTACAGTAAACTTAGTGTCAAATCTATAGTTAAAAATATGTAATTTTGCTGTAATTTAGTTATAAAGCATCATTCATTTATAAAGCTTTGAAAAAATATATTTTTGTTTAACATTTATTAATAACTAAAATTAAAATATTTCTGCTAGCAGCCGGATCGCTGTCACCGGCGAAGGCTGACGGGTCACGGGAGTAGGTTGCGCGGTCGGCTTCCACCGCACGCCAGCACGACCCGTCCAAACCAGCCGGTGGCCACCGGCCATTAAGAAACCGACTCCGACGTGGCCGTTCCGGTCTAGGACCGAAAGTCCGTCCGTTTCCGTTGCCAACTTGCCAATACCCACCGACCCGGCAGCCAGTCCAGGTCAGGTCAGACACCTTCGGCTTGGCTGGCTGGTTTGGCCGGGTCGCCTGCCCTGCCCGAGCTCGTGCGCTGCCGTGCCGTGACGGTGCCATGTCACGTTCAAACGGCGAGGCAAAGGGAGTGAGCAGTGAGCACACACGCGGTCCGTGCTTTTGCAGGCGAAGGTGACGCCGCGGACTGGTCCAACGGGGCGGCTTCCAAGCATAAAACGGCTCCCCTTGCTGCGCCTTCCGTTTCGGCTCTCCCATTTGTCTCGCGCTCGCTGGTCTCGCGCGTCAGCGGCGGAGCTCTCTAGAAGGAGCAGAGGAGTCCCCCCCCAAGCGATCGATTCGATCCCCTCCGCCGCCGATCGCCTCGCCGAAGTCTCCGAGGTATAAGCCCGTTGATCTCTCCCTCTCCTTCCTTGTTTCGATCTGATCCGTGGAATCGATTCGCTGGATCGCTGGTAGAGCTTCCCGTGCTTTGTTTGTTCGGTGATTTTTCCGGCGAATTTCGCGCTGTTTTCGTAGATTGTTTGTGTTGACCTCGGCGTTTGGACGCTTGCGGTTGATAGCTGTATCCTCGCACAACTAGCAAGGAAATTCATGGCGTTTGTGTACTGTATGTTGTATAGTCTGTGATCGTTGGTCGGGTTGTATGCTGCTGTTGCAGACAGCAGAGCAGTTTCCAGTATCACCTCTGGAGATGATCTCTAACGGCATAATACCTATTCTAATACTTTCGATTTCCTTTCTAACAATCCGCTGCGCAGCTAGTTGTATGTTACTTCAGTCGATACTTGCATCATGCATCCAGAGAAATAGTTGTATGTTACTACATGCTGTGTTTTTTCCTGTGTTAACATGAAACCTCTGATGTGTCACATCGTGATTGTGTTTACCTTTATTGCGTAGTTTTTTTTTTAAAAGATCCATACTGCCTTACTGAAATCAAAGCGAACTCAAATGAAAATTCTATCTTATTTTGCATGATCATACATTCAGTCCCATGTGCCACTTCTAATGGTTAGTCCCATGTTGTGTTTTTTCCTATACCTGATCAGTTCCCTAATGATATGATCTGTATTTTATTGGTTGTTCGTTGGCATGTTGTAAATGTTTAGTGATTGCTACTTCATTTTTTTTTATCATGCACTTTATTTGGGCCCAGGAGTAAGCTCGGTGGCACTTAAGCAAAACAGTGCTTAAGTTAGTATGCACAATAATTGATTTTTGAATGCATTCTGAATACTGATATTTGTTGCAGAAACACTTGAGGGATGGCTGAAGAGGATATCCAGCCTATTGTCTGTGACAATGGCACTGGAATGGTCAAGGTTAGTTAATTTTCCTGCCACGCTGTAAAACTGTTAGTTCGCACAATTGGGATGTTCAGATTCTCTTTTGCCTGCTAATACATTTGTAGCACCCAACGAATTGATCATTTCTTCATGTGGAATAGGCCGGTTTTGCTGGTGATGATGCACCCAGGGCTGTCTTTCCTAGCATTGTAGGCAGGCCACGCCACACCGGTGTCATGGTTGGTATGGGCCAGAAGGATGCCTATGTGGGTGATGAAGCTCAGTCGAAAAGAGGTATACTGACATTGAAATACCCAATCGAGCATGGTATTGTCAACAACTGGGATGACATGGAGAAGATATGGCACCACACCTTCTACAATGAGCTCCGTGTGGCTCCTGAAGAGCATCCTGTATTGCTGACCGAGGCTCCTATGAACCCCAAGGCAAACAGAGAGAAGATGACCCAGATCATGTTCGAGACCTTCAACTGCCCAGCAATGTACGTTGCCATCCAGGCCGTTCTTTCGTTGTACGCCAGTGGTCGAACAACTGGTATGATGATTGCTGTACAATAAAACCATTTGATTTTAACATACTTATCTAAAAAAAAATTGATTTTAATATCCAATGAGTAATCGAACTGCGCTAACTAGTTTATAAATGCAGGTATTGTACTTGACTCTGGTGATGGTGTGAGTCACACTGTCCCAATATACGAAGGATTTACACTCCCGCATGCTATTCTTCGACTCGATCTTGCTGGGCGTGACCTTACCGACAACCTTATGAAGATTCTCACTGAGAGGGGTTACTCCTTCACCACAACTGCTGAGCGGGAAATTGTCAGAGACATAAAGGAGAAGCTCGCCTATGTTGCTCTTGATTATGAACAGGAGCTTGATACTGCCAGGAGTAGCTCCTCTATTGAGAAGAGCTATGAGCTGCCTGACGGCCAGGTCATCACCATTGGAGCAGAAAGGTTCAGGTGCCCGGAGGTGCTCTTCCAGCCATCTTTTATTGGTATGGAAGCTCCTGGCATCCATGAAGCCACATACAACTCCATCATGAAGTGCGATGTCGATATTAGAAAGGATTTGTACGGTAATGTGGTCCTTAGTGGGGGATCTACAATGTTCCCTGGTATTGGTGATCGTATGAGCAAGGAAATAACTGCACTTGCCCCTGGCAGTATGAAGATCAAGGTAGTTGCGCCGCCAGAGAGGAAATACAGTGTCTGGATTGGTGGTTCCATCCTGGCTTCTCTCAGTACCTTTCAGCAGGTATCCATTGTCTCAATGCATATACTTTTGTTTCATCTGCTTAACGAGATTACCAAACTATGTGTCTTAATGCATTTTTAGTCCATTGTCTGCAAGACACTGCATCCTTGTAAACATTTAACAAACTTTTTGGTGTTGCTTTCTTTGACATGCTCCTTGGGCCATGTGCTGTGGACTGTGTCGAAGGGTGGAGATGTACTTAATCTTTCCATTATCTTAAAACACAAAGGCCAAGACAGGACTTTACTAGGAAGTTCAATATATACTTAGTTCATGGATTAGAAATAATGATTTTTAAAAGGAAATCTTAGCGTCAAACTGTTAAGTACCGACCATGTAAAAAAAACTAGTGTAATGTTGTTGCATACTACATGATGTATAAGACATAACTCCTATTACATAAACCTGATTGTTTGTGAAGTTTTTAGACAGTTCTCTTTGTCTAGTAATATGCACTACTATTTCTTCTTTGAAATTGGTATTTCTATTGCTGATCATTTTGCTCTGCAAAACTAATGACATCCACTTAATTTTGTCACAGATGTGGATCTCCAAGGCCGAATACGATGAATCTGGTCCAGGCATCGTCCACATGAAGTGCTTCTAAGTTTGTGGACAGATTTGTACCATTATCAGCTGATTGAGACGTGATCTGCAGATTGTTTGCATGCGTCCCATGGTTTCAGTAGCACCTGAGGGCTGTTGGGCATGGGGCAATGCGGAAGGTGAAGTCAATTGGTGTACTGGAAGAAATCTGTCCAGGTAGTGTGCAGTGTAGGTCGTCTGAGTCGGTCAGTTTTTTCAGACAATGGCATCGCATCAGGGCATTCCTAATGTATGCAATGGATTGTTGTGTTGGGTTTCACCGGGCAACAAGGATGTTTGCCCGTGCAGTTTGAAAGCTTTTTGTTTCGAATTTTCTACTAGCCGAATTGCGGGTCTTAATGATTGTACCTCTAGTTTTGTTTTCCTCTCTTGAAGATAACTTATTTTTGTGTACGTAGTAAAGGTTTATTTGTATTTGAACGACTTGTAGTGTTTTGGATGTTATGTTTTCCCCCTTGGGACTGAGTAGCTTGTTTAAGCTCCCTGAGCGAAGGCACGTATGCGAGGATAGTATCACCTCGCTGTTTGGGGGTGAAAATGCACATTTTAACCTCTGGTAAACCAAAAATACCGTAAAAAATGATTTGTGTGCGCATTAGACACGCGCCTAGGTACGGCCCAGTCCAAGCCAATTACGCTTTCGGGCCCAACGTTTCGCTGAACGCAAGTGAAAACTGCTGGGTCCCAGAATCCATGCACCGAACGAGCCAGTCAATCAGAGCACAGGAAAACCGAACACGATCCGCGTGACACCCACCGCTCGCTCTCCCACCCCCAGCCAATCAGAATCCAGGAAACCCCTCCCCACGGATCGCGCCCCACGATCCGCGTGAGCGAGGCCAAATCGCAATCCAAGCCGTCCATTCCCCTCCGATCCAACGGTCCAAACCCATCTTCCCTCGTGGAAACCGCGCCGCTCCGCCCAAAATTTCCCAAACTCCCGCCCTCCCCTCCCCTACTTAAACACCTCGCGTCCCTCGAATTCCCCATCTCATCCCAATCCCCCAAATCCACCCGAGCATTCGAAGCTTGTAGAAGAAGGAAGTCCTAGCCTCTCTTCCTCATCACCGATGGCCCGCACCAAGCAGACGGCGAGGAAGTCCACCGGCGGCAAGGCGCCGAGGAAGCAGCTGGCGACGAAGGCGGCGCGCAAGTCGGCCCCGGCCACCGGCGGCGTGAAGAAGCCCACCGCTTCCGCCCCGCACCGTCGCGCTCCGGGAGATCCGCAAGTACCAGAAGAGCACCGAGCTGCTGATCCGCAAGCTGCCGTTCCAGCGCCTGGTGCGGGAGATCGCGCAGGACTTCAAGACCGACCTCCGTTCCAGAGCTCCGCCGTCGCCGCGCTGCAGGAGGCGGCCGAGGCCTACCTCGTCGGGCTCTTCGAGGACACCAACCTCTGCGCCATCCACGCCAAGCGCTCACCATCATGCCCAAGGACATCAGCTTGCCCGCCGCATCCGTGGCGGAGAGGCCTAGGCGTGATCTGCTCGAGAGGCTGTGATACCCTGGTAGTTCTAGTGGTGGTTCCTGTGTCTAGTCTGCAGATGTAGAGATTTGACGGGTTTCTATGTTGGTGGCCGAGTGGGGTGTCGTGTTTGTAATTTATCAGTCTTATGTGATCTCATGGTGTTGGAATGAAATTGAAGTGAAGAATGCAACTTATCACCAAATCCTGAAATTTCTCCTGATGAAGTTTTTTGCTTCTGGCATGGCTGATGATGTTCTTGTTAAGTTTTTAATTTCCCTTTTTATTAGGAAATTTCCTTCGAAATTCATTTGAATTGGCCGCTTTCCTTCTGTGCATTTTGCTCCAAATGCAAGCGTCCGTGTGTCTGACAAGGCCGGGCCCAGTGTCATTCACTCAGTTCTCGTGGGCGTTGTGGTTAGTGGGGGTGCGACCGAATCCAGCATTAGAAGGGAAGGGAAGCTTCTTTTTCGTACCCTATTCTCTGCGATCTCCGCCCCCCAACCCAAATCCACGCATCGACGCGGCAGGAGCGGGCGCTGCTGCGAGATCGGCGGCGCCGCAGATCTCGCGCCCACCAGCGGAGATGAAGATCACGGCGCTCCTCGTGCTGAAGCCGTCGTCCTCCGGGGGGGAGCATCCTCGTCCGGCGGCGGCGGCGGGTCGGGCGGCCCCGAGGCGGTGGTGCTGGCGAACGCGACGGACGTGAGCCACTTCGGGTTCTTCCAGCGGGGCGCCGCGCGGGAGTTCATCGTCTTCGTCGCGCGCACCGTCGCCCAGCGCACCCAGCCAGGCCAGCGCCAGTCCGTCCAGCACGAAGGTAAACAACCCATCGTCCTCCTCAGATCTGCCTCCGCACTTAGGGTTTGCTTGCTTTCTGACCCGATGCTCAGATCCGGTCTTCACATGGACTTGGATTATGTGGGATATAGACTTTTACCGCTGATCCGATAGTAGTCCAACATAGTTGGAACATCGGCGGGCTGTGGAACTACAGTATTAGCTTGTTTGTGGATGGAGTAGGTAGCGTTGCCTGTTAGTTCAATCTGATACGGTGTTGGGCTTCATGGGAACTATTTGCTTGTTTGTGGATAGGTAATGTTGCCTGATAGTTCAATCTGATGCGCTGTTGGGTTTGTTTCAACATAGAACTATTGGCTTGGACAGGTAGTGCTGCCTGTTAGTTCAATCTGATGCGCTGTTGGATTTCGTTGAAAAGAGTGACCTTCTGTTCATCGTAAGGATATTTGGTGAAAATATGGGACCTGATTCCGACGTTTATGACGAGTTATGATGCAATTGTTTGTGCAATCTGCAGTCGGTGGCTATTCATTTTCAGTCTAGTGATCGGGAGAATTCAGTTTGCTGTTGTTAATGAATGGTCATGTAAACAAGTTGTCCTGATATTTGCAGAATACAAGGTCCACTCACACAACAGGAATGGTCTTTGCGCAGTTGCATTTATGGATGATCACTATCCTGTACGAAGTGCATTTTCTCTTCTGAATAAGGTATGAGCCTTTGTTCTTGACATTCCTGTATTGCATATCCTTGTATTTGACCTAGGATCAGATTCACAAGCAATAAGGGATTGTCTCCTTGCTATTCTCAGTGAGATAAAATCATAAAATATTAGATCTTCTGAACAGGAACATGAAATTATGTTGTGCATGTAAGGGTGATGCTAAGCTGATGCATCTTATTACCCCCAACATTAGCAGTCCTTTTTCTCCACTTCTGCGCTCGTTTGTTGAAAATTAATAGAAACAACCCATATACAATTTTCTATGGCCTGGTTCTATGTTGAACAGAACATACATCTTGTTGTGTTTGAATACTTTGAAGCTTACACTGCTATCTAGGAACTCTTTTTTATTCACCTAGCTATATAATGCATGTTTGAGGCTGAAACCTGGCACACTATATCATTCCGGAACTCCTGGGTCCTGATAACAAGTGTACACCTGAATCAATGTTTTAGTCAATGAGTAGTACAGTTCTATTTATTTCATGCAACCACTCTATGTCATCTTTCATACATCTGTTTATACATGTGAATGCGCGATTAGATAATTTATTAATGATCCATGACCCTTTGATCTGCTAGAGTAAGTTTCATAATGCAATACATCAGTAGTTAACAATTATCCTGAGTATTTTTGTTATCCAGTTATTGATAGAATTCATTTTATGAAGGTACTTGACGAATACCAGAAGGCTTTCGGGGACTCTTGGAAAGCTGCTACAAAAGATGCAACAGATGCTGCCCAACAGTGGCCTTTCCTGACAGATGCTTTGACAAAGTTTCAGGTAAAGCTTTCTATGAATAAAAATACAATCTGTTTGTGATTTCATTGATCAGAGATAATAAAAATGTTCCAAAAATATATTGTTATGTACTGTTGACCTGGGGTTAGGGGCTATTTTATCCTCTCCTTTATGGAGGACAACCGAACCTTACAAGAAACGAAGAAAAGTGTAACTGAAGAAGTTCATTTGTTTTACAATGTATGCTTCCATAATCTCAATTGAAATATGCTATGCTTGTTCTTGGATGAAAAGAGAAATGTCCATTAGCCATATGTTACTAGTTATTTGCTGTTTTTGGTTGGCGTCTGAACATATTATATGCTTTGGACTTGTTAAGACAACTGCGTTTGTTTGTGATTTTCTTGTTGTCCTTGTTGGTCCAAACTGTCAGTACTTAAACACGCACTGCATCCTGCATGAATGTTTTCTGATGAGATAACTTGATTTCATTATTTTGTAGGACCCTGCAGAGGCTGACAAGTTAATGAAAATCCAGAGAGACTTGGATGAAACAAAAATTATCCTAGTAAGTATTTCTTACCAGAAAAAAAAAATTATAGAATAGCTCTGCCATTCATATTGGTAAATACCAACATTTCTTGTTCTAACAAACTCAATGACCCGATCTTGTGCTGGAGCTTACGATATTGACTTGAATTCATATTATCTACTATTATGAATAATCTCTCACTTATTTTTCATATGGGTAGAACTGCTTGCTGATGTGCATTGTTTATGTTCTAATATTTGAACAGCATAAAACTATTGAGAGTGTGCTCCAAAGAGGGGAAAGATTGGATAGCTTGGTTGAGAAGAGTTCAGACCTGAGTGCTGCTTCACAGGTAATCATGTGTTTTCATGTTTGTGTTTTACTTGATGAGTGCTTCTTACTTTTTGTTCTCACTGTGATTCCTCAAGTACATTTGTTTAGGACTACACATATTTTTCACGCGCATATGTCTGTTGAATTTGTGGGGTTTTCTTTTCTAGTATGAAGAAATTGCCAACCATGGAAATATTGTATAAGCAAATCCTTGATTATGTAAGTAGTATATACGAATCTGTTGGTTATGGCACAGCTATACTTATGCCAGGTTTTTGGCTGTAGCCTATGATAATTCTAGTCTGTTTATTATGTGACGGGAGCAAAATATGATAGAACCTTAAGCCCCTGTTTGTCTAGGCTGTCATTCGTCTATTTCAGTTGTAGAATTACTGGACCCTTTTAACTTATATTTTTTTGTTTGTTAAGTTTTATCTTGATTACAGTTTTTCTCCAGAATTTTGTTGAGGGATATTCTTTTTTTTTTCTTCCAGATGTTCTACAAGCAGGCAAAGAAAACAAACCAATGCTGTACTATACTCTGAAGTTTGGACTTTCCTGTCCTTAAGATGAAGACTCCAGGTTAATTTTGCTTATGGACATAAGAACCCACTTTTTCTGTATTTACTAGTTTCATTTAGGTCCGTTCCCGTAAAATAAATTTCACCATATGTATGATTTCTTACCACACTTTTTTGCCTCCTTTTCAGAAGCCGACCGATACTGTTTAGTTCTACAGTAAGATCAATTGCTGTGAATCGTGCCAAAGTAAAACTGTCAAAACTATTATTCTTTGGTGATGAAGGAACCTTCCAGGGTTTATGTTCCAGAGCAACTAACACATTCATTGAACTGCATGTCCCGCCAGCAATCGCCAACATCTTGTTTCCACTGGATAGATTGTTGAATTCTCAAAGCATGTTGGAGTACACGCTCTGTTTGCTACTCGTAATTTATGTTATTGATATGATTGGTATTTGATGTCTCTACTATGACTACAGTTTTTTAAAGGTACACTCGATTACATTGCCGGTAATAGGCATATAGTAGTTGCGTACCATGTCGAGTTGATCATGAGTTCATGACCAGCCCCGTGTGAAATCCTCGGTTCAAGTTCTTTCCGAATTGCATATACCATCGCTTAACCTCAACGGACAATAAATGAGCAGGACTTTTTACTCGGATTATCCGTCGCATATGCTTGTCAAAAGTATGAATCTACTGACTGGACCACTAAATACGAAAGGCAGACGAATCCAGTAGGATAAGTCATATGGTAAAGCAGCTCTTCCCCGAGCTGACCGGAAGCTCGAGCAGCCTAGCGTGAAGGTAAAGCGTCCAGTCGCCTGCGAGTCCCCCTCCCGCCCTGTAGCTCTCACTTGAAGTCGAACCCGGTGCCATATTCCACGCGTAAGCGTAAATGCGCGTAAATGCTAGGCAAACAACTTCTACCTTGGAGAGTTGGAGCCCATTTGCGAGACCCCCTCTCCGGTTAACCGTTTCGCCGTCACATCGGGCGCACAGCTTAACACGACGTACTTGGTCATAATCTCGCACCATCCGCGTCGGCGTCGGCGTCGGCGCCTCTGCTCAACTACAACTACACCCCCGCTAGCTTTGCTGCGTTGCCGTAGTACGTGCCGGTACAGGACAAATCCGTGCTCGCCTCTAGTAGCTCGGGCCTCGATCACCTGGGGGGCGAAACGCGACGACCACAAACGCACACGGCCACCGCGCTACCAGCCATCGCGGATAGAGGGGATAGGCCTCCGCGCCGATTCCGTTGGAGCTCCTCGCCCCTCGGCTCCCAGCCTCACTTTCTCCCCCCGCTACCTCCCAGAACCCCTAAAAAAAACGTCCAACACGTACTCACTCCGTCGCAAAAAAGACAAACCCTGGGTTTCCGTGTCCAACTTTAACTGTCCGTCTTATATGAATTTTTTTTATAATTCGTATTTTCATTGTTGTTAGATGATAAAACATGATTAATATTTTATGCGTGACTTATCTTTTTAATTTTTTTCATAATTTTTTTAAATAAGACGGACGGTCAAACGTTGAACAC
The DNA here is from genome assembly GCA_009805545.1 of Oryza longistaminata. Classification (NCBI taxonomy): domain Eukaryota; kingdom Viridiplantae; phylum Streptophyta; class Magnoliopsida; order Poales; family Poaceae; genus Oryza; species Oryza longistaminata. The sequence continues at coordinate 40,474,190 of CM020178.1, forward strand.
GGAAACCAGTGTTTGTCTTTTTTTTTTTGTGACCAATACTCAACACTTAAACCGCGCGCTTTTTAGCCGACCCGAGCAGCCGGAGAGTGAGTCGAGGCGAGGCGAAGCGAAGACGGAAGAGCGCGAGGCAGAGTAAGCGGAGGAGAAGAACAGCGCGCGGCGCGGTAGCTGAGGAGGGTGGTGCGGAGATGGATCACGAGGCGGACGCGTACCGGACGGACCTGATGACGATCACGCGGTACGTGCTGAACGAGCAGAGCCGCAACCCGGAGGCACGCGGCGACCTCACCATCCTCCTCTCCCACATCGTGCTCGGCTGCAAGTTCGTCGCCTCCGCCGTCAACAAGGTCACACGAATCCTCCCGTTGTTTCATCGTTAGGCGTACGGATCTCTCGGTTCTCACTCTACTGATTGGCACGCTGAACAAAACTTCTCGGGTTGTGCATGCAGGCCGGGCTCGCCAAGCTCATCGGGCTGGCCGGCGAGACCAACGTTCAGGCAAGTGTACCTGGCAATACCTGTCATCTTTCTCAGTTTCTTGTCTCTGAGATTGAGATGGTGAGGACTGAGGACTTGCTTGGTGTGACCAGGGAGAGGAGCAGAAGAAGCTGGACGTGCTGTCCAACGAGGTGTTCGTCAAGGCTCTCGTCAGCAGCGGCCGCACCGTACGAACTCACTCTCTTCTCCCCTTAAACCATTTCTTTGCCTCGGAGTGTTCTCAATATTTATGGTTTTTCACTGCGATCGCGTGCAGTGCGTTCTTGTCTCCGAGGAGGACGAGGAAGCGACGTTCGTGGACCCTGCGCTGCGTGGGAAGTGCGTAGCTTCGGATCAGAAACGCGACCTCTGCTTCTTGATTTGAGCAATTTGTTGTTCTGTTTTTCCTGACAAAATACATGCAAGGTGCCGGTTTTTTTACAGGTATTGCGTGTGCTTTGATCCACTCGATGGCTCCTCCAACATCGACTGTGGCGTCTCCATCGGAACGGTGCGTACACATGAAACCACCAAACCGAAAAGATAACACTGACAACTCGGAAGAACGGCAAGTCGCTGTTCAATTTGCAGTTTTGGCATCCTTCTAGGATGGTGACGTGAAAAAGGGAGAACTTTTGGCCAAAGCAACATATGAAAAATACTATTCCTCCATCAGTTGTGAATTACTGCTAGCATGCTTTTCTGAGGACACGAGTACTGCTTTCAAAAACTGAAAATTTCAGCAGCAAGGTGTTGTGTGAGTGTGACAGTGAAAAGTTGATAGCAAGTCTTAACTTTTAACGGATTCTAGACTCTAGGGTCAACTTGAATTGTCTTCGAACAATACTCGATTCGATTCGTCAGAAGGACCTTTAATGGATTCCTGTACTACATGTTCTTTCTCTTGTTTTATAGATCTTTGGGATCTACATGATCAAAGATAAGGAGAATGTGACTCTTGAGGACGTGTTACAGCCTGGAAAAAACATGGTTGCTGCTGGATACTGCATGTACGGCAGTTCCTGCACGGTAATCGACCTCCTAATCCATCCTACTCTATAAATGTCATAATTCTCACCTGAATATAACCTGTGTAACTAATTTGATGCAGCTTGTTCTGAGTACTGGAAATGGTGTCAATGGCTTCACACTTGATCCATCTCTCGGGGAGTTCATATTAACTCATCCAGACATCAAGGTTTATAAGACAATTTTTTTTTGACTAACTGTTTATGAGACAATTAGTAGTGATACTTCCGTCTTTTAATGTACACTGATGAGCGGGCAAAATACTCATATGTGTGTTCTATGCTTCACTTTGCTGCAGATACCAAAGAAAGGGAAGATTTATTCAGTGAATGAAGGGAATGCGAAAAATTGGGACGAGCCTACCGCAAAGTACGCGCTACTTATGTTTTCAGAATAGTGTACTTCCTGAAGAACCTGAGCTAAAATCTACAACAATCATTTACAGGTTTGTGGAGAAGTGCAAGTTCCCTAAGGATGGTTCATCACCTAAATCCTTGAGATACATTGGAAGGTGATCATTTTTTTTGGGTGACAATGTATATAACCTAGCTGTAGTTATTAATAGGAGCTTTTTTGACCCTCTGTTGTGATTCATAAAAGTTTCTAATAGGATGTAATCACCACCAATTAACATTGTAGTGACAGTATTGCTTCCTGATGATTTGCAGTATGGTTGCTGATGTCCACCGTACGTTGCTATATGGAGGAGTATTTTTGTACCCTGCAGACAAGAAGAGCCCAAATGGAAAACTCCGGTACACATTAAGCCTACTCTCGGCATCTCACTTCGCTTATGGTACTTCCAATTTCATATTGATAAACAATTCTGAATTCACCAAATCTTGGAATTACAGTGTTCTGTATGAAGTTTTCCCCATGTCATTCCTGATGGAGCAGGCTGGAGGCCAGTCTTTCACAGGCAAAGAACGGGTACTTATTTCTTCATTCATTTCATCTTGATTAAAACAGCATGCATGTTTAGTATTAGCATCTTGAATTCTTGAATCCTGATACATTGTTCAAACTTGTTGCTACATTGGCAATGCAGGCTCTTGACCTCGTTCCTACCAAGATTCACGAGAGATCCCCAATATTTCTTGGAAGCTTCGAAGATGTGGAGGAGATCAAAGGGTTGTACGCTGCACAGGCGAAGTAAGCTCGGTTTGATCGATCTGGCACCATCAAGGCGTGCGAATGGACTCCCTGGCCTTACTGTAACATGCATGATTCGTCAGGCACTTCTTTTATTCGTCTTACTGTAAGTTTGTAAAATTCAGTGTAATAGTGTTGAGGCCTGGAACAGCTTCATGAGCAACTAAGGCCTTTTCTACTATTATTTACAAAATACATACACCGTGCATCTCTAGCAGCTAAAGCACTAATACAACAAGTCACTATGGCAAACCTGTGCTTCCTGTCTTCCTGGCAAAATATTTTTTCAGTTTTGGGTACCCCTTTTGAGTAGATATTTTACGGTCCTTCAGAAAGTGTACCTGCGGTGCAGGTATCAAAATTTTACACTAAAATTTTAGTACCTCAAGGTAGTTTGGCACTTCTATTAAACACATGATCAATGGCGGTGAAGGATTGCTCCGGTGTTATACTACTGGTCTACTGCCCCAAGTGCTCAATGTACTGAGCATACAGATCCCTGCAAACTTGCAAAGATGTCATCTTGCTGTTACACGTGTAAACTGTAAACTACTCAATATATCGTTCTAAAATCTGAACTGATGGACAGTTCATCACTTACATGGAATACTGGATGGCATCCCGAGCAGCGGTCACAGGCAGTACCTCATTCACGGCGACCTCCTTGTTTTCATTCTTCTTGTCTGAATAAGTTCAGAAACTACAGAGTTAGCTGAAGAAGAATAAAACATTGGTCAGTGCAGCGATTTGAGAACTAGTAGGAACATACAGTCTTCAAAGAAACGCCGGATTTCCTGGACGCGATGAGGCGAAAGCTCACTGAGATCGTTGTAGTGGCGGTACTCAGGATCGTCCACGCAGACGGCTATGATCTTGTCGTCCTTCTCTCCCTGTCTCATTGAAGATTTAGCTCCAATCGGTCAAGCTGGAGTCGCGGTTAACGATGAATTTGTATTGAAAATGGATGCGGGGTAGAACCGACCTGATCGATCATGGGCATGAGTCCGATGGCCCTAGCTCGGAGAAAGCAGCCGGGAATCACTGGCTCCTGCAATTAAACGTTTGGACATGTGTTGCAGTGATTATCGCACAATTTATAACAGCATCAGCATGTACAGTTGAAGGATGATCACCTGCATGAGCACTAGAACATCCATTGGATCGTTGTCTTCGCAGAGCGTTCGAGGGATGAAGCCGTAGTTGTGGGGGTAAACCACTGACGAGTACAAGACCCGATCAACCTGTACAACAAGAGCCCAAATGGTAAAAAAGTTCCACAGAGCATATGGTCCCTGACGTGAGTGTATAAATACAGTGTTTGATTACAGACCATGATGAGCCCCGTTTTCTTGTCGAGCTCGTACTTCACCTTGCTTCCCTTGGAGATCTCCACAACCTATCCACGCAAAACCAAGAAGAAACGCATCGTTAGTCAAGTGAGTGTAAATCCAAGGGAAGAATCCCTTGTGGCGTGGCATGTGGCGAGGGCGCTTACAACGTTGAACACAGCCGGAGCGTCATCGCCTGCAAATACAGAGAAAACCCCACGGTGTTAGCATCGGCAGATAGGCCGGCGGGCCATGATCTTCATCGGCGCGGGGGCGCATGTTTGTGAGAGAAGAAGAGAGAGAGAGAGAGAGAGAGCAAAAGCTCAGTGAGCTCACCGGTGTCGAGGTCGTGCCAGGGGTGCGCGGCGACGGACCTCCGCGACAGCGACGAGAGGATCCTCTCGTTCAGCCGCGGCGCCGGCCGCTTCGGCTTCGCCCCCTCCCCTCCGTCCGCCTCACTCATTTCGCCGCCGCACCGCACGCGCGCACGGTTTGCACACACTTGCACCTCGCCGCGCCGCGCGTGTTACGTGCGGGGGGTTGTGCACACGAACGTTCCGTACTCTCGTCTCCCGTGTAGCGGGCTCTCGGCGTCTGTTGTGTTTGCGCGCACGCACCGCATATATGCGGTCGCGGGCCTCGCGGCGGAGGCGGCACGTACCACGTAGCCCTGCCACGACCCGCCGCTTCTCGCGAGTTCATGCGGGACTTTTCCTCGGAGGCGACTGCTTTGCCTTTGCCGTTGCCGTTGCGCCTGATCGACAACTGGCGACGCGGGAGGCGGAACCCGACCACCTTGAGATTGCTCGCTCTGTGGCCAAATTATGGCTCTTTGCCACGCTTAATATTGTGCCGGTCGGTGCGTTTTGGGAAGATGCTGCACGGGTGATCCAGAACTTGGAGCACCGTCCCGTGGACGGGGAAGTGACGCGAGCGGCTCTCGCTGCAACGGTCACGCTCCTGTTCCGGGCGGGATTGGGATCCACGGATTGGGATTGGTATTTTCAGGCGTCGGATTTGCAGCGAATGAACTAAGATAGATCGCTACAGTAGAGAACAAACAGTGTTGCCGTACAGTTCGGTTTACTGTTTGTATAGAAGCAGCCTCCATATGTGTCGCCAGAAGTAAGGGCCGTTAGACATCTCTGTAAAAATACAAATAGTTACTATGCATTATACTGTTCACTTGATCGGTGATCAGTGTTGTTCCCTCAAAAAAGAAAAAAAAAAGACTTCTTTTATGGACACCATTCAGTAAATATGGCTCAGATGAACCCGTCTACGAAAAAAAAAAGCTGTCCTAAGCACCAAGGATCGTACAAAGCTAACGAACAGAGCAGATTGACAGCCTCCATATGGATTTTTGCATCAAAGCTACAGATAGCATATACTTCCTCCGTTTCACAATGTAAGTCATTCTAGCATTTCCCATATTCATATTGATGTTAATGAATCTAGATAGATATATATGTCTAGATTCATTAACATCAACATAAATATGGGAAATGCTAGAATGACTTATATTGTGAAACGGAGGGAGTAATGCTCAAACGGAACAGGGGAAAATATAATTAATTTTAAGTCAGAATTAGACTAGAAAAAGTTTTCAGTTTCGAATCATTTGAAACAACACATGCACAAGTAGGTGCCGTACATACACTCTACAAGTTATTACAAAGGATGAACATAAGTTCAGTTCCAAAAAAAAAAAGAATAAACATGAGCTTCTGAATTCAGAAAACATAGAGACAAGTGGACTCACATTAACCCAATTGACATTACCAGTTTCGACTATTTGGATTTACTTTGTTGATTATTGCTTCATGCTTTCAAACAATTGTGAAACCAATTCCAAAACTAAGAGAAGGATCTAATCTAACAGCTCAATGAGCATTCTGACAGAAACATCTCAGTGAAGAACATCTCTAGTATCGAGTATCGACACATCAACCTATAAAAATCATTTTACAGGCCTTCTGATAGAATTCACTTTAAAGGAAGTCGAAACCAACACAGACCAAAGAAGCAAAGTAAAGGCTGAAGGGATGTGGTCCATTTTCTATCAGATGCCAGCATGCATGCAGATCTCCTAGAAATTAATAGTGCAGGCTGCAAATGCACCTACAACACATAACGATATGATTTTAAACTAGTTACCACATTATGTCATGTCCCCAAACTAGCTGAGAACAACTTATCACATAAACTAAAAGCCATCATACACCTAACACCAAACAAAATTGTGTGACTGTATCCAGTTTTATACCAGCAAGCAGTGAGAATAGTTTCTTCTTAATATTGTTGGCTTCACCAAAAAAACAGAGACTAAATGCTCAAGTAAACAATGTGGCATTATAGAACCCCTTAGTAGATACTAGCAACTATGTCAGGCTGTGATTCAGTCAACTTATAGTAGCAGCAATAAACGATACTAGATCAATCATGAAGCAACTGCACTTTGTCTCTACAATCAAACAACCTAGTTTGAGGGGAAAACAATCCAAGTCCTAAGACTAGATTAACCAGATGGCAGTTTATTGTCAAAGTTACGAGACAGGATCATCATCTAGACGACAATTTATTGGCAACATTGTGAAATAGGATCAACTGCCAAGCACATGATGAGGGAAGCACGCAAAGTTACTGAGATTTCTAAGCAGTCAAGCATAGTACCACTCCAATTCTGCCAATGTATCTGCTACATTATTCAAGCAGAGAGAGCTAACGCACATCTCAAACACCGATGACAAACACTACACCAAGTGCATCGGTTCACTCGTGGTGCATATGTGATCGATCAGTTTGGAGGTGTGAGTTCAAGAACTACTTAAGCCTGCGCCTTATCGGCGGCCGGCTCCGGCTGGGGCTGCGCCTGAGCAGGGGTGAGCGCCTTCTTGATGCTGCAACGTTCACGCCCCAGTGCTGGGCGGGATTGGGATCCACGGTGAAGTCAGGAGGTGTACAGTATCTGTCACTTTGAGGGTATTTTCAGGCGTTGGATTTGCAGCGAACAAACAAGATAGATCACTACAGTAAGCTGGAAGTAGAGAACAAACAGTTTTGCGGTACAGATCGGTTTACTGTTCGTATATGAGCAGCCACCATATGTGTCGCCAGAACTACAGTACTTCCCTGTTGCGGACCTCCAAACTAAGGGCCATTAGACATCTCTATAAAAATAGAGATAGTTACTATGCATTATTACTGATCACTTTGATCCGATCAGTGTTGTTCCCTCAAAAAAGAAAAAAAAAAAAGGGACTTCTTTGCTGGACACCATTCAGTAATTATGGTTCAGATGAACCCGTCTACGAAAAAAAAAATGATGTCCTAAGCACCAAGGATCGTACAAAGCTAATGAACAGAGCAGATTGACAGCCGCCATATGGATTTTTACATCAAAGCTACAGATAGCATATATGCTCAAACAGAACAGGGGGGAAATATAATTAATTTTATCTGATAAGAAAGTCACAATTACACTAGACAAAGTTTTCAGTTTCGAATCATTTGAGACAGCACATGTACAAGTAGGTGCCGTACATACACTCTACAAGTTATTACAAAGGATGAACATAAGTTCAGTTCCAAAAAACAAAAAAGAATGAACATAAGTTTCTGAATTCATAAAACAGAGACATTTGGACTCACATTAACCCAATTGACATTACTAGTTTCGACTATTTGGATTTACTGTGTTGATTATTGCTTCATGCTTTCAAACAATTGTGAAACCAATTCCAAAACTAAGAGAAGTATCTAACAGTTCAATGAGCATTCTGACAGAAACATCTCTAGTATCGACATATCCACCGATAAAAATCATTTGACAGGCCTTCTGATAGAATCACTTTAAAGGAAGTCGAAACCAACAGAGACCAAAGAAGCAAAGCAAAGGCTGAAGGGAAGTGGTCCATTTTCTATCAGATGCCAGCGCATGCAGATCTCCAAGAAATTAATAGTGCAGGCAGCAAATGCACTTACAACACATAACGGTATGATTTTAAACTAGTTACTACTTTATGTCATGTCCCCAAACTAGCTGAGAACTACTTATCACATAAACTAAAAGCCATCATACACCTAGCACCAAACACAATTGTATGATCATATCCAGTTTTATTGGTCCAGCAAGCAGTGAGAATAGTTTATTCTTAATATTGTCGGCTTCACCAAAAATACAGAGACTAAATGCTCAAGTAAAACAATGTGGCATTATAGAACCCCTAAGTAGATACTAGCAACTATGTCAGGCTGTGATCCAGTCAACTTATTGTAGCAGCAATAAACAATACTAGATCAATCATGAAGCAACTGCACTTTATCTCTACAATCAAACAACCTAGTTCGAGGGGAAAACAATCCAAGTCCTAGGACTAAATATTAACTAGATGACAATTTATCGGCAAAGTTGCAAAATAGGATAATTATCTAGACGCCAATTTATTGGCAAAATTGTCAAATAGGATTAACTGCCAAGCACATGATGAGGGAAGAACTCGGAGATACTGAGATTTCTAAGCAGTTAAGCATAAGATCATTCCAATTTTGCCAATGTATCTGCTACATTATTCAAGCAGAGAGAGCTGACGCACATCTCAAACACCCATGACAAACACTACACCGAGTGCATCGGTTCACTCGTGGTGCATATGTGATCGAACTGTTTGGAGTGAGATTTCAAGAACTACTTAAGCCTGCGCCTTTTCGGCGGCCGGCTCCGGCTGGGGCTGCGCCTGAGCAGGGGTGAGCGCCTTCTTGATGGAGACGGCGTGGATCTCCGCCATGTGCGGCGCCAGCGCGGTGTTCACCATCCGGTGCCGCTCCAGCAGCCGCTTCCCCTCGAACTTCTCCGACACCACCTCAATCTCGTAGCTCGCGCCGCACCTTCACACCAATCGATCAACCAGTCACCAAACACAAGATCTCTTCTCTTTCGTTCGTAACAATGGAAGCAAGCAAATTAATACTACTCCTATACAAAGGTGAAGAACAATTGGAGTTTGGGGGTGAGGAGTTACCCGCCGGATGTATCCGTCACCACCTGAAACCGTGGAACCAAAGCAGAAGCGGCAGTTAGGGTTTAGAACGGCAAAAGGATGATGATGGATAAGCGGCGAGGGTTTAGGGAAGAGAGACTCACGAGGCTGGAAGGGCTGAGGGAGGAGGTGATGGCGGCCTCGACATCCTCCTTGGTGACGCCCATGGCTCGCGCGTCTCTTCGCCGCCGCTGCCTCTTCTTCGAATCTGTGTTCTTCTGCGGGTTGAGCGAAGGAAGACGACGACTTGGGATGGCGGCGGCCGTTTCACCCTCTCCTTTATTTGACCTCTTTCAGTTACCAGAAATATTCTTACTTGATATGGATTGGGATTTGGGAATCATGAAAAGGTTTTTGTTCTTCCCAATCTCTCCCTACTTGATGTGGATTGGGAATCATGAAAAGGTTTTTGTTCTTCCCAATCTCTCCCTACTTGATGTGGATTGGGAATCATGAAAAGGTTTTTGTTCTTCCCAATCTCTCCCTACTTGATGTGGATTGGGAATCATGAAAAGGTTTTTGTTCTTCCCAATCTCTCCCTACTTGATGTGGATTGGGAATCATGAAAAGGTTTTTGTTCTTCCCAATCTCTCCGCTGGATTGGGAATCGAATCTTCGGTTTGATCCCGGGCATTCTCTTATCTATGGTGGTGAATTTTCGCTAAATTCATTCTTTTCTATGGTGGTGAAATTTAGTTAAATCCATTCATGTTTCCAGAAGAAATTCGAATATTTTTTGCTAATACTTTTTTTTGGATGAATTTCGTACTTTTTGTGTTGTTGGCTTGCTGTTTAGATAGATACAATTTCATGACCGGACGTGAGGATTTGGGGCGAATTCAAGCATGGCTGGAATGAAGATTGACTTTGCTGGTCAGTGAATAGTTTATAGATCTCTTTTTGTAGCTAATGAAATGATCATGTAAAATGTGTCTTTTCTGCAAGCCCTGGAGACACCGCTGCCGTGTGGCGAGTGTAAGTCTTGGGACGGTGATACGTTCCCTGTTTGGCTGGATGTTGTCATGTGAAATCATATACGCTGTAAAAATGTTGCAACTTCCTGGCTCTTTTTTAATAGAGATTGGAACAGGGTGTTCTTGGCATGTGGATCTACAAAAATTATGTAAGACATCACCACAACCAATATTAGTGCTTCGGGATTGAGTTGATTAATCTGGTAACAAAAGGTTGATTCAACATGAGAGTAGAAACTTGCACCTCAATCAGAAATTGTTACACAACTGTATCATATGCTAAAACTAGAATCCATCAGAAATAGTAGCACTTCAGCACATAACACATGCCATTGATTAACAAATACACATCACTAATGGTTGACAATCGGCAGGAGCTTCCTTCAACTTCATGCCGTTCGGAGGGGTGGTGAAACCAAAATGACACCATCACCTCGAACAAAAAGGAAGGGGATAGTGCGTTTAGTGGTCTGGAAAAAGACACAATTTAGCAATTGTTAGTACAGCATCAACATGTTCACCAGAAATATCAGAATATAGCAGTAAGAAATATGTCCCAAAGCATCAGATTATTCCCAATAAAAAGTCTGTAACCGCAATTATGTTACACTAAAGCAGCAGTTTAGCACTATATGCCCAGCAGTCTAAGCACCATAGATACTTTGAGAAAAAAAAATGTGCGCAACGATATAGATGCGTAGTGGCATGCACAAGGTGGCAGCCAAACAACTCATGTGCATGGGTTAAAGCAAACATATTTTCCACATTGATATTCCATCATCATTATAGCATGACTTTCAAAAGTACTGATATCACAAAATTTCAAACAAAAGGTCAAAACACTTACGCGCACAATTTCTTCATATGTCTCATCGTCAATCTCAACTGTTGTCACGATCTCCTCAACATCTCCAAGAATCATGTTTAAATGTTGATCGTATGCCTGGATAAAGAGGTACAAGAAAGACATCTCAGTAACAGCCATCCCAACTCCCAGCCATATTATGTGGAGTAATATGGATCTCAGCTCTCAACAATGCAGAATATATTGTACAGATGCACTAGAAAGGGTGAGAGTATCATGAACCAAAGACATTGCAAGGCAATGTACAATTGAAAATTTTATCAGCATACAGCATTGCTATTCACATCCAACATTAGAATCTAAACAAATTTGCACAACCTCACCATGATGCTAAGTGGTTATTAAAGTGAGAGTCACGTAAAGCCTGGAATCATCTCCTGCTCGACTGCTACCCCCACTATCCTGAATATTTCACACACAATTTCGACAAATTCCCACACAATGTCAACTACGGGAGTGCTTATTATCCTTCCTCACAATTTTTTTTACAGAGGCACTGTAATTTTGTTCCGCGTGAATACATGGCTCATAGATTGCCACAACTAGTTAGGATCATATTCTGCGTCAAACATCACCGTGGTATCAACCTGACAAACCAAAATCCCCATCCAAAACGAGTCGTCGCCTTACATCTGTAACTACCAGAGAGCAGGTCGCACCAAGCCAGCAAATCCAGGTCCCCAACAGTAGAGTATTCCCCGTATTTCCCCTCCACAGAGAAGGGCCAACCACAAGCAGAGCACGAAATTCGAAGAACAACGAAAGGAGGAGAAGCAGGAGCATTTACATACATGGAGCTTGCCGCGGAGCTCGCGGTCGGACCTGAGCTTGACGTAGATGCGCTCGTCGAGGCTGAGCCTGATCAGATCCAGCGGCTCCTTCACCGCGATCTCCTCCTCAGCCGCCGCTGCCGCCGCCGCCGCCGCCATCGCCTCCTCCTCCCCTCCGCCGCGCGCCGAGACCTAAACCCTAGCTTACCCGACTGAACTCGCCAAGCTGTGGGTAGGCTAACACCGCTCGTCTCGCTTCGGCTCCAGATGCGCTCGTGTTTTTTCCTGGGTGGTGAGATGCGGCCTTAAGGCCTTTTTGCTGTGTCTCGGTTGCCGCGCCCGAGATACAATCGCTTGGAAGCCCAATGGGCTTTATTAATAGGCCTATTTGAACCAATTGAGACTTTCAGAGCCCAACTTTCAGACTTGTGTGGCTGTGGCCTAGTTAGGGTGGGCCAGGATAGCACGGATTCAGCTTTCTGCTGGTTGTAAAATTTAGAAGTTTCGGCTATCAATTTTGCTATATATTTGTCGACAAATTTTACCACAAAAATTTAACAGATATAATTATGTACAATCGTAGTGTAATTATACTGTAACTTATATGTAATTACACTGTTGTAACTATAGTGTAACTTATATGTAAGTTTTTTGAATCACATATAAGTTATATAAGTTACAGTGTAATTACACTACGATTATACTATAATTACATCTGTCAAATTTTTAAGAAAAATTTTGTCGACAAATGTATAGGTGGTCCCTTCGGCTATTATCGGCGAAACTGTACTCTCTGCATCGGGGGAATCCAATGGGACTCCTCTCTATTCTTAAAAAAAAAATCTAATACTCTAATTCATGTGCATAGACTTTATACCGTAAACTTTACACGCATAAACATTATGTATAGAAATATTTTATATACAAAATATTTGAATCCGAATTTGAATTTGAATCGGGTATATAAACTTTTGACTTATAAATATTCGCTCTACAAACTTTAGGTGGATAAACTTTAAATGTGTAAACTTTAGGTGTATAAACTTACTAAAAGACAAAAATATTTAAATTCGAATTTAAATTTGAATCGGATATATAAACTTTTAACTAATAAATATTCGTTTTACAAACTTTAGATGTGTACACTTTAGGTGTATAAACCTACTAAAAGAGAAAAAGAAAAAAAATCGATCGCTTGCAGGGATCGATCACGCGTTAGCCTTCTCGCTCTGCATCCCTATAAGATGTGACATATCATACGTATTAGACTCTTTTTTAATGGAATGGAGAGATTACCTGGTAAGCCGGAAAAAAAAAGAATAAAACAACCTAGAAAAATTTATAGGTAAATTCTTCATCTGTGATAGCTTTTAAAAGTTAAGGCTGGAAAATAGATTACGCTTAGAAATCATAAATTCTTTCTCAAAAAAAAAAAAGAAATCATAAATTCAACTCTCTAATATTAAGTTTTAAAATTTAATTTTGTTGTTGTGGCTTAAGCCAACAAGTAGAGAGAGACTTAGGCTACGTTCTTTTCAGCTATTGCAGTTTAGCTACTCCTCCATTTCCGTTAGCATGTTTTTTAAACTGTTAAACAGTACATTTTACGTGAAAACGTTTTATATATAAGTTGTTTTAAAAAATCTAATAAATTTATTCATCAAATTTTTACATATTAATACTTAATTAATCATAGGCTAATCTCGTTTCTCGTTTTACGTGTGGCTAATTAGCTGTTTCAAACATCTGAAAAGAACGCAGCCGTAGCTCCTATGTAAATTCTATAAATCTACAATAAATTTTCTGAAAATTGTTAAGGTCCTATAAGCTAAGGCCTTTTTTTTTTTTGGTTAAATATCTATCTCCGTCAAAATTCCAAAAGCAACGCCGCCTCATGAAGGGATCGTTTGTATAAAGAATTTTTTTTAGTGTACCCTTGAATAAATATGGACCGTAGAAGATATGAGATCTAAGGGTGAAAATTCGTTGCTACTACATCTAGTATAAGGGTGTAGTAGTGTAGTACAAGGGTAATTGTGGAAAAATTATTGTGGCATTCTTGTAGATTCAGCATCAAGATGGGGTGTATTATGTAATTGCGCGTGCACTGCAATAGGGCCGGCTCAATTGATTCTACGCCCCGATTTGGGATTAGTTGATTAATTAACATATACCCGAGGAAAAAAAGGGCTGCAGATCCTCGTGGCTGTGGCGTTGGTCGTCGTGGATGGTTGCAGATCGTGCTGGATATGGTGCATGCAGTGGAGGTCTCGACTGGCGGCGGCGACCAGATCGGCGTTCGCCTGTGGTTGACGGCGGAGGTGGAGATTAATCATCACCTGGGCTGTCAATAAGATGGGCCTCCCAAAGCACGGGGCCAGATGTACGTACTTGGACTCAAACTCCTAAATGGGCTCCACTGATCCAGCCGATAATACATGGACTCAAAATAAAATTGGACAAGCATCTTATATCCTCGCATGTTCGGACCGGCTGGTTCCTCGCATGTCTGTAATCCAGACATAACATAATTTGTTCTAAAATGGTAGTTCTAGTTTAATTTATGTGATCACAATGAAAAACACATGTTTTTGGTTGCTGACCCGATTCAGATAGATCGGATGAAATCCGAACGTAACATATATTGTCCTAAAATGGTAGATCTTGTTTAATTTATGTGATCATAACAAAAAAAACACCTGTTTTTGGTTGCCGACCTGGTAGAATCTTGATGTAACATATACTGTCCAAAAATGGTACTCCATCCTTCTCAGGTCAGGTTATAAGATGTTTTGACTTTGATCAAAGTCAAACTACTTCAAGTTTGATTGATTAAGTTTATAAACAAATATAGTAATATTTACATTACCAAATTAGTTTTATTAAATTAATAATTAAATACATTTTTATAATAAATTCATCCTAGGTCGTTAATATTACTATTTTTTCTATAATTTGGTCAAACTTAAAAGTTAAAACGTCTTATAACCTATAACAGAGGGAGTATATCTTATTTAATTTATGTGATCGTGACGAAAAAGACATGTGTTTTTCATTGCCAACCCGGTTCGAACATACCTGATGGAATCCGGACATAACATATATTGTCTTAAAATGGTATATCTTGTTTAATTTATGTTTTTACGATGAAAAAGCACATGTTTTTTTTTTGCTGCCGACCCGGTCTAGACAGATCGGATGGAATCCGGACATAACATATATTGTCCTAAAATGGCAGATATTGTTTAATTTATATGATCACAACGAAAAAACTGACTGTTTTTTTTTCGACACGGTCAGTACATTCCCAGTTGAAATCTAGCTAAATTATGACAAAATTCAAACCGAGTTTGAATTTTCTGTCAGCCATTGCCTCCACATTTTATATATGACTATCTGGGAGCTGTTTTCAACCGTGTTTCCGATGAAGGAGCCGCAGGCGGGGTCCTCGGTGACGCCGGGGTTGTGGATGACGACGTCGAACACGTTGGCGGCGGCGTCCCACGTCCAGGCGTACGAGTCCCAGCCGTTGCTGCTGTACATGGTCTGCATGGGGAGCACCGCCCACTGCCCCGACGCCGACACGTTCAGCCGCTCCGCCTGCGCGCACGTCCGCGCCGCGCTGAACGTGAGCGCGTACCGCGCGCCGCG
>CM020178.1:40489500-40557996 GCA_009805545.1 Oryza longistaminata
GCTTTTTAGAAACATATGTAATGATTTCCACTGGCTTAACCTTCACGATTCTTTCACAGATGCACCTACTGATCAACTATGATGTTGAAACAAAAGTCTTCATTTATTGCGATTGGGCTGAATACACCGAAATGACACTTGCTTGCTTGCCAAATGTACACACCTACGCCTGCCTCTTCGGGGGTTGTTTTGCTTGCTGTTTTCGTCATCTCTCAAGTCAGAGACATTTCGATTTTTCACCCGCTGTTCTCGCAACTGTGGGCTGTTTTCTGCTGTGTACCATGCACTTGCTTTTTTGAGATGACAGCATCTGTGTTGCTCGATTGGCATGTATTCCATGACTAACATGAGACATTTTTTTTTTAGATAATGCGAAAATTTATAAAACCGGCCTTGCTACCACCACGGGGTGTATAAGCCACAGAAAATCTGACAAACAGATTAGTTCACTCACCAGTCAACAAGCACAAAGGCGACAAAGCTCAATGCACCTAACTAACCTCATTGAGCCAAAAGATCTCCAACGCCTTGTCAAAGTGAAAGACTTCCAAACAAACTACGACGCGCATTACTCCTTTACACCGCTTTCGGTACAACTGAGGACATGGAGTGAGATTGCGCAATCAGTTCTGAAGTTTGCATCCCATCCGTGCTTGGACAGCCGTCTGAACTTCCTATATGCGGTTTTGCCAGACTGCTTACTGACTCTGTGTGTTGACTTGACCAAAATATCGAAAGATAATTCTTCATATTATAAGACTTTTTTAGCATGGCCCATGTTTATATACTCCATCTGTCCCATAAGTACAAGGATCTTATGAAGTTTTCTCACTCTACACTCGTTCTGACCACTCGTCTTTATTTAAAAACTTTAGAATTATTAATTTCTTTTTTGTGATTACTTTATTATCCTTTACAGGCACACTTTTCCGTTTTTTATATTTGCCAAATTTTTAGAATAGAACGAGTGATAAACAGTGCTAGCAAAAACTCAAAATCTTTATTATTACATGGACGGAGGAGCTAGAATGTTAAAGAATCTAGACATATAATGCTAGAAAGTCTTATAATAATAAACGGAGGTACGTATTCTCTCATTTACAATCAGGGGACTGCTTCTTATTGACACTCATCGAAATGAATTGGTGTACACGATATGGAGATTGCAACAATCGCGTTTCAAGTCTTACAGCGCGGATCAACAAAGTTTCTCATACACGGAAGGGAGATCTTGTATAAGGGATGGTCTGGTACTTAGTCGTGCTCTTTGAACACGCATCTTGCTCTACATTCCTGCTGATGCCCTTTCGCTTACCTATCTCGACGCTCACTCACTTCGTATAGACTGCGTGCGCACTGACTGCCAATGCTGAAACCACTTGATGGCACATGCATAGCGAGAAGAACAACTAAGGAGCAGAGTTGATACTCGCTCTCATGGGGTTATTGGCAAATTACGGATTGAGAATCTTGGAACTTAGTTACCTCTAAGCACTGTGTCACGCTCCTCCTACTAGCGGTCCGCATGTCAGTCCGACTCAAAGTCAGCCAGGACATACAATATAAGATAAAATAATAATAAGCCTACTGCCTCTTCCTTCTCTCTTCTTTGCAATCCACATACATTAATGGTGAGGTGAAAGGATGAGAGCGATAATATGACTACATTCTTTTGCAGCTCTGGGAGGTACTGTACTTTACCATCGATGCCAATCTGCAGGCTAATGTGCATGTGTCTCTGTCCCAATTCTGCCGCCGACGCCCTCAAAGACTCAGGCCCAGATCCCATCGCAACAACTCAGGCTTCCTCGAAGGTTGTGTATCGGCAATAGGTGTGCGCGTTTGCAGGAGCGAAGCCACGCCCGGGCTCTTGAGATGAAAACTCGATAATTTAATATGATGAAGTAAATTGATGATGCAAACCTCTTCTATACCACCAAATATTAGTTATGATTGAGTTTGCCTGGGCTAAAAAATCCTGCTCCGGCCACTGTAT
This sequence comes from Oryza longistaminata, assembly GCA_009805545.1. Taxonomy (NCBI): domain Eukaryota; kingdom Viridiplantae; phylum Streptophyta; class Magnoliopsida; order Poales; family Poaceae; genus Oryza; species Oryza longistaminata. The sequence continues at coordinate 40,491,497 of CM020178.1, forward strand.
CGTGTTCCCGCAACTTGTCCAGGCAACTCGTCGTGGGACCTATCCAATAAAAGTGTAAAAGGACATAGAAAGATTATAGATAGAGCATTACACATATATAGAAAAATAAATATTTATAATAAAAATAAAACTATAATTAATATATAAAAAATTCTTCAGAAGCTCCCCTCGTGCCTTTTCCTCGCGACTTCACCGGGTTCAGAGATATAAAGAGATAAAAAACGCACTGGCACGCTTTTCGGGCACGACCTGGGCGGCCCAGAACTGTTGGAGTGGATGCCCTACTGCGTTGGGCCCGATTTGGCAGCTTGGGGCACCACTATGCGTGACTCTAAACGGCAAAAATAGCACTTCATCATAGGTAGCAATGGTTGCTTACGAGATAAGAATATCCTGGAATAGATCAGAAGCATTAGAGTGATATATAAATATTTATTGGAAGAGTGTCTTGTCGAGCGAAAGGGTCCGAGTGTGACTTTAAGCCTCTATAGCTTAACAGAGATGATACCTTGGCCGCGGGTTCGCTACGGAATATTGGTGTTATAATAAGATATAAAGACATATAATTATCAACATTTGTTAAATCAGATTGTATTATCATGTTCTCATAAATTAATTGTTCCGCGAAATTAAAACTTATTAAAAAAAGATGAAGTTTTGTGAAAACATCTCCAATCAACACTTTTATCGGTACATAAGACTTTCTCGGCAAACATTTAAATAACTCACGTTTCAGTATTCGCTAACTTCAACTGGCTCAAAGGAGTGACTTAAATATTTTCATGTGAGATTAAGGCTTGATCTGGTCCTAAGTTATACATAACTGTGCGAATACTAACTACATGACTAAACAACATTAGGATAGAATGATAAGAAGAATCACTTACCGAAATCATGAAGTTGATTAAAGTAGCTGACATATATAAGCCGATACTGAAGATAACATCAGCTCTAACCTCCCTCGTATTTAATATATGCACACGGGTTGAACTTTTCGAGCACAAAACCGCTTTGACATCCTCGTCTTATTCAAATTTTTGTGGCAAATATAAAAATTTTATGTTCTCAAAATAATAGATATAAATACATGTAATTACATAAATTTTTGAATAGCGACCCGATGGTCAAACGTATGATTAAAAAGTCAACCAGTCGTCAACATTAAAATATGGAGGGAGTATTCATTCTCAATCCCATGCGCTATGCTCCAAACTGGATCGAATTTCACGACTGATGGAATTTTTTTCTCGCACTGAAGAAAATTAATTTGATAAGCACGAAAGGAGTGCAGCCATGAATTATTCCGATACTCACTCTCGATGGAGAGGAAATACTAAGTTCATCGTCAGCAAATCGTCTTCTTGTAACGTAAATTCTTCCCGATCTAGAAACATAATTGGATACAAGGTAGAAATGTCTAATCACATTTACCGTATTCAATTAGGTCAGATCGACTCATGCAAAATGACATTACAAAAGACTATAAGCTAGTGATATTAGTAAGTTACAATGTCCAATAAATGGGGCAATAGAAGAACACATGCTGCTATTTTACAAAAAAAGGGCAGGAAAAAATGAGTCAACCATGACAACTCACCTAATAGCTATGTTTCCAATTGGGGAATCGAGCAAATAAACTCAGCATTGGAGACGGAAGAAAACACGCACCTGAATTGTAAACTGTTGGAACTTGATAGGGATAGCTGTGAAGAACGGTAGAATCGAAGAAGAGATCACGAGAGGGATCGAGGCGTGGTAAAGTGTGAAGTGGCTGCCATGCAAAATCTGTACGCGCGAACAGGACGATATGAATTATGAGTGTAGCTTCTAGCGATGATATCTGAGCTGAGGATGATTATGATGAGTTGTGGTGATCGCGCGTACTACCAGATGTTGTTTATATTGGGCTGCAGTTTGGAGCAAGCGATGGGCAGACATGAAAGAATGCCTGAAGCCTTCGGCTATTTGATGTAAGGGGAGACAAAAGAGAGTACAATATAGACATCAAATGCTTTACAAAAGGCTGATAATTTTTGGGATCGAGCCTAATGAACTCAACGTAGGAAGATAAGGGGAGAGAAATGTACTCTCATGCCAAATACTGATATGGAAAGTAGGAAAGGTACCCGAGGAGACGCGCCAATCGCCTGAATGTCAGGACTGCAAAATGAACATCATGTTGATGGAGGACTAAATTAGTTGTGAATCCCTGCTACTATGCTCTAGTATAGATCCGTCATTTCCCGCCAGGGATCGACCCATTGGTTTTTCGTGAATCGAAAGATCAAAACATCAATGCCCTGATAATCCATATGAACCACCTAGATGAATGGACGGGAACTTTGATGAAAGAAACGCTAGAATAATATCCGCATGAGTAAACTTGAATAATAATAACATTATGCTCGGGGTGAGCGCTGCTCCGGGATTGAAAGCTGAAAACTCGCAAGCATCGGAGAAAGAATCGAATTTAGCTGAAGAGGAGGTAATGGAATCGGAGAAGGCTAATTTGAGTAATTAGCAAACTCGGGGGGCAGCGCCGGGGGTGGGGGGGGGGTATGGTGGAGCGGGGGAAGGGGGGACGTGAGAGAGAAAGGCATGCGAGGCAGCGTGGTGATAGACACAGCCGTGGAGTGAAGCTGCGAGACATATTGGAGGAGGGTCGGAATGAGAAGGCGCGGAGCGGAGATGAAGCGGAGACGGCCGCGGGCGCGCCGGATGGGGAAGGAAAGTGGAAGGTTGTGAGCGTCACGGGGACGCTCGGGCGTCGCCTGGCGCAATCCCGGTGGGGCGCTGCGCGTAGGGATGTGGGAGCGATGTGAAGAAGAGGAGATGGCGGGTGGGGTGACTGAAGTGGTGAGGGTTGGTGGGGAAAGGGAGGAGTCGCGCCGTGTGCGGTGGAGAGGAGACGCGACGTCGGGTAAGCGGACGGCGGCGGGAATCTGCGCTGTGGAGAAGAAGGGCATTGAGCGGTTAGGGTAGGATTGAAAAGCATCGGAGGGACGCGTTTTGTGGCGACGCGCTGATTGAAAGCTGGTTGAAGATTAAAAGAAGTGACGTGGCTTTCACCACCAGAACTCAGCAAATTCTAACAACATTACACTAAGTGGGGATCACTTGTATAGTATTATAGGATACCCTTGGACAATTGCATTCTCCTTCCGGACTAGACAGAGGTCTGGGATTACTACCCTGAAAAGCATGGCAGTACAGCAGCCACTGATAGCAATGTGTCCGGGCACATGCTGTACTGGACAGAGAGTACGGCGAAAATGTGCAGTGCTTTGCAAAATATTCAGGTGCCCCGTAATCTTTGTTGAATATCGATCTTCGCAGTGTTTAGTCTCCTTAAAACGTTGTAATGATTCGCGTCAGCATCAAAAGTCTGGACACATGCATGAGCAATTAAATGTGGATGAAAAAGAAACCAATTTGCACGCAGTTTGCATGTAAATTGCGAGAACGAATTTTTTGAGCGCTAAATTATGCATAATTTGACAATGTGATGTAATAAAAAAACGAACGCGCAGGTAAACATCTTGCAATGATGGATTAATTAGATGCTGTATAAATTCGTCTTAGCAGTATAATAGGGCGGGTAATGTAATAGAGAAGTGTTGTTTTGTTGATTAGTAGCTACGCGTTGTTAAAGAGTATTTCGAAATGGTGTGTTCGCATACTTAAAAAACAATTATAGGCAGACAAGAACGAAAACACGGCCTTCATCACAATGCACATTAAACGTACAAGTCCAGTATCACAGGAAAATATATTCCTATGAGAACAAGTTGAATGGACTAAATATAATTTGTGATAATTATTTGGAGGGGGGGTAAAACGGATGAATTAAATATTTTAAAAGTTGCAAAATAGATTAAAACAGTTCCCTAAGAATATCATATGGATAGAAGTTTTTACAAAAATCCTTAGCTTAGCAATCTGGGGAAAGACGTGGCGGCATTCAACCCATCATTCCATTCTTGAAAAAATGCAATAGCCTCTCAGTAAGCGTCATTGGCCATCGCCACCTCATCAGTAGCAATTATCCAATGAAAATGAATGATTGATCTCATGGAATCCAAGGCTAGTCGTCATCAGTGCTCATATTTATCATCTCATCGAATTACTCAACTACTAAGTACACCCAAGGAAGAACATGAATAAAGAAAAAACAAGGTGTGAGATAATACTATCGACAGACAGTGGACTACAAATGGCTATTTCACGTAATGGTTGTTCTGGTGCAATGCAGTCTTCATGCACCATAGCACTGCTGTGACACTCCTCTTGTGACCATAATAAACCTAAGCGAAAGACACTTGAATCAAGAAAGGAGTGGAGTGAGAGCCAACAGTTTTTCATGAGACTCTTCAACATGGACCCCATGAACCTGCTCAAACCGTTGAGTTGATTGGAATATGGTCTTTGTTGTCCTCTCTCCATTCAAATGCTCACCAAGATCCAAACTTGCAGTTTCACTGATTCAGGAATACCGTGTCCTGGGATCCATCTGTGGCACTGTGGATTCTTGATATTTTAAGGCTGCTAGTTATGGCATCCTCCTACTCTCTTCAGACTGCCTTAACTTCTATGCCTTGAAGGCTACTGGTAAATTGAATGAATGCTTGCCCCATCAAAACCAAAGAAAAACAGAAAACAGAGTCAGGTAAAAGAAAAAATGCAAATCTAGATACAAAAGTGCGCAATCCTTTTTGTGTATCCCGAAAAAAAAATCAAAATGCCAATTTGCCAGAAGGTACTGATACATTAGACGAGCAGTGTAAAGGAGGGAATAAAAAAAGAAATGACATGACCTCTCCTGCGTCGAAACAAACTAGTGTGGAGAGCCACTAGAAGGGTCCTAACAAGTTGGCCAACTAAATCTTCACGATCTCATAAATTTAGCTGATTCCAAGGATTCAGAGAGAAACTCCAATCTAAACCAGGCTCCAAGGCTGCCCATCAGGTAACACTCTCCATGGAGCCATGAGGTATTGTGTCAAGAACTGGTCTAGCAAAGGCTAAGAAACACAAGCACTGCACAGATGCAGATAAGAGTCTTAACATAAATCCAATTGCAAGTGCCCATGCATTCGAGGCCAGCCTTTGATGAACTGCATGCACGAATGATAATTCCAGAGGAGCTCACATGCATGGACTGCAGTACGCTCCATATGCCCGCTGGCTGCTTGTGAGAGAGAGAGGGGATTAAGAAAGATTTAGTACATGATAGTAATTAGTTCTTGATCTTGAGGCACATCAAGAAGAACAAGATGGGTCAGTCCATGAAGTGATATGTACTTCGTGCCCTCGTGATCACAGTGCAATACTCTGAACTAATTTGCGTCTTACACGGTCTTTATCTTGTTCTTGACTGCATGGCTTGGTGTTTAACAAGTGTCAAACAAGATCAGGTGGAGGTAGAAGAGGCAGGTCAGCCAGTTACTAATCAAGTAATCAAATTGTATCTAAACTGTGAGTGTGAAATATAACCGACCGGCTGTCGATTCGAGGCGGAAAAGATATGCTCTGTAACTGACGCGAACATGATCTGTCTAGAATAATTCTGATAGTTTTTCTGTTTTTCCCCTTCTCAATTGAATGAATTCATCCAGCCTCTACATGGAATGTTCACGCGGCCATGTAATCTGTTTTCTTGCATGTAAATCAGAGAAACATCAATCTGGTAATTCTGATTGCTGTATCCTATCTGAGTAAATTTAGATAGATGAAATAGTCGATGGATGGAGGCAGAGAGGGAATGGCGCAAAGAGCCCCTTGAAACAAAGTTCTGCAAACATCACTGGAGTACTCATAATTGGGCCATGTATGATGTCCTACTGCCTATGCCCTTGTTCTTTCGTCTCATTAGATGGTCCCATGAAAAGATGGGAGAGGCCATCATAACAGAGAAGGTTCTCCATCTGCTCTGCATGATGTGCAGCAAGCTCAGCAGCACACTGGATGCCGAAAACGTGGCGCTCAAACAACAGATGCGAATTACAGCTGTGGAAAGAGTCAGACTTGATGGGATAACAAGTACTTTAACTGAGGCCCGATTTGAGTTCCAACTTTTTTCTCAAACTCCGAACTTTTCCATTACAGGGTCAAAACTTTTCCTACATATATTAACACTTCTAACTTTTTCTTCAAACTTTCCAAATTTTAGTCAAACTTCCAATTTAACGTGGAACTAAACACGTGAACAGCCGGAGCTTTCTGGTCAGATCAGGGATAATGATTGGCCAAACGAAACAACTGATTGTTCAAGCTATTTGCAAGACTTAAATACGATGTCAAATTGTCCAAAATTTAACAGCCCAGGACACTGGCACTCAGAGCTTGTTCTGGAAGTTTGTGAACAAGTTAATCTCAAATCCTGTAATGGTACATTAATTCAGAGTTGTTGCCTACCCAACCCTGAAGATGCCTGATATAAATTTGATGAGTAGATTAAGTTGAAAGAAAGTGAACATGGACTTCATGTCTTGACACCTGCGATCATCAATACCCTTCACTCACGTTACTTGATATGACAACCAAGGAACGTCCACTCCAGTGGCAAATGGTAAAGTTACTGTGCATCGGAGGGGGCATGTTATCGTCACGGCGACATCCATTTAAGCACGGACATCACTCGGTCGGTCAGGTAGCGTCACCATGTTCCAAGAACTTCAAGAGCTCTTCCCGGTCTCTCCCTCATCTCCGCCAGGCTAGCCATGGGCCGGCTCGCGTCCTGCTGGCGCTAATGTGGTGGCTCTGCGGCGGAGGCGAGCGAACGGCGCTCGCCGCCATCACGACGTAAGGCGCATCCGGCTTTTTGGTTGGTGATGCGTTTCGTTCGCGTGTGTAACGCCGCCCGGAGGTGCAGGGCTGCTGGCGAACGGCAAACTTCGAGCGCGGCCGGCGCCGTCGCAGTTCGCGACGCGGTGTCGGCGCGTCGGCGATCCCGTCGTGGCGTGACGTCGGGGTTTCGTGGTACATCCCGCGGGGAGGAAGCAGGGGGACAATGGTGCTGGTGGTCTCCCGAAGAGCACGCGTGCGGCTCGGGAACGAGGCGCGATCCGGCAGCGGCTTTCGCCGGCGCGGGCGCGCGTAATTTAGAGTATTAAATATAGACTACTTACAAAACTAATTACATAAATGAAAGCTAATTCGCGAGACAAAATTTTTAAGCCTGATTAATCCATAATTAGAGAATGTTTACTGTAGCATCACATAGACTAATCATGGATTAATTAGGCTCAAAAGATTCGTCTCGCGAATTAGTCCAAGATTATGGATGATTTTTATTAATAGTCTACGTTTAATATTTATAATTAGCGTCCAAACATCCGATGTAATAGGGACTTAAAAGTTTTAGTCACATCTTTGTCACATCTATGCAGGGCCTTACAAAGGTTCAGAGGCAAGAATACCGGAACAGAGCGCGTGTCGCCTCGCCGGAGACGGAAAAAGTGGGAGGCTTTTTTACTTTTTACTGCTCCCAAAGCCAATTTTTCCTCAGCTATGCTAGTCCCAGTAATTTTTGTCGATCTCACCGTGTGTGTATTCTCTAGTCAAAACGTGTACCCGCATGTTACGGCCGTATAGTGAGCTAGGCCGGCTCGGTTTTTCTGCGCTGTTGAGTTGAGTGGAGTGCTTCAGAATTCAGACTTCAAGGGTCAGCAAAAAGAAAATATGCGCACATTGTACTGCTATCTCTTATAGACAAGTCACAAGCCATACGTACGAGTCGACTGTACAATGCTGTTTGGTGGATTCTCCTACGATAAGAAAAAAATGTTTTTTTTTGGCATATGAAAAATGTTTGGTGGATGGAGTAGTGGCATAGTGGCGACGTATTGTGTGCTTCTCTTTGTCACAACTTTAAGCGTAAGTTTTGATTCTGATTTCCATGTCGCTGTAGGTACTTTCTGGGGCCTGTGCGTGTATAACTATAGTACTGGACATGCTGTGCAGTGTTTTAGCTATACTTCTCTAGATATATACAATGCTGAAAGCAACTGCCACTCACTACTTTGCGCCCAAAGTGCCGTCGAGTGTCACACAGCGTGCCTACTGAAAATAGGATCATGATGGAACAATCAATTGCACAAGGGATGGCCGTTTGATTAGGTGATCAGCTGATCTTCTATGCAGGCTAAAATGTAGAGACCGTTATATTTATGTATGCAACATGCCTTTACGATTAACACGATGAACTCAATCAAAAACAGAATAAAGTGTACTTGGATGCTAACCACCAGCACCACTGTTGAAATACTCGAGCATACAATTATTTGGCACTCATGAAACGCAGTTAAAAGTGTCTTGTCAACGGTCGGCTAAAATTCATCACAGTCATCACAGTCCTACAGGGCTTTCTAATCACATCATTTGGTATCGGATAATCCTCCGATTGAAGTGTCATGACATCATACTGTTATCAAGTCCACCCAGCTGTTAAAAATGACGTCGTCATTAACAACCGCAATCCAAGTACGTACTCCTACTTACTCTCGGTAGCAGCAAGCAAGGTCAGACCTGGTTTTCATGGTTGTGTGTGTCCCAGCACCATACAAGTTCTCTACCACTAGTCCTTAACCAAATCATTTTAAAATTCCAATTTGTTCTTATAGTTAAATCAATATACGAGTCCTCCTTGGTGTCCCCTAAAGAATTATTCGTACATCAAACTATCAAAGTTTCACTTAAGTGTCCTGTTTGGAAGAGAAAAAAAAAAACTTTGCAAAATACTTCAACTCCCCCTCCTGCGATGCGTTCCGGTGGCATCTGTTCAACGGTGCACGTTGCACGCACACATCCCCCCACCCACCCATCCACCCCATCCATCCGTCCGTCCGTCGCACCAGGCCCACCGCTTTTGGTGGCGTGAGCGCCGGGGCAAAGCCAAAGCCAAGGCAGGTCGGGCCAAGTACGCGCTGCCACCTGACGTGTCGTTGAGTGACGGAACGCCGTTAGAGAGTCCCCCGACGGAACGGAAAAGGCGCGGTCAACTCGACCCACCCCCACCACCGCACCGCACCCGCACCGCAGCGCGGATAAACAAAAGCGGCCCGAGCCTGTAGCCTCCTCCCCCACACCCGCCTTCCCTTTCCTCTCTTCTCTTCTACTCCTCGCCTTCTTCTTCTTCTTCTTCTTCCTCTTCCTCTTGCTGTTCTTCGCTCGCGCCTGCCCACCACTGCAACTCCTCGTCTCTCCCTCCGCCGCGTTGCCGGGTGGAGTTGCCTTGCCCGAGAGGAGCGGGCACTTCGAGTGAGAGAGCTCTGTGCGGCGGACAGGTTTGAGGCGGCGGCGGCGGCGGGGCTCCCGCTCGGCTGAATGTGAGTGCTCCTGTCTGTCTGGCTTACCTGATTTGGGCTTGGTTTGCTTGCGGTTCTGGGGCTTATGGTTATTCGGTGAGTAGCTGCGTCGGTGGAGGGGGCCTGGGTTTTCGGGACCTTCTTGGCTGGCCGGATCGGTACATCGTAGGGGTGCGATTTGGTAGATATGGTGTTGTTCAGGAGAAATTTCGAGAGGAAATGTGAACTTGCGGGTTTTTTTTTTCTCCTTCCTTCACTGTCTCTGTCACAGTTCTTGTTTTTCTTTGCCGGTCGCATTGCAGTAGTTGACGAAGGGAAGCGTATTTAGTTAGGCCTGTATCTAAGCGTAGACCATATCAAATTTATCAACTTGTCTATAAAAAAATTGGAGATAAATAATGGATCTTTATTATATTCCTAGTCTAGGGTATGGGCTGTCATGTAAACCGCAAGATTTCCACCTCGAAATGCAACAGCAATCTACAGGCGATTTTTATATGTGTAATAATGTTCTGTTGCTCAGTCCTCTTCCATGGAAAGTTCTTTATTATAGTTGCAGAAGGATGTGTCATGTGGTTGGCAAACCGTGTTAATTTCAGTGGTGGGATAGCAATTTCCTCAATTTGAAAAGAATCATAGTTTTCTTGTGCCCAAAGTGATGCTTGGTGTGTATATACGTAGGAGGAAAGTATGTGCTGGTGATGGACTTGATTATTCCCCTTTAACTGCTGGCTAGGATAGGTGTACTTGGTTGTTGGTTGTTACAAGGTCTAGGTTGATTTAGCGGTATATCGTTCTAAGCATGTGCCAGTCAAATTCATCTAGTACATACTTCACATGTTATCTAATCAAGAATCTTTTGTTTTTTGCAGGGACTGCTAGTAGCGGTTGCTTCTATGTGTACAGTATCTAACCTTCTAACCATTTTCAAAGGAGGTGTGGTAAACTCTTGCTCATTTTTCTACCAAAGTTTAGTTAAATGGATTGTTAACCACTCTTTCTTATTTGCAATTGGCAGGTCATATTTTGTAGGGCATCGTATGCCTTATTATCTGGCATTGGCTGGTTTAGATGTCGTTTCGTAGCATAGTTCGCGATGTCCGGGATGGTTTTGGAAGCTTGTCAAGAAGGAGCTTTGAGGTGACCCTTGCAAGTCTTTATGGACTTACTGGGCATCACAAAGGGAAGACTCAGAGCTCATTGGATGAGCTCGATGACTCACCTGCTATAATCCCAGAGAGCCGCTGGGCAAGTCTTCCGCCCGAACTCCTCCGTGAGGTCATACGGAGACTGGAGGCTGATGAGAGTACATGGCCATCCCGAAGGAATGTCGTCTGCTTTGCAGCTGTTTGTAGGACATGGAGGGAAATGTGTAAAGAGATTGTGTTGAGCCCAGAGTTTTGTGGGAAACTTACCTTTCCGGTCTCTATAAAGCAGGTAAATAAGAAAGATTAGTTCTCACCCTTCAGTTTTATAAATTTTAAATCAAAGTTGTTGAGTGAGGTTCTAAGTATGAGCAGTGGCTATCTTTTTTCATGCTTGAGCTTGATAGATTATTGTTTGTGTTTTTTCAGCCTGGTCCTCGAGATGGTATGATTCAATGTTATATAAAGAGGAATAGATCAAAATCCACCTACCATCTCTATCTGTGCCTTAGCAACGGTATGTTACTCTCCCGCACTTTGCATCCCTTATTAGCTTTATCTTCCTTTCCTTTTGTGCATATGCCTAAGGACGGGAAAGTTGTTCATTCTTAAAGAACTTCCAATGTTTGAATGATTGAGTCATTGTTCCACATTTCCCGCAAAACAAAGGCCTTGCAACCGTGCGATTTATTTTTCTTATGAAATGACCAAGTGCCCGCACTATCTGATTTCAGTTAATCAAATTTGCTGAATCATTCTCTTTGTGCAGTTGTTACTGCGGAAGGTGGGAAATTCGTCTTAGCCGCTAAAAGACACCGTAAAACAACTTGCACAGAGTACACTATTTCAATGGTTTCTGGCAACATCTCAAGATCGAGCAGAACTAATATTGGAAAATTGAGGTAATTATCATGTTCATTGAAGATGGTTATTTTCCATTTTGCTTGTTTCATAATATATAAACCCTAGCACTGTCATTTCCAGGTCAAATTTCCTTGGCACAAAATTTATAATTTATGACACACAGCCCCCTTACAATGGGGCTGTAGTCCCTCACATCGGAAGGACCAGCAAGAGATTTAACTCAACGAAAGTTTCTCCGAAGGTTCCTTCTGTTACTTATAACATAGCTCAGGTGAGCTATGAACTAAATGTCCTTGGCACAAGAGGTCCTAGACGGATGCGTTGCATGATGCACTCCATACCTGCCTCCTCGGTGGAGCCTGGTGGCATAGTCCCTGGCCAGCCTGAGCAAATTGTACCTCGAGCTCTGGAGGACTCATTTCGCAGCACCACCTCCTTCTCTCAATCATTCCGGAGCACCACCTCCTTCTCTAAGTCCATCATGGACCCATCCATGGATTTCAGTAGTGCTCGCTTCTCTGACATCAATGGTTCTATAATGGGTGGTGATGACAATGGTGAAATCAAGGAGAGGCCCTTAGTGCTCCGTAACAAGCCCCCGAGATGGCATGAGCAGCTACAGTGCTGGTGCCTGAACTTCCGTGGCCGTGTCACCATTGCCTCAGTGAAGAATTTCCAGCTGGTTGCTGCACCAAGCCCTCCTCCTGCTGGTGCTCCAACTCCTTCGCAACCTGGTCCAGCCGACCCCGAGAAGGTTATTCTGCAGTTTGGAAAAGTTGCAAGGGATATGTTCACAATGGACTACCGCTATCCTCTCTCTGCCTTCCAGGCTTTCGCTATTTGTTTGAGCAGTTTCGACACGAAATTGGCATGTGAATAATTGTTCGAAGAAGGAAAAACTGAAGAAGGGCAAGAAAAGAGTTCAGATGTCTGGGGATAGGTTACTAGTTGATGTTTGCTTTTTTTTTTTTCCCCTTGTTTTCTCGGTTGTAATTGTGCTTGTTGTAGCCTTGAACTAGACGTATATGCAGGAAAGCATGTTTTTATGTGCCCTCATGCATGATAGAGGTAAGGAGCCATATATCATCCATTGATCCATACTCCAGATACTGTGATGATGTACATGCTGTGCCATTGCCAATACAACTGTGAAAGGTTCCCTCCATTCTTCTGTTATCCAGCATATATATTCCATTGGCTACACTGTCCAGGCATTCTTGCTCGAGTCCTGTAAGTTGTCTCTATCAATCTCTCTCTCACCTCAAGATTCATCAAGATCACCCGTCCTTGTCTCATCTGGAGAATGTTTTTAGTGGCCACAGCGACGCCCATGATATACATACAAGTGTACACATAATCATTACCTGGTACTAGCACAAGTGGCGCCCAATATGCGCCCCTTCAATGGCGCATTAGATGTAGACAGACACACAGTAGTTGTGTGCACAGCGGGAGGAGCATCATCTCACATGTGCCTGTCCTGCCTTTTGATGAGTAAAAAAGCGTCGCCGTTAGGTTCGTGTTCTTTCGCCTTGTCTTTGCAGCAGCAGTACACTACACTACACTACTACAGGCACAGCTATTAGAGGAAAGAAAGTGGTAACAAAGGAAAGAACAAAGTGAAAGGTGGAGAGAGTGTACCGGGACCCACGCACGAGTGTGACCCCGGGTGAGAAGAGAAGAATATGTATCACCTTGCCTCCGAGCTGGACTGCACCATGCGACCCACGAGAGAATATGACCGAATTTCTTTTTTTTCGTGGCCGGCTAGCTAGGCTAGCTACGGTTTTGCCACCGCCCCGTGGTGCTGTGCTCCACGCGTGAGAGAGATCGGCGAGACAGCGCCGTGGGCGTCGCACGCTCGGGATCATTCACCGATGGCGAGAGGAGGGGAAACGAAACATGGGCCCTGTTTAGTTCTAAAGATTTTTTCCAAACTTTCAATTTTTCATCACATCAAATCTTTCACACACACACAACTTTTCTATTACATCATACCAATTTCAACCAAACTTTCAAACTTCAGTGTCAGTGTGAAACACAGCCATGGGTGATGGTCCAAGGATAACGGGGTGCTTGGCTCCTGCACCTGCAAAGGCGACAGCGTGAGCGGGTGTCCCGCTCGTTTCGCATCATGGCTGGCTTGGGTGTGTGGTGTTGGTGGGGCGAGTGGTCGCCAAGTTGGCGATGGGCGTCGTTCGTTTCCTCGCCATGACGACATCTCTCATCAGTCATCACAGCCGCCCGGGAGGATCGTTCTTCCGTTTTGCCCACGAGACGGGTAGTTATCCTCATATCGATCTAAATCGGCCTAGAGGCTGATTTTGATCTCTAAATCGGTTCCGCTAGCCGGTTTAGCTTTTCTTTCTACAAAACCCATCTTGATTTGGCCCTTTGGCTAGATCGAGGTGGTTGGCGACTCTATATCACCGCAAGGCGTTTAGGTGTTGCAATCGTGCTTGTCGACTTGTCAAAAAAGTTGTCAACAAAAACTTTACCAAATTTTGACATTACCAAAATTTTGGCAACTTCTAAAATTTTGGCATGATTTCTTATATAGTTACCAAAATTTAGTAACAAACTAAATATAGCCACTTTTTTTGGCAACTTTAACAAAATTTGGTAAGGTTAAAAATGTCATCAAAGTGAACAGGCCCCTAATTCTAGCTATGAATCTGAATACATATGTGTTCAGATTTATAACCATGATTAGTCTTTTTTTTTTTAAGACGGGGTAGGAGTAGTATAGGAATGTAGCGCCTCCGATCATCCTCTCTCTCTTTCCACTGTTGGGATCGGCTAGCGACTACTGCTCCATCAAGAATAAGGAATCTAAACATAGAATATTTTTTTTTTAAAAAAATGACTTATTTATAATTAAAAAAATATAAATAGGCCCTCGATATCAATGACTTTGGCATCAAGGATATATTTGTAACTTTTCTTTATTTTGCGTAGTTTCCAAATTTGTAATTCTTCTATGTTGTGTAACAAGGCTACACAAAAATTCGTGATTTTCTCAAAAATCAATTGTCAATCTCGTATGCTCGTAAGGTTATTTTGGGATTTTTTTAAAAAAATATAATACTTGACCCGATGACATATTGTACAAATATTGATAAACTCATGGTATATATAATAAAAAGGGATAATGTCAATGAGATGGGCAAGTGCTGCTATACAGCGTAGCACGTAGTGTAGGAATGTAGCAATGCCCTGTCCCTTTTCTGTCCACTATAGAGACACGCCAGTTGCGTTGCCCTGTTGGGATCGTCTGGCGACTCGTACAAACTACACGCAGAATGGCAAACGGATTGTCGTGCACCATACAGCCTCTACTGCTCTTTCAGCCAGGCTTCTGCCTTTGAGACGGCTCAGTGTTCCTTTTTTTTTTAGAACATCTGTGTTCATGTCTTAAGTTATTTGCACTTATACCACTACGTTTTCTATAAGGAAAAAAGCTACATGTACAAAAAGTTTGTTACTACTAAATTGGTTTCATTCTTTCATGTCTCACACTTCTTCAGAATTTGCCATTATGCACAATCCTTCTTCACAAATACCAAAGTGTAGTTTTTCAAAAAGAAATAGCAAATTTTTCATCCGTTTTCCCTACCCTATCTCAGGGCCCCTTTGAAACACAGGATAGGAAAAACACAGAAATAGGAAAAACGTAGAAATTGAAGTGGCATGTTTTCCTAATCCTACAGGAATGGAAAACACAGGAAATATGAAGAGGGTCCCTTTGATAGCACCATAGGAAACAAACAAAGCAAAGGATAGTTTCCAAGAGGTTGAACCTCTTGCTTATTTTCCTATGAAATTGAGCTATAGGAATACAATCCTAAGGAAAATTTTCTATACTTTCCTATGAATCAAAGGGTTTCATAGGAAAAAATCCTTAGGAAATTAAATCCTCCAAAATTCCTATGACAATCCTCCAATTCAAAGAGACCCTCAGTCTGCAGTGGCGGACCCAGAAAAAAATAACAGTGGGGTCTGAGCAAACTAGATAGAGTTACAGTTCCCCCTCTCATCTACATATGGTAAAAAAAATTAGTCGGGGCTCTCATAGTCTTCACGCCAGTAGTGGGGTCTCGAGACCCCACCGCCTCAATACTGGATCCGCCCCTGTCACCATGGGTAAAGGTAACAACGATGTTATTTATCAACTTAATAGTAAGATGAATCCCAGTATCAGCCAATAATAGTTACTACCAGACATCACAATATTTAATACCTAAATTGGTAAGTAAAGTGGGGTTCACATTAAATGTTATCCGAGGAGATTGTTATGCATACACAAGCAAATACTATATTTTAATAACTTATTGCTAGTAGTAAGCATACTACCCGATTATAACAACTATCACACTGTATTTTATCAGGTAGTATTCCAGCAGTAAGAAGCTACTAGCATTGATGGTTTAGGCCCCCGTTTGGTAGGGCTCTAAACTCCAACTCCAGTTAGAGCTGGCTTCTATAAGAGCTAAAGTGGAATAGAAAGTGTTTGGCTAGATGGTTAGCTCCACTCCACCACGCCCTTTGTTGGCATTTTGTTAAACACCTGGTAGGTGTCGCTGCCGCCGATGCCGCCGCCCGCCCCCAGAGGAGGAGAGAGGACGGGAGGAGATGGGGTAGGAAGGGGTATTTCAGTGGCATTTTGGTGTAAATACACTAAAGAATAAAAAATGTAGTGTGTCTTTTGGGTGGAGTGAAGCTGTGGAGCAGCAAAAACCAAGCTCCACCCCCGTAGTACAATTTTGTGGAGCAGCTCTGCTAACTCCGCTCCCAAAATTGAAAGATCTTGACTATTTGGCACAGCTTCGACTCCAGGTAAGTTGGAGCTGGAGGTGTGCCAAAGGGTACTTAGGAGCTGTTTGGATGGAGGCTAACTTTGCCATAACTCGATTTGCTATAACTGTGGCAAGCCACACAAAGTGTGGCCAACAATTTGTTGGCTACAACTATGACAAACTTTGGCTAACAAATGAGAGTATGACGCGTGGGCCAATGTGCTAGTAAAGTGTAGCTTGACTCAACTGCGGCACGCAACCAAACACTAGCCTGAAAAACTGTGGCACGCCTAAGGTTTGGCGTGGCAAACTAAGGCCACCAACGAAACAACCCCTTATTACCGACCTTTTTCTCCATATCGTGCACGTGAGGAAAAAGCAGGTAATGGGCCAAGACGCGTTTGCCAGCTGAACGCCCACCCTGGGCGGCTGGGCCGCACATGGGCCGCTTGTCAACTTGCGAGGCGAGCGAACAACCGCGCAACAGACCACCCCCCAGACGAGAGTTCGGCCGCCCCCCGACCCAACGAAACCCCTAGGCGACGGCGGGAGTTCGACGGCGGCGTCGGCGTCGGCGGCGGAGGAGGCTGCGACCGGATTAGCCGGTCGGTGACGCTCCATGATTTAGCGCTACCCGTGTGGAGTGAAGACAATGATAGCGCGGGCGTTTGGCCTTGTGGGCAAAGCATGGAAGCGAACACTGGCCTCGACGCCGCCGCGCCGCCGCTCCGACTTACCGGCGCTGCTTCGTCGCCTCCACAGCAGGCCGGCACAATCGGAGATATTCCGCGAAGAAGGGCCCCTGCTACAAAATAATAGCGGGTAAGATCTCCGTGCCTGTTTCATCTAGGAGTGGGATCGATTTTCGGTGTGGTTGGAGTAGATAAACTCACTCATGCTCGGAAAGGAATGTTAAATTTCATGAGTTGTTTTCATGATGAAATTGGGGAAGGAAAAAAAAAACCATCTTTCTCACCGCAACCTGATTATTTTGCTACTACAGAGGAGCTCCGCCAAGGCTGGACTTAATCTCAGAACAAAACATGAGCAAGCAGTGCTATAATGACACTCTGACTTCAGCCGATTCTGCCGTCGACTCTATTAGGTAACCTTGCTCTTCTGAACTTCAATCTTGACCCAAGCTTTGTAATGTTACGATTGTTTACATCCAGGGATACTGTTGAGGGGAGTTTTGATCAGAGGTTCGCAACACTAAAGAGCATTGGGGAGGACCGTGTCAAAGACAGCGAGCTTGAGTTACTGCTAAAGAAGAAATCTGCCCCCGTTTGCCATGTTTGGTGTGATCCCACCCCCTTTATGCGCATATCCCAGGTATATGAACGAATATATTTTTCGTGGTAGCATTTTTAAATTCTGCATACTGAAACTGGTAAATTTCTATGAATGAATTATCCACATCAACTGTATTGTAGTCCTCCTAAGGAAGAACGAGGATAGTCTGATGAAGATAATACACTTTTAGTCTGTAATGGATTTCAAAAAATTAAAATTTTGATGAATCATGAATGAATATGTTTTAGACTGGTTTTATCTTTCAGAGAGCAATCATCAATGCCTTACAACCCCTCACAACAGTAACGACTTGAAGTTTGGACTTTGGAGATGGAAAAAGAAAAACTAAATGTACAATCATTTGGGTTGCAAAGCAATTTAAAAGAACTAAAGAACTTTGCTTTTTTACATCACTTGGATTCAGGGAGTAAAGTTGAACTAGCATGTTTCATTGAAAAAATGTGATGGCTTAGGATTATCTGAACGATTCTAGAACATTCTTAAGTCTTCCTATTAGTGAAATATTCGGAAAGATTATAGGGTGGAGTGGCCTGACAATACCGTAGGGTGAAGATGCTACATGCCTGTTATTAACGACGCTCTTGCATCTAGCACCGAACTTGATAGTCTTTTTCTAACGACATTCAGGCAGGGGCTCTTAAGAACTTAAGAAGATGACTTGCTTCCGCACCTTTGTTCCGCAATCTCTAATTTCCTCAACAGTATAAGCTCTTCCTCTCTTCTTTTTTTTTTTTTTTTTTTTTTTTTTTGGGGGGGGGGGTGGGGTTGTTAATTTGGCACTTGCATAACTATGTAATGGTATTGGGTTAGGATCCTCTTGGTTTGGCTTCATGCAGTCATGCTACCCACTGAATTGTATATCTTTTCTCGAACACTATTTGGAAAATTTGGACCTGTATGTACGATTTGATTAACCTAATAAATCCACTTTCTAGTGAAATCTTTCCTGCTCAGGGTGTCAATTTTTTTCTTAATGATTGCCCAAGCTCTTTTTGCCAATGCACTGCTGAAGCCATCAGCACTAGATTCTCTACTACCCCCCCGTCTCAAAATATAAGCATTTTTAGCATAGTGTCAAGTCAAACAATTTTAATTTTGACTATTAATAGTAAAAAAATTAAAAAGATCAATCATGTAAAGTTGATGTTACTAGATTTATCATTAAGCAAACTATCATTTAAAACATCTTATTTTTATATAGATATTGTTGGTCAAAGTAGCATCTCGAAGACAAGTCCAAAAATGCTTATATTTTGGGAGGGAGGGAGTATCTTTTGGCATACACTGTTATATCATCAATCTCATGCAAACAAAAGGTGTTCAAATACAGCTAGGAGGGATTTCCCTGGACCAAAAATATCGGTTGGATCGAAGTGTAATTTAGTGAACTGTGAATATACTGTTGTTCCCTTTATCCTGATGATAATAAGCTTTCAGGGTGGATGGTTCTTGTGCTGATGTTGTTAGGTCAATGGGCTGTGGAAAATATTAACTTTTGTTTGAGTGGTACTCAGTCAATTCATTTGCTATTTTAAATTACTCATTTAACCATTTTAATTTTGAGATGATGCCATCATGCCAATTATACCGACAAATTGCTCAAGTTTGTAATGCGATGTTCACTCTGAGTTTTGCACTAATCTATTCTCATGCTGCAGGGGATCATAACGACTCTTTCTGTTAATAAGATGGTTAAATCTGGTTGCAAAGTTAAAATCCTAATGGCAGACTGGATTGCCCAGATGAACCGTAATATTGGTGGCAATCTAAGTGAAATGCGGACTATTGGCTTGTACAATATTGAGATGTGGAAAGCAGCTGGTATGGCCCTTGATAGGGTAGAGATAGTGTGGTTGTCAGATGAAATAAGTCGGCTTGCTGATGAATATTGGCCACTTGCCATAGATGTTGCAAGATAAACCACTGTGAGTAGAATAAAAAGGTATATTCTTGTTTGGATCATTTGTGTAAATGTGTACTGTTACTTGTCAACCTTTAAATTTGGTCGTCAAATCAAATGAAGGATCATTTGAATGTACAAGTCGTTTCATTTCTGTTTACCCGCAGGTGTTGTGGGAGAGATCTAATTGAAGAATTCACTGCTGCTGATATATTTTACCTTTCTTTTCAGTGTGCTACCATATTATTTCAGAAGGTTATTTTTTCCCCTCTTTAGAAATATATCATGCCACAGATATGAGTTTATTTACTAGCAAAATCTTGATTTACCATGGTGCATGCGTACCACCTTCATACAATGTAGCATTGCCCCTGAACCTTAGGATGTTTGTTTGTCACCATCTCTGTTTGTCACCAAGTGTAGTTATATTGATATGGAGTCATGGACTATGGTCCAACCTTGTTTGCTTCCATTGATTTTGGACCTCATAGATTCTTGTGCGCGAGGCATATTTGATCTATATTTTCTATGGCATAGCATAGCTTTGTGTTGGTTCTTGTTTAGATTATGCACGTGTTCAGTTTCACTAAACTGTTACTGTGCAGGTCTGTATAATAAATTCTGCAACCACCATATCCAGTAAATTAGTAGTTTCAATATGCTTCTATATTTTTCCTGACACATATAGTTTTTATATCAAACTTTTTAAAAGCATTTATTCATGTACATCTATGAATTCATGTACATTTTGTATTCAGGTTGACATATGGCTCTTGCACATGGATCAACATGAGGCCAATTTGTTAGCTAGAGAATACTGCAAGCGTGTAAAAAGGCGGAACAAGCCAGTTGCAGTGTCACACAGTATCTTTAGATGTTCTATCTAGTTGATATTCCAATCTGTTTTATTGTGGGTGAGTGGTCTAATTTGGTATTTGGTCCTTATATAATGGTAATTTATGTCAAACACATACATGCTGACACACATGCACGGGTATACCAAAGCATACTCAGACACACATCCTTAACATAAAGTTCAGAAAAGCTTCCTAATTTATTACAATATCCTGAAGAAGAACATAGGAGGAACCCATTCCTAGCCATCTTCATGGATGATTCTACGGTTCGTATTGTGTTATTAGTATGTTCAGCTTTGTTAATATTCTATTGGTTGCATTGTTTTATAATTTTAATTCAAATATTTAATACAAGAGCTAGTGAAAGGTTCTTGCAACTCTTGCTCACTATTTATAGGCCAACATAACTATAGTGTAAGGTAGCCCATCTTGGTTCAGGAAGATTGGCAAAAATAGTTGACTTTCCATGCCTATGGGCTATGCAAGAGTAATGGTACAATTTGCATGGCTCAGTTAGATGCAAATATATATTGAATAGAATAGTAAAAATAAAAAGTAATTTTTTATTAATTCTATTATGGATACCTCATAATATCTATTCAGAAGAAGCAACTTCTCTTATGTATTTTAAAAAAGGAACTAGTGTCATTAACCAGTTTGTTTTGGCCTTTTTGTTGTTGGAGCCTGTATGTGAGATTAATTATCTTGCCTGGTCAAAAAATATAATTATCTTGTATGTTGTTTAACATTTTGTCAACCAGTTTAACCATAGAGGTACAGACATTAGCTGCTTTATATTGTTTACTGGCTGATGTTTGTCTCAGGGAATCATTGGTTTTTGTGATTGATAGTTTTACAAATAAGTCTGTTCAATATACGTTTAGTGTATTGCAGGTTGATATCAGTAGAAAAATAAAACATGCTTTCTGCCCTCCAAAATTAGCAGAAGGCAATCCATGTTTGGAGTACATAAAATATATCATCTTACCATGGTATGGAAAGTTTGAGGTGGTTCGGGAGACAGAGGATGGTGGTAACAAGTAAGATTCTCTGCAAGTCACTTCTGCATGTTTCCTGACAAATGCTTATAATCATGTAATTGACCAGTAGAATGCATTCATCCAGTTCATGACAACTCGACAATTAGTCAGGCATTAAACAAGTCACAACTAAATGAATTCATTCACAAAAGATCCATGTGCTAGTACCATGTTTACTAGTCAGGAGATGATACTATCATTGCATTCCATTGTGATGACTATATATTGACTATAAATATACAGGACGTTCCTGAGCATGGAGGAGCTTACTGCTGATTATGTAAGTGGGGTTCTGCATCCTGGTGACATGAAGCTGGCCCTCGCAAATTCATTAATCAAAATATTGCAGGTAACCTTTTTCTCTCTTGCCTGGGTGCTGCCATTTTGAGATTTCTCTGCATTTGCTATGATTGACAATTTTGAGATCAATAAATTGTCTCATCTGGAAGATGCCCAATACAGGGTTTATTACAAATTCTACTGCTAAGATCTATATGCTTCACATAGGAAAGCCTAAGATGAACAACTGGCTCCACATGCTGTTTTTTTATTTTTCGAAAGAATTAACTCCAAAATCTTGGTTCAATTGTGGACTGAAATTCCGCTAGGAATTGCATATCGAAAGGAGCAAGAAGATGCATGCATTAGCAATGAAGCCCTCACCAAACAAAATAGAAAAAAGAAAATAGTACTATTTGTTTTCACTTCTCAAGAATGTGGCTCACTATTCCAACGGATCACCACATGCAGTAATTCTTTTCCTGACAGTAACCCCTGTTCTTGATAAGTTGCTCTAACATGAAAGAAATAATATATTATGAAACAGTGTACATCTTTGCACAACAGCATGCCCTGTTTCACAGTGTTGTCCTTTCTCTCATGTGGTGTCATTTTAATATATTTTTCTATTGAGTAAAATAAGAGTGTAGTTATTACAATATTCCCATGATGTATCCTACTTTGATGATGTAAAAGAATTTAAATAATTATAGCATGCATGCAGTTATGTGCGGGCATTTCTCATTAACTCTTTCTTAGACTTATTACTGGGATTTTGCACATGGCAGTTAAGGAGAAACAATATGAAACGGATGGAATTGTTAATTTGAGTGTGCTTGATTTATTTCGGCCATTGTTCTTACTGAAAACAATATTTGATTCTGAAATGGTTTTACCTTATGTTTTTGGTTTGAAGCCGGTCTATGATCACTTCAAAAGCAATGCTGAAGCCAAAAAAGCACTGCAAGGCATTGAGGTATACTTTCTATCAGCTTTATTATTTTGCAATTCATAGAGAGTTGGAACACTGTTTCATATAGTTATGTTGTTAAGAAACATCTCATTTGAACTCTTAGCTTACTGCCTACAGATTATCTTGTGGATGATTTAGGGGTTTATCTTGTGGATGATTATCTTCATCATTTGCATAATATGAGTTGGGCTGGGTTCTGTTACTGTAGGATATAGGATTGTGATTGTTAGCAATGAAAATGTAGTGAAACACCCTGCACATTACTGGAAGATAGAAAGAGGAAACTCGATATTATGCCATGTATAACATTTTTATAAGTGAACCTATATTATATACAGCCGACTGACATTATGCTTTCTAGAACTGATTTGAAGAGAGTTGGTTCTAAAAAGATGCAATCCTTGGTAGGAAAGTAGAACAAATTATTACTTTAGATGCAAATGATGAAGCAAAAAAAAATAAAATTATGAGTAACATTAGCTTTCGGCCTGTTTAGAATAGTGATGGTATCTGGATATCTAGTGAAAACAGTAGTATAATAAATAAAAGGCGACAGAAAATTAACGGCACCGTGGACATAATATATGACAACTGATTTTGAAGCTAATTATTTGCCTCGAGTAATACTAACCTACTCTACATATTCAAGCACCTGCAATTTGGTCCTCCCAAATTGATCTGCAGGACGAAAGCTATCTATTGATTATTACCACCATCAGACTTCTTAGAAAGAGTAAACACCAACAGATTACTACCCTTTATACAATCGTTGTCCCTCAATGTCTCTACAATTCTTAATTGCGTGAAGTTCATAGGAACAGCAAAATGATGCCTTATCTGATGACCAACATAGATGCTACATTCCGTTAAGCACACGAGTACTGTACATGACTGGTTGACATGTCTACAATCTTTCAATTCTTTCCAACTTTTATCATTCTTAATCAGATAAAAGGCAATGGAATAAATATGAAATTATATTGCGAGAGAAAAACTTTTCGTCCACGACTGATGTGCAATAATCCTTCTATGTCCCGTTCTGTAAATTTACCATTCTTTTTCCCCAAGTGATGTAAACTAAGAAAATCTGCAAAGCAATAACAGGAGGTAGCACAGGAAAGGCATAGGTTTTATCTCTACTCTGCCCGAGCTATTTTCACAAAAGTCACTATTTTGCATGTGTTGTTGATCTAATGATCTGTTAGAAGTTCCCAGCAGTATTCTTTTCCCTGGTGTTTATATGAAAACAAACAGTCATGTCTTTAAAGAAGTAAACGCTATATTATAGTTGTATCAATCATGTAACCCTCCTGTCATTTCTTATTCATTTTCTTTGGGCAGAAATACTACAAGATCTAAGGGTCTGATGATCAGATGCCCATACTTGGATCGCGGATTTTTTTGGCAGGAATACAGAATATTACAGGGTGGTTTGATGATCAGATGTCCATACTTCGGTCGCAGAGAAATCCTAGACCTAAAGATCATTGGTCACCTTGAGCCATGTACTAATTAACACTTCCAGAATCTCCCTTTTTTTAAAAAAAAAAAATCTGGGGTGCCAGTTTGCAACATCTAATAATTTATAAGAGCTTCAAAACTAATGTCATTGTTCCAACGCTGTGCCAGGATGGTTTCGTGAAAGCATGTGCACTAGGGACATTCTGTTTGGCGAAAGTTTGGGACTACTGGAAAATCGGCCGTTTTACTTTACAAATGCGTAGCCGCAAGAAAGCGTACGAGTCATCGCCTTACATCTCTGATCGCACCAAAACTCGGCAAACCAGAAAGGGGCAAGTGTGGTGTAACCAACTTTGTTCCACACTAGATCAGCAACCGGCGCTCCAGGCTCGGCATCGATTCGTGAACAGCAACATATGAAAGAACGTGTTTCCTCCAAGCACTTCAAAGCTTTCTGGTTTAAAGAACGTGTATAGCATTTTTGCCTGCAGATAACACATAAGCGAAGAAAGAACAAACAAAATCCTCGAGAAATTGTTTGGGAAACTGTCACCTATTGACTGTACTAGTATCCTTTTGTAAGATGGGCGCAGTTCAAAATTCCTTGGGAAACTGTTTGGGAAACTGTCACACCTACTCCCTCCGTCCCAAAAAAAAGACAAACCCTGATTTCCGTGCCCAATATTTAACCGTCCGTCTTATTTGAAAAAATTATGAAAAAAATTAAAAAGACAAGTCACGCATAAAATATTAATCATGTTTTACCATCTAACAACAATGAAAATACGAATTATAAAAAAAATTCATATAAGACGGACAGTTAAAGTTGGACACGGAATCTCAGGGTTTATCTTTTTTTAAGACGGAGGGAGTATTTGACTGTACCAGTATCCTTTTGCAAGATGGGCGCAGTTCAAAATCCTTGGGAAACTGTCACCTATTGATTGTACCCAGTATCCTTTTGCAAGATGGGCGCAGCTCGGGAGACGTTTCCAGCATATTTATGATGAGATAACTATCTCCAGTCAGTGTTTTTGAATGGGGGGAGTCTAGGGCCGGTTTAATTTGTGACCTAAATTTACCTTATCAATTTTTGTCAATGTCAAATTTTGATAAGTTTTGGCATGGCTAATCTTGGCAAGGTAAAGTTATGTTTGGATCGAAGCCAAAACAACATAATTTCACTACTGAAATGGCCTATTTCTTTAGGCATGCCAAAATTTGGTTTTAAACCAAATAGATACTAAACACTGTTAAAATTGCCAAATATTGATAAGACCAATTTAGACCACAGAACAAACCAGCCCTTAGTGTGGTTGTTTTTTTGTTTTTTTACAAGGAGTTAGTGTGATTTTGTGAAGTGGTGAAGCCGTGTCAGTTGGTGAGGCGGTCCGTCCCACCCAGGACGGGGGAGATAGCGGCGGCGGGAGATAAGCTGCGGCGGCCGGCGGCGATGCTGGCGCCGCGGAGCCTCCGGAAGGCGGCCGTGCCGCCGTCCCTGCTCTCCGACCCCTCGCCCGGCAGCCTCCAGCCCACCCGCCTCGCCGCTTATACTATCGTTGTCCCTCAATGTCTCTACAATTCTTAATTGCGTTAAGTTCATAGGAACAGCAAAATGATGCCTTATCTGATGACCAACATAGATGCTACATTCCGTTAAGCACACGAGTACTGTACATGACTGGTTGACATGTCTACAATCTTTCAATTCTTTCCAACTTTTATCATTCTTAATCAGATAAAAGGCAATGGAATAAATATGAAATTATATTGCGAGAGAAAAACTTTTCGTCCACGACTGATGTGCAATAATCCTTCTATGTCCCGTTCTGTAAATTTACCATTCTTTTTCCCCAAGTGATGTAAACTAAGAAAATCTGCAAAGCAATAACAGGAGGTAGCACAGGAAAGGCATAGGTTTTATCTCTACTCTGCCCGAGCTATTTTCACAAAAGTCACTATTTTGCATGTGTTGTTGATCTAATGATCTGTTAGAAGTTCCCAGCAGTATTCTTTTCCCTGGTGTTTATATGAAAACAAACAGTCATGTCTTTAAAGAAGTAAACGCTATATTATAGTTGTATCAATCATGTAACCCTCCTGTCATTTCTTATTCATTTTCTTTGGGCAGAAATACTACAAGATCTAAGGGTCTGATGATCAGATGTCCATACTTGGATCGCGGATTTTTTTGGCAGGAATACAGAATATTACAGGGTGGTTTGATGATCAGATGTCCATACTTCGGTCGCAGAGAAATCCTAGACCTAAAGATCATTGGTCACCTTGAGCCATGTACTAATTAACACTTCCAGAATCTCTCTTTTTTTTTAAAAAAAAATCTGGGGTACCAGTTTGCAACATCTAATAATATATAAGAGCTTCAAAACTAATGTCATTGTTCCAACGCTGTACCATGTAATATTGCATTTGAATCAGAAAATTGTGTTCTTGCTGTCTTGCAAGTTCAAAGTTACGGCAGCCGACATGATGGTTTCGTGAAAGCATGTGCACTAGGGACATTCTGTTCGGCGAAAGTTTGGGACTACTGGAAAATCGGCCGTTTTACTTGACAAATGCGTAGCCGCAAGAAAGCGTACAATTCGTCGCCTTACATCTCTGGTCGCACCAAAACTCGGCAAACCAGAAAGGGGCAAGTGTGGTGTAACCCAACTTTGTTCCACACTAGATTAGCAACCGGCGCTCCAGGCTCGGCTTCGATTCGTGAACAGCAACATATGAAAGAACGTGTTTCCTCCAAGCACTACAAAGCTTTCTGGTTCAAGACCCTGTTTAGATGTGACTAAAACTTTTAAGTCTATGTTACATCGAATGTTTGGACACTAATTATAAATATTAAACGTAGACTATTAATAAAACCCATCCATAATCTTGGACTAATTCGCGAGACGAATCTATTGAGCCTAATTAATCCATGATTAGTCTATGTGATGCTACAGTAAACATTCTCTAATTATGGATTAATTAGGCTTTAAAAATTTGTCTCGTAAATTAGCTTTTATTTATGTAATTAGTTTTGTAAGTAATCTATATTTGATACTCTAAATTAGTGTCTAAATACAAAGACTAAAGTTAAGTCCCTGGATCTAAACACCACCTAAAGAACCTCCTGCAAAAATCGCATTACAGATAACACATAAGCGAAGAAAGAACAAGATGGGCGCAGTTGGGGAGACGTTTCCAGCATCTTTATCATGCAAAAATCCCATACAAGCAAAGCAATAGCTTCTTCACTTGACGAGGCCGGTGATGGCACAGTCTGCGAACTGCAGATGGGAAAGGAGATGAGGGACAGTAAGGTCATTTGTCACACAAGTTTGCTGAGTTGGCAGGGAAGAATGGTAAAATAGAAAGAATATAAAGAGTCGGATGGCAAATAATCAACATTATTGAAGAAGATGGCATTTGAGAGTGCGTCATTAAAGAAGATGGCAAATAGTTCAAAATCCCGTGTTTTTGAATGGGGGGAGTTTAGTGTGGTTGTTTTTTTGTTTTTTTACAAGGAGTTAGTGTGATTTTGTGAAGTGGTGAAGCCGTGTCGGTTGGTGAGGCGGTCCCACCCAGGACGGGGGAGATAGCGGCGGCGGGAGATAAGCTGCGGCGGCCGGCGGCGATGCTGGCGCCGCGGAGCCTCCGGAAGGCGGCCGTGCCGCCGTCCCTGCTCTCCGACCCCTCGCCCGGCAGCCTCCAGCCCACCCGCCTCGCCGCCCACGTACGCGTCCTTCCTCTCTCGTTGGCGCCGCGCCTCCAAAACCCTAAACCCACGGCTCTGAGGATTCGCGCTGTTCGGTTCCCCCCATCTCGCAGGTCAATGCCGCCGGCTCCTCCTGCTCCGCCTACCTCGCCTCCGGCTGCCGCGTCTACAAGATTGAGGTGAGGAGGTCACCCTCGTACTGGCTCCTCGTTCCTTCCTTTCGGTTCGTACAACTGTATCGCGGCAAGGGGTCACGAATGCTGTGGGATCAGGAATTGTCGTGCGGGCTGTCTAGTTCTTAGTCGCTCTTGCAGGTTGGCGCAGGATGGCGAGAAATGTGTGAGGAATTTAAGGACATAGCTCTCCTGTTCGTTTTGGTTTTGCTGGTGGTGGTAGTTGGCGTGTGATTACATTTGGGAAGTAATTTGATGCGGTTCTCAAGTTTGATTCCCATTTCTCTTTCATCTTGGAGCTGAACAGATAGCCATGGAGGGTGAGATGTTGTCCAAGGGCAAGGAGAGCCTCTTGATTCCTATCAATGCAGAGGTACAAACTCTAGGCTTCCATAGGGATTTCCATTTTACGATTTTGGTCCTTGATTGCTCTCTTACATTCAGTTGCTAAATGAAAGGTCATAAGCTCGTCAGTTGTGGATCGCTGCCCACATCGTTCAGAGATCCAGAGTGTAGTTCTTGCAGAGGGTGAAGGTGCAATCTTCAGTATCTCACAAGTCACAACAATATAGAACCATCTCTTATTCCGCAGATTAAAATGCTGTAGTTCAGTAGTTCTGCTGTTCACTTAACATAACATAGGCTGAAATAGCCATCAAAACCTGTTATGAATATGTTGATGTATACTCTTCTGTTTGAGTTGGCATATTCCGCTTTGCTTGCTGAAACTATGGCTTACAAAGAGCATAAACAATGACCATACATTATATTGTACTATTTAATTATATTATATCTTGAGGAAATTTTATAGAAACTGCACTCGCTTCAATATAATTGCTTGGCAACCAGTACTAATTTTCACCGAGCATGTGCCTGTAGCTTCCTAACCTCATTTCAGTTCTAGTGATCTGTCATTTTAATTTTAGCTTGTTGTATTTGCTATACGAGTTGACTATTTGGTTGGTTCTAACTTAGGTTTGTAAATGCAATTGCCAGTCACAGGCACTAGGCAAAGTACTAGAACGATATATACAGTTATACACGAAGCAAGGTTGTTAAGTGCTGAGGATAAAATTATATGTTTATATTGTAATTTACCCAATAAATTTATTTATCAATTCCAATTTGGCTTTCAATTTGTTCTGCTCTTAATATTGGTAAAATTAAAACTGCACATATTCCACTGTTTATTTCACACCCTTCTTTGTGGCATTACCACTTTACCAGGTGATGGCTGTTTGATTCTTGGAACAGTTGACTCTTATGGTCATCTTATTGTATCTCGGTTAGATACTGTGGCTGATGGTAACTTTCTGCCTTGTCTTCAACATGGCATGGAAATTGAAAACATGAAAGAAATTCCATATTTGCATCTTTCTCATTAACAATGTATGAACATGTCACAACTAAACTTGCTCAGACATTGACAGGGCCTCCTATTCAGTACCACCTCGTGATTGTGGTGTCGGAGAAGGAAGTTGGGCTGGGTTATGTTTTAGCCCAATGCACCAATCCACGGTAATATTGCCTACAAACAAAATCCACATGTTATCTTTGTTAGCAAAAATTTATACACAGGGACAGTGCATTTCCTATTGGCTTTATACTTTTAGCATAAGCATCAATATGTAGAGCACTTGCATTACCACATAACCTGGTACAACTTGATATTCTTTCCAGGTAGCTGTTGCTCGTGAATTGTGCAAGTGCATTGATATCTACGACCAGGACATTCATGTTCGCAGTTTACGTACGTAAGTTTCCTCTTACCAGGATATTGCCTTCATGACAGATTATTGTCTGACTGACTTTGTTGTTTTTGAAAGTTGCTAAAGCACAATGTATTGAACACTTGCGATTTTACATGAAACGAAAAATTAACATCCATATGGGTTATATCTGACCTTTGCCTTGCTATATTCAAAGTAAACCTTGTGAATGAAACAGATAACCCCCATCTATCAGCATCCATATGACCATATTATAATTACTGTATAATATCTTCTAGTATATGCATGCTGAAATTTATTTGTAATGTCAAAATATTTCTGACTTAGCATGTAAAAAATTGAAACTGCAGGTTATGGTATCCATCTTCATTTAGCTTTGCCCAATGCATGCCACAAGTGAATGAAAGTGGTTCAATGCTAGCAATCGCTGAAGGTTCTCAGGTTAGACTCAAAATCAATCCACCGTCCCTGTATAAACTTTCTTCTCTGTACTCTCTTCTTATGGCGGTTAGTTTGCAGCTGAGCATATGGGACTTGAGAACGAGCAATAATGGTGGATGCGTACACCGCATTTCTGGCCCTATTGGAGGCATCATATACTCTGTCTGTAGTTCTCCTTCTGGACCAATTGCTGTTGGTGGAACAGATCGTACTGTAACCATCTACGATCCTCGCAGGTTGGTTTGCTTGCTTCTTTTAGTTTGAAAGATCCGATGAATAGTTGCATGTCCTTGCTCTCCTGGAGTAATTTGTATTTCTCATAATTTTGTACTTCTGTATCTGGTACCGACAAGATACTCAGATTATAGTAGAAGTTACCACCGTGGATCAATCTGGATTTAATTGAAGAGCTATTGTATGCAGGTGGTCAGCCTTGTCAAGATGGGTTGGGTGCTCCAAGTATGAGGTTCGATCTACTTTAGCCTGCCTTGTGACATTGCTTTCTGTAGCTGATATAAAGAAGTTAAATTTCAACTACAGTTCTTCATAGAAGAATCATAATACCTGCATTGAGGGTGAAATGTTCCATGATGTGATAAAATATTTACCTTCCTACACAGATTACAGGCCTTTCATTTTCATCAGTTGATGAGTCTTTCATTTATGTCCAAGGTGTTGATTATGAGGTATGTGGGATAATTTTTTTTTTCAAGCTCGCTTAAAATTCTATACATCTCGAGTTATTAGCGACTAATTTCATTTGCATGGTGGCAACCTGTGTTTAGGTAGAAAGAATGCTTAATTTTAAGAACATCAGCTATGCATTAGCTTATAATGTGCTCATTGCCAATTTCACACGTGAATTTCAGTAACATAGACAAGAACACTAAAATTGTTTCTCTGGAAGCAGCTTTTGATATATGTTTAATAGATTATATACGGCTGTTAACTCTTCTGCACAAGGCTGCAGTTCACGTTGGACTATTTAGTCTAGTGAGTAACTTAATTAGTTGTTGTTACACCATAGTTGATGAGCACATATGCAATTATTTTGCTTGTGATTTGTGATGTAAACATTTATTCTTTGATACGTATAATTTCACTGCAGATTACATGTGGACTTTGGAAGGGAAACGAGCGAGCTTTCTCATTTCGAGGGGACTCCAACTGGTTGGGTTTTTCAAAGGTAATCCCTAGTCCTGTTATAAGTGGGAGCAAGCTAGCCTCTCGCATTAATAACTTATAGTATAATGTTTTTGTGTGCATCGGCAAAATCTTGCTGCGATATATATTCCCTGTAACCCTGTTAAGCTAGCCCCTATGAGAGCATTAACGACGTTGCTCGCGAACTTGCAGTGTGCGAATACAGATGTTGTGGCTGGATGGTGCGAATCTGGAAGTGTCTTCGTTGCTGATGTTAGGCAGGATTGTCTATCAGTAATCGGGTAATGTCCGACGGCTGGAAGCTAGCAAGAAGCCAATATTCGTTTTTAGAGGTGCTTTTAGCATCTCCTGCCCAAACTGAATCAAGGATGGACGGTGATTACTTACCCTTTCATCTGCATTAGAATTTCTGTAGCTAATGTTTGGTGTGTTGATGCAACTGATCATGTTCTTTTCCGCCCCCATTTTTATATTAAAAAAAAGTCAGAAGGGGGCCTTTTGGAAGCACTTCACGAGAGGAACCATACTCTAATTTACTATATATGAACTGTAACATTTAGTTACCCTTAACGAATCATTTGAATTTTATGTCACAGATGATTGCCAATGAATCAGAATCATAATACAAAATACGCTAAAGAGCTGCGCTGGCTTACGAAATTCGACCTGAAAGTACAGTCACATGTCACCGATTGTATCTTTCTGATTCTGCCTTTCGCTATAGTACTTCAGCCATCCCAAATTCTGTAAGAAATTCAGTCAAAAAAAATTCTGGAGGAAATACATCATGATTTCACCTGATAATGTGACTTTACATCCAACGTGTATGTACAGACAATTTGAGTCGTGGCACCAAACAGAGAATCAGAAGTAATGCCTAACTAGATATCATATCAGCATACCTAGAGTCTCCCTGTTTAGTATACTACTCAGTACTCGTAATTCTTCCTCACTACACCTGATTGTTAAACTGAAAATGAAACAGACAACAAATGGGACAGAATACACTCCCGCGACAATTTGGAACATGGCTTTTATAGCTCATATGCACTCTCCCCTCCCTACACATATGATTGCTTTTGTAGCTCGTACGCACTCTCCCCTCCGTAGCATATGACTCCAGACATTTAAGCTTCGTGTCACCTAAATACTCATGTATTCACCGCAACTAGGCTACTGCCGATAAAACAGAAGAATTGACAAAACAGGAGCAAATGCTACATAAACTGTATGGGGATGGCAACTGAGCTTGGCTCACGTCTACCACTCCATCGAGTTTGTTCTTCTAAGATCTCGTGCTGACGTTTTCCTAATGATGACTGGGACAACCATTTCCTTGAGCTGCATAAAGTAAACAGATTTCTTCAGATAAGCATGATCGATGAACCTAATGAATGAGGTAATGAGCATATAGATTTGTAAAAGATTTTTTTTTTTTTGGATAATGGAATTCGGCCTCTGCACCAACGATGAGAGGCAGGTCATCAAGATATATATAAATCAATATATACAATCCAGGCAGGAAAGGCAAAATTAGAAGAAATCTGAAATCCTATGCTGGCTGAAAACTAAATGGAAGACAACTATAGTATGCAAAGCCAAATGGAGGCGAACTGTTCCTAAGCAAGATGTGGGCTCGACTGTGCCTACGATGCAACTTATACAACCAAATTGACAAAGCATCTCCCTCTCAACCCAACCTCCCTGACAGTGACAAAAGAAGACAATTTATAACTATATACTGCTTCAACCTGGCAAGCTGTGCCGTGGTGGAAAAGCACGGAACTGCAGGCTCAGGCCTTTTTAATCAGACATATATACATGCAATGCATCTATAATGAGTTGAACAGGCTCCCAAGAAAGAAATGGATGAGGTAGACAATCTCAAAACTCAACATGTGTTGTGCACTTGTGCTGATGCCATCGAAAGGTGTCAGCATCACCTATTGTTTGTTTGCCAAGCCACTTGGTGCAGGCTAGTGGGAAGGCTAAAAAGCATCTCCTGTTTGGAGTATCATATCCAACGAATACGGAATAATCCAGTGTATACTTACCCAGTATTGTGTTCTGTACTGTATGTTCCTATATGAAGGCTGATCCAGGATTGATTACAAGATTTTCACAAGACGATGTTCTTTTTTCCCCTCCGGGGCATGCGTTGTGGGTGAGGTTTTTTTTGGGATATGGCACTTAACACAAATGCTCTAAAGCACTAGATAATTAAAGGCAACACCATCTTACAAAGCTTACCTCTTTAAGTCGTTTCTGATGTTGCTCCTCCTGAAACACATGCAAGGGAGTTTATCGTAAGGAAATTGCTAGAAGACCAAGAAGAGTAACTTATGCCATCCTTGATTAGTTATAAGCAAGTCATGCACAATCCAGCCGTAACCGTGTAGGCACAGTATGAAATTCTAAATTAAAATGGACAGGGGAAATGGAGACAAGAACAAAAGGTGAGTATAGTGAATAACACTTCTTTCAGACAACTTCTGTACACACTACAAATTTTATAGGGAGACCTTTTCCAAGAAGGAAAAGCGAGAATACATCAAAGGCAGCGAATGAGATGAGTTTTAATATGCATATGCCGTGTTCGGCTGCTTGATGCAGCGCTGTGCGGCAGCAAGCTTAGTGCAGCGGCTGTGCTGCTTGGTGTAGCAATTGGCTGTAGCGTGGCCGCTGTACCGAACAGCCGAACAGCGTGTGCTGCTTGGTGCACTAGTACAGGATTGTTGTATGCGAAGCATTTTCCTTTAAAAAATTTACCACGGCAAATGGCATCCTAAGCAGATGGCTAACATAAACGAATACTACTTGCGAGTTGCGATTCATTTTGGCTCCACAGCCCAACTCTGTTGCAGTTCTAACATGTTCATGGTCACATACCTACTCAGCTAGAGATTGAACAGAATCACTTCTGCAAGTTTAAGCTCAAGAAACAATGGAGACACGGTTCAATTCTCAAGACACGAATCCCCACATTCAAGTTTGCAACATCAAACAAGCACACGAGAAATGTCGGGGTCTCGGAGAAGTACCTGTTCTTTGAACATCTTGGCGTTCTCCTCCTCGAGTTGCGTGACCAGCGACTCGAGCTCAGCAATATAGGCCTTCACCAACAAAAAGAAGACGTCAGCCTTCTCAGTATAACTCAAATTCCTAGGGCGAACGAAAGCTTGTAAAAATGCACAGTTTCCACACCCACCTGCTTCCTCTCCCGTGACCTCGCCGCCGACTCGCGATTTTTGATCATTCGCTTCTGCCGCTGCATCGCGGCGCGGTCCATCGGATCCATCAGGTGCCTCTTCCTGCTCCTGCCGCCGGTGACACCTCCGGCGACCTCTGCCCCGTTGAGGAACCCCATCACCATCTGCCCCTCGGCCACCGAAGCAGAGGGATCGGTGACCACAGCCTCGTCTTCCTTCACCGCGCCCTCCCTCGCCAGAAAGTCCTCCAGCGTCATCTCCGCGCCGGTGCCAGCGCCAGCGCCAGCGGCAGCGGCAGCAACGACGGCCGGGGCAGCAGCCGCAGCAGCAGCAGGGGGCACCAGCCGGGCGGCGGCGGCGGCGACGCCCGCACCGGTGATCTCTTCCAGACCTCCTCCGCCGTCCGCGGTGCGGCGGCGACATCCGGCGCCGGGAGCGGCGACATCGGCCTGTCACCGCCGACGAGGGGCAGCGCCGGCGTCGGCATGTCGGCGTAGATGCCGCGGAGGATCTCCTCCACGTTCATCGACCCCAGCCCCGCGCTCCCGCCCCCACCCCTCCCCGCCGCGAACCGCGCGAGATCCGATGCCGTGTGCGACGGCGACGACGACGCCATCACCCTCGACGCCATCATCCGCGCTCACCCCCACCCCCCGCCTACGCCCTCCTCGCCACCATCCCTCCCCCTCGTTTCCGCCGCAAACCTTCCAGTTTCCACCAGTTTTTCTCTTCTTGCCTTTTCTTTTTTCTTTTTTCTTCTGAGCTCTCGGAGGTTTCGGGAGACGGGAGAGAAGAAGAAGCGGGTGGTTGGTTGGTCGAGGGCTCGAGGCCGCGAGACGAGACGAGAGCTCCAAACGTGGGAGGAAGGAGGAGGAGGAGGAGGAGGTTGGTGGTCTTATTACGGAGCCGCGCGTGACGTGACGTGACACAGCAGCGTTGAGAGCGTGATTAAGTGGATGAGGGTGATTATAAGTGTCTGATGAGTGATGAGACGACATGAGACGGGGGGACTTTATGGTTAATGGTGGGGGGTTTCGGAGACTGGTTTTGGTTTGCTGGAATCCGCCGCGCCGGCAGGGGGAGGCAGGTCAGGGACGGGACGGACGGCCCATTGGATTGTTAAATTGGATAATGGGTGCCGTGCAGGGTAAACAGGAAGGAGATAAGATGGGATCAGGTGTGGGGGCTTTGTCTGCTGGATCGTACTGTGGCTTCTTGTATAAGGTACAGGTCTCTGGAACAAGGACTCTAGAAGTAACTGCCTTATCCATTTGCAAATTTTGGCTGTATTTAGGGTGTGTTTAGATCCAAACTTTGGATCCAAAGTTTGCAAAATTCCATCACATCAACCTGTCATACACACACAACTTTTCAGTCACATCATCTCCAATTTTAACCAAAATCCAAACTTTGGATGGAACTAAACGCAGCCTTAGATACCTTCAAACTTTCAACTTTTCCGTCACACTAAATATTTGGACACATACATAGCAGCATTAAATATGAATGAAAAAAAACCAATTACATAGTTTACATGTAAATTGCGAGACAAATCTTTTGAGCCTAATTACGCCATGATTTGACAATATTGTGCTACAGTAAACATTTGCTAATGGCGGATTAATTAGGCTTAATAGATTCGTCTCGTTATTTACAGGCGAAATCTGTAATTTATTTTGTTATTAGTCTACGTTTAATACTTCAAGTGTGTGTTCGTATATGTCAAAAAATTTTTTTGCCAAAACAACTAAACACAGCCTTTATCCATTACCCCGGAGTACATGGAACAGGAAAATGGAAGTATAAAAAAATATTTTAAGAAACGAACTTACAAATGTGTTCCTCTAATCTGGATTCGTAAAATTAAGTTTGATCCAATTTTAGGTTGCCATATTTTGGAACGGTGGAGTAAGGCATAAATGCAATATTTTGTTGGTTTCGATACGGTTGATAATGAAAAGGGAATAACAGTTTTTTACAATAAAACCATGATTTTCATCTTGGAAATGAAAATACATAGTATTTTGAACTGCTAAAAGGAATACCATTGTGAGAAGGAGGAAGAAATTGTCTTAATTGGTTTCACATATGCTTGATAGCTTGAATTAACCAAAGCTAAAGATATATGCAGTAAACAGTAGTCAGTAGTGAATGTGAAACATAATTCTAGCATGTAAAAGCATCTTTCTTTTCATTTAAACCTATAGAGACACTAGTTGTATAAAGGCATGACCAATGAAAGTTATTCTTAGAAGTAGAATAAGACCACTCTAAAACCTTTTACTAGGTTTTATCTTTTGACTATTTATGTGTTATCTCTTGCGCTTCTCCATTAATCAGGGGCTTGATCTGGTGACGACGGCCACAACCTCAAACTCGAGCTTCTCGTCAACGCGTTCCTAACATATGGCTTTAGCGCTTCGCCTATTACTCTCACCGTCGAGCTATGGCTTCTACAATATGCACATACTTGTAAGGAGCTATTGCCTTCCGGTTCCGACTTAATTCCTAGATGGCACCACTCGTTGCGAACCCGTCTAAAGTATGAAACTGTTCAGATTGATGACACTATCAACATACCATTACTTGTTAAAATTGATTATTAAGATTTTAGCAATATTATTAATTTATCAAAATTTTACCATTATTAAATTTGGATAAGATTTATGTTAGCATACCTATGATTTTGATGTGCCGGCAATTGCAGCTCGTTTCCCCAAAGAGGTGCTACGGAGCAGTACGTTGCAGGTTTGTACGGCTGTACCCGTAGCATTTTTTTTTTCCACTGGATGCCGTCGCTTGCCGGCGAGCACGACCGATCCTGCATCCTATCGATGAACTTTTTTTTATACGGCGAGCTGCCCATCCTGAGGCCCACACCTGGACGGCAGCCTAGAAGCGTCTCAATTTCTCCACGCCACGCGGTGCGGGCCGTTCCCATCGCCTGCAAAACGCGATGACTTGGCGCCGGACACCGGCTGCCTTTTCGTCGCCTCGTCCTGTAGCGGCGGCCAGTAGCTATCCCGGCCTGGAAAAAAGAAATGGCCAGTGAAAGCGAGCAGCTGTTGCGCTGTAAAGCCAAGTGGTGACGAGTCATCGGCGTTCGGCGCAGTGCCCATCACATCTACCAGTCATACCGGTTGTTTGTTTCCTCTCCGTTTCACTCCTACCAAAAGTAGCAGAAACAATAAAGGCAAATAGAATGACTTGTTCACTTTGCTACTATTTGTAACCTTGGTTGTGTTTAGTTGAGGGAGAAGTTTGGATTTTGGTTGAAATTGAAGATGATGTGACTGAAAAGTTGTGTGTGTATGACAGGTTGATGTGATGGAAAAGAACTGAAGTTTGGATCCAAATTTTGGATCTAAATACAGCCCTTATCTTTTTTTTGTTAAGTTAAAAAAGTGGCTACGTTTAGTTTGTTGTCAAATTTTAGTAAGTACATATGAAATCTTGTCAAAATTTGGCAACCTTGCAAAAATTTTGACAACCTTACCAAAATTTGGCAATGCCAAAACTTGGTAAGGTTGAAAATGATAGCAAAGTGAACAAGCCCGCAGTATTCATCCGTTTTACATTATCATGAGACGGGGGAACTTTATGGTTAATGGTGGGGGGTTTCGGAGACTGGTTTTGGTTTGATGGAATCCGCCGCGCCGGCAGGGGGAGGCAGGTCAGGGACGGGACGGACGGCCCATTGGATTGTTAAATTGGATAATGGGTGCCGTGCAGGGTAAACAGGAAGGAGATAAGATGGGATCAGGTGTGGGGGCTTTGTCTGCTGGATCGTACTGTGGCTTCTTGTATAAGGTACAGGTCTCTGGAACAAGGACTCTAGAAGTAACTGCCTTATCCATTTGCAGATTTTATCTATTACCCGGAGTACATGGAACAGGAAAATGGAAGTATAAAAAAAGTTTTAAGAAACGAACTTACAAATGTGTTTCTCTAATATGGATTCGTAATATTAAGTCTGATCCAATTCTAAGTTGCTACATTTTGAAACGGTGGAGTAAGGCATAAATGCAATATTTTATCGGTTTCGATACGGTTGATTAATGAAAAGGGAGTAACATTTTTTTACAATAAAACCATGACTTTGATCTTGGAAATGAAAAGACATAGTATTTGAAACTGCTAAAAGGAATACCATTGCGAAAGGAGGAAGAAATTGTCTTAATTGGTTTCACATATGCTTGATAGCTTGAATTAACCAAAGCTAAAGGTATATGCACTAAACAATAGTCAGTAGTGAATGTGAAACATAATTCTAGCCTGTAAAACCATCTTTCTTTTCATCTAAACTTGTAGAGACACTAGTTGTATAAAGGCTTGACCAATGTAAGTTATTCTTAGAAGTAGAATAATATCTCTTTTGATTATTTATGTGTTATCTCTTGCGCTTCTCCATTAATCAGGGGCTTGATTTGGTGACGACGGCCACAACCTTAAACTCGAGCTTTATCTTCACAAACAAACATGTGAAGTAATAGTCAGAGAGAATCATAGCAGGACGGTAACTCTCGTCAATACGTTCGTAACATAGCGTTTTAGCGCTTCGTCTATTACTCACAGTCGAGCTATGGCTTCTAGAACATACATGTACTCTTAAGAAGCTATTATCCTCACCAAGGCTGTGTTTAGGTGGATCCAAAGTTTGGATTTTGGTTAAAATTGGAGATGATGTGACTGAAAAGTTGTGTGTGTATGACAGGTTGATGTGATGGAAAAGGATTGAAGTTTGGATCCAAACTTTGAATCTAAACACAGCCCAAGCTAACCGGTTTCGACTTCTTAGATGGTGGCACCACTCGTTAGGAACCTGCCTCGAGTATACTCCGTATTTGGCTGTGCCGGCAAACGTCCCTAGGCTGTGTTTAGTTCAGCGCAAAGTTTAGATTTTGGTTAAAATTGGAGATGATGTGACTAAAAAATTGTGTGTGTATGACAGGTTGATGTGATGGAAAAGAACTGAAGTTTGGATCCAAATTTTGGATCTAAACTCAGCCCTAAAGAGATGCTACGGAGCAGTTCGTTGCAGGTTTGTACCCTGCAGGTTTGTATGGCTGTACCCGTAGCATTTGTTTTTTTTTTTTTCCACTGGATGCCGTCGCTTGCCGGCGGGCACAACCGATCCTGCATCCTATCGATGAACTTTTTTTTATACGGCGAGCTGCCCATCCTGAGGCCCACACCTGGACGGCAGCCTAGAAGCGTCTCAATTTCTCCACGCCACGCGGTGCGGGCCGTTCCCATCGCCTGCAAAACGCGATGGAGAATTGTATAAGATATAATCACTATTATTGTTTACCTAAAAAAATAATAATTATTGTTGTAAAACATCTGGGACCTGCAGGTGTTTCACTGAGAAATATTCATACAGTAGATATATACTACTGCATTATATACGCCTATTTTTTGCTAAAAATATAATTATTGCCAACATTGCAATCTGTTCTGCCACAGGATTTGGACATAGTAAATCCACAACTGCCACTTCGGATTGTTCTAAAGGGCAAGAGCATGTTTTTGTAAGATCATACTCTGATAGGTTGCTCAAGTGTGACCTCACGTTGGATATGCTATCGGAAAATGAGAAGGTTGTTCATATTATGTTATACTATTACACGTTTGGAATTTTTTGCATTCAATATACGATGCAGTATTTTCACGCATGCCAGAAACTTCATGTGACACTGTTCCGTTGTTTGTATTATTGCCAATGTAACAATGGATACTAGTTTCTGCCTGCAGCCTGATATCTAGATGCAATTACCATTCTATATAGTCATCTATCCACAATGAGCTAGTTACAATGGGGCTAGAAATGAACTGACGTTTGATATGCTGTTTAGTGTTTACTACAGTCATGGTGAGACTAGAGCTTGACTTTAGTTGAAATTTGTGAACAGCCAGGAAGCAACACTTGTATCTTCATAGAATGATTCTTGCAAGTTCCAAAAGAACTGATGTTTCTACTTTGTGTTTTACCTATTCATAATTAGGGTTTCATGTGATATTTTACCTACAAAAATGGAAGTTATATGTCAATATGGCATTGAATTCAGCTTGTTTTGTTGGTACCATGTATTTAGCTATTCATTATTATTTTGGATTTCAGATAAAGATAATTGAGAATCTGGTAAAGATCCAGAATGATGGTACACTGGAGGTAGATGTGAAACGTAGTGCTCTTATTGCATCCGAACTTTCAGAGATTGATGCCTTCGGTTCTCTGTCTCGTGATATTGTGGAAGCTGCACCTGGATTGAGCAAGTCAGTCCCAAAGTTGAAGATTGTTATTCTTGTAGTTGGAACACGAGGGGATGTCCAGCCATTTATAGCCTTAGCTAAACGACTTCAGGCAAGTGAACTTGCAAACTCCCACTAGAGATCCATTCAAGAGTTCTTGTGGACAATTGATATGCTAGGTCTATTTTGTTAAGTGTGTGCTCAAGATTATTATTCTGATAACTTTAGATGATGTGAACATAACGGCCTGCCTGGCAGTGGTGGTCGAGATTATGAGCAAGACTACACATAACTGAACCATGGCTACAAGTTTATGCTGTCTACCAGCCTTTGAAATGTTTTAGAGGGACAGAGCTACACTACTCTTTACTTATCTACCTTGATATATCTGACTTGGATTGCACTATTTTTACACCCATAGTACGTTTTTGTGTATTTATTTTTTAAGTGTATATACTCATGATATCTTATGGAATCCTCTTAATTAATAGCAATCATCAAATAACATACTGGATTTACAATATATTTGCAAGCTTGTATTTGCTTCCCCCTTAATAGAAAGGGAAGATTGCTTTTAAAAATATACCACTCAGAGTTATTGGTTCACTTTAATACCATTCGAAGTTACAAACATTTAGTTCTCTACCATTTCCATCAAGACCACAGGGAAGAGCTCGACGAGGATGGGGCCCATGCTTCTACTTCTCATCTCGCCAACGAGGTTGAGACTGGAGTTGACCACGAGCTCACCGACGCGTAGGAGATAGGAGGAGCTGGGGAAGCGAAGTGAGGAGAGGGGAAGTAGAGCAAGGAGGTGAGGTGGCCACTTACATGTACACCTCACAAGTTTTTCTGTATTTTTTTTGTTGATTAGGATGGCACATCAGAGAAAACAACCATCCATACTGTCGTGAGACATAGTTTAACCCCTTTTGTAAGTTGGAAGGCAAATATTTCCGGTATTGCGATAATTTAAACTTGACTGAAAGATGAGGGATGTCAAGTGGACTTATTACATTTGACCAATATCACCGAAGGCTTTGGGCCTCTTGGTCCAGTCAAAGGATAAACCCAGAAACGGTAGCCGATGTCACGTTTTCGTCGCCTTCTCGGGCTAATCATCATCATCAGTTCATCACCAGTCGTCGTCAGGGGCTCCGGCTCAGGGACACCTGGGCTGCAGCTGGACCCCACAACCATCCTACATCAAGGAAACGTCTCGACTCTCGAGCCACCTCGCCGTGTGAAAACCTCCGTACTCCGAGTCCATACACCGATTCACCCCCAAAATCCCCCAATCCACCGTCGATCGACCAACGGACGGTCCAGATTGCGGCGCCCTCACGTGGAACGCCGTTCTTCCCCCACGGCCCTCTCCTAGTCTCCTCCCTCCCGTCCGTTCCGTCGCACGGAAGCCCATGGTGCAAATTTGTCCAAGAATGAGTCCACTTGACGTCCCTTTTGTCGAGTTTAAATGTATCCCTTAACCGAAATACCAAAATCTTGACCCCCAACTTACAAAACCAGATTAAATTACATCACGTGGTAGTATATATGGCTAATTTCACTGATGTAGTATCCGAATTAGCAAGAGAAAATAACTTGTGTGGCCCACTGTAAGTGGTCACACCTCCTTCTTCCTCTATTTCCCTATCCTCCTTTCTCTTCCCCTTATCTCCTCCATACCGATGAGCACCAGTGGTGAGCTCCAAGCACAGCGTAGTCCAGCTTGCCCTTGTTCTTATCGCCGTTGATAGTGTGCACTCGGTACGCTGGGTGGAGACGGCGTCGGCTTGAGTGGAAGACGAGCTAGAGGCGGCGTGGTCCTTGGCTCTGTAGAATATCGATGACGAGCGGTTGCCGATCAATCGAAAAAGAAGCCTAGGACGGCGACAACCTTAGATCCGTGAGGGGGTAGGCTGGTGGAGAGGGTGTGGCAGGTCGTGGTTGGTGACGTGTCGGGGAGGGAGTTGGGCGGGGTCGACGGGCCGACCAATAGAGTTTTTTTTTTGACTAGGGGCCAACCAATTGAGTTGATATCATTAGAGACGGGTAGGAGGATAGAGTGAGGCCATGTATTTTGCCACTTCCAAAGCAAATGTTTGATGATATTTGTGATATATATAGCCATTTTAGATGGTTTAAGCTTTATGCATGTTTGAATTCTGAATGCCGATGGGGTGTTCAGGGCAAGTTGGTAGTGTTTAGTTGTTTACTATACTTTAGTGTTGGTGTAAGGATGTTAGGATGAGATATAGCTAACTTACTGATTTTACAAGGTTGTTGCTCCATTTCAATTTTGTTCTTACTATAACATGGAGTTTTGGCCTGAGTATTCGTTTCATCACATTACTAAGATTTTGATTTTACTGCTCATGCTAGTCATGTTCTCACTTTCTTACAACACTGGCTAGTCATGTTCTCACT
This sequence comes from Oryza longistaminata, assembly GCA_009805545.1. Lineage (NCBI taxonomy): Eukaryota > Viridiplantae > Streptophyta > Magnoliopsida > Poales > Poaceae > Oryza > Oryza longistaminata. Next base: position 40,534,542 of record CM020178.1, read on the forward strand.
TTATTACAAGACTGGAAGGCTGAATAATTTAATATTATGTGCCTCAGAGTTTATCTTGACATCTTGCAATCTACTGTTCTCAATTGCATTAGCTTGGAGAATTGTATAAGATATAATCACTATTATTGTTTACCTAAAAAAATAATAATTATTGTTGTAAAACATCTGGGACCTGCAGGTGTTTCACTGAGAAATATTCATACAGTAGATATATACTACTGCATTATATACGCCTATTTTTTGCTAAAAATATAATTGTTGCCAACATTGCAATCTGTTCTGCCACAGGATTTGGACATAGTAAATCCACAACTGCCACTTCGGATTGTTCTAAAGGGCAAGAGCATGTTTTTGTAAGATCATACTCTGATAGGTTGCTCAAGTGTGACCTCACGTTGGATATGCTATCGGAAAATGAGAAGGTTGTTCATATTATGTTATACTATTACACGTTTGGAATTTTTTGCATTCAATATACGATGCAGTATTTTCACGCATGCCAGAAACTTCATGTGACACTGTTCCGTTGTTTGTATTATTGCCAATGTAACAATGGATACTAGTTTCTGCCTGCAGCCTGATATCTAGATGCAATTACCATTCTATATAGTCATCTATCCACAATGAGCTAGTTACAATGGGGCTAGAAATGAACTGACGTTTGATATGCTGTTTAGTGTTTACTACAGTCATGGTGAGACTAGAGCTTGACTTTAGTTGAAATTTGTGAACAGCCAGGAAGCAACACTTGTATCTTCATAGAATGATTCTTGCAAGTTCCAAAAGAACTGATGTTTCTACTTTGTGTTTTACCTATTCATAATTAGGGTTTCATGTGATATTTTACCTACAAAAATGGAAGTTATATGTCAATATGGCATTGAATTCAGCTTGTTTTGTTGGTACCATGTATTTAGCTATTCATTATTATTTTGGATTTCAGATAAAGATAATTGAGAATCTGGTAAAGATCCAGAATGATGGTACACTGGAGGTAGATGTGAAACGTAGTGCTCTTATTGCATCCGAACTTTCAGAGATTGATGCCTTCGGTTCTCTGTCTCGTGATATTGTGGAAGCTGCACCTGGATTGAGCAAGTCAGTCCCAAAGTTGAAGATTGTTATTCTTGTAGTTGGAACACGAGGGGATGTCCAGCCATTTATAGCCTTAGCTAAACGACTTCAGGCAAGTGAATTTGCAAACTCCCACTAGAGATCCATTCAAGAGTTCTTGTGGACAATTGATATGCTAGGTCTATTTTGTTAAGTGTGTGCTCAAGATTATTATTCTGATAACTTTAGATGATGTGAACATAACGGCCTGCCTGGCAGTGGTGGTCGAGATTATGAGCAAGACTACACATAACTGAACCATGGCTACAAGTTTATGCTGTCTACCAGCCTTTGAAATGTTTTAGAGGGACAGAGCTACACTACTCTTTACTTATCTATCTTGATATATCTGACTTGGATTGCACTATTTTTACACCCATAGTACGTTTTTGTGTATTTATTTTTTAAGTGTATATACTCATGATATCTTATGGAATCCTCTTAATTAATAGCAATCATCAAATAACATACTGGATTTACAATATATTTGCAAGCTTGTATTTGCTTCCCCCTTAATAGAAAGGGAAGATTGCTTTTAAAAATATACCACTCAGAGTTATTGGTTCACTTTAATACCATTCGAAGTTACAAACATTTAGTTCTCTACCATTTCCATCAAGTGATGGGCTTCAGGTGTTTTCTTGTACCGAAATACCCTCTGTGTGGATGACAAACTGCTCGTTCGCTGGCAAACTCCACAGAGCCTGCACTTGGAGCGAACTCTAGGTACTGCCAGCCTGCCGCTGCAGTTGATCCCCTGCCGTCGCCACCGTAGTCGACTTCCCTGCCCCATACTTTCTTTCCATCTGCTGCAGTTGACTCCACCATCCCCGCATACAATTCCATGCTGCTGCGGTAGTCCCTGATCGCCACTCGTCGGTGGCGGTGCAATTGATTCCTCACAACTGGTGCAGTTCTAGTTCACCATCCATTGGCGCTGCCACAGTCCCTGACCACCACTCACCGGTGGCATTATTGTCAAATCCATGCCAGCCATGGTCTTGGACCATCAGCCGGCTCCACTAGTCCCTCATCACCGAGAATGGCTGCTAGCTCGGCTGGCAGGGAGCTGCCAGGAGCAGTGCATCGGCCTGAGTTCAAATCCTTTCAAACGCAGGTTGTCTCACCATTTTCTTGTCAATCAATAATGGATGCTGAGTTAATCCTTACTCCTCATTACTCCAACAAGTCCCTCATCACTATCCACTGCCGCAGTCGATTTACCTGCTCATGCAACCAGTTCCATGCTGATAGCACAGTCCCCGAGCAGATGGCGGTTATGGGAGCCGTTAGCAAGGCTAGAGATGGCAAGATTGGATCAACCCAGGATGATGTAGAGTAGACCGAGTGCTTAATGATTCAAGGGCAGTTTTGTCTTTTCCCATCTGTTGTTCAGTCCAAAAAATATGAAAAATGGGTAAAAGTAACGGAAGGGCGACAAAATGCTAGATATCTAAATAGTGCAAAAATTGGATGTTATTAAGTGTACCTGTCACATGTGACTTTGGACTGTATATTTCTAAAGTTGGTATCTTTCAGTTGCACCAAACCAATTTTCCCTAATAGAAATTTTGGCATTTCCTGCAGGAGTTTGGTCACTATGTTAGATTGGCAACTCACGCCAATTTCCGTACCTTTGTGAAGTCAGCTGGTATTGATTTTTACCCGTTGGGTGGTGATCCTCGCATATTGGCTCAGTGTATGATTTGCTGTCTCCTGCTTTTATAAATTGTATAAATACTGCTATGCCTCCAGGAATGGAAAATTTTATACACCATATGTTTTTCTTTTCTTTTTCTGAATTAATCTTGTCACCTGCCTTGCTCAAAATATATGACTGTTTACTCATAAGGCTGCATTTGCTTATTTTGGTAGACTTGATTGTCCACAAAAATGAATTTGTTAAAATAACATTGCCCGTCATAATCCTGTTATGCCATTTTGCTAATGATGAAGCATAATGGTTTTCACAAGTTATATAACAGTGCTTACAAGTTATTTATTGAATGGAGTTTTTATAAGTATGTTTGTACTATACTTTTGATTTGACAAAGGGCATTTTCAACTGCAGATATGACAAAAAACAAAGGATTTTGCCTGGCTGGACCCACAGAAATTTCTGTTCAAAGAAAGCAGCTTAAGGAAATAATTTTCTCTGTTCTACCTGCATGCACAGAACCTGATTTGGACACTGGATTACCTTTTAGAGCTCAGGCAATAATTGCAAATCCTCCTGCTTTAGGTGGGTTTTGCTGTCATGACACCACTCTATTCTCTTTACCAAAGGTTAATTATAAGTTTTTTATAATATTTGTTGATTTAGCATGTTCTTTTAGTAAATCTTATTGAGTTGTGCATGCCACAATATGCACTTTGTAAGAAAGATAGAGTTGTATTTAGTGATACTTTTAGCTGTTGGATGCTTTCTTCCTATAAATGTGGAAATTTATAATCTCTCAAGAAAATCCATTATCGCGCCTGCATTAATTATGTACTCCCTCCGTTCCACATTATAAGGCATTTTGGCCTCTCCATCGTTCATCTAGATTCACTAACATCCATATGAATTTGGACACATATATGAAGCACATACTTGAATCTAATTTGGACACATATATGAAGCACATACTTGAATCCATGCATGAACCTATGCAAAACCCAAAACGTCTTAATGTGAAACAGAAGAAGTACTAGATAGATAGGACTATTTTGCACATCAAATTCTGTTAGCTTCTGACTTCATATTTTTGTTTTCTGAGTCATCAAAACTACTTAGTATTTGGCATTCAATTGAGGCGATGGATCTACTGCCGAGGTTTTGACTTGTTGAAAGCCTTATCTCTCCCATTTCATCAAGTATGCTTACCTTTACCCTGAGGCCTTCAACATTTGCTATGAATGCAACAGTTAAAGAGTACCACCATGTAAACTTTCTTAAACCGCTGTCAATACAGTAAAATGAACACGCGCTACTTGCTCACATACTAAAGTTTTGGCCAGCTTTTATCCCTTTAAAAAATTAACAAAGCATCAACTTGACTGGTCAATGGTCATGCATCCATTAACTTTGAAAGGCAAAGCAATTGCTTGGTCTTATGCCAAAATACTGTAATCATAGGACTTGTAAATATTACGATACTAATATTGATATACCAGTGTACTGTGTTATATTCTTCTAACAAATTATATCACTTCAGGACATCTGCATATTGCAGAGGCACTTGGGGTACCCCTGCACATCTTCTTCACTTTTCCATGGACGTAAGTCTGTACTAATCTCCTTGCTAGCATAAAAACATTTTATAATTTTCCTATCATCATGGCTATCCCTGTTAAGATTTTTGTGTCGGTCCTTTTCATGTCCCACTTGCTATTGATTGTGCTAGAAACTTTTACTAAGAACACCTTTGACACTGCTCGATAAATTTCTTTAGTGATGCTAGACTAATATCCTGAATATAGTATGAAACAAAGGAAACAGTACTCAAGTAATTCTAACGGAAACTCTACCAAATAGTTATAGTACAAAAACAACAGAACTAGTACTCGAAATTCTAATGTAAACTCTACCAAATAGTGAGCTGTGAGGACTCTTCATTTGGGTTATGAAAAGTGCAAAGTAAAATTTGTCTTCATAAAACATTGGATGTATAACAGTATAATTCACATTAGATGAACTGCTCACATGCATAAACACGTGGGCAGAGGATGCACTCCTACATATCCATGTAGGTTATCCTCAATCTTTTGAAGTGAGGATAGGAGCTGGATGGCAGGACCTACGATCACTATGACTGATTCCTTTTTTATTTGAGAAGATTTATGGTGTACTCTTTGTGTAAGGTTGATATATATCCTTTTTTTTCTAACTCCCAATATTTGTAGGCAGGCCAACTAATGAGTTCCCTCATCCATTGGCACGAATGCCTCAGAGTGCAACTTACAGGGTACAACCTCTACCTTTTTCACAGTTGTGCAGCCACAATTTATATTTATATAACAGTCGAATTGATCTGTCTTGATTTTTTAAAAATGAATCAGATTCTGACATGCTTACCTCTCACATTCAGCTATCCTATCTGATTTTGGATTTAGTAATTTGGTGGGGCACCAGGGGATTCATAAATGAGTTCAGGAAGAAGTTAAAATTGGCCCCTATTGCCTATTTCAGCACATATCATGGATCTATATCACACTTACCTACTGGATACATGTGGAGCCCTCATCTAATGCCGAAGCCAAATGGTATCCTTATATAAACTTTTTTCTAAAATTTCATGATACAACTTATCTGTTAGTGCATAATTGAGCTTCAACATGAAATGCACATCATTTTTTTTGTCTCATGTATATGGTAGATATATTTTCTTCCTTATGGTGTAAACATAAATCCAAGTAATTAGGTATCCTAGCCCATTACAATAAAGTGATAGGTCCCTCTTGACAGGGTCCGTTTTTTGTGCATGTGAGGGTAGCTGACCATATATATAGATATGGATGGCAGCATGGTTAGAAAACACTAATATATGCCCCCCCCCCCCCCCCCCCACACACACACACAAAAGAAAATACTAGTGTATGTATTTTTTTTTTGTTTTGCAAATATCATGATAACATTTATCCCCATTGACCTATGTGCGCTTTGGACCCCTACAACATATTTTCTGCATCAAGCAACTCAGTCTGCAGATGTAAAACTTACTTAGCTTTTACAAAATGAATCATCATCATGCTCGTTTATAATTATACCACCATGACCTGTTTGTTGATTTTCATGCCTTACAAATATCTTAGGATCTTATTGTGTGCATGTTTTTTCATCTACAGATTGGGGTCCTCTCGTGGATGTTGTGGGATATTGCTTCTTAAATCTTGGAACAAAGTATCAACCACTGCAAGAGCTTTCTCAGTGGCTTCAACAGGGGCCAAAACCAATATATATTGGTTTTGGTAGCATGGTATGATCCCTATGTGAAAAATGAGTAGAAGACAGTTCAATAACATAATTTCAATAAGTATGACAACAATATTTTCATATAAAAACTAACCATAAGAATACCTTTTGTATTCTCATTCCACCATGCAAGTTGCATCCCCCTTGTTTGTTTTTCTGAACGGCAATTTTTTTTCATCCATCTAATCCTTTGATAACTTGCAATATGCCAATGGAAGTTTTCTTAATACATCTGAACTGAATCATGTTATTTTGGCTACATAAATAATAGATAGATCTTCTTAGATTGTGAAAATTAGATACTCAGAAGTTTTCAGCCTTAAACTCACAGCCCTTTGAGACATCTATGATGGGATTGATATGATAATTATTTCCTCTTATGTTCCGTTATGAGAACTGTATAGTTCTGCTAATGCGGTTTTTGTTGTGTTTGAAGCCTCTCGGTGATGAAAAAAAGGTCACTTCTGTCATTCTGGACGCACTAAGAGAATCAGGACAAAGAGGAATCATTAGTCGTGGTTGGGGAGATCTTGGAAGTTGTAAGTTGTTTCTGAATTCTAATTGTGCTTCTTTTCAATCTTTACAATGTGCGTACTATCTCTTGATGGAGTTATTCTGGAGCATGTGTGTACTAGGTAGTAGATTTCAAACATGCGGGCATTGTTCTGTAGCAACCTATTTTAAATCTGGTAGACTGTCATTTCTTGTAGCTCTTGACTAAATATGGTTGTTCTGTAGCAACCTATTTTAAATCTGGTAGACTGTCATTTCTTGTAGCTCTTGACTAAATATGGTTAGAGAAGATTAAATTTGGTCTGACTTTTGTTCTGTTTAATGTTGGGATTGACATCTGATGGACACAGAATAACGAACTAACCTACCTTGTACATTTATGAATGCAACCTGCACTTGCAGTTTCAGAAGTTCCAGTTGATGTCTTCATTTTGGAGGATTGCCCTCACGACTGGCTGTTTCCTCGCTGTGCTGCAGTGGTTAGTTTTATATTGCAACACCACCATTTAGAAGACTGCCTTTCCACTCTTTTTTTCTAACCATGATTTTTTCACCGAGTTGTATACACCATTATAGAATTATTTAATCTTTATTTTAAAATAAAACAATTAAATGCTACCTCCAATATGCAGTGATATATTGGAGATATTTAACCATTTGCCACATTTAAATGTGGCAATTAACTTTTTGCCACTGGACCCACATGTCATTGAGATATGGGTGGCAAATAGTTATTTGCCAAATCTAAAAGTGGCAAATAGTTAAAAGCCCCGATATATTGTGTGGTATCACAGAATATGCTCGTACGAGCATACAATGTGGTAGCTGTATTTATAATATGGTCGAAAGCGTCACAATGTGTAATTTTTTAAACGAATGTTACCATATGGTATCAAGCATCAATAGAATGAAAACTTTTGCTCAGAGTAACTATAAATTTCTTTAACGTGAATCTTGTGATGTTCAATAGTAGTGCATTATGTTCCCGAATATGTTACTTATCAGGTTATATGTTTGTTTATTAGGTACATCATGGTGGGGCTGGTACCACAGCCGCGGGGCTTGTAGCTGGGGTAAGCAACTAATCTCTTTACAAACTGAAATGATATTTCAATACCGATGGAGGTTGGATTAATACAGGAGCCTTCGAATGTGATATTTTCATGTTTTTAGCAGAAAACATGTCACTTGATTACAAAACAAAACCAGGGCTTTTTCAGCCCTCCATCCATATGAATAATGTTATCCTTGTAGAGACGGTATTCATAGTTTCCTCAATATACAAGATCTCATTAAATATGCATAAAATGTCATATATTTTCCTTCACAATAACTATCGTCAGTATTTCTCCATGTCGTTGCTTATTTCTTTACTCTTAACAGTGCCCAACTACCATAGTGCCATTTTTTGGAGATCAATTCTTCTGGGGTGAGAGAATTCATGCACAAGGTGTTGGCCCTGCACCTATTCCTATAGCAGAACTTACTGTCGAGGCACTTTCAAATGCTATAAGATTCATGCTTGATCCTGAGGTAGTACTGTTTCTATGCTTCCATTTTATTTTATGTTTATAATCTTTTGTGTTTATTTCCTCAAGAGCTTGGAGCGGACTTCCCTCCAAACTGACACTCCCTCCATTCTCTTTTATTTGACGTTGGTTAGTTCAATTTTGAACTATCCAACGTCAAAAAAAAAAAAAGAAACAAACAGAGGGAGTAAAAGAGTACATTAGGAGTCCAAACAATTGCTAAACTTCACGTTCACTACAAAATTGTGGCATAACTTTTGAGATACTAGGAGATAGTATTGACAAAGGCACCCCTGACAACACTCGGGGCATGCTTTGCCAGGTTGACATGAAAAGAAATAAACGGTTTATTACCTCTGCATTCAAGTAGGTGTATGCTCATTTGTCATGTAGGACAGTAAAAGTATGCTGTTATCTCGTGAAGTCGCTGCATAAATGAATGGTAGTGAGCAAATGCATGTCTGTGTTTGTTAGTTAACCCTTTTGTTGGCTCCTTGCTGAAGGTAAAATCACGAACAATGGAACTGGCAATAGAAATTGGGAATGAAGATGGCGTGGCAGCCGCAGTAGACTCATTTCATCGACATCTCCCTGTCGAACTTCCGCTTGCCCCACCACCCACAGATGTAAAGGAAGAACAGCTAGACTTTTTTCAATGGTTTTCACAAGCCCTTGAGAAGTGTTGCTTCCCATTCAATCCTTAGCTGTCCATAGGTTAGATAGAGGTTCAATTTATTTATTGCTTATTTATTTGTGTGGTTACAAGTCAAAAATAATGTCTTGTAAAAGACTGCCGTAGACTCTAGTGAAATAAATATTCGGTCAATGTATATTGCATTGATCAGTAACTTATTTTCACTTTTACATTGTGAATATCTAAAAAAAAGGATCCGATGTTTTGGTTTTGCTGTACCAAACTTCAATTGAATCCCCATTACATTGCAGGATACGTTTTAGACAATGGAAAATTTTGGGACATGCTGAAAAACTTTGTTTTGTTTAATTTAAAATGTTATTCATTTGAAAAGGAAAAAAAAGAACATAGCAACTGAGGCAGTGAGGCTCAGGTGAAAGTCCTTTTCACTAATAATCCCTCTCAAGCTCGGGACGGGAGATCTCCATTGTCTCCAATGCGTAGGCCACACCATCGCTTCGGAGCGTGGCAAAGGGTGCTACAGTTTCTCCTAGAACCTCCACGGGTTATGGTTAAATTCAGGGATCAGGATCCTCTGCAATCAACTACAGAGAAACTTTCACAAACACTCAGATTTTAAGAATTTATAGTTATAGACCGAGTTTAGTTCTCAACTTTTTTTTCAAACTTTTAACTTTTATGTCCCATTGTTCCAATTTCAACAAAACCTTCAATTTTAACGTGAACTAAACACACCCGTAGTATCAAAGTCAGAAACTCGAAAAACAGTTTTTTAGATTATTTCTCATCGACCGCTTCTCCCAATTTTAAGCTTCTCCAAACTTTGGGCGCTCCCTCAACGCTGCGGATAAATCTGGGCCGTCGATCGTCAAATCGACGACGCTCACGTCATATCACGTGCCATCCCGCGTCTCCCTCCTCCCAAGCAAAGCCCCCCAAGCCCACAGTCGCAGGCCGGCAGGTACGCATCCACCCGCAAATCCGCACCTCCCCACCCCAACTCTCCTCCCAAACCCAGCACGCACTCCCGCGAGATCTCTCTCTCCGCCGCGCCACCGACGCGCCAGATCCACCACCGCCACCGCCATGTCGCACAACCACGGCGACACGATCCCGCTCCACCCGTCGTCGGCGCAGTCCGACATGGACGAGATCGAGAGCCTCATCTACGCGGCGCCCTCCGCCACCGTCCTCCCGGCGCGGCCGCCGTCCCCGCCGCGCGCCTCCATCCCGGTCTCCACCTCCCCGGCCCCGCTCCGGCCCCCGCCAAGCCCTCCCTCCCCGGCGCGTCCGTCCCCATCATCGTGCCCCAGGCGCCGCCCGCGTCCGTCTCCGTCCCCATCGCCTCCGACGGCTTCGGCCCCCCGCCCAACACGCTCACCGAGCCCGTGTGGGACACCGTCAAGCGCGACCTCGCCCGCATCGTCAGCAACCTCAAGCTCGTCGTCTTCCCCAACCCCTACCGCGAGGACCCCGGCAAGGCGCTCCGGGATTGGATCTCTGGGGGCCCTTCTTCTTCATCGTTTTCCTCGGCCTCACACTCTCCTGGTCCGCCTCCGTCAAGAAGGTACCTACTCTCCTTCGACAACCAGATTCGCTGGCTGATTGACTTTGTATGGATCTGGAAATGCTGGTGTTGCCTGCGAAGTATTCGATCTCTTAGGTTTCATGATGCTACGCGTATTATAATGTAGATTGGACTATACATTATTGAACCAGATGATACATTCGATGTTCAAGGCAAATATCGGTTCTAACCATTCATATGGAAGCTCTGCTTTAATATTACAATAGTTAATAGGTACCGGGTTCATGGCGATAGTAGAGCAATCACTTGCAAGCCACAGTGCTGTGTCCGATTAATTGTATCGTTTTGTCTGCTCAGCTAAGGTTAAATGCTAGGCATGGCTTAAATGGTGTGATTGCTTAAGTGTGGCTACTTAGTTCTACCTCCGATAGTCATTTCTAAGGCAAGAATATCGTTAAATGAACTGATTGTATACTGGTTATGCAGAACTTTGACAATTTGGGATTTTGGGTACAATTTATATTTTCTATTCCGCAAATGGTAGCATACTGGATCGTTACCTAACATCTATGTTGTCTTTCAACATACTAGGTCGTTGTCAATATCCAAATGTCTAACTTGATATGAATAGGAAAAGTGTCATAGCAAGTAAACTAATGTAGGTGCGGAGATATGATCGTTGTTGATTAGAGTCTGGTAACCTGCATTAATTATTTTGGTAATTGCTGATAGTGGGTGGGCATCTAGAAGAAACCAAAATGCAACATTTCTCATTCAGAGAAATCAAGAAGTGATGATGCATTGGTGGGGAGCTGTCTAGATGTTTGATTCGCCATATGGAAGAAATCATAATGGTTTAATGATCTCCTCGTGTATTTGTTTGCCCCATTCAATCACCACAGTTTGAAACTGACCAAATTATTTTGTTTTGGGGGTTTCAGTTATTTTAATCTCTCTGTTGACATAGCATTATGCAGTTTTCTTCTCGACAACACACCCTATGTCCTGATAGTTGTCCATTTGTGGATCATTCCATAGCTTTAATTCTGTTATGCTGATTTCTGTGCTGTTTGTCTTTGTAGTCTGAAGTATTTGCTGTTGCATTCGCTGTCCTAGCAGCTGGGGCTATAATTCTTACGCTAAATGTCTTGCTTCTGGTAAGATCTCTCCCCCTCAGTGAATGCCTGCCTTTAATTTGCAACTCTGCAGAAATAGTCATGTGATAATGTTGTAGTGTCTTGTAATGATTTTCGTCAATGTTTCCCTACAGGGTGGGCACATTATCTTCTTCCAGAGCCTCAGTCTTCTTGGCTACTGTCTGTTTCCTCTGGATGTTGGAGCTGTAGTTTGCATGCTGAAGGACAATGTCATACTAAAGATCATCGTAGTGACCGTCACATTGGCATGGAGTTCCTGGGCTGCATATCCATTCATGAGTGCTGCAGTTAACCCAAGGAGAAAGGCTCTGGCCCTGTATCCCGTCTTCCTCATGTATATTTCAGTTGGTTTCCTCATAATTGCCATAGACTAATGGTGGGCTGAACTTGTAGTCAATACCTAAACTGCTGAGATTTTCCTCATTGAACCACCAGAATACATACAGGTTTGGGCAAGAGAATGCGCCCCCTTAAGAATTCTTCTCTGATTGCATTGTCGATTTTGTTTTTTAAAGGAGGCGTGCATAAGGCTGTAAGATTAGTGGAAATCTATATGTGTTGTAAAGGGCTTCTCGTACTTTGGACCACTCAATTGACTGTCATTTTTCCCTCTACTATACGATGTTCAAAGTCTATTGAAGCTAGATAATAACTCCTGCAGTAGTATTTCTATTGTGGTCTGTGGAACCGAAACGCAGAGGATACAGCTCCTCTGTTTCTGCATGTTTTTCTTTTTGGAGATGTGCCATTATGGTTTCATTTTAGGTTGTCATATCTGATCTTAATTTTTGTGAGGCAAACTTTAAAAAAACAGATTTTGTGATTCACATCATTGATTTAGTTGAGTATATGTTACATGATGATTGTGCCATCAAATTTATATTCCAAACTGCGAAAGGGCCTGTAGCCTAGTGGTTACAAGAGCCTCAGTAACACCATAGGTCCTGGGTTTGACTCCCCATGGGAGCGAATTTTCAGGATTTAATGGCTTTGTGCTTTCAGTGGTAGACGACGTATCTGTCGGGTTTGCGTGCGTGGGTTGTGAGTGTCTGTGTTGTACTGTGTAATTCTAAAAAAATATATATTCCAGACTGAAATAAAATTTGTAACTGACAGCCGACACAGCTGATTAGGTTCATTGTGGTGAAACCCATCCACCCAAATTTAAGTTATAGACTTCACATAAATACTCGCATTTACGGTTAATTTTTTAGTGGCAGATGATGTATTCATCGACAAACTAAGACGTTCGTAGTGATTTTGTAAATCTTAAAATATATATGTCCGGTTTTCTAGAGATATTTTTATAGGATAGAATGTGCTCTATATTCATAGATCTTAGGCAGCGTTCGAGAGGGTGAGAGAGTGAGTTTGTTTGTTTCGTTTTCCGCGCGCACGTTTCCCAAACTACTAAACGATGCGTTTTTTGCAAAAATTTTCTATAGGAAAGTTGCTTTAAAAAATCATATTAATCTATTTTTAAAATTTAAAATAGTTAATATTCAATTAATCATGAGCTAATAGCTCACCTCGTTTTGCGTATCTTCCTAATCTCCTCAATCCCCTTCTCCTCAAACACACCCTTAGTGTACGTACGCTATGAGCGCATACGTTTATACGTTTTATTTTTTTTAAAAAAAAATCATCGACTTTCCGAGGAGATCCATCTACTTACGTCAATTTTAGCAATGTTCCTGCTCCGTGATTTGGCGGCATTGGCTGCCGGTGTCGCGGTCTCCCGTATTTACCCAAGCGGGGTGCTCTGCTGCTCTCCTCCTCCGTGCGGATTGCGGACTCCCCAAATCTGACCCACCTCTGCACTGCATCCACCCCTCCACTTTTCCTGCGCCTCCTCATCTTATCTCGCCAATCCCCCTTCGCCGCGCGCGCAAGGCTAAACCCTAGCTCCTCCTCCTCCTCCCCCTCCCCCACCGCCTAAACCCTAGTTCGGAGGTAGCCTTCGCGGTCCTCCTCTCCTGTTTTGGCTCATCGATTCTACGGTTCGATTGGTTCGGTGGATCGATTAATTCGTTCGTTTGCTTTGCGTGGGTGCGTTTTTGATTGGGTGTGCGTGCGTGTGGTCAGAGTTGCGTGCGGGCGTGGTGCGGGAGGCTGTTTGTCTTTGTAGTCTGAAGTATTTGCTGTTGCATTCGCTGTCCTAGCAGCTGGGGCTATAATTCTTACGCTAAATGTCTTGCTTCTGGTAAGATCTCTCCCCCTCAGTGAATGCCTGCCTTTAATTTGCAACTCTGCAGAAATAGTCATGTGATAATGTTGTAGTGTCTTGTAATGATTTTCGTCAATGTTTCCCTACAGGGTGGGCACATTATCTTCTTCCAGAGCCTCAGTCTTCTTGGCTACTGTCTGTTTCCTCTGGATGTTGGAGCTCTAGTTTGCATGCTGAAGGACAATGTCATACTAAAGATCATCGTAGTGACCGTCACATTGGCATGGAGTTCCTGGGCTGCATATCCATTCATGAGTGCTGCAGTTAACCCAAGGAGAAAGGCTCTGGCCCTGTATCCCGTCTTCCTCATGTATATTTCAGTTGGTTTCCTCATAATTGCCATAGACTAATGGTGGGCTGAACTTGTAGTCAATACCTAAACCGCTGAGATTTTCCTCATTGAACCACCAGAATACATACAGGTTTGGGCAAGAGAATGCGCCCCCTTAAGAATTCTTCTCTGATTGCATTGTCGATTTTGTTTTTTAAAGGAGGCGTGCATAAGGCTGTAAGATTAGTGGAAATCTATATGTGTTGTAAAGGGCTTCTTTTTAAATGTGCTTTTATGCCATATATTAGGGGAAGAAATGTTTACTTGCAATATTCATCCCACCAAGAATTGACTACTGATCAGAGCTCTCATGGACGAAATCCTGATCAGGTATGCTTTCATGATTGTGGACTTTGAGTTTTCCCTCTATTCTAGAGTTTAGTTTTGTTTGGAGTGATGGTTTGCCCTTCTATGATATACAATATTGTAATAATAAGTTTTATTATATCAACCTAACAGAGAATGAGTTTCTGTTACAAGAAAAATACATGGAGAACTTTATCAGTTATTACTGGTGCAAGAAAAATGTGCCTTCTCTTATAACAGTAATCAATCCTTAGCATGCTCCAAGGTTTTTGGCTATAAGCTGGAAGACTAAGTTCTCATAACTGTATGATTGTCAGTTTTTGTTGGCAAGGTGTATATTTCAGGCATTGACACATGGGATGCAGGATAAGGCTTTTATTTAGTGTAGCTGCTAGATACAGTTTTCTCCTGTTTTACCACCTAGCATGTGATAGTCTTCACATATTACAAAAAGAAAAAAAACATTTTTGTCAAAACATCTTGATTTCAATAGCATTATTATTTTCCATGTACCTATTCATTTGTCCCCACTGATTGATTAGTTTGCATTCCTTCTATCTCTCTGCTTTCTCTTCTGTTCCAACTAGATGTGCCTATTCTTCTTTATTCATTCTTCTATCTCTCTCCTCTTTTCTTTCTCGGTACTCGTCTGCTGCTGGGCCTCAGGAAGAACCTAACCGAATTCTGTTAGTAACCATTCATCATATGCTTTACCCTATAACCATTGAAGTGCTTCATCAAGTGTTTTCTCCCTATGGATTTGTGGAGAAGATAGTCACATTTCAAAAGTCAGCCGGTCAGATTCTTTCTACCTCTCATTCTCACTCTATTCTTGCATTTAATGCAGTGTTTTCCTTGCCAGATAGCATGCAGATTATGAGGCGTATTTCATATTTCTCTCAACTGCATAGTCGTTCAAAAAAAAATTAAATTATTTATAATATCCACACCCATGTTTTTAGTGCTTCTTTCTTTTCTTTTCTTTTGTTTTTTTGCTGGAATGACAATATGTTTACTACATGCTGAATCGAAAGACTTGTTTGCTATGGTGATCTTTTTTGGTGGTGCAGGCTTTCAAACCCTCATACAATATCAGTCACGTCAAAGTGCAATACAAGCTTATGGTGCTTTACATGTAGGTATCCTTGTTCAATATACAGCTTATGGTGCTTTACATGTAGGTTTCCTGTTCATTTCTTATGCTGCTTTTAAACTCACTCTTTTGGAAAATAACATAATCTCAGGGACGGAACATATATGATGGTTGCTGCCAGCTAGACATTCAATATTCTAAGTAAGGCCTGTAGCAATTGCTACACCATATACGTAGTTTTCACACTTAGCTCTCCTGAATCTAACTTGTTCTGTTGAATCTGCAGTCTCAGCGAATTGCAAGTTCACTACAACAACGATAGATCTAGGTATCAGATACCTAATTTATAACTGCAATATTGTTTTGTTCATTGTCAATTTTCTATGGAGCTTGAAAATTCAACTCATTTTGTTTTCCTTGTTCAGAGATTTCACAAATCCATCTTTGCCTACAGAACAACGCTCAAGATCATCTCAGGTATGTCCTCGACTCATTTTGTTCTATTGTTATTTTATATTATCTGTTTACTTTCAATTATTGTTATGTGGACAATTCGATCTGCTATGCTGAAGTATCTCACCTCCATTGTTTCTGTTGTTTGGAACAGCCTAGTTATAATGATCCAAGCAGTTTGTTTGGTTTCCAGCAACCTGGAGGTAAGACATTCCACTGTTCCTTGATTTGTTTGTTATCCATTTTTTCTATATTTGATAAAACATGTTTAACTTATTTCTTTTGATCGTCTCTCTGCTGTACACAGATCCGTATGCACAGGTATGTATTATGAATCCTTAAACCCTGCAGATAATAGCCGCGTTTAGTTTTTACTGCTTCTATCTATGCTTGTCTTAGGTTAGCATGGACATCTCATACAAAGCATCTGCTGCACTTTGTTATTTTAATATTTCTCCATACCAGATGAGTAAGGCAGCAATGATCGCTGCTGCTTTTGGTGGAACATTGCCTCCTGGAGTGTCTGGCATCAATGACCGTTGCACACTTCTAGTTAGCAATCTGAACACTGATGTAAGATTTCACTAGCTATAAACTCCCCCAAATTTACTTTACCAATATCTTAGTTTTATGGGTTAATCCTTCCATGCAGAAAATTGATGAGGATAAGCTCTTCAACCTTTTCTCAATGTATGGGAATATCGTGCGTATCAAGATACTCAAAAATAAACCAGATCATGCCCTCATCCAGGTGGCTGACGGGCTTCAGGCTGAGCTTGCTGTACTGTATTTAAAGGTGCTTCTTGGTCACACATTCTTTTATTCTGGACACCGTCTCTTGTGTGTGTGTGTGTGTGTGTGTGTGTGTGTGTGTGTGTGTGTGTGTGTGTGTGTGTGTGTGTGTGTGTGTGTGTGTGTGTGTGTGTGTGTGTGTGTGTGTGTGTGTGTGTGTGTGTGTGTGTGTGTGTGTGTGTGTGTGTGTGTGTGTGTGTGTGTGTGTGTGTGTATGTTGCTGCGTATCACGCTCTGTTCTAATGGCATTTCCTATCCAGGGAGCAATGCTATTCGGAAAGAAGCTAGAAGTGAACTACTCCAAGTACCCAACCGTTACTGCTGATCCAGATGCGCGTGACTACTCAACTTCTCACCTCAACAGATTTAACAGCAATGTGGTGAAGAACTACCGCCACTGTTGCGCCCCAACCAAGATGATCCACATCTCAGCGCTTCCACAGGACATAACTGAAGATACCATCCATTCCCTTGTTGGTGAGCATGGGACTATCGCCAACTCAAGACTGTTCGAGACGAACGGCAAAACGCAGGCCCTTGTGCTGTTTGAAAGCGTGGAAGAGGCAACAGAGGCGCTCGTGGAGAAGCACGCAAGCAAGCTGGACCGAACCAACATCAGGATTTCCTTCTCACAGATGCAGAATATATAGTTCTTTCCTGGGAATTGTGAGGAGCCAAAGCTATAAGCTCACCTTAACTTTTGGATTTCGTGCACTTAGCTTGCATGAACCGATATATGTTTCACCTTTGCCCAAAAAGTGGTGTGAACTGTCTTTCATGTATGGATGGATGGATAAAGTTAAACCTGTGTTCTCTGTTATGTGATGCCCACTCTTATGCAATTCAGCATGGATATGTTAAACCTGTGCTCATATGCCCTAAAACTTGTGTACACTATCTTGGTGAATATATCTCACTGCAGTGGTTTGAAGATCGAAAGGATTGGATGGAAGCGCCCTCCATTGATAAAACAAAGAAATGCTCTCACATGGTATAATCAACTCTACGTAATACGAGGTCGACATGATGTTATACATGATATTGTTACAAATGAATTTAATCAGTTGCACTTGCACTAGGGACGTTAACATTTCAGACCAGTCAGCAACCAAAGAGTAGAGCGGCATGTGACACAACCAATACTATTCCTGAGCATCGATATGGTGCTTCCGCCACCTTCTGTAATGCCACGAGCCTAAGATGGCTCGATCAATCTCACGCCGTGTTCTCTCCAGCCTCCACATTTTGACACAACAGAAACGAAGATGAACAGAGCAATGGTCAGAGCACCAGAGTCACACCGATTCCACACGTAACACGATCTGCTTGAGGAGCATGGGCATATTAGTAAACATGAAAACAAGAATTGCTGGGGCTAATTTGCTGAGAGATTAATAACCCACCGTGTTGAGCACTTGAGCTCTCGTATGACATTATGTCATTATTCTATTTAGACGAATATTCTGGCTCTTCCTTGGGGTGGGTTCAAGGGACGCGATCACCTGTGGCATAGTCATTCCTCCAGAAACAATTATTTCTGAATGATGCAGAAAGAACAAGAAAAACACTGTATTAGAAATTTAGAATTACATGGGTCGATTGACTTCAGGAAGGTTTCATCATCCACTCTATGCAGATAGAAATTAAGCACAGGAGAAACCAGTAAAATAGCACATGATCATGCAATATTGCAGTAGGAAATAGTACATAAGCAAGATAGGAGAACCAACCAATTCCTTCTCGAATGGATAAATTAGGTCTTATTATCTCCTCAGAGTTCACCAGAAATATGTCACCAATGTAAAGATGATTTGTTGGCACATAAACGCTGCACAGTTCTTCGTCGCCTTTGTCAGTCTGCCATAGAACACAAACAAGACTAACATAAGAACAGGCACAGTTGCACCTATTACGGATCATATATGGCATGGCATGCCTATGACAAAGCACCTCAATAACAGATTTTGTTTAATTTAACTCATATTTATTCCATATAGGACCCTACATGAATTACCTGAAGAACAACAGTTGATGTTATAAATCCAAATGCATATTCACCAATACGTGGATGACGAATTATCGCAACTTCTTTAAAAGCTGTTGTGTTTTGATCTGCCAAACAAGATGATTTTATGAGGTAAGTTCATTTGTCCAATATGGCTGATGATAGTGTCAATGTGTCATGAGAATATTTGTGTATGGAAGTATACCTGGTGAAATGGCAGTGCTGACTTGCTTTGATGCAGAGTATATGTGCCGAACAAATGGCATTTTCTTTATAAACCATTCTCCAACCCAAAAGATGGTTGAACCCACCCATGAGGAAACAAATATTCCAACCAGAAAAATGAATACCAGAGAAGTCAGAAAACCAAGACCTGCAGTGTGCCAACAATAATAAGCACTTGCCACAAACATAAAATGGATTTGGTGGTAAAGAGAAATAATATCAGACATACGATTTAGCTTTAGCAAACTATCACTGCAGTAGAGGATCTTAAATCAAGAATAATTTTCACGAATTAATGATAAAACAAAATAAAAAGAAAATAGTTGCTAATACCACCAATATTAGTCTCTCACTCTCTCATCAGTTTAATTTGCACACAGAGCTTGAATTTCAAAGTGCCAGTACATGCTTTCACACATGTGTGCAAGATAGAAAATTAGGAAGTTCAAAGTAGAAATGTGAGGCTAAATTGAAAACCACAATTACCAAATATGTCGATCCCAAGTTTTGCATATAGTGGGCTGAAAAAGCCATCAACAAATTGAATAAACCACCATGTGATGAAGAACGTGACAGCAACAGGAAACAGAACGACGCTGCAAAAAAAAGGAAAGAAGAAAGGTGTTAATGCATGATTTTTATTTTTTTTGGTAACATGCTTAACTTGGTTCCTGTCAAAGATGTACCATCCAGTCATAAATTTTCTTGACACCCAACTTTGAAGAACAGCGCAGCATGCCTGCACAAAACACACCAAACTAAGAATGAAATAAATACATGAAATTTTAAGAAGTGCATAAAACTCATTGTCTCGTTCCTATTGAACACAACTGTTTTTGCAAAGTTATGACAAAAATGCAAACAAAACTAAGAGATTAGACCAAGGTTCATCTGATTATGATATGTCCATAAATTTATGAACAAAGTAGTGCATTGCATTACTACTCCAAGTAAGGGCATAGATGAAATTTCTTGGAGGCATGGAAACACACTAAGCACAAAAATGTTCAGCCTGCAGAATTGATGAACTGGAAATTTATTCAGTCTTAATTTCTTTCAAAGAAGAACTGTCTATTACTCTCTTGCAAACCCAACAACTTATAATAACAAAATGGACTTGCCGCATACTTCCATCCTTTCCAATACACACTTGTAGAAGTCTAAATTGCAAGCAGAAAAGCATTGAAAAAACACTGTGTTTCATATTAGGTCCAAATTTCTCTATAAACGGCTATTCTAGCACCACTAGTTTGGAATTAGACCATGTTTAGCATAGGACATAAACTGAATATGGAAACCAAAAGCCCCAGACTCCAAATTTAGCATAGGGACATGCCGAAAAATCTGGTACCAAATCCAGTCACGCTTGAGTATTTAAACATGTTTTTTTTGCAACCACACGATGGCAAATATTCACAAGCTTTCGCATAGCCTAAAATCTCAACAAATCCAACCAGCTAATATGGTGTAAATATCACGCTGCGGCCTTCCTACTCTAGTAGCCCAACCACCAACTACATTGCAGACAAGGGCCAAATATGAACTAAGCTAAAAGTTCCTGAATCTAAACCCACCGAAAGCTAAACCGATCAACCCCTCGGAACAACCCATCGATCTCGGAATCCACGCCCAAAGCTCACGGGAAAAACACGAGACCAAATCCGCACAGATCCAACCACGGGGAAGCACAAAATCTACGCGGCCGACGGGAACGGCGGGGGCCCTAACACGAGCAGCACGGAGCCGCGATTAGCCCCCCAATGCAGCCGCCCCTCGCCGCGAGGCGCAGCACGACGAGCGCGTGGGTTGGGGGGGTTAGATCCAGACCTTGCGGGTGGAGGTGGTGGGCGAGCTGGGCCGCGGCGGCGACTTGGCCGGGTCCTCCGGGTCAACCGCCTCCGCCGCCTGGCTGAGCGGGATCGACGTCGACTCCTCCTTCTCCGCCATGGCTCGCGCCCCCTCCTCCTCCTCCTCCTCCAAAGCTAGCTCCCAGCAAGCGGCGCGGCCGGAGACGAGGGCGAGGCGAGGTGAGGCGTCGCTGCCGCTGCTTTTGGCTGGCGGCTAGTAGCAGCAAGCGGTTGATGCTTGGGGTGGGTTGGGTTGCCGAGAGGGAGACGTCAGACGTGGCGCTGCTGGCCCCACCTGTCACTGCCGCCTTCCGACGCCGTGAAACCGCCGTCCGCCACGTGGCTTTGTTCTACTGGCTGGCAGGTGGGCCCCACCCTGTGACGCGGGTACACGTGTCGGCGCGGCCGTGGCTGGCGGGGTTAAGGAGACGGGAGGTGACGGCGTCAACGGGGAAGCGCGTCGGCTGCGGGGTTTGGGCTGGCGGTGAGCTGGCCCGGGTGGAACGGAACGGACGTCGGGTGGGCCGGACGGAAGCGGGGGTTGGAAGGGTAGGACGGTTCGGAATGTGGGGCCCAGTCCACGTCAGTTCAACGGCCGTTGTCCATGCACCCGACGGCGGCTTCGGGAACGGAAGAGAGTTCGTCTGGGCCCACCAATTCGGCGTTTACTTCTTGGTCCCACATGTCAGAGGTCGGAGTACGTTCCGGACTTCCACTTGGAGACGCTAATGGGCCATTTAGTTTCACAAACTCAACGTGTCCACGTAGTAATAAGAACATGGGCCTGTATGTGGAGTTGGATCTTTTGTTCTCAACTTTGCTGGTGCTTAATTTGAAGCCGATAATTAATTCCCATGTCGCTCTTCCATAATCTTGGGCAAAATCATTTCCAATCGGAATAATTTAGTCGACGGCGATCGATGTTGACATGGTGATGTTGGCCAATCTACTACTAATATCCAAGGCGATATCGTTGTTAGAATATCTATCATCCAAGTTCTTGCAAGACATCCACTCATTCTCTAGTATTCTGTACTTTAACCATTTAACTATATTTCAGATCTTACATACACGCAGTTCTTTTATAGTAAGAATTTATGCTAGTAAATTTAGAGATGCATGCAGTGGTAAGGGGTGTATGGTTTTAACCCCGAAGTCTTGTGTTCAATTCCTAACACACTCACTCACAATTTATTCTTAAAAAAATATTTGGAGGGTCATCTCTCCCTCAAAATCTCATTTCTTTTATAATAAATTTGTCCTATCTTCGCTTTCTTATAAGCACATATAAAGACATTCCTATTATGTGTTTCTACTTGTCTTCTGTCCGAGTAAGGCTCCCATCGGATGGCCTAATAAGCCAAAGAAAAAGACAAAAAAAATAAATTTTCAAACTTAATTTTGAGATTGATTTTAAGATATTTTTAACGTATTTTTTTTCAGCATTGGCTTTTAAGTCACCAAGAACACATATATAAAAGTTTCACCTACAAATTCATTTTTATTCTTTATTTACGCAGAGATAGATTTTAAAAACATTTTTTTTTCTAGAAACACGTAATAGAGGGACTCAAAACATGTGTGCACTTGTCCTTATGTACATGAGCGCGCATCCTATTTCGATGAACATATCTAAAGACCGGACGGATACATATTGATGTTGGAGATTCAATATGTAACTGTTGATTTGGTTTCTATAGATATGATTCGTTTTTTGCACATAAATATATCGATAGTCCCTGCCGTTTTAACGTGAAACCATCGCATTCAAATCACGCATCTCTTTTTTTATTTTTCTCGATCAACATAATAATTAGGAGAATACATCTTCAAAACGAGCGTGGTGTCTTGTTTTCATCCAGTAGTTGGTGTAAACGTCCTTAGCGCCAATGTCGAGATATATGGTAGGCAAACATCTAACACTTGTGCAATCCAACTGTCTCACATGTCCAATCCAATTCTATAAGACCATAACCAGAGACAAAGATTTTGTGCCTTGTTACCAACCATTACTCTCTCATAAAGAACTCGGAGAATGCATGCTTTTACATCCATCTAACAAATCTAATCCTCTCATCGTTCTTCCTCCTCTTCTAATTTGCACCCAAAACATGATCAAAGAAAAAAAAAGAAAAAAAAAGAGAGAAAACAATGGAGATGCATCCCATATTCCCATACCACCAAATCTAATCAACGAACAAAAGAAAAAGATCAGAGCAGAACGCGATCAGACAATCTGCGACGTCCATCTCCGTCACTCCGTCTCATCCCAGCCGTCCGTGCTTACCTTATTCTTCCAGAAGCGAAAGAGAGCAGGACAGAATCCGGCGGCTACTGCGTGTGCGGCGGCGGCGGGTGGTGGTGATAGCTCGACTCCGACCATGACGCCGCCGTCGCCGGGTAGACCAGGGCGTTCTCCCAGTTCCACTCCTCCGCCGCCGACATGCTCTGGTGCGAGTCGCCGTGGGACGAGTAGTAGTTGCCCGGCTCGGAGGAGGTGGAGGAGGGGACGGTGGCCACGGAAACAGAGGAGGTAGGGAAAGAGTAGTAGGAGCCGAGGAAGCCGCTCATGGCGCCGCCGCCGCCGCCGGCGGCCGGTCTTGACGGTGCAGGTGGCGCGTGCGGGTACGGGAACCTGTACAGCCAGGGGTACGGCACGAGCACGGCGGCGCTGAGCACGGCGCTGTTCAACAAGGGGCTGAGCTGCGGCTCCTGCTACGAGCTCCG
>CM020178.1:40560859-40588322 GCA_009805545.1 Oryza longistaminata
ATATATCCAAAATTTCCTCCAGCTCGCGTAATTGCCAAGTGTGTGACAGTAATATCCCACTAGGGTAACGGGATGTAGATGTACCGATCTACAATCGTAGACGGTCAAAGGTTAGGGGATCATGTTGTTCGCGCGCAATTTGACCCTTTCTTCGATGTTAGGCATATTGGATCGAACATTCTCCTTTTGTTGTTTTCATAGGACCTCTGTTTTCATCTTCCAGAGGGAAAGTGAAATGGATATGATTATGATCTGGACTACTATACAAGAATGGTATGGATAAAGCCCGATTGAAAATAAAAGTATGAGATCATCAAAGTATCTCGTTTTCTTAAAAGGGAATAAAAAGGGGGCCATAATATAACAGAGGTATCAACTCTAATTTGGGTGGATGAAGTCCAAATTTGATTCATCCCCTCCTATTGGAATCTAATTTACAATTTATGCCTTAAATGATAAAAATATACAACTGTTGTACTACATAAATAATATTGGTGAGTATAGTCTCCATCTCCTTTCTGTATCGCCGTGGTTATTCTTATGCGATGAGTTCATGAAGTAGAGTTTGGAGGGGAGGAAGAAAAATAGAGCAAGAGTAAGAAAAGAAAATGGTGCGAATAAAAATATTGTCAGTTTGTCACAAAAGGTAAGAGAAAATCTATGATATGATAATTTTATATGATCAAAGAGAAACCGTCTAAAATATTTTAGATACATGATGGATGCGGTTGGCATGGACGGTATTCTCGGAGTCTTCTCCTTTGACTATCTTCCATCGTGTGGTTTCTAGGCTCTCCATCAACACATGTAGTTGACAGTGTAGCGGGTTTACTTGCGATGCAAAGTTTGTCCTCCGTCCCGACCAAAAGGAGGTTGCGCTAACTGATACGTTCTTCTCCAGTGAGCTACTCACAATTGCAATGGTCTTCTTCCTTATTTTTGGCGGTGGTTTTTCATGGTGTGGCTGAATTTCTCTCTCATCATCGAGGTTGCCTCAACCTCCAACTTTTGGACGTTCTATCCAAGTTTGCGTCTTGGTGTCTTCTTCTATAGCTCGTAATGGTTTTACTATCCTAGCCCATATTAGTCCAACAACTATTGTTGTGGCCAAAGTGAAGCCAAGTAGTTAGTTGCTTTTATTTTTCTTTCATTTTTTTAAGTATTTCTTTGTTTTTTTTTCATGATCAAACTGTAATTTATCTATCTTCAAAGGGCTTCTTTTGATTATCTTGTTGTACAATCATATCCAAATATCCACTTATAGGGCCTAATTTGAAGGTGAGACACGCCTGGCACACAAAACGAGTAACACTATTAACGCTATATTAACTTAGTATTAACTATTATAATTTTAATGATAGGGTTTATTTGAATTTTTAAAGAAACGTTTATATACATTTTTTTAAAAAAAATAAAACACATCGTTTAATAATACATGGAGCAGTAAACGAGTAGCTAGCCCGATAAGCCCAAATGAGAAAGTAGGTGTGTCTGATAGTAGGAAAAAGGAAGATTGAGAAATACGCAAAAGCAACGTAAGTTATTAGTGTATGATAATTTACGTATTAATTATTTCAATATTGTAAATAAATTCATATATTTACATAGCAACTTTTTTCTATAGAAAACTTTTGCAAAACATATTGTTTATTAGTTTGGAAAGCGTACGAGTGAAAAACGAAAGTTTTTTTTTCTCCCTCTGTTCTCCACTTCTCCTAAGGCAGTTTATGCATAAAAAAGAGTTTATCAAATAGCACCCTCCAAATCCACCTTTTGGTTCGAAGGCGTCCATGAATCACCAAAGTGTTACATGAAGAAGTTAGCTCAGCAAATCGGAATTTCGGCTATTTTAGTTCCTTCCAAAGTTAAAAGTTTGGGTTGAAATTGGTATGATGTGACTGAAAAGTTATGTGTGTATAATAGGTTAATGTGATAAAAAAAGTTGGAAGTTTGGATCCAAAGTTTGGATCTAAACACAACATTCACATGAAATGGACGATCTTGCTTTTTTGTCACGAAGATTTTCTACTGGCACAGTGGCACTTCAACCTGTGTGGGTCAAACGGTTCAAAAAAAACGAAACGAAAAGATGTACTACCCAAGTTTATCTCGGACGAAACTTTGCTGTCAAATGTCACATCGTTAAGACAAATATCAAGACGTGAATTTTGGAACCACGTTAAGCTGACACGACAAACACGGAGCATGTTGGTTGATACTCCAGTATATATATTACACACGACTTTTCGTTTTTTATATTTGTATAAATTTTTTTAATAAGATAAGTGGTCAATCAGTATAAGCATAAACTTAAAATTTCTTATATTATAGAACAGAGATAGTAGTAATAAGATTCTACCGTGCGGGGACCACGTACGACTCATGGGACATGCCATTTTCCGAACATGTACGGCACCGATGTCGTATCCAGAATTCCAGATAATGTATAAGGTGCAACGCCGCCGCGTGGTCCACGTTGGTCTGCCAGGTCGAAGCACATCAACGTCTCATATGCACCGGAGTCTCTCTACAGAGTCGCTTCGATGCAAAGAGGGAGGATCAGAATTCAGAGGAGAGGTTTTATCTCATTAATTCTCGTTTCAACCCTTCCGAAAGTTTTCAGCGGACGACTCGCGCATTTATAGGGCTAGTTTGTGGCGTGCGTATTCTAGTAATCGGCACGAAGAGAGAGAGAGAGAAAAAAAAGAAGAAATTAAAGGAGATGAAGCAACGTGACAGAATAGCCGTCTTCTAAAGCTGGTTTCAAACCTGCATATATCATCCCTTTGCAGCAACGCTTCCCTTGGTTTTGTTTATACCGTTTTTGTGATGAATTTGTTTATCTCTTCCGGTATGAACAAGCGTAGTAAATCTTTGATCGGTTTACGGTTTACGGTTTACGGTTGGAAATTAGCATCGGTAATTCTTCTTTTTTTTTCTAAGAATTAGCGTGGGCAAATTAATTACCAGGTCGGCAGTAGGATCAAGTGATTAGTACGAGTGATTAAGCTTGTGCCGACATGGCGCACGTCGTCGTGACACGCAACCACATATTTATACACGCGACCGCACGAGGCGTGAGCAAACGACACAGAGAAAGAAAGAAAAGAGCAAATGCGAATTCAAAACCTGCTCGCTTTACCACTACTAACTATACACACACATGTAGTATATGAAATATGAATGCGATGTGGCACAATATGAATTATAAAATGAGAAGTGGGCGATCTCTATCACAAAACGAGTGTAATTATTTTTGGAATGAACTACACAAATGCAAGTGATGACATGACACCAGCTTATAATTTTATTCAGACAGCCTTTTTTTTGCCCATGTAACATTTTTTCCTCATTTATACTTTCTACTTCATCCATTTTTACAACGTAAGACTTTCTAGCATTACTCATATACATATAGATGTTAATGATATGTTTAGATTCATTAACATCTAAATAAATATAGGCTATAATAAAAAGTCTTACATGAAACGGAGAAAGTAGTATCTTTTGTGAAGTGTATATATCCTGTGTGTTACGCAAGCACATCGAGAGAGAGAGAGCAAATGCAGTGCACGCATGCAGCAGCGCTGCCCAACGGATTCACATGGGGAATGGCTTAGCTGTATCTTTGTTGTGTTGCGGAGGTGCAGTGGATTCGAAGACTTTTTTTGTGCTGTGCCGGTGAATGGCGTACAACTGTGTCGTGCAGATATGGTTTGTTTTGAACCCCTGATGTCAGCTGTAACATGCAGATATGGCGACCACCCTGCCGCTCCCGTCAAATACTTTGATATTAAGCTTCGGGTCACGCATGCGTGTGACTTATCGTTACGCTCGCAACTGCATGGGTATGCATACTCTGTCTCCCATTTGTTTCGTAGTGACAAGTGGTATTGCTATTTAAGCTCAATAAAGAAAAATGTTAGTTTTGGGCGAAAAGAAAAGGAAAGTAATGTTTTTATGTTTGAATGGAACTCCGCTGTAAAGCTTTAAACTATATAGAGGTGTAATTGGTTTGTCATTTTCCGTTCGCTTAACTAAGGGTACAACACGGGAAAAGACTATACGTACTATATTTTTCTTACTAAATTCTTATTAAAACCGATGTGTCATGCTACGAGTATATCTAAATTTTTTTATAACATTTATCTATCTAAATCAAACGGTTGAGATTATTGTTAGTAGAAATATTAGTAGATGTAGCAGTGCTCGGGTACATGCATGCTCTGGATTTTTTTTTTAAAGAAGGTCACCACATGTGTATATTACACCGTACAAATTCCAAATGGAGAATTTTTTTTTTTAGATACTTTGAACAGAGGATATGATATGAAACCGAAGTTAAAATATACGCAAAAGCGCTTATATTTGGTGAATTTTTGGGGGCATATATGCCTGAAAAGTTGCAACTGGTTTGTCCATTGACCATGCTTGCCACGTTTCGTGATAAAAAAAAGTTGCAAAGCAAAGAGCAGAAGTTGGTAAGCAAAGCGTACGCGTGTTCGCTGTTCCATTACCTGCGAACTCCGGCGATGGCGCGCCCCCGCAGGCGTATCCCGCCAGCTCGTGCATTGCCTGCTCCTCCCGCCTCCTCTCCTGCACGCCGCGCGCCGCCGCCGTCGCTGACGACGAAGGCGACGACCACGCCCACTGGTCGCCGTCGCCGCCGTCAATGGTGCGAATAAAAATATTGTCAGTTTGTCACAAAAGGTAAGAGAAAATCTATGATATGATAATTTTATATGATCAAAGAGAAACCGTCTAAAATATTTTAGATACATGATGGATGCGGTTGGCATGGACGGTATTCTCGGAGTCTTCTCCTTTGACTATCTTCCATCGTGTGGTTTCTAGGCTCTCCATCAACACATGTAGTTGACAGTGTAGCGGGTTTACTTGCGATGCAAAGTTTGTCCTCCGTCCCGACCAAAAGGAGGTTGCGCTAACTGATACGTTCTTCTCCAGTGAGCTACTCACAATTGCAATGGTCTTCTTCCTTATTTTTGGCGGTGGTTTTTCATGGTGTGGCTGAATTTCTCTCTCATCATCGAGGTTGCCTCAACCTCCAACTTTTGGACGTTCTATCCAAGTTTGCGTCTTGGTGTCTTCTTCTATAGCTCGTAATGGTTTTACTATCCTAGCCCATATTAGTCCAACAACTATTGTTGTGGCCAAAGTGAAGCCAAGTAGTTAGTTGCTTTTATTTTTCTTTCATTTTTTTAAGTATTTCTTTGTTTTTTTTTCATGATCAAACTGTAATTTATCTATCTTCAAAGGGCTTCTTTTGATTATCTTGTTGTACAATCATATCCAAATATCCACTTATAGGGCCTAATTTGAAGGTGAGACACGCCTGGCACACAAAACGAGTAACACTATTAACGCTATATTAACTTAGTATTAACTATTATAATTTTAATGATAGGGTTTATTTGAATTTTTAAAGAAACGTTTATATACATTTTTTTAAAAAAAATAAAACACATCGTTTAATAATACATGGAGCAGTAAACGAGTAGCTAGCCCGATAAGCCCAAATGAGAAAGTAGGTGTGTCTGATAGTAGGAAAAAGGAAGATTGAGAAATACGCAAAAGCAACGTAAGTTATTAGTGTATGATAATTTACGTATTAATTATTTCAATATTGTAAATAAATTCATATATTTACATAGCAACTTTTTTCTATAGAAAACTTTTGCAAAACATATTGTTTATTAGTTTGGAAAGCGTACGAGTGAAAAACGAAAGTTTTTTTTTCTCCCTCTGTTCTCCACTTCTCCTAAGGCAGTTTATGCATAAAAAAGAGTTTATCAAATAGCACCCTCCAAATCCACCTTTTGGTTCGAAGGCGTCCATGAATCACCAAAGTGTTACATGAAGAAGTTAGCTCAGCAAATCGGAATTTCGGCTATTTTAGTTCCTTCCAAAGTTAAAAGTTTGGGTTGAAATTGGTATGATGTGACTGAAAAGTTATGTGTGTATAATAGGTTAATGTGATAAAAAAAGTTGGAAGTTTGGATCCAAAGTTTGGATCTAAACACAACATTCACATGAAATGGACGATCTTGCTTTTTTGTCACGAAGATTTTCTACTGGCACAGTGGCACTTCAACCTGTGTGGGTCAAACGGTTCAAAAAAAACGAAACGAAAAGATGTACTACCCAAGTTTATCTCGGACGAAACTTTGCTGTCAAATGTCACATCGTTAAGACAAATATCAAAGACGTGAATTTTGGAACCACGTTAAGCTGACACGACAAACACGGAGCATGTTGGTTGATACTCCAGTACAGTAATGTAGTACTCAGTAAGATTCTACCGTGCGGGGACCACGTACGACTCATGGGACATGCCATTTTCCGAACATGTACGGCACCGATGTCGTATCCAGAATTCCAGATAATGTATAAGGTGCAAGGAGGAGAAATCAACGGCTGGATCGCGACGATTCAGCGTGCGGCGATCCGAGTGCCAGCGACGCCGCTGCCATCGTTCTCTCCCTCGCCTAGCCTCACTGAACCTGAGCCGTTGGTTGGGAGGCGACGACGTGGTGCGCTCGTAGCCGTCAACAGGCTCGGTCCGAGCCTTGTATACAGCTAAATATACGGTGGAAAGCTCCGGCTAATCTAAAAAATCGCGTAAATCCCGATTAAGAAGTCCTGTTAATTAACAAGAAAGTCTTACATACAGTTAATATGATGAGTTCAGTTCAAACTCGACTAAGTTTATTGAGATATAAAAATTAACAAACTTTAGGAATGAAATTGAGCCGACTTTTTACACAGCTATGTATCTTGTTGGATACCAGCTAAACATCCGTGTTTTGCTATAGATAAAAGAAAAGAAATATCATAGTATTTTCTAAAATAAATTAAAATGTATTTTTTATGAAATATGTTACCCACATTTTTCTATAGGACAAAGTGTCTATCCACATTAATTTTATACTATGTGACTATCCATTTATATTTAGTTGTTATGTAATATTAAGAAATTTAAGGGTTAGTATGTAAAAAATGCAATGATAGTGGATGAGGTATCATCACTGTCACTATCGTCGGAGTCTTTTAAAAGAGTATAGAAATCACCGAAGTGGAGAGATTCTCATCCGAATTTTTCATTGAGGCTGTGTTTAGATCTAAACTTTAAATCCAAACTTCCAACTTTTTCCATCATATCAACCTGTCATACACACACAACTTTTCAGTCACATCGTATCAATTTCAACCCAAACTTTCAACTTTAGAAGGAAGTAAACACAGCCTGAATAGGAATGAGGGTATCATCACCCTATCTACCTGTCAATTTTTCTTTCATAATTTAGCTTCCTTTTTTGTTGAGACTTGTATCGTTTTCATCGAAGTTGGGGGTCCCGCTATATATTTAGACACCGAGATTTTTTTAGTTACATACAAAACGACACGAGTCATTAGCATATGACTGATGATTTGAGTATTAGCTACTGTAAATTTGAAAAAAA
This sequence comes from Oryza longistaminata, assembly GCA_009805545.1. Classification (NCBI taxonomy): domain Eukaryota; kingdom Viridiplantae; phylum Streptophyta; class Magnoliopsida; order Poales; family Poaceae; genus Oryza; species Oryza longistaminata. The sequence goes on from CM020178.1 coordinate 40,568,341, forward strand.
ATGAAAGAAAGTAAAAAAAGAAAACATTGTTCGATACTCCCTCCGTCCCAAAAAAAAAAAAGGCAAACCCTGGGTTTTCGTGCCAACGTTTGACTGTTCGTCTTATATGAATTTTTTTTATAATTAGTATTTTCATTGTTGTTAGATGATAAAACATGATTAATACTTTATGCGTGACTTATCTTTTTGTTTTTTTATATTTTTTCAAATAAGACTGACGGTCAAACGTTGGACACGAAAACCGGGGTTTGTCTTTTTTTTTTACGGATGGAGTAGATTGAGAAGCGTGGTCGCTCAAAACTAGGTGTGCCTAGGCTTTTAAGCGGTTTACCCGTCTCTCCTTGTGAGACCTTGTTCATTTAATTCCTCCTACAAAGATTATTATTTTTTGATTAAACGAACAAGACCTGATAAGAGCAGGTAGAATAGCAGGCTATAAGCCGGCTATAATCATATATCAAGAAGAAAAGAGAAGAGAGAGAAAAAAACGGGCTACAGATTTATAGCCGGCTGCAACACGGACTCTAAGATGTTATGTGTGTATGAGAGGTGGGACCGGGTATTAATGGAGTAGTATATTTTTACAATTAACTATTGTATGAATGAGCTGTTAGATTGGCTATAGATGTTTTGGAGCCAGTAGTTGGCTATACTATTGAACTTGCTCTAAGGAAGTCGGCTGCCCTGCTCGGTCGCTCGCTAGTGCTTTATCCACTGCAAGCATTGTGCGGTAACGGATCGGCATGAGCCATGTGACACTCGCGAGTCGCGAGACCACCCCAAAGCTAGAATTGCTAATGATTTGGAGAGGTTGGCGTCGCGCATGCACCTGCGCGCGCGCGCGCGGCGTGATTTGGTGGAGTGCCCTCGTTGTGTCGCCAGCAGGTGGTGGTATTGTTTTTGCACCTATCCACGATCTAATTAAGTTGGCGGTCTTTGGCTGGCAATCTTGATCTTTGTTGTTGTTTTACACGTGTCATTTTTCATGATGTCTTATGACGGTATTATGGCATTAATTAATAGACGTGTGATGCGTCCTCATGATTAATATTAGAGCAAGTTTAATAGTATATCCCACTACTAGCTCTAAATCATCCATAACCAATGTAGTAATAGCCAATTCATACAATAGTTGCTTAGAGCACCCGCAATGGTAAAGTAAGGTGCTATCTATAAAACATGTACATCTCAGCAATAGACTAGATTAATAGTAAACCACCTCAATAGTACGTCTATATGGGTATCTATAGCTCTCTCATGTATTGCCTCGTTTTTCTCTATAGACTATCTCTAAGTTAGTAGATAGCTTTGCTCTCTCTCTTCATTTAATATCTTCCATGTAGGACAATATGCTGACATGGATCTCTTATAGAGAGCCTATAGATAACCATTGTGCGTGCCCTTACTATACTATTAATATCTTGTCACACCTGTCATACACACATTACGTCTAGGAGTCCATGCTACAGCTGACTACAAATCTGTCTCCTGCTCTTCTCTCTTCCTTTATCTCTTTAAAATATGTTTATAATTGGTTTATAGCCTGCTATTGTACCTGCTCTTATAAGACGCTCTGTCACTCAATATCTACAAAGGAATATAAAATTTACTGTTCATGAGGAGTAAAGGGCTGGTTTGATTTCAGGCCTAAATTGGCCTTACTAATATTTGTCAATTTCAATAGTGTTTAGTGTCTATTTGGTTTGAACTTAAATTTTGGCATGCCTAAGAAAATAGGCCATTTTAATAGTTAACTTAGGCTATTTTGGCTTCAATCCAAACACAACTTTACTTTGCCAAAATTAGCCATGCTAAAATTTACCAAAATTTACAATTGATAAAAATTGGTAAGGTCAATTTAGGTCACAAACCAAACCAGCCCAAAGTAACAAAGTTTACACATGAAAAAAATGATGCATCCCATCACATCCCAAAGAATGGTGAAAATCACATGTGGGACCAACCTGTATGTGAGCAATACTACATATGTAATACTGCAGAGAATCCAATGTCTAAAATTACTCCCAAATAAATAACATGTATATTGCAGTTATTATATCTACGAGGAGAAAGGCATGAGATGGAGAGGGAGGTGGTGGTAGACGGGCTCGGTGAAGCACACGAGCCGTGAGGGTGTAGGAGGGAGGTGAGCGGGGAGAAAGGCAACGTGAGGTCTCTCCACGGCTTGGCCGCTTGGGGGATCGGGAATTCGGAATAACGAGGGGACTGACAGAGAAATAGTCCGCTCTCATATAAACGCTTGATGGTAGATTGAATGGATGGCGCAGTCAAGCAACAGAGGATATGAAAACCAGCCTCCTATCATAGCATGGGGCGACTTTAATAGCACGATGATCAAACATGTCAGTTCAAAATATTATGGGGGCTTCAATCGCTAGGAGCCTTCAATATTCTCGATATAATTGATATAAGCTGAAATATATATTTTTGAGAACATATAAGCTGAAATTAGATGCCCTTTTTTTCAAAGAAAAAAAACATGATGGTGGTAGGACAGGAAGTCTGGAACAGTGGGAGGATCTAGGATGGTTGCCTATGGGATTAACAAAACTTTTTCAGAACACGAGAAAATCTCCGAGAAACTTTCAATTGGGATAAGGCACACCCAATTTGAACATGACAAACTTCAACTGAGAATGTTTGAAAACTTGCAGGTTAAGTTTTTTTTTTAAAAAAAAATCAGTTTCGATTGGAAGAAATCAATTCCCATCCAATGGGTTTTGAAGCGTTCACCAAGGAATAATCTCAACCAATTAATTGTGCTACTGTTGGTTGATGGTGGTAGGACAGGAAGTCTGTAACAGTGGGAGGATCTAGGATGGTTGCCTATGGGATTAACAGAACCTTTTTAGAACACGATAATTTTATAGTATTTTATATAAACAGCTTCATTTCCTAAGAAATCAACAAAATTCCTCTTTTATAAAGGAGGCTTGAACCAGATGTGGACGGGGAAGAGGAACAACGGAATCATACCCCATTTACACAAATGCTATTGTGACAGGCGGTTGATGCAGGGCGTTCATTGCATAAAATACTTCAGACTGATCCCTAACAATAGTGTACACAATTTTATTAGCCAAATCCGGTTGAACACACTCAATTGGCGAAGAACAAGAAAGATGCCATGTATATCTAGTACTACTGGTCTAGCTGACGCACACGTTTTTTTTTCTTCTTTGCTTGAAACGAGCGATTGCAATGATGCCACATTCAAATGCATTGAGGGACTAAAATTAAGGGCCTGTTCACTTTGGTGCCATTTTCAACCTTACCAAATTTTGGTAAAGTTGCCAAAAAAAATTGCTACATTTAGTTTGCTGTCAAATTTTGGTAACTATATAAGAAATCCTACCAAAATTAGTTGCCAAAATTTTGGCTGGATCTAAACACCACCTAACAAGTAAGAAAGTTTTAGATGTGATGTAATGGAAAGTTGAAAGTTCAGGGGAAATTTGATGTGAACTAAACATAGCCAGAGATATGTCTAGAATGCGTCCTGTCTGACGCCGAGACGCCGTACGCGGGGCAGGCCGCGGACGCGTTTATCTTGTGCGCGATCGCGCGCGAGCGCCGCAATTGCGTTGGTAGGGCCGGGCCGTCCCGCCTCCAACCACGTCAGATGGGGGGGAGGAGGGGGTCTCGTCTCGTCTCGTGTTGAGCCAACGTCCTCTCGAGGGAATCCTTCCACCAACTGAACACTGGCTCAGTACAACGCTATCTTTCCTTGTTTTGTTCGTGTTTAGCTGTTGAGCTGCATTATTAGATTTGGGGTGGGGGTTTGAGGAAGAGAACTTCGACTTAAGCAGCGTAAATAGGGATTTGTTTTTCAAATTATTATTCATAACTTCATTTTATACTATCAAAGTCTAATTAGATCCTGACTTATCCAAACCAGGGTTCATTACATCATTTATCATGCGGTTATCACGAATCGAAATCACCCACCCAGTGTATCAGTTAAGTTCGAAAAATTAAAAAGAGAAAAAGAAATATCAGTTTTCGCCAGTTTTTGTTGGGAACCGTTCAGTTACCGCTGATACCGCCGAGTAGTGGTAACCTACCCTTATTAGGTAAGGCAAGCATGACCCAAACAAGATGAACGTAGGTTGTTGTTGACGAAGAACGTGATCACGACCGGTAGCATCATCGGACCACCTATATCAAAAAAACAATGGAATAAATAGCACGCGAAGGACCTGACCTCTATCAGATTTGGGGTGTGTTTAGTTCACGCTAAAATTAGAAATTTAGTTGAAATTGAAACGATATGACGGAAAAGTTGGAAGTTTGTGTATGTAGGAAAGTTGTAATGTGATGGAAAAGTTGGAAGTTTGAAGAAAAAATTTGGAACTAAACTCGGCCTTGGTACTACTTATAGAATTCACTGAATGTGACAACCAAAGATTGCATTGCAAGGCAAGTGTGGGCACGCTGAGTTTGTACCAGTAACATGTTAGCATGGTCCCCTAGCTTCGCTAGCTAGCTAGCTCCCCCACCCCCGGCTTTACTGTACAAGACGATCTCCCTGATCTGTGCCTACCAGGAGCACAAGTTGCAAAAGTGGTCATCACCACTGGTGGTGACTGGTGAGAGATGCGTACGGTCAAAACTCGGAAGGGGGGCGCATCCATCCAATCCATCCTCGGATCGGTGCAGATCTCATAGCCTGTTCACTTTAATACCATTTTCAACCATACCAAGTTTTAGTAAAGTTGCTAAAAAAATAGCTATATTTAGTTTGCTGTCAAATTTTGATAACTATATAAGAAATTCTGTCAAAATTTTAACAAGTTATCAAAATTTAATAAGATTTTTTTTTTGCATCAAAGTGAACATGCCCTCAATAGGACTTTCGCTGCTGCTGCGGCCTGCACGCGCGCCGGTGACGTTATGCTCGCTCGCGGGCGGCCACGTTCCTGCACAGTGGAGGGGAGAGCACATGGCAAAAGCTGCGTGATGAGGCAAAAAAATATGGTTCGATGTGCGTAGAGTGGAGCAGTACTATTACTTTCGTCCCAATTTAAGGTCAATCGTGGGTTTTCGTACTTAACGTCTGACTGTCTATTTTATTTAAAAAAATTAGAAAAATAAAAAAAATAGTCATACATAAAATATTATTTATGTTTTATCATCTAGTAATCATAAAAATATTAATCATATTTTTTTCTAAATAAGGTGGACAATTAAACGTTAAATATGAACAATGCAAAACTATGCCCTTTTTTGGACGGAGTATATTTCTTCCGTGTCAAAATAAACCAATCATGTACTAATATATATGTGTTCAGTTTTATCGTACTAAAATGTGTCGTATCCAGTACGATGTTGGTTTATTTTAAGATGGAGAGAATATTATCAGAAACCGCTTGGCATGCAGGATTACGCAATCATGGAGCACGCTTTCAGGTTTCGTTTCGTGATGATTGGGAAATATTGCGATGTTATGGTTTCACTGTTTCCACTTCAGGTTTCGTTTCATGATTGGCAGACGTTGTGTTGTGGCATTATGTTAATATGCATGCTACTTTTTTTCATTCTAAAATATAAATATTTCTAACTATATAAAACTTCCAAAAAAATATGTGTAGACAAGTGCTATTTTAACACATGGACAGTATGTATGTGGATAAGTATTTTTTTTCATATAGTACATACAATTTAGAATTGAGGTTGAAAATTATTAATTTTTTTTGCTGATTTTGAAGTTATGTCCGCCGTAGTCTATTGTATAATACTGGCTTTTATAACACAGGTATAAAAACTTTGACTATAAATTATAGAAATAGAATAATATTTTAAATAATAATACTTAAAAAATAACTTAAAACAATAGAAAATTGCAGTAGAAAAAAAACTCTTGAGAAAAAATATTTTTGAAATATGAAACAAATAATATGTTTCAACAATAAGGTGAATACGCTAAAAAACAACCGGGCCTAATTCTAGAAATAAAGTTCATATCGGCTACTGCTGTTGCCTGTAGCGAGACGAGACAAGCACTTGCAACAGCCACCTACACTAGCTGGGATCAGGTCTTGCTAGGAGCCACAAGTACCTCCACTTCTGAAGTGGTGGCCATCAACCATCACAGGTTAAAAGTTTGTTTTTTTTTCTATGATGAGAGCCAACCAAAGAGTGATGGATATGAGCAACTGTTAAATTCCCAATCACCCGTCATCGTCACATCCCAATAACTGATTCGATCGGTTCGTCGCGATTGTGATCACTTGAGCCGAATTCAATTCATTTGAATGTGGCATCGTTTCGATCACTCGTTTCAAACAAAGAAGAAGAAAAAAAAAACGTGTGCGTCAGCTAGACCAGTACGTGATATACATGGCATCTTTCTTGTTCTTCGCCAATTGAGTGTGTTCACCCGGATTTGGCTAAAAAATTGTGTACACTATTGTTAGGGATCAGTCTCTGAAGTATTTTATGCAATGAACGCCCTGCATCAACCGCCTGTCACAACAGCATTGGTGTAAATGGGGTATGATTCCGTTGTTCCTCTTCCCCGTCCACATCTGGTTCAAGCCTCCTTTATAAAAGAGGAATTTTGTTGATTTCTTAGGAAATGAAGCTGTTTTATATAAAATACTATAAAATTATCGTGTTCTAAAAAGGTTCTGTTAATCCCATAGGCACCATCCTAGATCCTCCCACTGTTACAGACTCCTGTCCTACCACCACCACCAACAGTAGCACAATTAATTGGTTGAGATTATTCCTTGGTGAACGCTTACAAACCCATTGGATGGGAATTGATTTCTTCCAATCGAAACTGATTTTTTTTTAAAAAAAACTTAACCTGCAAGTTTTCAAACATTCTCAGTTGAAGTTTGTCATGTTCAAATTGGGTGTGCCTTATCCCAATTGAAAGTTTCTCGGAGATTTTCTCGTGTTCTAAAAAAGTTTTGTTAATCCCATAGGCAACCATCCTAGATCCTCCCACTGTTCCAGACTTCCTGTCCTAACCACATCATGTTTTTTTTCTTTGAAAAAAAGGGCATCTAATTTTCAGCTTATATGTTCTCAAAATATATATTTCAGCTTATATCAATTATATCGAGAAATTGAAGGCTCCTAGCGATTGAAGCCCCCATGATATTTTGAACTGACATGTTTGATCATCGTGCTATTAAAGTCGCCCCATGCTATGATAGGAGGCTGGTTTTCATATCCTCTGTTGCTTGACTGCCCATCCATTCGAATCTACCATCAAGCGTTTATATGAGAGCGGACTATTTCTCTGTCAGTCCCCTCGTTATTCCGAATTCCCGATCCCCCAAGCGGCCAAGCCGTGGAGAGACCTCACGTTGCCTTTCTCCCGCTCACCTCCCTCCTACACCCTCGCGGCTCATGTGCTTCACCGAGCCCGTCTACCACCACCTCCCTCTCCATCTCATGCCTTTCTCCTCGTAGATATAATAACTGCAATATACATGTTATTTATTTGGGAGTAATTTTAGACATTGGATTCTCTGCAGTATTACATATGTAGTATTGCTCACATACAGGTTGGTCCCACATGTGATTTTCACCATTCTTTGGGATGTGATGGAGACATCATTTTTTCATGTGTAAACTTTGTTACTTTGGGCTGGTTTGGTTTGTGACCTAAATTGACCTTACCAATTTTATCAATTGTAAATTTTGGTAAATTTTAGCATGGCTAATTTTGGCAAAGTAAAGTTGTGTTTGGATTGAAGCCAAAATAGCCTAAGTTAACTATTAAAATGGCCTATTTTCTTAGGCATGCCAAAATTTAATTCAAACAAATAGACACTAAACACTATTGAAATTGACAAATATTAGTAAGGCCAATTTAGGCCTGAAATCAAACCAGCCCTTACTCCTCATGAACAGTAAATTTTATATTCCTTTGTAGATATTGAGTGACAGAGCGTCTTATAAGAGCAGGTACAATAGCAGGTATAAACCAATTATAAACATATTTTAAAGAGATAAAGGAAGAGAGAAGAGCAGGAGACAGATTGTAGTCAGCTGTAGCATGGACTCCTAGACGTAATGTGTGTATGACAGGTGTGACAAGATATTAATAGTATAGTAAGCAACTATTGTATGAATTGGCTATTACTACATTGGTTATGGATGATTTAGAGCTAGTAGTGGGATATACTATTAAACTTGCTCTAATATTAATCATGAGGACGCATCACACGTCTATTAATTAATGCCATAATACCGTCATAAGACATCATGAAAATTGACACGTGTAAAACAACAACAAAGATCAAGATTGCCAGCCAAAGACCGCCAACTTAATTAGATCGTGGATAGGTGCAAAAACAATACCACCACCTGCTGGCGACACAACGAGGGCACTCCACCAAATCACGCCGCGCGCGCGCGCGCGCAGGTGCATGCGCGACGCCAACCTCTCCAAATCATTAGCAATTCTAGCTTGGGGTGGTCTCGCGACTCGCGAGTGTCCATGGCTCATGCCGATCCGTTACCGCACAATGCTTGCAGTGGATAAAGCACTAGCGAGCGACCGAGCAGGGCAGCCGACTTCCTTAGAGCAAGTTCAATAGTATAGCCAAACTACTGGCTCCAAAACATCTATAGCCAATCTAACAGCTCATTCATACAATAGTTAATTATAAAAATATACTACTCCATTAATACCCGGTCCCACCTCTCATACACACTAACATCTTAGAGTCGTGTTGCAGCCGGCTATAAATCTGTAGCCCGTTTTTTTCTCTCCTTCTCTTTTCTTCTTCTTGATATATGGTTATAGCCGGCTTATAGCCTGCTATTCTACCTGCTCTTATCAGGTCTTGTTCGTTTAATCAAAAAATAATAATCTTTGTAGGAGGAATTAAATGAACAAGGTCTCACAAGGAGAGACGGGTAAACCGCTTAAAAGCCTAGGCACACCTAGTTTTTGAGCGACCACGCTTCTCAATCTACTCCATCCGTAAAAAAAAAAGACAAACCCCGGTTTTCGTGTCCAACGTTTGACCGTCCGTCTTATTTGAAAAAATATAAAAACAAAAAAGATAAGTCACGCATAAAGTATTAATCATGTTTTATCATCTAACAACAATGAAATACTAATTATAAAAAAAATTCATATAAGACGAACAGTCAAACGTTGGGCACGAAAACCCAGGGTTTGCTTTTTTTTTTTGGGACGGAGGGAGTATCGAACAATGTTTTCTTTTTTTACTTTCTTTCATTTTTTTTCAAATTTACAGTAGCTAATACTCAAATCATCAGTCATATGCTAATGACTCGGTCGTTTTTGTATGTAACTAAAAAAATCTCGGTGTCTAAATAATAGCGGGACCCCCACTTCGATGAAAACGATACAAATCTCAACAAAAAAGGAAGCTAAATTATGAAAGAAAAATTGACAGGTAGATAGGGTGATGATACCCTCATTCCTATTCAGGCTGTGTTTACTTCTTCCTTCTAAAGTTGAAAGTTTGGGTTGAAATTGATACGATGTGACTGAAAAGTTGTGTGTGTATGACAGGTTGATATGATGGAAAAAGTTGGAAGTTTGGATTTAAAGTTTAGATCTAAACACAGCCTCAATGAAAAATTCGGATGAGAATCTCTCCCTTCGGTGATTTCTATACTCTTTTAAAAGACTCCGACGATAGTGACAGTGATGATACCTCATCCTATCATTGCATTTTTTACATACTACCCCTTAAATTTCTTAATATTACATAACAACTAAATATAATGGATAGTCACATAGTATAAAATTAATGTGGATAGACACTTTGTCCTATAAAAATGTGGGGTAACATATTTCATAAAAAAATACATTTTAATTTATTTTAGAAAATACTATGATATTTCTTTTCTTTTATTTATAGCAAAACACGGATGTTTAGCTGGTATCCAACAGATACATAGCTGTGTAAAAAGTCGGCTCAATTTCATTCCTAAAGTTTGTTAATTTTTATATCTCAATAAACTTAGTCGAGTTTGAACTGAACTCATCATATTAACTGTATGTAAGACTTTCTTGTTAATTAACAGGAACTTCTTAATCGGGTTTACGCGATTTTTTAGATTAGCCGGAGCTTTCCACCGTATATTTAGCTGTATACAAGGCTCGGACCGAGCCTGTTGACGGCTACGAGCGCACCCAGTCGTCCGCTCCCAACCAACGGCTCAGGTTCAGTGAGGCTAGGCGAGGGAGAGAACGATGGCAGCGGCGTCGCTGCACTCGGATCGCCGCACGCTGAATCGTCGCGATCCAGCCGTTGTTTCTCCTCCTTGCACCTTATACATTATCTGGAATTCTGGATACGACATCGGTGCCGTACATGTTCGGAAAATGGCATGTCCCAGAGTCGTACGTGGTCCCCGCACGGTAGAATTCTTATCTACTATCTCTGTTCTATAATATAAGAAATTTTAAGTTTTTGCTTTACTGATTGACACTTATCTTATTAAAAAAATTTTACAATATAAAAAAGAAAAGTCGTGGTAATAATATTACTGGAGTATCAACCAACATGCTCCGTGTTTGTCGTGTCAGCTTAACGTGGTTCCAAAATTCACGTCTTTATTTGTCTTAACGATGTGACATTTGACAGCAGAGTTCGTCCGAGATAAACTTGGGTAGTCAATCTTTTCGTTTCGTTTTTTTTAACCGTTTGACCCACACAGTTGAAGTGCCACTGTGCCAGTAGAAAATCTTCGTGACAAAAAAGCAAGATCGTCCATTTCATGTGAAGGTGGTGTGTAGATCCAAATTTGATCCAAACTTAAAACTTTTTTTATCACATAACCTATTATACACACAAACTTTCAGTCACATCATACACTTTTCAACCCAAACTTTTAACTTTGGAAGGAACTAAAACGCGCGAAATTCCGATTTGCTGAGCTAACTTCTTCGTATAACACTTTGGTGATTCATGGACGCCTTTCGAACAAAAGGTGGATTTGGAGGTGCTATTCGATAAACTCTTTTTTTTATGCATAAACTGCCTTAGGAGAAGTGGAGAACAGAGGGAAGAAAAAATCTTTCGTTTTTCACTTCGTACGCTTTCCAAACTCTAAACAATATGTTTTGCAAAAGTTTTCTATAGAAAAAAGTTGCTATGTAATATATGAATTTATTTACAATATTGAAATAATTAATACGTAAATTATCATACACTAATAACTTACGTTGCTTTTGCGTATTTCTAAATCTTCCTTTTTCCTACTATCACAACACACCTACTTTCTCATTTGGGCTTATTGGCTAGCTACTCGTTAACTGCTCCATGTTTATTAAACGATGTGTTTTATTTTTTTAAAAAAATGTTTATATAACGTTTCTTTAAAAATTCAAAATAAACCCTATCATAAAATTATAATAGTTAATACTAAGTTAAATATAGCGTTATAGTGTTACTCGTTTGTGTTGCTAGGCGTCTCACCTTAAAATTAGGCCCTATAAGTGGATATTTGGATATGATTTGTACAACAAGATAATCAAAAGAAGCCTTTGAAGATAGATAAATTACAGTTTGATCATGAAAAAAAAACAAAAGAAATACTTTAAAAAATGAAGAAAAATAAAAGCAACTAACTACTTGGCTTCACTTTGGCCACAGCAATAGTTTGTTGGACTAATATGGGCTAGGATAGTAAAACCATTACGAGCTATGAAGAAGACACCAAGACGCAAACTTGGATAGAACGTCCAAAAGTTGGAGGTTGAGGCAACCTCGATGATGAGAGAGAATTCAGCCCACACCATGAAAAACACTGCCAAAAATAAGGAAGAAGACCATTGCATTGTGAGTAGCTCACTGGAGAAGAACGTATCAGTTAGCGCAACCTCCTTTTGGTGGGACGGAGGAACAAACTTTGCATCGCAGTAAACCCGCTACACTGTCAACTACATGGGTTGATGGAGAGCCTAGAAACCACACGATGGAAGATAGTCATAGGAGAGACTCCGAGAATGCCGTCCCATGCCACTGCATCCATCATGTATCTAAAATATTTTAGACGGTTTCTCTTTGATCATATAAAATTATCTATCATAGATTTTCTCTTACCTTTGGTGACAAAAACTGACAATATTTTTTATTCGCACCGTTTTCTTTTCTTACTCTTGCTCTATTTTTCTTCCTCCCCTCCAAACTCTACTTCATGAACTCATCGCATAAGAATAACCACGGCGATACAGAAAGGAGATGGAGACTATACTCACCAATATTATTTATGTAGTACAACAGTTGTATTATTTTTTAATTTAAGCATAAATTGTAAATTAGATTCCAATAGGAGGGGATGAATCAAATTTGGAGTTCACACCCAAATTAGAGTTGATACCTCTGTTATATTATGGCCCCCTTTTTATTTCCTTTTAAGAAACGAGATACTTTGATGCTCTCATATTTTTTATTTTCAATCGGGCTTTATCCATACCATTCTTGTATAGTAGTCCAGATCATAAATCATATCCATTTCCCTTTCCCTCTGGAAGATGAAAACAGAGGTCCTATGAAAACAACAAAAGGAGAATGTTCGATCCAATATGCCTAACATCGAAGAAGGGTCCAAATTACGCGCGAACAACATGATCCCTAACCTTTGACCGTCTACGATTTAGATCGTACATCTTACATCCGCGTTACCCTAGTGGATATTACTGTCACACACTTGGCAATTACGCGAGCTGGAGGAAAATTTTGGATCTTTTTTTTTTCATTCTTAGAACGAAAAGATCAAACCAGCAACGGAAAAAAGAAAGAATGAATGAAGAAAACGGAATTGGGTCAGGGCTACCCAACGAATTTATGTCGGATACGGACGCTGACCGCGTCAAAGCTTCGGGTGCCGGCGCTGCGCTCGCCACGACGACGGTGCGCCATGTCGGCACAAGCTTAATCCACTCGTACTAATCACTTGATCTACTGCCGACCTGGTAATTAATTTGCCCACGCTAATTCTTAGAAAAAAAAAGAAGAATTACCGATGCTAATTTCCAACCGTAACCGTAAACCGTAACCGATCAAAGGATTTACTACGCTTGTTCATACCGGAAGAGATAAACAATTCATCACAAAAACGGTATAAACCAAAACCAAGGGAAGCGTTGCTGCAAAGGGATGATATATGCAGGTTGAAACCAGCTTTAGAAGACGGCTATTCTGTCACGTTGCTTCATCTCCTTAATTTCTTCTTTTTTTTTCTCTCTCTCTCTCTCTCGTGCCGATTACTAGAATACGCACAGGCCACAAACTAGCCCTAATAATGCGCGAGTCGTCCGCTGAAACTTTCGGAAGGGTTGAAACGAGAATTAATGAGATAAAAACCTCTCCTCTGAATTCTGATCCTCTCTCTTTGCATCGAAGCGACTCTGTAGAGAGACTCCGGTGCATATGAGACTTGATGTGCTTCGACCTGGCAGACCAAACGTGGACCACGCGGGCGGCGGCGGCTGGCAGGCCGGTGAAGGGCGGCGGCGACGGGCGTGCGGCGGCGGCGGCGGCGGCGCGCGACGGCAATGACGGTGGCGGGGGCGTCGGAGCTCATGTCGGGGTACTACCAGGCCGCAGGAGATGTCGACGATGGTGTCCGGCGCTGGCGCGCGTCGTGGCGGCGGGCGGCGACGGCGACCCAGTGGGCGTGGTCGTCGCCGTTCGTCGTCAGCGGCGGCGGCGGCGGCGCGCGGCATGCAGGAAGAGGAGGCGGGAGGAGCAGGCAATGCACGAGCTGGCGGGATACGCCTGCGGGGGCGCGCCATCGCCGGAGTTCGCAGGTAATGGAACACGCACACGCGTACGCTTTGCTTACCACTTCTGCTCTTTGCTTTGCAAACTTTTTTTTTTCACGAAACGTGGCAAGCATGGTCAATGGACAAACCAGTTTGCACTTTTAGGCATATTGCCCCCAAAAATCACCAAATATAGCGCCTTTGCGTATATTTTAACTTCGGTTTCATATCATATGCCTCTGTTCAAAGTATCTAAAGAAAAATTCTCCATTTGGAATTTGTACGGTGTAATATACACATGTGGTGACCCTCTTTAAAAAATTCCATAGCATGCATGTACCCGAGCACTGCCTACATGTACTAAAATTTATATACTAACAATAATCTCAACCGTTTAATTATATAGATAAATGTTATAAAATATCTAGATATACTCGTACCATGACACATCGGTTTTAGTAAGAATTTAGTAAGAAAAAATATAGTATGTATAGTCTTTTCCCGTGCGTACCCTTAGTTACGGCGAACGAAAAATGACAAACCAATTACACCTCTATATAGTTTAAAGTTTACAGCGGAGTTCCATTCAAACATAAAACACTTACTTTCTTTTCTTTTCGCCCAAAAACCAACATTTTTCTTTATTAAGCTTAAATGCAATACCACTTGTCACTACGAAACAAATGGGAGACAGAGTATGCATACCCATGCTGTTGCGAGCGTAACGATAAGTCACACGCATGCGTGACCCGAAGCTTAATATCAAGGTATTTGACGGGAGCGGCAGGGTGGTCGCCATAATCTGCATGTTACAGCTGACATCAGGGGTTCAAAACAAACCATTCGTGCACGACACGGTTGTACGCCATTCACCGGCACAGCACAAAAAAAGTCTTCGAATCCACTGCACCTCCGCAACACAACAAGATACAGCTAAGCCATTCCCCATGTGAATCCGTTGGCAGCGCTGCTGCATGCGTGCACGTCATTTGCTCTCTCTCTCTCTCGATGTGCTTGCGTAACACACAGGATATATACACTTCACAAAAGATACTACTAGAAAGTAGATATGAGGAAAATAAGTTATTATAAAGTACTATGGGCAAATAAAAAGCTGTCGAATAAAATTTATAGCTAGGTGTCATGTCATCACTTTTGCATGTTTGTGTAGTTCATTCCAAAATAATTACACTCGTTTGTGATAGAGATCGTCCACTTCTCATTTTATAATTCATATTGTGCCACATCGCATTCATATTTCATATACTACATGTGTGTGTATAGTAGTAGTGGTAAAGCGAGCAGGTTTTGAATTCGCATTTGCTCTTTTCTTTCTTTCTCTGTGTCGTTTGCTCACGCCTCGTGCGGTCGCGTGTATAAATATGTGGTTGCGTGTGCAGGATCGGAGCAGAGCTCGGACACCCAGAGCGCGAGCGCGGCGACCATGGACGAACACCACTCGCCGGTGGGCAGCGGCGGCGGCGGCGGGAACGCGGAGGGGCCCGACACGCCGCGGCGACGGTACCGCGGGGTGCGGCAGCGGCCGTGGGGAAGTGGGCGGCGGAGATCCGGGACCCGCACAAGGCGGCGCGGGTGTGGCTCGGCACGTTCGGACGGCGGATGGCCGCGGCCGGGCCTACGACGAGGCCGCGCTCCGGTTCCGCGGCAGCCGTGCCAAGCTCAACTCCGCGAGGACGCGCGCGCCTCTACCCGGCCGCCGCCACCACCGCCGCCGCGGCGCCGCCCCCGGCGCCGGTGCGACGGTGTCGCCTTCCGCGGCCATCTACCCGCGGCGCCCTCCCAGAGCGCCGAATACCTGCGCTACCAGATGCTTCTGCAGGGGAGGCTTACCACCGCCACCCCAACCAAGGCACCCTTCTTCCGTTCTAGGCGGCGGTGGCTCCATGACCATCCCTACGGCGGCGGCGGGCGCGCGGCGCCATGAGCGGCTTCCTCGGCTCCTACTACTCTTTCCCATCCTCCTCTGTTTCCGTGGCCACCGTCCCTCCTCCACCTCCTCCGCGCCGGGCAACTACTACTCGTCCCACGGCGACTCGCACCAGAGCATGTCGGCGGCGGAGGAGTGGAACTGGGAGAACGCCCTGGTCTACCCGGCGACGCCGGGCGTCATGGTCGGAGTCGAGCTATCACCACCACCGCGCCGCCGCGCACGACGCAGTTAGCCGCCGGATTCTGTCCTGCTCTCTTTCGCTTCTGGAAGAATAAGGTAAGCACGGACGCTGGGATGAGACGGAGAGACGGAGATGGACGTCGCAGATTGTGTCTGATCGCGTTCTGCTCTGATCTTTTTATTTTGTTTCGTTTGATTAGATTTGGTGGTATGGGAATATGGATGCATCTCCATTGTTTTCTCCCTTTTTTTTTTTTTTTCTTTTTTCTTTGATCATGTTTTGGGTGCAAATTAGAAGAGGAGGAAGAACGATGAGAGGATTAGATTTGTTAGATGGATGTAAAAGCATGCATTTCTCCGAGTTCTTTATGAGAGAGTAAATGGTTGGTAACAAGGCACAAAAATCTTTGTCTCTGGTTATGATCTTATAGAATTGGATTGGACATGTGAGACAGTTGGATTGCCAAGTGTTAGATGTTTGCCTACCATATATCTCGACATTGGCGCTAAGGACGTTTACACCAACTACTGGATGAAAACAAGACACCACGCTCGTTTTGAAGATGTATTCTCCTAATTATTATGTTTGATCGAGAAAAAATAAAAAAAGAGATGCGTGATTTGAATGCGATGGTTTCACGTTAAAACGGCAGGGACTATCGTATATTTATGTGCAAAAAAGGAATCATATCTATAGAAACCCAAATCAACAGTTACATATTGAATCTCCAACATCAAATATGTATCGCGTCCGGTCTTTAGATATGTTCATCGAAATAGGATGCGCGCTCATGTACATAAGGACAAGTGCACACATGTTTTGAGTCCCTCTATTACGTGTTTCTAGAAAAAAAAATTTTTAAAATCTATCTCTGCGTAAATAAAGAATAAAAATGAATTTGTAGGTAAAACTTTTATATATGTGTTCTGGTACTTAAAACAGTCCTGAAAAAAACGTTAAAAATATCTTAAAATCAATCTCAAATAAGTTTGAAAATTCATTTTTGTCTTTTTCTTTGCTTATTAGCCATCGATGGGAGCCTTACTCGGACAGAAGACAAGTAGAAACACATAATAGGAATGTCTTTATATGTGCTTATAGAAAGCGAAGATGGACAAATTTATTATAAAGAAAATGAGATTTGAGGAGAGAGTGACCCTCCAAATATTTTTTTAAGAATAAATCGTGAGTGTGTTAGGAATTGAAACCAGACTTCGGGGTTAAAACCATACACCCTTACCACTGCATGCATCTCTAAATTTACTAGCATAAATTCTTACTATAAAGAACTGCGTGTGTGTAAGATCTGAAATATAGTTAAATGGTTAAAGTACAGAATACTAGAGAATGAGTGGATGTTTTGCAAGAACTTGATGATAGATATTCTAACACGATATCGCCTTGGATATTAGTAGTAGATTGGCCAACATCACCGTGTCAACAATCGATCGCCGTCGACCTAATTATTCCGATTGAATGATTTTGCCCAAGATTATGGAAAAGAGCGACATGGGAATTAATTATCGGCTTCAAATTAAGCACCAGCAAAGTTGAGAACAAAAAGATCCAACTCCACATACAGGCCCATGTTCTTATTACTACGTGGACACGTTGAGTTTGTGAAACTAAATGGCCCATTAGCGTCTCCAAGTGAAGTCCGGAACGTACTCCCGACCTCTGACATGTGGGACCAAATAAGTAACGCCGAATTGGTGGGCCCAGACGAACTCTCTCCGTTCCCGAAGCCGCCGTCGGTGCATGGACAACGGCCGTTGAACTGACGTGGACTGGGCCCCACATTCCGAACCGTCCTACCCTTCCAACCCCCGCTCCGTCCGGCCCACCCGTTCCGTCCGTTCCGTTCCATCGCCGGGCCAGCTCACCGCCAGCCCAACGGCCAACCCCAGCCGACGCGCTTCCCCGTTGACGCCGTCACCTCCCGTCCTCCTTAACCGCCGCAGCCACGCCGCGCCGACACGTGTACCGCGCGTCACAGGTGGGTCCCACCTGCCAGCCAGTAAGAACAAAGGCCACGTGGCAGACGGGGTTTCACGGCGTCGAAGCGGGATGACAGGTGGGGCCAGACGCCACGTCTGACGTCTCCCTCTGGCAACCCAACCCACCCAGCATCTCAACCTCTTGCTGCTACTAGCCGCCAGCCAAAAGCAGCGGCAGCGAGCGCCTCACTCCCTCGCCCTCGTCTCCGGCCGCGCCGCTTGCTGGGAGCTAGCTTTGGAGAGGAGGAGGAGGAGGAAGGGCGCGAGCCATGGCGGAGAAGGAGGAGTCGTAGTTCGTCATCCCGCTCAGCCAGGCGGCGGAGGCGGTTGACCCGGGGACCCGGCGAAGTCGCCGCGCGGCCCAGCTCGCCCACCACCTCCACCCGCAAGGTCTGGATCTAAACCCCCCCAACCCACGCGCTCATCGTGCTGCGCCTCGCGGCGAGGGGCGGCTGCATGGGGGGCTAATCGCGCGCCCCGTGCTGCTCGTGTTAGGGCCCCCGCCGTTCCCGTCGGCCGCGTAGATTTTTTGTGCTTCCCGTGGTTGGATCTGTGCGGATTTTGTCTCGTGTTTTTCCCGGTGAGCTTTGGGCGTGGATTCCGGAGAGACTCGATGGGTTGTTCCGAGGGGTTGATCGGTTTAGCTTCTCGGTGGGTTTAGATTCAGGAACTTTTAGCTAAGTTCATATTTGGGCCCTTGTCTGCAATGTAGTTGGTGGTTGGGCGTACATAGAGTAGGAAGGCCGCAGCGTGATATTTACACCATATTTAGCTGGTTGGATTGTTGAGATTTTAGGCTATGCGAAGCTTGTGAATATTTGCCATCGTGTGGTTGCAAAAAAAAAACATGGTTAAATACTCAAGCGTGACTGGATTTTGGTACCAGATTCTTTCGGCATGTCCCTATGCTAAATTTGGAGTCTGTGGCTTTGGTTTCCATATTCAGTTTATGTCCTATGCTAAACATGGTCTAATTTCCAACTAGTGGTGCTAGAATAGCCGTTTTAGAGAAATTTGGACCTAATAGTATGAAACCACAGTTTTTTTCAATTGCTTTTCTGACATTGCAATTTAGACTTCATACAGTTGTGTATTGGAAAGGATGGGATATGCCGGCAAGTCCATTTTGCTATTAGAAGTTGTTGGGTTCGCAAGGAGAGTAAATAGAAGTTTCTTCTTTGAAACGAAATTAGGACTGAAATAAAATTTCCAGTTTCTCAATTCTGCAGGCTGAACATTTTGTGCTTAGTTGTGTGTTTCCATGCCTCCACAGAAATTTCATCATATTGCCCTTACTTGGAGTAGTAACATGCACATTGCAACTACTTTGTTCATAAATTTATGGACATTCATAATCAGATGAACTTGGTCTAATAATCTCTTAGTGTTTGTTTGCATTTTGTCATACTTTGCGCAAAACAGTTTGCATTCCAATAGGGATGAGTTTTATGCACTTCTAAATTCATGTATTTATTTCGATTCTTAGTTTGGTGTGTTTTGTGCAGGCATGCCTGCGCATGTTTCTTCAAAGTTGGGTGTCAGAAAAATTTATGACTGTGAATGGTACATCTTTGACAGGAACCGGAGTTAAGCATGTTACCAAAAAAAAATCATGCATTAACACCTTTACTTCTTTCCTTTTCTTTTTGCAGCGTAGTTCTGTTCCTGTTGCTGTCCACGTTCTTCATCACATGGTGCTGTTTTATTCAATTTGTTGATGGCTTTTTCAGCCCCACTATATGCCAAAAACTCGTGATCGACATATTTGCGTAAATTGTGGTTTTCAATTAGCCTCATCATTTTCTATTTTGAATCTCCTAATTTTCTATCTTTGCACACGTGTGAAAGCATGACTGCACTTGAAAATCAAGCGCTCCGTGTGCAAATTAAAACTGAGAGAGGAGTGGAGAGACTAATATTCGGTGGTATTAGCACTATTTGATTTTTATTTGTTTTATCATTAATTCGTGAAAATTATTCTTGATTTAAGATCCTCTACTGCAGTGATAGTTTTGCTAAAAACTAAATTGAATGCCTTCCTATTTTTCTCTGTTACCAAACCAATTCATGTTATGTTTGTGGCAAGTGATTATTATTGTTGACACACTGCAGGTCTTA
>CM020178.1:40598283-40637391 GCA_009805545.1 Oryza longistaminata
GGTTTATTAGTGATAAAAATAATTTATAAATAAATTTTTTATATACATTTGTTTTAACAAAATGGAAACCAAGCTTAAAGAAAACTATGTTAAAAAGAAATGTATGCTACGCACGCAAGTTTTTCATGTAGATACCATGCACACCAACTAATAAATTTAAAAAAAAAGAAAAAAATGTGCATGTACTTCCAAAAACGTTGTACTTATATCTAAATATTCACATCAAATTAATTATATTTTAGCCGTAACAAAATAAAATAAAATTTCTAACATTTTTAAGGATATAAATCGATTTGAATTTTTTCTCCATTTATAGAATGGATTTGAAGATAGGATTTTACACATAAATATGATACTATTAAAAGTACATGTACAAATTATTTCTAAAATTTTTAGTGAAGTTTGTTAGTTGATGTGATTGGTGTGTACACGAGAATGCTGCTATGTATAAGATATGTTCCCCAATTAAAATACTTAAAAATATTTTTAAAAATTTAAATTTCGATAGCTGTTGAATCTTTTAGGGAACCGACGAGGAGCTGATGGCTTGCTGTTCATATTGGATTTTGGAACGTGGTCAGGATGCTGATGCTCTGCATATAGATCACGTCTGATGCACTTGCAAGTCTCTTCTTGTTCTCTCCTACACGTATACCACGTTTTTTATGCAAGGAAAATAATATGTCCCGGTTTATATATTTAGAGTTACCAGGTCCATTGTTATCGTGCGTTTCTGTCTTCTAATCAACATCCATTTGCAGATTACCGGGGGGCAACATATTAGTTGCACGTGCAAAAGCACGTTGGTTGAAGAATGCAAGGTAAACATTTTGGGTGCCATATTAATAATAACCTTGCAATGTAAAAATGCACTACTATAAGAAAATAACGCAGGGAATCTTCTTGGTAAGATGCCTTCACATTATTTTCTTTTGACAAAAGTATATTTTTCTTACCGTGACGAACATTAATTCTATATCTATATACTCTTATAAAACCCCATAGTAGTGGTGGTGGGCTCTCCTCTACCACCCCCAACTAACACGTGGATTTATGGATCCCACTTCTGTGATTTGCTTACTCTCTTCAGTTTTCAGTCATTTGAAATTTGAGTAAGACGAGAAATTTCACTTTTTACTTTTGCCTTTTCATATGAAAATCATTGTTTCATCCTAGGAGAGGTAAGATATTGTATTCTTACCAAGAGAACTCACAGTATTATGTTTTATATTAAATAAATAGTTGCAATGTACGGGTATTCACAGCTAGTATAAAATAACATCACACAAGTTTTTTTTTTCATTTTTGCGATTGTTGTCCGCCTTCTTACGACACTCCTTTGAACCATGAAAAAGGAAATTCAGTTCACGTGATAACGATTCATGAACCTCATGTTTGTCAGTTTAATAGTATTCTCCTATTTTATTTATTATAGTTTTCTGCTGTAAATGTACAGTTTTTTTTTTGGTACAAAAGCTACGAGAAAACAAAAGGAGAGGTGCCCACGTACTACAGTACAGTACATGATTACCAGCGGGACCATGCATGTATGGATGGTTCGTGGCGACCATGTGACAACTATAACCACACTAGTAGTATAATTGAAGGCATCAACGGAGGTCAATCGGTCTGACCCTGCAGCGCCGCCCGCCTAGCCAGCCCACCGTCGCTTTAATTTGCCTCGCATATGCTGCATTCATGAATGCGTGCGCTCGTGGCTGCGTGTACCCTTTGCATCTCTGCCCTGCCTGGTCGTGTTCAACGCCTACGACGACGTTAATTTGATCAACGCACGGCAGTAGAGCTAATAAATACTATGGGTCAGTGATGTATGTGTGGTGGAGTAGTATAGTACTAGTAGGACTGTAGGAGTGTACGGCATCATTCGCTGTATGTACCGTAGGTTTGCTGAATGGACAGGCGTGGAACGGTGGAAGTAACTCGATCGAGATTGAATTTCAAGCGTTGAAAAGTTGAAAACAACCAGTGGCAGTTTACCATCGTATCCCTACATTTATACGAGTACGCTGTGTTTACAGGGGTATTATAAGATGTTTTGATTTTGATCAAAATCAAATTGGTTTAAGTTTGATGACAAACATGGTAATATTTACATTACCAAATATTTTTATAATAAATTTATCTTGGGTCGAAAATATTACTGTTTTTTCTATAAACTTTGTCAAACTTAAAACAGCAAAGTCAAAACATCTTATAACCTGAAACGGATGGAGTAGCTCATAGTTCACACTTGACAGCTACACCGCTACAGTACTCGGTGAATACATACACTGATACTACACACCAAGAAATGTAATTCCTCTCGACATTATTTTGGTAGTTTTCGGTTTTTGGACTGTTAGATTTACTTCAACATTCATGTTAGCAAGATGAAGAAAAAAAAAACTAGAGTTCCATTCAGTTGCACCTTTTTTTTTTACTGTAGTGCAGCCAATAGACACAATGTCTTGGATTTATAGTTGCCGCAGCGCGATGGTTGCATATAGGAGCCGAATATACCCATGGTGCGGGATGGTTGCTAGGGCTCAACTTCGCTCCCTCCACTACCACCGCACCATATATATTTTGTGATAAATCTAGGCCAGTTACTACATATAAGTTGTAGAGTAGTTACAATATAATTATACTTTAATTTAATTATTTTAGTTGCATTTGATTTTTTCAAATAAAAAATTATCGCATGTTATATACCTACTCCTGAAAATAAATTTAAAAGAAAACCTCAACGTTCGCTAAAGTAGATGTTTTGTCTGAACCAATATTTTGGTTTCAAATTTTCACTAGCTTAGCACCCAAGATTTGAAATTTGGTTCAAAATCACTAATTTTTGGATTTACAATGGGCTCCTGTAGGGAAAAAAGAAAAATAAATTTATTTGAATTTTTAAAAAAATGCAGGGTTTTCAGCATTAAACTAACTTTTGTCGAAATTTTTATTTTTCATCCCTTGAATCTGCTTCCTGAGATGTAAAATCTCGTAAAGCCCAGCTCGTAGCTAGTTTGAGTCAGAGTCATCCGGTCAAGTGGCTACCGGCAGCACTCGATACAAATGGATACAAATAGCCGAGTACCACAAATTACTAAATGAAAATAAATGAGAACTAAAGCTAAGTGCCTATTCTGTCGAAGGATTATGTATAAAACTGACTTCCGGCAATTATTCGGGTGCACAAAGGAATAAATTAAGCATTAAGAAGTTAAAAGGTTAATTAGTTATTTTTTTTAAGAAATATTAGTTAAAAAAGTTTTTGCAAATATATAGATAAAGAGCTTGGGTAACATGTCTTGCCCCTGATAACTCACGCGCCACTACAACCTTTGGCTAGATGCTCCACTGTGGTGTTGGGCTGGTGGTACAGATGTTGCTCCTTGTCTAGCAGCGGTCGTCGATCGTTCACACGTAGCGATGGTTGATTCGATGCTAGACCTTTTTTTTCTTTGGTTATGTGTACATATTGTTGGTGCGTGGTGGTACTGTTTTGCCTTTTGTTTTTTTTTTTCCTCTTGTGTTTTTTCACACCCTAGCTGGATTCCACGACGCTACTCCCTTGAGCAGCTTCACCGTGCACTGTCTACCAACGACGCCGTAATGAAATGTTTTAGTACTTCTACTTGGCGTCGCAACGGACCACAAATGTATACTCCCTCCGTACTCATAAAGAAAATTGTTTAGGGCAATATTTAAGTCAAATTTTGGGAATAAAAATCATGAATATACTTGTCGTTTTGGACAAGGACACGGTCTCAGAAAAACAACTTTAACTATTATTTTTCATTATAATTTATATAAAAGTGTTAACAAATATATGATCTTACTAAAGTACTCCCTCCATTTCACAATGTAAGTCATTCTAATATTTCCCACATTCATATTGATATTAATGGATCTAGACATATATATCTATCTAGATTCATTAACATCAATATGAATGTGGAAAATGCTAGAATGACTTACATTGTAAAACGGAGGAAGTACTTTTTAAGACTAATATATACATGTAGTCTCCATATTTGGAAGACAAATATTTTAAAAATGATTCATGATTAAAGATTCTAAAGTTTGACCTCGCCTTTATCTAAAACGACAAATATTATCAGTCCGGAGGGAGTAGCTCTCAAGTTATTGAGTTTGAAAATATAAAAATTATATGTATAGATTTGTCTTGAAAAATACTTTCATAAAAATATACCTATAGCATTTTTTAATAAATATTTTTATAGAAACAAAAAGTCAAAGTTGTATTTTAGAGACCGTGTCGTTGAGGGAGTATCCACATTCCACAAATGGTCTTTTTTTTTTTTAGAACATACATTCCACAATGGTCGGCACGGTGAAAAGCCGTAGCCATCAGCCCGTCACCCATCAGTTGCCCCATGCATCTCGCCTTTGCAACTTGGATTCCGGTAGAAGAAACACCCCCGGAACGGACAAGCGGCGACCGGGCGGGATCGTACGGCGAACCCAAACGCTCGCCGCCGCCGTGAAACATATTTGGCGGCTTCGCCGTGCGAGAGCGAGACCACCACCACCGCTATGGATTTGGATATTTGGATGGAGCGGCGGTGTCAACGCCTCGGGTGGCTGACCAAACCGCGTGATGAGTTTGCATCGCATATCGCAGCCACGGGACAAGAGGAAAAGGAGCGCGAGTTGCTGTGGCGGCAAGAGACTCTCCGAGTCCACCGGTTCACACGACCACGGGGGTCGTGGATGGATCAGTCGGCATCGGTCAAAGCTGCTTCTGGTATGAGTACGATGATGACCACGGCGAGCAGCGGGGAGTTTTTTGTGGTTGGGTGTGCCATCGTCGCAGAGTTGGCACGATCTCAACATCTGCAGAGTACTTTATGGAATGTTTGTGTTTTTCACAGTTATACTGTGAGGGTGTTTTTGTTCACGAGAGCTAAAAGAGTTAGTAGTACTATTTAAATATCGTGAAGATATATCGTTTCTTGGAATGTTTCTATGGGTATGTTTGGGTGAGCTTCTAGCTGCTGTAGATTCTCCCAGAATCTCCAGCTCCCCCAAACAGTCCAGATTGTCAGCCAGATTCCTAGATTCTAGGAATCTGTAGTTGCAGAATCCAGAAAATAAACTCACCAAGAAGCTGCTCAAGAATCTTAAGCTCCCAAACAGGGTCTTTGTAGTTTCGTCAAGCAGACAATCTGGGACGCATTGATTCGCTCAGAAATGGAGTAAACTACTTCCTCCGGTCATTTATTCATGATGTTAAGACCTCTTTGATTCAAAGGAAATTTATAGGAATTTTTGAGAATTTCATTCCTTCATGCGGTCCAATCAAACGATCATTCCTACGTTTTTCCTATATTTTGCAATACTCTGTTTTACACTTAGGCCTGGTTTAGTTCGCAAATTTTTCCCCAAAAACGTCACATCGAATCTTTGGACACATGCATGGAGCATTAAATATAAATAAAAACAAAAACTAATTGCACATTTTGCAAATCGCGAGACAAATCTTAGATTAATTATGCTCAAAAGATTCGTCTCGCGGTTTCTAGACGAGTTATGAAATTAGTTTTTTATTCGTGTCCGAAAACCCCTTCCGATATCCGGTCAAACATCCGATGTGACACTAAA
This sequence comes from Oryza longistaminata, assembly GCA_009805545.1. NCBI lineage: Eukaryota > Viridiplantae > Streptophyta > Magnoliopsida > Poales > Poaceae > Oryza > Oryza longistaminata. Next base: position 40,603,906 of record CM020178.1, read on the forward strand.
AAATTTCATTTCGTGAACTAGAAGGCCTTACATTCCTATCAGAATCCTATGTTTTTCCTATTACTCCGTTTTTTCATTCATGAGATTCAAAGGGTCCTAAGGTATATTTCTGGAGTAGTGTTCTGTATTTGGGTTTTCTGGTCATCAAGATATACTGAGAACTACAGGTGTTAAATCTACGAGTGCTTTGCCCATGGAATTCAACCAACATGGATAAGGAAGCGAAGCAGAGAGCACGGTAAGATTCCTTACCTGCTCAAATTACACTCTGCTTTTTTTTTTCTCTTGTTGTATTTTTTTTTATATAAAAAGGAAGACAATGGAAGTGCACTCCGCTGACTGACGCTCTAACGCATTATCACCAGCATACACAATGTCAGCGTCAAATTGATATCCCATGCGACGCGACGACTCTTGGGTCAACATTCCACTTCTGACAGACAGCAATGGCGTTTTATGAGAGGCATCAAACGCTCCAGAAAATGCAGATAGTAACTGAGATGTCGTGGTCAAATTTTTGCACCAAACTGAACTTTGGTAACCACGAGACAATTAAGATATCTACAACATCACAGCTGCAAATTTTCTCTGGGTTGCAAAACCATACAGAGAAGACAACCTTAAGGTCTTCGGAGTTCGGCATTTACCAGGAGATGCTTCCAGTCTCAGCTAGAGTGAGTCCAATGCAGAAGTCTGAATCCAGAAGCCAACGAGAGGGATCGATGTCGCCATATCATTGATTACAGGATTCCAGTAGAACAACGGCACGACCAGCATTCAAAAGGCAGCTCTGAATCTGGTTGCGATGGCAACATGTCGGTGATGATGCCAATGTCCTCTGCATTGACCACCAGATGAGCCTGGAATGTCAAGTTGTAGAGGTAGAAAGACCTGTTGCTGACACAATCCGAATTCAACAGCACAGCATATTGGAGAAATAGTACGGTATGTGAACAGAATTGTCCCACTAGAGTAGTCTCAAAATGGAACGAAGTGATGATTGCCCTATCAAGAAAATTGTATTGTTTGTAAGGGTACAAAATGGGGTTGCATTCTAGATGAAATCGACATCCTCCAGACGATGTGAGGGTAAGAGTGTGCATGAGGAACGACAACTGATACGCGCACAGGAGAAATTCAGAGCAAGAGAATTACAGGTAGCATCCTAAGTATCATGGATCAGTTTTTTTTTTACAAAAAGAATCATCCTGGCACTATCAGATGAGACTAGCAGAAAAAAGACCCACAGCGAAGTAACCGCCCACTTCTTTGAAAACAGAGGTACATACTTGAAAAATGGTGGAAAGCACTGATGAAAGCCGTTGAAGTTCATGAAGGGAATTTGTTCCTGCCTGTGCAGATGTGACTTGAATGAATCAGTTCATCAGCTTAATGATCCATGCCACTGGCATCTATTCAGACTTCATAGAAACTGCCTAAAGAGCTTCTCTCCGAAATGGGAATGCAGGTTCGGAGACTGGAACACTTGTTGTGATGCCTTCTGATGCGAGGTCCGAATTTCGACTTCTTTCACCCCGACTCGGGTGCTGTACCTCATCTTCCACTGTAGGAGCTTGTGCATCTGTCTTTGATATCAATTTGGAGTTTGAGACAGCCTCATTCCTACTATTTCTGTCTCCACCTCCCATTTCAATATCAATGCCATCATAATTATGTCGTTGTGAGATCTTCAAGAGATCACCACCTATGTCAAGGTCATCTTCCACTTTTGTCCGAGCACCAACCGGCTCTTCTTCTCTCTCCACAGCACGGTTAGCTGGTGGAGCTCGCACTTCCTCTTGTATAGGTTCCCTGAACTTGTGTTTGGAAGGTGGAACCTTAGTATAGAAGACTTCTAGAAAGTTATTCATACATCCTCGATCATAGGCATTTGGTCTGCCATCTGCTCTGTACCGGAAATTTTCATATGTGGTCTGAAAAGCCAAAGCATCCGTATCAGAGATCATGCAATGTAAAAATATTTATGTTCAGGAGAAGAGGCATCTAAAAGGGGTTGTCTTGTCATAAGCATTCCAAGCATTTGAAATTTAAGTATTATTTAGGAACTACTCCCTTCTTCCACAAATATAAGCATTCCAAGCATTTAACATTTGTCAAAAGTATAAGGATTCCTAGAGTACTATTTTCCCCATCAATCACCTCTCATTCATTTTTTTAACTTCTTACCCCCAGTCATCCCTCATTTAATGAGGGGCACCAAAGTCATTTTTTCTTCTCCTTAGTCTCTCCAAAAATGTTTATGAATGCTTGTATTTAAGGATGGAGTAAGAATTAGCTGCCTTTAGATCTACTTAGATAATCCAACGTTGTTTATATCTGTACATACAGTCCAGTAAATGCAGAAGCATAAATAAGCATTTTAAGGAATCCAATTTCTGCTCTAATCCCAACCCCTGAATCCTGATTAAAGGCCCATTTATGAGGCCCAATTCCTGTGGATTGGGCAGTGGGCCAAGATCCTGGCTTGGACTGGACCTCCAAAAAGGACCTAAATATGTATCATCAGCTTCCTCGATAGTTGTTTTCAAGATTTAAAATGTGTGCTTGAGACAAGGAAGCACGAAAAAAAAGAGTTCCTATAAGTGTAATACCTAAAGCCCTGAACTGAACTCATCGAATCAAAGGATTTGTGCTTTCCCATGAGCAAAAGAATAGAAACTGACACCCTTACCCTCACAAATGCACACACACACTGACACCACAGTACTAAATTAAGAAGAGGAATCCCAGATTCAGACAAAAATAGTAATGGAGAAACTGAAAATGCCCTCTTTCCCAACCAATTAACCAAATAAATATTTTTTTTTTCAAAATATCTCATTATAAGCACTAAGCATAATATGACTAGATGATGTTGCAATGGTAGAAACAAACAGGCAAAAACATAAATCTTTGATCAGGAGCACAGGCAAATCAACTAGCAAAAGGAAAGATAAACTTCACATAAACAGGCTGACCTGGTTTGTGCTGATGAGATATGTATGAAATCCTGTGAGTCCACCAACAAACCAAAGACAGATGAAACAATATATTAGTAATGCAAGAGAAGCAGGGGAGTGTTTCAAAGCCTTCCACACTGTGGGATAGTCTCCATCCATGAGAATCTTTATGTACAATGCTGACATAGCAAATACATAAATGCATAGGATACTCGCCGAAGAAACAAATAGGAAAAAGTATCGGTAATTGCGCTGCACAATGGAAAAGTAGAAGGAAATTAAGATAAGCAACTAAAAAATGGAGCAACTCAATCAAAACAATTTTGACATATTCCATTATCTTTAAAAAAAAACAATTTTGACATTGGATGTTATCAATTGTAGGTATGCCTATGAGAAACTCATATTTACACTATGGATGAATAATTTTCTTATAAATATCAAATTAACAAAAAAGGTTAAAACCAGGTAGCCCATATGAATATATAGGAGCATTTCTTAGTAAATATGAAATTGACAGTTTGCCTTTGCAATCACATTATGTCTGTAACATGAATATTGAGGGGTGTCAAGCTACCAACTACTGACTGGGAAGTGAATCACTACAATTCCAGTGAATGCTGCATGTACATTAGGTAGTGACTGCCTGTAACATTATGTTGAGCAACTCTGCTCTTAGATGGCATTGCTGTCCAGTAATCAATAACCGTGGAAAGTTTACTTTGTTAAAAATAAGTTGATTAAAAGCAAGGAGATAATATCAGGGAAACCATGTAGACAAGCGGTATAAGTTTATTGCGGACAACTATATATTGTGCCTTTAGATTTTAATTAAGCATGCACTTCTGGAAGAAAAAGCTCAAGCCGTTGCTGAGTTTGCTGTAGTGTAAGAGTAATCATCTCACTACTTAATATTACTAGCTTATAACACACACAAAAAAGTTACCTTTCCAATGCATTGCCCTACCCAGGGGCAATGATGGTCAAACCTTTCCACGCAATTGTTGCAAATGGAACAGTGCGAACACCGAGGAGGCCGAAAAACCATGCAAGTTTCACAGTACTTGACCTTCACAGGCACCCCATTTACCATAACATCTTTTACACGAGGGAAGACTAGTCTGCCAGGTGTGTCCGCAAGAGATAAATTGTCATAGTGAAACTCTTCTTCTGGTGGATGAGATGCACGAGGTACAATACCAGGGTCCTGAGCTGCGGTGATGAAAAGCAACGAAAGCACCTGCAAGAAAAAGAATGCACATTTGTTGTGTCATTAAATCTTAAAATGCCCAGTGTGAAAGATACCTACAAGAAATAGACCAAAATACTCACATAGATTGCCAACACTATTGCTACGGCAAGAATTGCGTACCCTGCATTGTATGCAGGAAATTGATGACGAAGATGCCGTGCTACAAACGCACAGAAGACCGCAACCGGGACAAAAATCAGTGCAACAGAAAAAAGCAGGGATTTAGCATCAGGTCCAAATATTAGCCGACCACCAAAGAAGAACCTCTGCAGATTAGAAGCATCGATCAGTTCACAACAATGAATCCATTCCACCATGAAGACATACAGAGTGCCACACACTTTCAAAGATGGAGCAAATCACAGCTGAAGTAAATTTTTTTTAGATAATGACAGCTGAAGTAAAAGGCCCTAAGCAATGTATGTAAGCTTAAAAAAATGTTATTCATGTTCTGGAGCATCAATTCCATAGACAACACAAATCAATCCGATTCAACCGACAGTATGGTGATTGCAGACAGGGTCGGTATGAGTGGTGTCCCCATCGCAGCCACTCTGACAGTCGCATTCAGATTTTTTCGCATCCATTATCTCCACGCCAAAAATGAAGCATAGTATTGCATTGGAACAACATAGGGCATTCCAAACACGTAGTGATATCATAGTATACATTGCTTCTTAAAACTAGGCACTATTGAACTAATTAAACGAATCGACAAGTTCAAACAGCTAGGGCAACTCGATTCCACAAAGCCTACAAACTTGGCAGTAATCTGTGTTTGCTAGACTATATGTTATGATTAATGAAACAAATAGTATCACAACACACCTGAAAAGAAAAGGGAAATCCCCGCAAGAGAAAAAAAAAATGTTGATACAAAGATGTAAAATTGGTAAGCTGAAGAAACAGCAAAACCTCACGAACGCTTCGAAATTCGAAACCTATAACGGAGCACAAACCTTCGAATCCTAGAACAGAGCACAAACCGATCCCCCTCCTAACCTAACAACAAAGAAAAGTATAGAGTATACAAAACAACAATTTAAGAGGTAAAAATCCTAAAATCCTCCCAAGACCCTAAACGAGAACACCGATACGATCCCTAGAAACTCTAAAACCAACTCAATACCAGAAAGGGGAGGCGGAAACGAGACGAGTATACACGAGAGGAAGAACAATTCTCACATTATTCCCCTTCCAGGCTTCGTAGACTCGCTGCCGCTGCGGCTGCGGCTGCGGCTGCGCCATGGTCAGCGAAGTCCCGGCAGGCTCTCCTCCAATCAACAACCCATCGAATCCGCGCGAGCCGGCGAGGAAGAAATCGATGCTCGCACGCAAGAAACTGAAGCACACGAAATCGACGCGAAGAAGAGAGAGAGAGTAGGCAAGCAGCCGAGAGAGGAATCGATGGTGAATGAAAGCGGCTGCTGTGAGCGAGAGTAGGGTACAAAAGAGGACTTTTTTTATTGTTCGTGGGAAGTATGGAGACTGGGGAGACCGGAAGTCCAGAACGCCCAAAATTCTCTCCTTTTTTTATTTGTTTTTTAAGGAAGAACGCCGAAAATTATTACTCTAGGCTGGAATGGTAGATGAGCCGGAAGAGGAGGGATATTTGCAAAAGGGACCCTGAGTTATAAACTTACTATGTATCAGTACCTATGTAAACCGAGCAATCCGGTAGTATTTGTCGTGTGTAAAACTGTAAATTGGGTCATTCCCCTCGAGTGTGAAAAAACTAGTTGGATTTCAGATGTAATTTTGCGCGGAGCTAGATTATCCAAAAGTCAAATTATATTTGATGTTTTGTTTCTATTTTTCTGTGAATACAGGTATGTTTTGTATATTAGTTGATATATAGTATAAATTTATAATCTGGATCTGACGAGCCACTATGAACATAGTTCTTTTTGTTCCTTTCAATTATTTATAGGTTCTTAGTATAATTGGTGCCTCATTTTAGCTTTTTTTAAAAGTCTTTTGTCGATTACCTCATTATTTACATTCATATTGCACATATCCCATGCAGCCGTGGTCATGTCACACATAAGTACTCTTATTGTCGCTTGTGTTACAACCAAACTTTAGATGGTACTAGAGTGCACCACAAACTTTTCATGGTATACAGCTAAAATCATGAATTTTCTATGACATGGAACTACTTTTTTTCAACTTTGAGTTTGTCGATTATCTTCAACTCTCGAATACTCTTATTGTCGCTTGTGCTACAACCAAACTTTAGATGGTATTAGAGTGCACCACAAACTTTTTGGTGGTATACGGCTAAAGTCGTGAATTTTCTATGACATGGAACCACTTTTTTCCAACTTTGAGTTTGTCGATTATCTTCAACTCACGAAGCCGTTCATATTTCATCATTACACATCAATAAAGATATTTTTCAATGACGTGGTATCACCTATTGAACAAATCAAAATAAAGGATGAGTATAAGCGGAAAAGAAGGTGAAGAAGGCATGTGAATTTTTATATTTTTCGTTTTTTTAATTGTTTATTATTGATTTTTATGATGACATTATTACCCTTTATCCACATAGGCTCCATATAAATGCCATGCCATAAAAAAACAACTCCAGTTTTAACCAAGAGATGAAATACAAATCATTTTGATAGTCGAGGGGCTAAAAGTGAACGGTTTTTATAGCTTGAGGACCAAAGTCGAACCAGGACCTTAGTTGAGGGACTGAAGTTATATCTGTAACTGAAGGTTGCACCCGGTCTACTCCCTCCGTGCCGCCAGGCATAGCACCGCCGTCCACCGCCGGCGCCATCTCCAACCAGGCAACCACTTACTTCAGCAGTGAGGCAAGCAAGTTCCATCGGTCGATTCAGTTGTGGGCCTCTCCCATGCAGCTATGCTAGTGTTAGCAATAATTTTCTTTTTCTTTTTTAACTTCTTGTCCCTCTTTCTATTTTCTTGGTACAAAGTGCTACTTTTAGATCGGATGAAATTTCGGACTAGAATATCAAGTGCTAATGCATCTAACACTCTTGGAATAAACCTGTTGGCAAGTTGGCAGTCTTCAGTCTGCATCATCATTATTCTTGGGGTTAAATCGCTTCACCAACCTTAGTCAATTACAATTATTAGAAAATATTTCTATGACATTATACGAGCTTATTTCCATGCAAGAGTTCATAAATTTATATATTGTTAATATATATATAGACGTATCTCCGTATCCTTAGTTTTTCACAAATGTCGTATCCCCGTATCCACGTATCGCGTATCCGTATCCGTATCGGCGTATCTAGGTAACATAGTCTGTAACTGAAGGTTGCAGCCGGTCTACTTGACGTTAACAACGGAGCAGGATGACCCACGGTGTAAAGTCGAAGGGAAGGCCTCGTAGGCCGCTTAGATCGGGCCCGGCCAGCGAAGATTTTCCAGCGAGAACTGAAAAGCGTGAAGCGGCAATCGGCAACGAAAGCGACGAGCCTAGCGCCTCTAGTAGTAGAAGAAGTAACAAGCTTCCTTTACCGTATGATGCTTTGATTCGATCATTCGATTAGGTATAGGTTAGGTTCTTAAGCTCCTAGCATAAGCAAATTTTACCTCGGATCCCCTCACATTCAGACAATCGGACCCCTACTTTTGGGAGCAGGGAAGTGTGGGCTGTTTAGCTGTTAGTAGATTAGTATTAGCTTAGACCAGATAGAGAAAATAATCAAAATGTAATGTTCAGTCCTCAGGAGCACCTGAATGATAGCTGGTAAAAGCATGTACCTTACGCAAAGAGAATAGTGAATATGATCCGTGCTACTTGCTAGTTGCTGCGCCATTTATATATAGTTTGACTTGCAGACGATTTAAATTGGCAGACTGAAACTTAAAGAATGGTCCTGGGTTACTGTATTTTGCAGGAGATGACCCAAGAAGAGACGTACGGTATGTCTGTGGTCCAAATAAAAAAGCAAAACCAATTTTAATGTGTTCCCTATAATTAGAATGGTTAAATTGTGCAACAATTTATATACATACTTTTTTTCTTTTACCAACATCATCCATGCAGGCTATTTGCGCAGTTGTTGATGAGCGTTATTATTTTCCCATAGTTAGCCGCCCCGGGTAAAAAAACACATTTCCGGTCCCATCGGCATATTTACAAACAAAAATTAATTTATAAATAAAACTTATATATATATTTTTGTTCTTAGCGATCTAAAAGCAAAAGGTGAAAAATAAGCTTCGATTAAAAAAAACCCAAAATCAACTTTAAATTTAAAGTTGAAAATTTAAATTTTGGCTAATAAACATAAGGGAAAAGTGTGCAGAGTTCCAGTACGGTAGACTAGTAGAGCAGTCTTTCATGTTTGAACTGGAAAACAGTTCCCTGGAAAACGATATGCAGAAGAAAATTGTTACATCTATATCATGGTTTGACATTATAGAACAGCAGAGGAAAAATGACGGTTCCATGTCCTAAGCTTATCAGTATAAGCTAATTTAACTGTTTCTTGTTTGACTCACCAGAGATCAACGCAAGAATATCTTATGGAAATGGTACTTGTGTAGCAAGCTGGATTAGCAACGGCATCCAGAATTCCAGAGTAAGAGGTCAATAAACTAGTGCCAAAACCTCGGTTAGGGGTAAAGAACATGCTTTATTAGAGAGAGGGCATATAATATGATACGGACCTAGGCGACAGTATTCTAACTGGTGGTCCATCTTAGTACTAATCTCGCACATTCTGCTTGACCGCATATTTAACTAGCAGATGGTGAAGTGGTAAGCCACCAAATCACCAATCAAATGTAATCAGTGAGTTGCTCACTTGCTGTACTGCAAATCTGAAACTTCCAAAAGACGCAAGCTTAATGTGTACAGAAGATTAGTGGATGAGATAAGGATAAATATTAAAGCTTAATGTATACAGAAGATTAGTGGATAAGATAAGGGTAAATATTGAAGAGGTTGGGGATACTAAGTACTAACCTTTTGCTGCTAGGGCAGCCTGGTCTTCAAGCACTAGCATGACTTTGCAGGGTTTAAGAGGTACTACCCACTATGCCAAGCTGGTTATTAACGTGGACTAGATTTCAAGCCTTTTCAAGGTAGCAGAACAAAGCCCTTAAACAGAAGTGCAAGGTTATGCACATAATTGATACAAACATCGTATTCTGTTTGATTGCAATGAATCAATTAATAGATAAAAGATGATAACCTAGATACGGGTCAGAGGATGGGTAGTAAACCTGAAGGTTCCAGGCAAACAGCATGCCTGGAACTAGAATGAAGTGTGCACTTTCCTTCTCAGTTTTATCTTTCAGAGCATTGGTGATCTGCCAGATACACTGAAACAGGAACATATACTTGTTATGAATGTGATACTCAGGATAGCAACACTTTTACCTGACGATGATAACAGTAAGGGAAACACTTGATACTATGTTATACAAAGAATGTAGGTTAGTAGGGACAACGTACACGAAGTCAGAAATCCTGGGATCTTATATTGCTACACCATATTTACAAGTTTAGCATGGTACATTCACTCACTAAAAACACTAGGAAAGGTACTCGTATGGGTCTGCTCCCAAGCAACAGCTATAACATTTGAATTCAAATGAAATATACTACGAAAATTCTGTACTTTACAGGTTGAGAAACACCCCTCACGGAACAGCCTACTATCTTGTAATTTGGATTTCTGCAACTCAGCATGTGATGTAGCTTCTACAACACAAGAACACAACGTTGCACGTCATATGAGGAATTCTTAGCTCATTCACCGATATTTGAGGGTTGACGTTTACAAAGGACAAGGAATTCATCAGATGGATATTGCAAGATCCTTCAACTGAACCCAGCCAAATGCACATCTGTCTCGGATTTTCTGAACCTCCATTAATGCCAAGTTAATAGTTTGGCTTAATGCCGCAAATTCTTTCTCAAAAGGAAGCCGCGCCTTCTGGTCCAACTACATCCAGAAGGATAATCTTTACATCAGCTTGGATTAGACAAGAAAAAAGAGAAGAAAACTATTAGGCTGGGGTTAACAATTAACCTTCTCAAGACATCGAGTTGCATCAACTACATAGCAAAAGTATGACAATTGCCTGTATAGATCTGCCTCCGTATACTGTTATAACACAGATTTAGTTAGTCACACAAAGCACAAATGAACCCGCTGTAAACTCAAGTCTTTATCAACAAACCTGTCTCACTAGGTGGCCATTGCAGCGTGGGTAGTTGGGGCAGATGGTTCCTCTCTCAGAGTCCCCCATCACTCTAAGGTTCACACTGTGCGTTGAGTATTTGCAACCCTCGTCATCACACTGGTCCAAATAAAATCAACAGGTCAAGGACAGTGATGAACATGTTTTCTCCATAAAAGAAAATGGCACTATTTCTAGCATAGTAACTTGTCCCAAAATAGGCAGGAAACTAAACACCTCGGAATTGTCAACACTAAAATTGGAAGTGTAATTACCATCAGTAAACCTTTATAATATAGATTGATGAAACTATCAGCCTGCCTTTTCATCTGCATATAGAGAAAATATAGTTCAGTTTTACAAGCAATCTGAATGCTCGATCATCTTACATTAATTGTTATTCACCTGGTTTGCAAGTACTGCAGGAGAAACTCTGGACTCATCAGTGTCATCTGGACATCTTGGGCACCGCATCCGACGCCAAAAATTAATGGTAGCATCATTTCCTTCATTTGGATTTGATACATTTCCAGAGCTGTACCCAATAATCAGACTAGACACAGGGGGGCAGTCAAAGGTAGTAGAACAGCTTGGGCATGATAATCGCAGGGGCTCACAACCACGATATCTGCAAATATTATTCAAGTCATTCTAACTAAAGTAACAGATCACAATAATAAAAGCAAAATGCATACACTGTAGTTTACCTCTCATCTTCATCATCAATTACAGACAAGAGCGTGCTAGACGTATCTTGATTATCAGACTCAGTCAATCTTGATTGGAACTGATTCCATGAATTAAAAGGATCAAAAAACATCATAGCAGAAAATAGATCAATCATATAAAGATGAAAATAGATGAAGAATTTTTCACCTTGGATGAATCAAGCCCAAGGCATTCAGCCAGGCGAGCTGGGCTGGTGCCCTGGATCGAAGCACACAGACGGGAAACTACAGGATGAATCTGTAAACGGAATCCAGAATAAGAGAACTGTATATAGACATAGCATAACGAAATAAGCTTATATTTCTTTTTCTATGCAAAGGGAACCTGCTGCGATAAATAGTAGTCAATATCAATCATCCATTTGTCAGGGTTTCTTTTCAGCTCCTCAGGATGTCTAGCTCTTTGAGCTATTCCTCCTGAATGTGTACTCTCTGAATCCTGCTCACAATGGTCAGATGCAGCTCTAGGTTAGATAAAGTATGCTTCAAGCATAGCTTGAGATAAGTATTAATTGGCGACACTTTTTTAGAGAATTATCATTTCAGGCAAACAAAAAAGGTTCTCAAAACTACCAATTAGTGTCAAAGTTATACAAGTTGGCGCTAACAATTTAACAAGGAGTATGAGGGCCCATGAATAAACCAATGGACCAGCAATGCATTTAATACCTGTTGAGAGCAAATTATATAGGGAACTGTATCACCTGCAGAGCACCCAGAATAACCATTTTGCTTCAGTCTTAAAGCAACCTGAGGAATCCAAGATAACAAAAGGTCATACAGCATTCAGCTCACCAGATTTTCAGCTGTTACCCTCCTAAGTACTAGAGGAAAAAATGATAGGTAAGTCTTGCCTGAACATGAGGTTGGTTTTTAGCATCTGGATAATCTTCTGGTGCTTTTGTTAAGCTCTTTGTAATGATATATTTTTCTAATTCTGTTTGGCCACCTCTCATCTGCTCTTGCACCTGCAATAAATAGCCAATGTTAGGTCAGCAATGAATTTATCATAGGGATGCCACCAATTCCTCTTTCAGTTGAAAGGTTACTGCAGAGTGCATGTAGCTTCCCAATTCAAAGCTCCAAGATAAATGGAATGAGAAACTTAAAGATTTTTTTTTCTTATATATAAGAAAAAAAGGTAGGTTCCTAACCTGCACGAGAGAACTATGGATTGACTCGATAACGTCATCACATGACCTGTAGAGAAACAATATCAACATATATAAGGGGGGAAAGAACATTTTGAGCAAAATAAAAATAGCAACTTCGATCCTTACCCTCCAGACAAAATTTGATTCAGGCAAAAATCTCCAATTTCTTTTGACAGCAAACTCCAGTCACGTCTGACCATATCAAGTCCCTTGCGCTCAATGTTCTGCATCAAGCATTCTTTAATTATCCCAGTTTTAGAAGATAAAATATAAATTTGGAAATCAGAACAACCACAGACCTCTCGTAAGCTACCATCTAATGCAACTTTAATGGCAGCATATTTCTTCTTTTTGAGAAGCAGCATTCTTTTGTATATACCATCGAGATCAATCTCCAGACAGCGGTATTTTTTATTCACCTGCATCAAAGCACTTATGTTAACTGGTCTTTCTCCACTGTGCATAGAATCCCTCTGTCCACAAATAAAAGCATTTCTAGGTTTTGTTTTTAGCAGAAATTAAGGTTGAGAAAAAAAGACTTTGGTTCCCCTTATTAAAAAGGGGGTGGGTGGGGGTGGGAGGGTGCTTTGGGGTAAGATAGGAAGAAAACTGAATGAGGTGATTGATGGAACTAGTAATCTAGGAATCTTTATATTTGTGGACAAATTTCAAACGCTTTGAATTCTTATATTTATGGACAAAGGGAGTAGTTTAGAAGATTAAAAACTGATCTTTCAGAATTGACAAAATCAAGATTTGTCCCTGCAGTTTAAAGATCCTACCTCCTGAATGACTTTTCCTGCAATTCCTTTTGCCCTGGAGATGTCATCCAGACCAGTATGTATCATTATAGAGTCTGTGTCACCGTAGATAACCTGCTCAGTAAAATGACAAGAAATATAGATAGTGGTCATTTGCTAATAAACAAAACTGACTGTCAGACACTTGTTTTTAATAAACGATGCTGCTAAATGTTTGATGGGCTAAGATTATCAGAAGGCATAGCTGCTACCTTTGATTACAGATAGGCATGTAAATGATTTCAGAAGAAATAGAACATTCAGGAATATATACTTCATGTAACTTTAGTTCAGCCAAGTGTACGCAATAGCAGGCTTGAATATGCACATGGAGAGAGGATTGTGTTGCAATTTGTGTGATATATATCAGGTCCAAAAATGTATTGAAAAGTTACTGACTATAGAAGAAGAAAGACGAAAATGCCCAAAAGCTTATAATTCAGTTTGTTCTCAATGGACAAAGATGCTTTCAGAAAATATAAACTAGACATTTTATTTCAAAATTATATAAATTGTGCATGCAGAATTGTTTTTTGATGGATGCTCAAGGGACAATTTGTTTGTAAATATGTTATTGCGAAATTTCCACATGTATATATAGTCCACATTTCCTTATATGGTAAAAGATAATACATGTGTTAGATTTCACTCTGGTATTAACATGGCTGCATGTCCCCTTAAAAGTCATGTAGGTATTTTAGAAGCTTGCTTGTCAGAGAAAATTATAGAATTAGATTAGCAGCTCTCCGTACCTCCAAATTTAAGTTATTCTGAACCAGATCAACAGTGTTTTGTAATATCTCTCTTCCCTGAAAGAAACATCATAGCACATATTAATCGCAACCAGCATACTTGTACAACATTTTTCTTTTTCTTTTTTCTTTTTGAATTTACTTCTGAGGAAGAGTAAAGATGTTCTCACTTGCAGTGTAATAAGCTCAGCAAGTGGCTTTGCATAAAACCTGGAATTGGAAAAGCCCAAGCAGCCATACATGCTGAACCATGAGAGTTAAAAGAGTAGGTTAGCCTCACCAATTATTCTGGACAAATCCAAGTATAATAGCTAATGTTTGTCATAAATTTTCATTTACCTATTTGCGGTAAGCTTCAAAGCTTGCTGTTGGATGTCAAACTGCTGCCTTTTGAGACCAGAAGCAGTCTTAAGCCATGATTTAACCATTCTTCTCCTCTCCACCAAACTCTTTAGCAACTGGGTAATTAGCCATGATTGCAAACACATGTATCAGCAAATAGAAAAAATCATGCCCATATGAAAAATACATTTTGTACATAGATGATATGTGAATCATAAGAAAAAGTAAGACGTGCAAAACTGCATTAGATAACTAAATGAAGTATGATAAAAAGATAGACATGACATGGAGACAAGGTTAGCATGGAACTGCTTTAGCTTATGCTAAAGCCAACAGTAATTAGGGTGAGGTTTTATACTAGTTGGCGTTTAGATTGGACGCTGTCTTAAATTGCATCTTCTTTGTGCCCATGAAGAAACAAGTGTATTTCATGGCAATTGGCAGATCTACCAGATGAAGTGACTGAGCTGGCCTTTGGGTGTTCAACTGTATTGAAATTGCTACTGTACTAGTCACGACAAAATGGACATCTGCATTGACAGAAGAGAGTCTATCAAAAGATCCCTTTATCATTAAGATACCAATGAAATGAAGAGGTTTCCTGTTGATCTTTATCATTAGAAACCCTCTCATTAGCAGGCCCACACTGATCATGTCTCCACAGTCTAGCCCAAAACCAAGGTTTCTCATAGCAGTCAAAAATCCATGCAAAACCAAATTATTAAAACTCTAGTTCAGCATAGTCACAGTTCACAAACTAGTTTTTAAGGAGACTTGCCATTAATAATTGGTAACAAAGTAGAGTATCTCTACCTTTTCCACATAAAAAAGGAAAAAAGAAAAGTTTCATTTAAGGGTGACATACTTAGTTAACCCATAAAGAAGCTAGAATCACATTAAACATGATTATGAAATTCCAAACTCCTAACCAAAAGTATAACATTACATGGTCAAGAAGAAACACAACACAAAAACCAACTCAACGCGGACTTTTGGAAGGTAAATTTCTTTGTGATACACTCCATAGCAATTTTGCTGTTACTCATAGGGGCCTCGCTTATGGCATATTACCCTACTCCAACACAAAATCATGCAAAACATCTCCAAGTAAATAAAAACTCTCAAGCAGAATTGAACATCAGTAAGAAATTACCTCAGGCAAAACACCAGTGGTCTTTGAAGCGGGCAAATTAGGGACATTGCCATCAGCAGAACGGTCAACAGTAGTAAAGCAGATATTGTATTCCTTTGAAGATAAAGCCAACAATCAATAGAGCAGCATATTCATTCTTCATTTGTTTAATAATTTAATTATATGAAGACCAAGTCAAAAGTTATAGAAGCTGTAACTGTAAAAGTTGATTGTTCACCTGAATTATCGAAGGGTAAAGGCTGTTAAAGTCCAGAAGTAGCACATACTTGTCATATAGACCCTTTTTAGGCTCCAAAACCAAGCCACCAGCATATGAAGGACCTTTTTTCGTTTTACCTTGATCAACATGATGTCCCTCGTCATCAATGGAAGGATCAGCTTCATCAGGTCTTGCAGCCTCGGTATCAGGGTTCATTTTTCGTTTTGTAGAGTTAAACTCTTTACTGCGTGCAAACTTGTCCGGTACAATAAATTTTCTTGCATGGAATGCATGCAACAGCAGATACTCTACCCTTTGAGCTCTAGCACCCTACAAATAATTTATGAGAGAGTGTCAAGACAACTTCCATTTTATACACGTAAGCTAACGATAATGATGGTCTACCTGGAGAGTTTTTCCCCACAGGTTACCGCTGATATTTGTCAATTGGCGTGTAAGCGGGAGAACACTCAAATGAAACATGAGCTCCAAAGCAAGACATGCATCAGTCTCGCCATATTCAACCTAGATGAGCAGGACAATTTGGCAAATAATGCTTCAGTTTGTAGTTTCTGAAGACATAAGCAATCTCATAAACAAAAGAAAGATCCAAAAAAAACTGTACCAGCTTGAGAAGTGCTCCTGAAGATTGGAACATTGGGGGAATATCATGTGGAGAGACCTCTTTCCTCTCCTTTTTCAATTGTGTTTCTGCGAGTTGTGTCAAAGAATAACTCACCTGTGTACAAACAAATTCATTAGAGAATAAATATGGTAGTAAGAACAAACAAACAATTTAAATGCCATTTACCTCCTTCAGGAGATCGCGAGAGCATAAGTAGGTATCACAGAGGAGACGACCAGCAATGCAGGACATAATTCCTGGACTTGCCCCGGACCCATAAAGTGTGTTCCCTTTGGTGAGTCTGGGCATTACTGAGCGCCTAAGACGACCAATCTTGGACCACATATTGCTTGGTACTTTGCAAGTCTAACAGCAAAAAGACAGAGTGTTTTCAAATGATTGAATTTAAATCGAAATAATAGTAATTAACATAGCGTAAAATGGTAGAAAAACCTGTGCACGGTGCAAAAGGACATCCAAGTCAAATCCAGAAATGTTGTGTCCCACAAGTACATCGCAATCAAGTTTGCTAAGCTCAATCATCAAGCGGTTTAACAATGCACGTTCACTGATAGCAGAATCAAAAGGTTAGTGAATGCTACCACAGTTAGAGTTATTAACAGTTATAGAAAAGAAAGTTAGAAGCGCCCACCTGCTCTCGAGTGCCAGCACATTGCTACCAGCCTTCTGGTTCCTATCAGAGGATTCCTTGGAGAGGCCTATAGGAAATATACTGCTTTCAAGCTTGCGCATAACAGTAAAATGGCTGAGCATTCCCCGTTTCTGCCAATCTTCAGAACGCATTGGACTATCTATCTGAAATCGACCACCCAAAAAAAGGATAAATTAGTTGGTAGGAGAAATGTTCTCCTTTTACAATATGCATATTCTATAATTGTTTTAGTGAAACCTGGAATGTGCTAGTTAGTTTTAAATATTCATCTCAGTCATGGAAAACCATTTAATCTGACAATTCATTGACAAAATTTATAAGTAAATACTATAGTAAAGTACTTCAAGTGCAAATGAAGAATATGCTTACTTTCACACGGTGACAGCATATGACTGATGCTGACACAATTTCATGCACATTGTGTTTCTCATTTATGATAGTTTTAAGATTAACTGCTGCAACCACGACAGGAGGAACTTCTAACGTGGTACTTGTCATCAAAACAGATATGTCTTTGGGACTATCAACTGTAACTTCAAATTTACACCAGCTGACCTGTGAAGAAGTCAAAAGGCATCACCATCAACATGGTGCAAAATAAAAGCAGATAGGAGCTATGAGGGCATCATAAACTTGAAACATGGCATGGAATAATAGGACATTTAGGATATACCCGCTGAGTAGCTGGACATGCCACAAATTTGGAGATCGAAAGCCATGAAGGCCCCTTGATCTTCCTTTTGATGAGAAACAATTCAAGAGCACTGGAAAGGTACGATGGTTAATATCAATGAAGATACTGAGCATGAAACAGCATATACACTGGTTTGTGTATGCTGTATAGCATGACCCCATGTATTTGATGGATCATTACCTATTGTTCGTCCCAAGTAATGCATGGAAATGTTGACCTCGAAGGTCTGTAGGTAGCGCCGGATCCTAAGAAAATATATGCAGTATAAGAAATAAGCAAATAGGAGTCAAAGATGCATTGCCCAATAGACATACCTTATATGGGTAATTTATCTTCAAGACATACTGCTCCCCATTTGGTAGATCAGTCCTCTCAAATGCATAGTTCCTCTATGGCATGCCAAATAGGAAAAAATAGTAAATTAGCTCAGCAAAAGAAAAAAAAAAGGACATCGCAAAAAAAAAAGAAAAAAAAGGAACTAAAAGATAAAAGTCACTGGATGCCTAGTATCAACTTTCCACCAACAGACCTTGACTGGAGTCATTGCAAAATTTGACACGTTGAAGTCTGACAACTTATCAGCTATTTCGCTCTTCAATCCTGATGCTAACTCCTGGCAAGAGAATTAGCATGTATAGATAAGTGGTGCATGCAAAGCATCACATTTACTTTCAAAAAAATCAATCATTCTCACATGTAGACTTGCTCGAAGTGATGGAGAAGAATCAGAAGTAGTGGAATTCTTCTCTAGCCTTGATATGGTGTCCCTTGGGAAGATTGAACTGCTTGGAATAGCATATATGCACCTTTGCATATTCTTTACAACCACACAGCAACTGTGGAACCGCTTGCCTACTTCAACCTACAAAAGAAAGCAGCTTGTCGGGAGAATGGAAATAACCTCTGCAGGTAGAGCTGCAGGTGTGTCACTACTAAATTAATTACAGTTTCTGACAGAACACAGTAATTATCCAGCAGAGTTGATAACTGTTTTCATATGCATAGTTGTAAGTAGAGCTTTTAGAATGAAATTTTCTGAGTAGTTTAAGAAATGCATGTGAGCCTTCAAATGTCAAAATGTATCAAGCACCATATCATTTAAGGCAAATCAATTATCCCACACTCCCACTAAGTTAAATAGTGCTTAAGGACACGATATGATATAAACCCCATGCTTTTTTATATGAAATTGGTCATTAAGCAAAAACATTCTGCCACACAACAGTAACTAGAATCTGTGTACTTTACAAATGAACAGCTGAAATTTTCGTTACCTTTCCAAACAAATATACTGTGCCGGAATTAGCACCAAAAGGCTCCTCGTATGCATCCAATATGTAGAATGGCAGCGCTCCATCCTTCAGCTCAAATTCTGAGCTTTCATCCACGCCGGTGTTGCTGTTAGCAGCCACCGCTCCCTCACCTCCTGCATTGTCCCCATCCCCGCATATCTTCATCCACCCTGCTGTTGCACTAGCCATATCCCCATTCCGGCTGTTCTCCATCTTAATCTTAGCATTCAGACGATGCACCTTCTCTATCTTAACCTCCCCATTAGCCTCCTGCTTCGGTTCCTCCAGGCTGTTACTATTATTCGCCAATTCAGCACTAGAACCTGGAGGAGGTGTGTCCAATTTAGGCTCCATTTCCACGTCTGGCTTCAATTCCATATCCATATCATTTCCATGGTCTGAAACCTCATGGGCCTCGAAAACATTATCTGATCTGAACGCCATTGCCGTATCGACTGCCACATTTTCAGCCTTGATGTGAGCAGTTGTTGTTGGCGCTGGCGCCGGGGCACAAACCCTACCAACGCGGCGGCGCCGCTCCTCGCGGTCATTGTCGTCGGGAGCGAACTCCGCGATGACGTCATCCACGATGCTGTCGGCCGCCAGCGACGAGTCCCTACCGCGGTCGCTGCCAGGCTTCCTAAACACGGAGGAGGTGAACATGGAAGAGAGTCGTTGCTTCCCCATCATGGCGGCGGCAGCAGAGAGGGACGCCGCGGCGGCGGACTGCTGCGGCGGGCGCTTCGACTGCGGACGCGGCTGCTTCCGCTTCCGGGGGGCGCCATCCTCGCCGTCGGAGCCCTCGTCGGAGGAGGAGTGGATGGTGCGGTGGGTCCAGTCCTCCTCCCGCCCGTCGTCGGCGTAGCCGAGGCCGTCGTCGTCGACGATGAAGGCCCCCGCGTCCTTCCGGCGGCGGGCGACGAGCGCGGCGTAGTCCTCCTCGGCGACGGTGTCGTAGATCGGGGCCTCAATCCTCACCTGGACGGCGGGGCGGCGCGGGCGCCCCCATCGCGGATCGCGCGGAGGCGCTCGAGCGCCGCGGACCGCGCCACCGCCTCGGAGCCCCGGAGCGCGGGTGCGGGCGGCGGAGGCGCCCGCATCGGCGGATCCCTCATCCATGGCTTCGCCTCTCGCTCTCCCTCCCCTTCCCTAACACACGCAGTGACACAAGGCAATGTCCCGATGCTTTCTCTTGCGGCGGAAAGGGAAAGATCTATTCTGGATTTGTGCAGTGGTTGGATTGGGCGGGAAGGTGTTCGAGGGCTTGTGGCTTTTGGCGCGCAGAATTTGGGGAAATGGAGGTCTAGGGTTTTCGCCTGGACCCGGTTAGTGAGCTAGCGGGTGGCGCAGGTGAGAACGAAGGACCCGGTAAGAGATTGGGCTGAGGAGTACGTGGGCCTGATGTTCGGCTGCTAATTTAGCCCATCAGTTATACACGTTGGGCTATTCTGTTGAGGAATAAGTCCACTTGAACTCCTTAATTATACTTGCATCTAATTTGTAATATCCCTCAAAAGTCAAAACCATCGAGGAAGTCAAAATATAACGGTTTTAATAGTTAAGAATTCAATATATATGGTATTACAATTAAGGGATACGAATTAAATTGCACGTATATTTGAGGGAGTCCAAGTGTACTTATTCATTCCGTCATTCCGTTGATGCTTTGGTTCGCTCGAGGATTGTATTTAAATGGTCTTGGGCCAAGATTAAATGGAAAAATTAGTTTGAGCAAATTGCAATTTTCTGTTGTTGACAGACAATAGGGGCTTACATATTTTGCAATTTTCTGTTCTTGACAGACAAGAGGGCTTACATATTCTATATGATCGTTCAACAACATATTTTATTTTCCGAAAAAACATTGGTTATATTTTCAATTTTGTTTTCTCGTTCTCTGTCGTTTGTTGATGGCTTACCTTTTATAGTTGGAAACCCTGGAATGCCACCATATTGGAAAGTCAACTTCAAATACACTTATCAAAACTTTCGTGGATAGTGGGCATATATGCTGTTCATTACACAATGACTTGTGATGTTTTAATTACTATGAACATACCGAGTCTATACAATGAGCACAAATAGAAAATCAAACGTGGCCTCGCTGTTTGGCCCCGATAAAACATTCTAACCCCCGTTTAGTTTGACACATTCGTCGCAATATCATTTTGCAATCTCCGTAGAGAATCCATATGAGAACAAAGGCTATAAATAGTGGAATCTCAAGTCCACCGCAAACACATTCAAGCTCTGCCTAACTGCCTTTGCTGGACTTGTTCCCGCCAAAAATCAAGAGCAAGATAAAAGAAGCTGCCTCCAATGGCCGATCGAATCACCGTTCTTGCCATTGCCCTCCTCGTTCTGATCTTGTCGCCGCAAATGGCTGTCCAGGGCAAGCCAGCAGCTGGCAACACCGCGAGCCCAAGGCCGAAGCAGCAGCAACTCGGGAACTTCTTCAAGAAGCACGGGTCGGACATGGCCGGCCTCTTCCCGAGGCATCGCAACGGCGGATCATCAGGTAGCTACAGCGGCCAGGCCGTGCCGGGCGCCGGCGGCGGCGGCAACGGCGGTGGTGGCCAGAGCCAGGACCCGGCGACCAACACCGGCATGTACGTGCTGAGCTTCAGCGTCGGCACGCCGCCGCAGGTCGTCACCGGCGTGCTCGACGTCACCAGCGACTTCGTGTGGATGCAGTGCTCGGCGTGCGCCACCTGCGGGAGGTGAGATGCGCGAACCGCGGGTGCCAGCAGCTCGTCCCGCAGACGTGCAGCGCCGACGACTCCCCCTGCGGCTACTCGTACGTGTACGGCGGCGGCGCGGCGAACACCACCGCCGGGCTCCTCGCCGTCGACGCGTTCGCGTTCGCCACGGTCCGCGCCGACGGGGTGGTCTTCGGGTGCGCCGTCGCCACCGAGGGCGACATCGGCGGCGTGATCGGACTCGGAAGAGGGGAGCTCTCCCTTGTCTCGCAGCTCCAGATCGGCCGGTTCTCCTACTACCTCGCCCCCGACGACGCCGTCGACGTCGGGAGCTTCATCCTCTTCCTCAACGACGCAAAGCCGCGGACCAGCCACGCCGTCTCCACGCCGCTCCTTGTCAACCGTGCATCGCCCAGCCTATACTACGTCGAGCTCGCCGGCATCCGCGTCGACGGCGAGGACCTCGCGATCCCGCGTGGGACGTTCGATCTCCAGGAGGACGGCTCCGGCGGCGTGGTCCTGAGCATCACCATTCCGGTCACCTTCCTGGACGCCGGCGCGTACAAGATTGTGAGGCAGGCGATGGCGAGCAAGATAGGGCTGCGCGCCGCCGACGGCTCGGAGCTCGGGCTTGACCTGTGCTACACCAGCGAGTCGCTGGCCACGGCGAAGGTGCCGTCCATGGCGCTCGTCTTCGCCGGCGGCGCCGTCATGGAGCTGGAGATGGGGAACTACTTCTACATGGACTCGACCACCGGGCTGGAGTGCCTGACGATCCTGCCGTCGCCGGCCGGCGACGGGTCGCTCCTCGGCAGCCTGATCCAGGTAGGCACGCACATGATCTACGACATCAGTGGCTCTAGGCTGGTGTTCGAATCGTTGGAGCAAGCGCCGCCGCCGCCGCCACCGTCGTCGTACCAACGAGCGGCCGGGCGGCGCTCATCGTCGGCCCCGCCGCCGCTGACCTCGGCGGCGGTGGTCGTGATCCATTTCATGTTGGTCGTGGTATACATGTTCTTGTGTACTTCTACTTGACCTTGCGGTAATATCTGGAAGTTATCCTAATTGTCATGTCGCAGACGTGCAGATTTCACCAAGGTGGTTCATTTTAACAATGTTTGTTAGTAAAATGATGTATTCTGAATTTCTGATTGTTTTTTTTTTCAAATTACTACTCCAAATCAAAGCGTATACGTGTTGTATCACTTTTAACCGTGCTGTCACATGTGGTCTGATTCTAGTTTTTAAGTGGTTAATATCCTTGCTGACGCTATAATTTCTGCCGCGGCATTTTGCAAACTAGGCAATGTGACGATGTCAGAAGTCAGAGTTGAACAATAGACATTTTGTTGGAGAAAATATTAGCATCCCGTTGAGAGAGAATTGTAGAACATTACTGTATGTGCTGACAAGTGACAGCATGCATGCATGCCACACAGTATATCTTTAGCAAAACTAACACCCATAATCTTGATGAAAATGTACCCATAACTAGTTGGCTACTACACCAACTTATAATTAGTTTTTTTTTTACGGGGACAACTTATAGTTAGTTGACACTGGAACACGACTGACTCCCCTTCTTCAGTCTGTTTAGCACTTGTCTGTACTTTGAACCCAGAACACAACTTATAATTCTGTTCTGTTCTGGATTTGTGCAGCGTCTGGATTGGGCGGGAAGTTGTTCGCCGTTTGGCGCTCAGGTCTAGGGATTGCTTGGGAAGGACTATCGGTCGGGGAAACTATTCTAATTCCTCGAGGGGATGTTCCCTCGTTTGCTCAAAAACCATCTAAACAGTTATGAAAAATTCTGGAAAAATTTGACAACATTCATACAACACATATATATAACTCCACAAAATCTTAAGTCCAAGCTCAACTCACACGTCGAGATATAAAAAAGACAAATTCAGCGTATGAATAGTAGCTTACTGTTTATATATAAATTTGTCTTTTTTGTTTCTCGATGTGTAGATCGAATTTGAACATGAATTTTGGTGGACTAGTAGGTACCATTATACTCTACATTGTAAATTTTTTTCAGAATTTTTCACAACTATTTGCATCGAATTTAGAAGAAAAAGGTATACAAGGGGATGTCCTCTCGAGGAATTAGAATCCACTCCCCTATCGGTCGGCCCATCAGCATGGATGGGCTGCTAAAATGAACCGAAACTACACAGAGATGGGCTTCGTCAAACATGGACCAAGAGATATGCGAACAGGTTGAGGAGAAATTGGGCCTTGAACTCGGCCTACTGACTTAACCGAGCACCACGCGATCACGTTGACGCTCTGGGTAACCTGTTAGTTTACTTTGAAATTGTCTTCGGGTCGAAATTCGAAAATCACATGCGCAGTTACTTTGAACAGATTGAGTTTTTCCAAGATAATCTTATTAAATGGAACAGACTGGATCACTGAACAGAGAGGAGGGGTCACGTTCTCAGCGATCATTAACCACTGGTTACATAATCAGAAATTAATATTACTAGTTTTGTTTTGTTTCTCTCTCTGTCTCTGTCCTGTTTTTGTTGTGTGATCATGGTGTAAGGATTGGATTCCCCGCAGGACGTTGGGTGTTTCCTTTTCCGTTTTTGCTATGGCAGACGCTGTCCTTCCATCAAAAAACATGGCAATTTCGATCTTGATGAAAATGTACCCATAACTAGTTGGCTACTACACCAACTTATAATTAGTTTTTTTTTACGGGGACAACTTATAATTAGTTGACACTGGAACACGACTGACTCCCCTTCTTCAGTCTGTTTAGCAGACTAAATCATGTTCTGAATTCTTTTATCAGAACGTGCTTGTCTGTACTTTGAACCCAGAACACAGACTAAATTCTGTTCTGTTCTGGATTTGTGCAGCGTCTGGATTGGGCGGGAAGTTGTTCGCCGTTTGGCGCTCAGAATTTGGGGAGGCGGGAGGTCTAGGGATTGCTTGGGAAGGACTATCGGTCGGCCCATCAGCATGGATGGGCTGCTAAAATGAACCGAAACTACACAGAGATGGGCTTTGTCAAACATGGGCCAAGAGATATGCGAACAGGTTGAGGAGAAATTGGGCCTTGAACTCGGCCTACTAACTTAACCGAGCACCACGCGATCACGTTGACGCTCTGGGTAACCTGTTACTAGTTTACTTTGAAATGGTCTTCGGGTCGAAATTCGAAAATCACATGGGCAGTTACTTTGAACAGATTGAGTTTTTCCAAGATAATCTTATTAAATGGAACAGACTGGATCACTGAACAGAGAGGAGGGGTCACATTCTCAGCGATCATTAACCACTGGTTACATAATCAGAAATTAATATTACTAGTTTTGTTTTGTTTCTCTCTCTGTCTCTGTCCTGTTTTTGTTGTGTGATCATGGTGTAAGGATTGGATTCCCCGCAGGACGTTGGGTGTTTCCTTTTCCGTTTTTGCTATGGCAGACGCTGTCCTTCCATCAAAAAACATGGCAATTTCGTTATTGCTGAGTGATTAACTTACCTTAATCAAAGTTGCTAGTTGCTACCATTTGTCAGTCAACACTAAATACTTTATTAGAAGGTGGGCATGTACACTGTTCATTGAGTACACAAGACTTTGAGCGTTTACCGATCTTACTATAATCCACAAAATCAAACATGACCTGGCTGTTTAACTAGAAGAGAGTATTCTAAAGATCAATTGCTGCAAAAATATGAGTGTATTAACCGCGTTTGACACGATCTTGAGTCACCATGTTACCAGCTAGCATTCCACATGGTGATCTACGTACTGAGAGAGAATTTAAACTCTCGAGATGGTGTACACTCTTATTTACATAAAACTTAAATAGTTATAAAAAAGTAAAAAAATAAAAAGATATATTAACATATAATATATTACTTTACAAATATGTAAGTTTAAATTTAACCTTCATAAGTCATAAAAAAATAAGTTAAATTATAGTAAGATAAAATTACACAAACATACAAAGTTAAAATTCAATCTATACAAGTCAACAAAATATATCCACGCTAGTTAACGTATATTAGCAATTACAATTAAATTTCTTTTTAATTCGGATTGCAGACAGTGATATAAGTTTAAATTTATTATTTTGCATATTTGTAGGCGATCCTTATTAACATAACTAAAATTATTTTGTTAAATAGTTTGTAAAAAATTTTTATACGAGGCTCATTGTAAATGAAATGTCCAATAAACGAGAGGAATATGGATTATTCCCTCGAAAGTATTGAATAGTTTCACCTACGGTACTGGCCTTCTTCCAGTATAAATAGCAGTGTACAATTCTCATAGAACCGTCGCTCAAGCTCTAACTCGCAACAAAAACTAAGCAGCGAAGACCGGGAGGCTGCCCAACCTCCAATGCGGATCGAAGCCAATGCCCCTTCCCAACTTGCCTTACCTCGTCCTCGTCGTCTCATGCCGCAAAATGGCGTCCCACGCAAGCTTCCTACGCTTCACCCATGGCCCGAGGACGAATAAGCAGCTCCGGGACTTTCCTTTAAGAACATGGGTCGGACATGGCCGACCTCGTCCCGTCGGGGCAGGGCGGGCCATGAGCAGGGTGGAGGCAGCTCCTCCAACGGGCAGAGCCAGCAGGGCGGCGGCGACAGCGGCGGCGGCGGCGACAACCAGGCCCCGGCCACCAACGCCGGCATGTACGTCTTTCAGCTACGCCATCGGCACGCCACCGCAGCAAGTCTCCGGCGCGCTCGACATCGGCCAGCGACCTCGTGTGGACCGCGTGCGGCGCCACGGCGCCCTTCAACCCGGGCGGCTCCACCACGGTGGCCGACGTGCCATCAGGACGGAGCGCGTGCCAGCAGTTCGCTCCGCAGCCGTGCGGCGGCCGGGCCGGCGCCTCCGAGTGCGCCTACACCTACATGTACGGCGGCGGCGCCGCCAACACCACCGGGCTCCTCGGCACCGGAGGCGTTCACGTTCGGCGACACCCGCATCGACGACGTGGTCTTCGGTGCGGACTCAAGAACGTCGGCGACTTCAGCGGCGTGTCCGGCGTGACTCGGCCTCGGCAGGGGCAACCTCTCCCTCGTCCGCAGCTGCAGGTCGACCGCTTCTCCTACCACTTCGCCCCCGACGACTCCGTCGACACCCAGAGCTTCATCCTCTTCGGCGACGACGCCACGCCGCAGACCAGCCACACCCTCTCCATACCGGCTCCTCGCCAGCGACGCCAACCCGACCTTCACTACGTCGAGCTCGCCGGCATCCAGGTCGACGGCAAGGACCCTCGCCATCCCGAGCGGGACGTTCGATCTCCGGTAAGGACGGCTCCGGCGGCGTGTTCCTGAGCATCACCGACCTCGTCACCGTCCTGGAGGAAGCCGCGTACAAGCCTCTGAGGCAGGCGGTGGCGAGCATAGATAGGGCTGCCCGCCGTCAACGGCTCGGCGCTCGCTCGACCTGTGCTACACCGGCGAGTCGCTGGCCAAGGCGAAGGTGCCGTCCATGGCGCTCGTCTTCGCGGCGGCGCCGTCATGGAGCTGGAGTTGGGGAACTACTTTCTACATGGACTCGAACCACCGGGTTGGCGTGCCTGACGATCCTGCCGTCGTCGGCCGGCGGACTGGTCGGTCCTCGGCAGCCTGATCCAGGTAGGCACGCACATGATGTACGACATCAATGGCTCGAAGCTGGTGTTCGAGTCGTTGGCACAGGCGCCGGCGCCGCGCCGTCGGGGTCATCCAACAAAACTTCGTCGAAGACGAACCATCAAGCGGGCGGGCGGCGCTCGGCGTCTGCCCCGCACCCGCTGATCTCGCCGGCGGTATTCGTGATCCATTTCATGTTGGTCGTGGTATACATGTTTGTCTGAACTTATAACTGACCGTTACATACTCTCTCCCGTCCCACCCCTCAGACGCGATCAAACCTAGCACGGTATTTAGATTATTTTTTGAATTTAAATTTCTCATATACATAATATTTGTAGCAACAAATTATAATCATATAAAAAATCATAATCATAAAAAATAAATTAAATGATAATTCAATGATATTATTTTATCAAATAAAACTTAATTTATAATAAATTATTATTGATCAAATATTTAGAATATTTAAGAAGTTGAATTTTAAAATACCAGCGCGTCTTAATAACTGGGATGGAGGGAGTATGTTATAATACCGAGGTAATGTCTAGGAAATTATTTATCCTACTTTATGTTTCAGATTTCACCAAGGTGATTCATTTTGTCATTGTCAAAAAATACTGATGTATTCTGATTGTTTGTTCGAAGTTCTCCAAATTAGCGTATGTGTTGTATATATAACTATCTTGTTGGGAATGTGCATTTAAATACTCTACAAATATGCAAGTTTAAATTCGACTTTTACAAGTTGTAATAAAATAACCGTGATTTTACATTAACTAATTTCAGTTTGATTTTGTTTCTTTTATTACAACGTGAAAATGAAATTTGATTGTATGTTTGAGAGTGATATGCCTTATATTAATCTATATTATATTTTGTAAAAAATTATTATTATATTATTATAGGTAACATGTTACAAAACCGTCCCAAAAACATCATAGAAAAACCAAACGCGAGAAGAAACACCATAGAAGATCAAAACATAATGATAACATCAAGGCATGATATTTGCTAACGGAGTTCAGCCAAATCTATATCTCCGGGCATTGATTATGAGCCGTTGCTCTCCAATCCAGCATATTACAACGTATTAAAGTTACAACGATCCTTAGCTGGATGTCATCGGCAGTCGAACTCTTATTTAATATAGAGCCTAGGAGAAAGGTCAAATCTTACTCCAGTTCATAAAACTTACTACAACTCTAAACTCTAAACTGTAACCGACTATATACAATATTTTCGAACACAAAATCTAACATGGCATGTAAAGAATGAGTAGATACCCTCTCAAGCGATAAAAATCCATCTCCTTAATTATCTTGTGTCTCTTGTGGACTGATTTTGATTTTTCATCGTTGAGAATTTGTGAATGGAGAGAATCGCAGTCACAGTCTACTGGCAATTACTATGTTTCTTTTGTTATCGTATACAATAGATGCATGTTTGAGGTGCTGTTTGGTCGGCCAAATTTAGCCCGTATCGATCGCAGCGTAAACAGATCCGCTCCCATTGTTTTTTGTTTGTTTGAGAGGGTCCGTAATTAGATAGGTGGAAACCCATCCACTGGTCCAGTTCATTAGCGATGCCTATCGAGATCGAGCAGTAAGGGTTAAAAGCGATGCCTCTTCTAGCGCAACATGTAAGGAATCGAGCGCCGTCTTCGCGAATCGCCCCGTGCGCCTTAATTTGCCGCCGCCGCCTCTCCGACGAGCGAGGTGCCCCGCCGCGCGTGCGAGGACGGAGGCACCGATACGCAGTGCATACCGGTGCTTCGAAAGTAGTGGACGTCTCGAAGTAGCTTGAGGAGCTCGATCGCGGAGGGTGCCGTCCGTCCGTCGCCGGGCTCTATCTGCCCGGAAGGGTCGCGGGTGAGCGTGATGTCGATGAACATACGACCAGCTTGTGGTGATGTATATGATCGAGGTGCATGGTTGCTGATGGCGTCGACCGTCGAACACGTTCTCAGTTGGTAGCGCGCGCCGTCGGCGGCAACGTCCTGACGGGAGGTATAGGTGCGGCCGATGAGCGCGGCGTCGACGGACAGCCAGACCTTGAAAGAGAAGACGACGTTCTTCTGGTTTCCGTTACTTTCTTTTTTATTTTACATCCAAACATTGTAAGAGGTACCGGTTACATTTACATGTGAGAACGAAACAAAATCTGGTTTGCCCTAATCTGATTGTATTCACAGTGCTATCGATTCCATTACCCTTAACGTTTGCATCCACCAAACCAAACAGCATCTTCAGTGTTACGTTGTCGCTGTCCTCGGTTGCACCACTGCTCCTCTCTAAGTTGCCGTGTCGAGTGTTGCAGTTTGGTTTTGGAATCCGTATGGAAGATTGAACAAAAGTGTAGTATATAAATGGTTAAACCGTTCCTTCAGAAATAAGAACGGAACAGAGGAAAGAACAAAGTAGTAACAGTGCAGAAGCAATACAGGTCGCTCCCATGCACTATTTTTTTGTCTGTCATAACTCATAACAGTAATATGCAAAGAAGTACTCCATTACCAGCTGATATCAAAGATTAACCTTGTTGCTGCAGCCGTAAAAACACACCACTAATCTGTCTGACTCTAATACCATCCGAAGAGATCATGTGGTAATCTGTCTAATTGGCAATTGACGGTGCAACCGAGACGAGACACATCGTTTAATAGGATTACATAGAGCACGATACGCTAATCCCAAATCACACCCTAGCTTAGATAGCAGGTGCTCCACTATCACTGACCAGTGTGGTCAACATGCCGACCAGCAGCGCTTCGCACGCGCGTGCACCGCTGCTCCTGCTGCTGCTGATGTGTTCCGTGTTTGCTCCTCTCTCCCGTGGCGGCCGACCGGGCGGCGTACATCGTCCACATGGACAAGTCCCGCCATGCCGGCGCATCAACTCCGACCACCCGCGCAGTGGTACTCCGCCCCACCGTGGCGACTCTTCTGATCTCCGTGCGGCCGCGGCGGTGGCGGGCCGCGGATCGTGTACACCTACGACGAGGCGTTGCACGGGTTCGCCGCCACGCTTTCCGCCTCCGAGCTCGGCGCGCTCCGCAGCGCGCCGGGCTTCGTCTCGGCTTACCCTGATCGCCGCGCCGATGTGCTTCATGACACCCACGCACTCCACGGAGTTCCTCCGTCTCAGCCCGTTCGGTGGGCTGTGGCCGGCGGCGAGGTTCGGCGAGGGCGTCATCATCGGCGTGATCGACACGGGTGTCTGGCCGGAGAGGCGCGAGCTTCGACGACGGCCGGCATGCCGCCCGTGCCGTCGCGGTGGCGCGGCGGGTGCGAGGCTGGACAGGACTTCACGCCCGACATGTGTAACCGGAGCTCATCGGAGCGCGCTACTTCAACAGGGGCCTGGTCGCCGCGACCCGAACGTGACCGTCTCCATGAACTCGACGCGCGACACGCTAGGCCACGGGACGCACACGTCGTCCACCGCGGCGGGAGCCCCGCCCGTGCGCGTCTTCTTCGGCTACGGGCGCGGCACGGCGCGCGGCGTTGGCGCCAACGCGCGCCCGTCGCCATGTAACAGAGCCATCTGGCCCGAGGGCCGGTACGCGTCCGACGTGCTGCCGCCATGGACGCGGCCATCGCGGACGGCGTCGACGTCATCTCCATCTCGAGCGGCTTCGACGCGGTGCCGCTGGTACGAAGACCCGTGGCGATCGCCGCGTTCGCCGCCATCGAGCGCGGCATCCTCGTCTCGGCCTCAGCTGGCAACGACGGCCCGAGGCTTGGCTCCCTGCACAACGGCATCCCGTGGCTTCTAACCGTCGCCGCCGGCACGGTGGACCGGCAAATGTTCGCCGGATCCGTCTCCTTCGGCGACGACACGCGGAGCACCATCACCGGCATCACGGGTACCCGAGAACGCGTGGATAAAGGACATGAACTTGGTGTACAACGACACAATATCAGCGTGCAACTCGTCGACGTCGCTGGCAACCCTAGCACAAAGCATAGTCGTGTGCTATGACACTGGGATTCTGCTCGACCAGATGGGGACGGCGGCGGAGGCCGGCGTCGCGCGGCCATCTTCATCTCGAACACCACCTTGATAACCAGAGCGATGACCTTCCCGGCCATCGTCGTCAACCCGAGCGACGCGGCGAGCCTGCTGAGCTACATCAACTCCAGCGCGCGGGCCGACGGCGACGATCAAGTTCCAGCAGACGATCATCGGGACGAGGCCGGCGCCGGTGGTCGCCGCGTACTCCTCGCGTGGACCGTCGCGGAGCTACGAGGGCGTGCTCAAGCCGGACATCATGGCGCCGGGGGAACAGTATCTCCGCGGCGTGGGCACCCGTTGCTCCGTGGCGCAGGTAGGAACCACCGCCCTCGGCAGCGACTTCGCCGTCGAGTCCGGGACGTCGATGGCGTGCCCGCACGCCGCCGGCGTGGCGGCATTGCTGCGGGCGGCGCACCCGGACTGGAGCCCGGCCATGATCAAGTCGGCGATGATGACCACCGCGACCGCCGTCGACAACACGTTGGCCCCGATCGGCGACGCCGGCCACGGCGACGCCGCGGCGAGTCCGCTGGCGTAGGCGCCGGGCAGGTCGACCCGAACGCGGCCATGGACCCGGGGTTGGTGTACGACGCCGGGCCGGAGGACTTCGTGGAGCTCCTCTGCTCGACCAACTTCACCGCCGCGCAGATCATGGCGATCACGCGCTCCAGGGCGTACAACTGCTCCTTCTCCACCAACGACATGAACTACCCGTCCTTCATCGCCGTGTTCGGCGCGACCGACACCTCCGGCGACATGAGGTTCAGCAGGACGGTGACCAACGTCGGGCAGGCGCCGCGACGTACAGGCGTTCTCGGTGTCACCGAGCAACGTGGAGGTGACCGTGTCGCCGGAGACCCTGGTGTTCACCGAGGTGGGGCAGACGGCGTCGTTCTTGGTGATCTCAACCTCACGGCGCCCACCGGCGGCGAGCCGGCGTTCGGGGCGGTGATCTGGGCCGTGTTGAGCGGCAAGTAACCTGGTGAGGTCTCCCTACGTCGTGCTTTGACGATCAAAGCTTGGCTTCTAGTCGTGTCGGGCTTCTGTGTGCTGGTCGGAATAATGTTGTAGAACAAACATCCATTTTTACGCGCCCTCGCGGTTACAAAAGGTTATTACACGACAAGCGACCCTGTCGCCGCACAATTTTCTTTTAAGGTAATTTTATTATCCTTAAAAAGAAGATAGATATACCATATTTTTCTAGTGTGAAATTTTGATACCACTAGGTACTAAGTACCATAGGGTATAAAATTCTCAGTATAAAATTTAGGTATATCAAGATACTTTTTCAAGTACGGTAAAATTTCTCTTTCTTTAAATATATATATAAAGTTAAGTTTATTATAAGAGTTTTTACAGTCGAAGGCGGTACTAAATCTAGGCTGTCCATCTCGCAATAATCTAAGGGCTAAAAATTGCTTTGTAATGGTGGTACTGTGCCCCTGATAGAGGAGATAGCAATTTCAAGCTGTGGGTGGGGGGTAAAATTGAACTTTCACGCATATAGTCTCGCTTCTATGGTCTATCCACCGCAGCCTCAGGCGTACATCGCCGCGCCACAAAATTGATAATGAATTGAGACGCCTCAAATCTGGCCTGTTTCTAGCTCACCGCTACATTGGGTGCTGATGCCCTATTGGCAGCTGCCTATATCGTTCATGTGCTCGGCCCAAATCGAAAGCCCCGCTATGGAGTTCGACGACGCGGATGGCCACCATCGGCACTGTTGCCCGGACTGCAAGGACGCCGCAGATTCCTGATGAGTTAAACGATAACCGGCTTGCTATCATCGGCGCTGAGACAGCGTGGACGCTGTTGATGCCCAACATGGCATGCTCTTCTTATTCCTCGATACTTGTGTATTCCACATTCAACAAAATGAGCTTCTAGCGGCACCCAACAAATCATAAGAACTAATTAAAGAAACTACAGACTATGATCGATCCATCGAGGAGACAAATCTAGGGGGGGGGGGGGGGTTCGCGATGCCGCATTACCTGGTCCGCAGCGATGCGCTCATGCAATGAGTTCGCGAAGAGGGAGGGAAGGGAAATTGCAGCGAGGTGCTCGTGGTGCCATCGAGCGGAGTCAACGGGTAATCGCGACGCCTAGATGAGACGTGCAAATTGTTAGCCACTTAGCCACATGCCCCTACCAAATCAATGGTTTGATTTAATTTGTACCTTCTAGTACCTAGTGGTACCTACTTAAGAAATGTAAAAGATCTTTTTTATATACAGCTAAAGTTTAAATTTTATGTACAAAAATTTTATATGTTAGATTTAGATTCGGATTCAATTTTTTTATTCAAATGTTGCTATATTAAAATTTTTTATGTATGAATTTACAC
>CM020178.1:40642736-40674849 GCA_009805545.1 Oryza longistaminata
GAACACCACCACCCACGCGGGAAAATACCCATTTTTAGGCTTCCATTAAAAAACTTTATGTCCATTGGACAGTAAAGCAAACGAAAAAAACGTACTACCTCCGTTTTAAAATTAAAAGGTTTTCTAGCATTGCCCACATTTATAAGATGCTAATGAATCCAGGCACACATATATGTCTAAATTCATTAACATGTATATGAATGTGGGCAATACTAGAAAGTCATAATCTGAAAACGGAGGAAGTATTTAGCACAGTTACACAGCCTCTTGCCTTTGCTCCCATCCTTACCATGGCCTGAGCCTTATAGGCCCAAATAGGGTGATATTTTTTTTTTAGTTTTCCTCTTTTGTGGCATAAAAATAGATTGAAACTTTATATCAATATATGTATTTTAAGATTTTGTTTTTTTATATGTTTAGCCATTTTTAAATATTTTTAAATTCGAGTAAATTTGAGCCACCACCTCTCCCCCTAAGAATGCGCGGATTAGCATCCCCATACGAGGAACTGTATCAAGACCGGGAAGCTAATCTAGTACAGTTCATTCATGCGTCCAGTTGATCAGTTACTCCTTAGTTAAGCTGCCGCACCGTGCATTGGCAACACGACGAAACACACAGCACCCTGTGATCTGGGTGTTTCCCGTGCGTCGCCTGGTGCTGGTGGTGGTGAGACTTGATATAAGTGCATCTGTGCATGGCTCGCGAGACCTGAAAACCGTATATGTGGGCGTGTGGAGTGTGGTGAGAACTTGGTTGGGATGATGATGAGACCCGGTGGGTCGAACAACAAGCGTACGTACACGAGCCAACGCGCGTACGCCATTTTTCCCGGCCCTGCGTCACACGGCACTGGTCCCGTATCCGCGCCCCGCGTTCGCATCGATCGATCAACCGCAACCGCCCCAGCTTTACAATATGGCCTCTCGCGCGCGGGGGACCCAAGCAACCACCGGCAAATCCAACGCCCAATCGTCGAGAGATTTTCAGCTGGTGCGTAGTCGCTACCCCCCATCGTCTGCTAGTTAATAACATGACGCCTACGTCGTTCCGTGCCTGAACCCGTGGCACAGCTACGTACGTACGTGCGTGCTCGTTACACGTAGTCACGTATATGGCGGCCGTCGCTGGCTATCGTTGCCGTGGTCGTCGCGCTGTGCGTGGCGGCTGCCGCGTCGGCAGACGGCGACGTACACGTGGCACATGGACAAGTCGGCAATGCCGAGCGGCGGGAACGGGTCGACAGGTGTGAGAGCTGGTACGCGGCCACGCTCCGGGCGGCGGCGCCGGGCGCCAGCGATGATCTCGTGTACCGCAACGCCATGAGGCGGTTCGCCGGAGGCTGTCCGCCGAGCAGCACGCGAGCTCAGCCGCGTCCCCGGGTTTCCTCTCGTCCTACCTCGACGCCCCGCGCCGGGCGCGACACCACGCACACGCCGGAGTTCCTCGGGGTGAGCGGCGCGGGGGGCCTGTGGGAGACGGCCAGCTACGGCGACGGCGTCATCGTCGGCGTGGTGGACACCGGGGTGTGGCCCGAGAGCGGGAGCTACGCGACGACGGGCTCCCGCCGGTGCCCGCGCGGTGGAAGGGCTACTGCGAGTCCGGCGGCGGTTCGACGGCGCCAGGGCGTGCAACCGGAAGCTCATCGGGGCGCGCAAGTTCAGCGCGGGCTCGCCGCCGCGCTGCGGAGGCAGAACATCACGATCGCCGTGAACCGCCGCGCGACACCGACGGCCACGGCACGCACACCTCGTCGACGGCCGCCGGCTCGCCCGTCCCGGGCGGGTCCTACTTCCGCTACGCTCCCGGCGTGGCACGGGGCATGGCGCCACGCGCCAGGGTGGCCGTGTACAAGGTCCTGTTCGACGAGGGCGGGTACACGACGGACATCGTCGCCGCCATAGACCAAGCCATCGCAGACGGCGTCGACGTGCTCTCCATCTCGCTGGCCTCAACAACCGCCCGCTCCACACCGACCCTGTGGCCATCGGCTCGTTCGCCGCAATCGCAGCGCATCTTCGTGTCCACCTCAGCCGGCAACGACGGCCCGGACCTCTCCGTCCTCCACAACGGCGCGCCGTGGGCACTGACCGTCGCCGCTGGCACCGTGGCAGGGAGTTCTCCGGCATCGTCGAGCTCGGCGATGGCACCACCGTCATCGGCGAATCGCTGTACGCCGGCTCGCCGCCGATCACCCAGAGCACTCCACTCGTGTACCTCGACTCCTGCGACAACTTCACCGCCATCAGACGAAACCGCGACAAGATCGTGCTGTGTGATGCACAAGCTTCCTCCTTTGCTCTGCAGGTTGCAGTGCAGTTCGTGCAAGATGCCAACGCGGCCGGCGGGCTCTTCTTGACCAACGACCGTTCAGCTGCTGTTCGAGCAGTTCACGTTCCCGGGGCCCTGCTGAGCCCGCACGACGGGCCGGCGATACTGCGGTACACCAGAGGAGCGGCGCTCCGACGGCCAAGATCGCGTTCCGGGCGACGCTGCTGAACACGAAGCCGGGCGCCGGAGGCGGCGGCGTACTCGTCGCGCGGCGCCGGCGGTGAGCTGCCCGACGGTGCTCAAGCCGGACATCATGGCGCTGGCTCGCTCGTGCTCGCGTCGTGGGCGGAGAGCGTGGCCGTGGTCGGAACATGACGTCGCCGTTCAACATCATCTCCGGGACGTCGATGGCGACGCCACACGCGGCGGGCGTCGCGGCGCTGCTCAGGGCGGTGCACCCGAAGTGGAGCCCGGCGGCCATCCGGTCGGCGATGATGACGACGGCCGCGACGCTGGACAACACCGGCAGGTCCATCAACGACATGGCCCGGGCGGGCCACGCCGCGACGCCGCTGGCGATGGGGTCCGGCCACATCGACCCGAACAGGGCGGCGGACCCGGGCCTCGTCTACGACGCCGTCCCGGGTGACTACGTCGAGCTCATGTGCGCCATGGGGTACAACCTCTCGGACATCAGGGCCGTGACGCAGTGGCCGACCTACGCCGTGAACTGCAGCGGCGCGTCGTCGCCGGACCTCAACTACCCGTCGTTCATCGCCTACTTCGACAGGCGCAGCGCCGCACGCCGCCGCGGAGACCAAGACGTTCGTCAGGGTGGTCACCAACGTCGGCGCCGGCGCGGCGAGCTACAGGGCGAAGGTGAAGGGCAACCTGGGTGGGCTCGCCGTCAGCGTCACGCCGAGCAGGCTGGTGTTCGGGAAGAAGGGCGAGACGCAGAAGTACACGCTGGTGTTGCGCGGCAAGATCAAGGGCGCGGACAAGGTGCTGCACGGGTCGCTGACGTGGGTGGATGACGCCGGCAAGTACACGGTGAGGAGCCCGATTGTGGCTACGACTTTGAACTCAACACGGCTGTAGTCTCTTCTTTCACTCTTGTGTACTGTAGCGTGCAAGTTGATTCACATATCTGAAGTTCTAAACATGCTGTTCGTCTCTAGCTGTTGGGCAAATAATGCTTTGGGTGGCTAGTTAGTGCAGTCCGTGAGTTTTGGAATATGCTGATCGAATGCCCCAGTAATTGGCATAAGTATTTATGTTCTTGCTTTTGTTCAAAGGAACTGTTAGAAGCCCTAAACATGTCATCTATAGAGCTAAACTTTTGGAATTATGTCAAAAATCACGTCTAGTCCTGATGCCCTCGTGAGTAACATGTCATCTATAGAGCTAAACTTTTGGAATTATGTCAAAAATCACGTCTCCAACATCACGTCTAGTCCTGATGCCCTCGTGAGTTTAGACTTAAGCACCTTGCGCCTCGCGGCGCCTCATTTTGATGTCAACGTCAGGCGCTTCATTTTGATGTCAACGTCAACATAAGAGGATATTTGGCCAGAAACAGTTTCTTTGAGCAAAGGCCGGGATTCTATTCCATTATCTTAAAGAAAAAAGAGGAGGATTTGCCTACAAAGATGCCAAATTTCTAAGTTTTTGAGAACCAATAATATGTGATCTCATGAAGGAGAGATGATTTTTGGACCCATGTTTTTTCACAGCCTCAATCCAAGATTATTGGAAGTTAAAATTTAGATCACTCTTGGAGGTACTTTGAGGCCCCCTTTGAAATACAAGAATAATAAACATATGAATAGGAAAAACTTAATATTTTGATAGGAATACATATAAAAAAACACAAAGAAATACAAAACAAAAGAATGACCGCTTGAATAAACTACAAAAAATATGTAGGAATTAGACGAGAGAGACACTAAGGATAATACCCAATGGTTAAAGTTCTTTCTAACTTTTCTTTAAAATTTACGCACATTAATAAGCCATTCCTAATGAATTTTGTAGGATTTATGAAGTTTCAATCTCTGTTGCAAAGGGCTGAATAGAAAAAGTTTCTATGAATTTAAATCCTATAAAACACATCCACAAATCCCTTGAAAAGGAGGTATAAGAATCGTTGCTACTGTGCTGAAACGGATTTGGATCGTCTTATCATCAATCAACAAAGATGCCGCATGCCCGCATGCATGTCGCTCCGGATCCCCGTACAAGGGGCATGTGCATGTGTGGTCATAAGCAAATATGATTGTCGATAGAAAGAAACGAAATGAACGTGCTATTGCCAGCTTGTCACCTAAAGCGATAGAGCATGAAAGTTCATCGATTGAAAGGGAAGGTGCTGATTGGACCTAATTCTTATTCTAAGCATCTTGGTATCTAGTCATTTTTCATCATGAGATAAATACCATAGAGATAATGCAAAATATATGCAGCTGGGAATGGGATGAGCTATACCTAATCCAAACTATATCAATTTTTATGCAATATTGAAACTGTACAGAACTGTACATAGCAGCAAATCGCTCACAACTTCAAATATCAAGAGTGTAAGTTTCATTGCTTAAATTCATATACGTATCAGTAGATTGTACACTACCAGATTGTGTTTGCTGCGTAGATTTTGGCGGGAGTGTCTTGTTATGTTGTTCGCCACCGTCCTCGTATGGTAGCACGACCACAGGAGCAGCATGTATCGATTCCCACCGTTCCTTCATGAAGCTCATGAATGCCTTGACCATTTCCCTTCGGAATTCTAGCTCCCTCGTGAATTGATCAAACATAAAAAATGCAAGAACATATTTGAAAGGAACCACAAGAAGAACAGCAGATGATGCTAGAAGAACAAGAGCAACCTGAGTTGTTACCTGTCATATGATCAAACAAAAGTCACCAGGGAGACATACCAAAAAATATCAAGAATTAATTCTCATATTTGTTATTTTTAGTTTAGAATGAGATTTATTTCATCATACCTCAGGTTGGCCTGCTAAAAAGATTGTGCGCATTTTAAGAAGAGAGACATTCAGGTTCTGAAGATAATTCTCCACTGAAGCCATTGCCTCTTTAAGAGCTATAATCTTTTGGATTGTGTTTGAAGGTGGTTGATCTTTTATTGTCACTTTGCCAAAAGATCTACCCAACCGACCTTGTTCTTTCAGCCCTTTCAGGGCAAGCATGGAAAGAGCCAACATCATCAAGGAAAATGGAAGAACATAAGAAAGCATGTTCCTGCATATCATAATAAATACATAGAAATGTTAGAAAAATGATGCTTGTACAATACTGGAAGACACAATATTTAGTTGGAAATAAAGATAAAACATGTAAGTGAACCAGCAAATGATGATCAATGCCCTGCCAAGCATTTTGTCTGTAATTGCCCAAAACTTTCATTTTGGATTAACTGTATATAGTTTGGATGCAGTTGGCAAATGTCCCAATCAGTGAAATTTAAAGATATTCAATTTATATGGCAGGGTGATTTTTCAAATATTGAGTATATTTTCCTATTCATGCAGCAATACTTTTGAATTATAATTTACAACCAGGCACAGCAAAAAAAAAAAAAGAAAAGAAAGTCAAACACGATAACTACCTTAGCAAGGAACACAATCTACACCCTTTTTCACAACACATATAATCCCTACTCTGAATTACTTTAAGTTGATATTCAATGCATTGGAGCAGTACAACAACTCAACAAGAAAAGGATACATGCGTTAAGTGAATTACCTGAAGATAATAGTATAAACCACAAGTAGAAAACAAGCGGTTGTACGAGGATTTTCCCAGCGTTTGAGCTTGTAGAATTTTTCACTCACTATTGCAAAAGGAAGTATAAGCTCCTGATTCATGAAACAAGAGATACATTATAAATCTTATGATTTAGCATAACAAGTAAACATGAACCCCCTGCCTAAGAACAGGAGATATTTCCAACTCAACTGAAAATCAATTGGTATTTTTTCTACCAAAACATCAGCAAAGAAATACTATTTCCAAAATTAAATATCTGATTGAAATGAGAGTAAACGTGCCAGGACAGACCACAAGTATAAAGAAACCCAAATAAACCATATTATTTTTGTAAGCCATGCATTGGATGACAGACATGTACCTTGAAGAGGTCAATGTTGCTTGGAATACCTTCAATAGTAGCAGCAACAATTGTGGCCTGTGTCCTTTCAACTATTTTGCTCCTCTCTTTACAGGCAACCATAGCCTTTTCTACAAGATTTTTATCAGCTACAACTAAAGATTTGCTCAATATTACACCATGCTTAACTGAGGAGTTTCTCCAAAAGTTGGCCGAGTGGCTGGATGTCCAACTGGGAGATGTCATCCACTTGCGCAAGTATACACTACCATCCATATCAAAAATATGAGCATGGGCAC
The DNA here is from genome assembly GCA_009805545.1 of Oryza longistaminata. Classification (NCBI taxonomy): domain Eukaryota; kingdom Viridiplantae; phylum Streptophyta; class Magnoliopsida; order Poales; family Poaceae; genus Oryza; species Oryza longistaminata. Next base: position 40,649,433 of record CM020178.1, read on the forward strand.
TAGATGAGTCTTCTGAAGGTCTATGCCACTGAGATGCTCTTTGACTTGCTGCTTTGGAGTTCGTAACAAGTGGCCCACCCCAGAACTTAACTGCTAGAGTCTGAAGCACAACATCACCAAAAGGTGCGTTTGACAGGTATGAGAACTGTACTAACTTGGCTGGATCTTCATAAAGTCTACGTATGAATTGCAGAGACTGAAGCCTTGCAATACTATTTGCTGCACTACTAACAGCTCTTTTCTCGCCTCTGTGGGCACCATATACAAGATGAATTGCTGGATCATCATCCCTTGGTCCATATTCATTAATGAACCTATACACAGAAATGATTTCACTAATGAATGCGAGCCATACATCTCGTCTCATCTCTCCACCAAAATCAACAAACTCCAATGTCCACTCATTTGACCTGTCAACAATCAATCAGTTACTTTGAGATCACACTAAATGCATTTTATCATTACAATTAAATAGCAAGGACAATATGCTAACACAAATCTACAATTTATAATACAACTACAAGCCAATAGAATAATCAATATGTTTAACAATATTGCACCCATAGAGAAATGGTAATAAATCAAAGAAACAACAGATCCTCCTGACTATAGTGAAATGCCAAGTATTTGTTAGCTAATAGTGGCCTGCAGTGATTCCACAAATGGAGTAATATGGTGTAGTGTTGGTATGGTTACACCAATCAATTTGGCAGTAATTGGTCCTAGTGTTCTAGCAATTTGTAGATAGCAGCTTAATAGTGAAAATGGTCACCGTGGGGTCAAGTTTTTTTTTTTTTTTTCAATAGTGAAAATGGTTCCTCTAGAGAGTAACCAGGCATACTCACACTGAACCAGATGAAACAGATACGGCAGAGTCGAACAATCTGGATCCAAATGGTCCAACCTTTGCTTTCTCAACCCTTGAATTACGATCTGTAAGGTCAAGCTTCAATGGTTTATTGGTACCTGTCAGTCCAATGGCCTGCCAATATCAATGTAAAGGTGGAGGAGTTGGGCCCAAAGTCATCACATCTTGCGAAATTCCAAAAGAAGCCACAAGTAGATTTGTTAAAGGGGACCATGATTCACAAATTACATGATCAACAAAACTTTCATTTTTTAACTGACTTATTTGATGAAAGAAGATGTTCTAGCATTGTACAGCTTATCTATGTATATTATGTGAGTGTTAAAACAACATCAGGTGGCATTACAGAACATAGAACAATAATTTTTCTTTGCTATCATAACATGGGAAAGATTAGAGAGAATCGAGATCAGTATGATGCTTAAGCATCCTTGACCAAAGGGCCATCAGTACAGATAGCAACAACAAGCGATGCATATTTTTAAATAACAGAGGAAATCATTCTTAAAAAAATACACACATTCCAAGTATTAATTCATACCTCAAAATAGAGTGCCTTGTTGGTCAAGGTTAAGTGTCCAGGCCACGCAGTGTTTTCTTCCCATTTCAGAACAGGTCTTTTTCTACTAGAGCCTATGCATAGGACTTGCTCATCGGACAAAAAATGATCTCCACTTTTATGTGTTTGCCTCCCATGATGAACTCTGCACAGGTAGCGGTGGGGGAGGAGCGGAGGGTGGAGTTCGGGAAGCACCAGATCATGAAGATGACGGGGCTCCCCGGGCGCGACCTCCGGGTGCTCGACCCGGTCCTCTCCTACCCGTCCACCATCCTCGGCCGCGACCGCGCCATCGTCGTCAGGCTCCAGGGCGTCAAGGCCATCATCACCGCCACCGAGGTGCTCGTCCCCGACCACGACGACGTCCTCCTCGCCTCCTTCCTCCTCGACCTCCGCTCCCGCCTCTCCCTCCCGGTTGGTACACCATCTCTTTTCTCTCTTCTGTTCTCTCATCACCACATCCAGGTTCACTCTGTTTGCATTGGTTGTACTAGCAGATTGCATCTGCAAACTGACCATGACCTTGAACTCTGTAATTTGATTATGTTCTCGTCGTCGTGATTGACTCTACTGAAACTCTGATGATGATCATTCTGGGTGAAGGATGCGGCGCCTATCACGACTCCGGCGGCGGCTGATCGCGGGAACGGGGCGGAGCAGGGCGATCAGGGGAGCGTGCCAGGTCTGGCGATCAGCGGTGCTGGCAACGCCAAGATCCCGCCATTCGAGTTCAAGGTTCTCGAGGTCTGCCTCGAGCACGCATGCAAAGACTTGGAATCTCAGGTATACTGCCAGAAAATTTGCCTCCTCCTGCTGCTGATGCTGATGAATCAAAGTATCAAACCAATGGTGATATATTCATGTTCATCTCTGTCTCTGCAAATGGTGTCAGACACGCTCTCTGGAGAAGGAGGCGTATCCGGCCTTGGACAAGCTGGGATCGAAGGTTAGCACGCTGAACCTGGATCACGTCAGGAATCTGAAGAGCCGCATGGTTGATCTCTCTGGACGCGTGCAGAAGGTACGCAAGAACAGTGGACTCCGTTCGGTTGAGTCCGTTTAAGTTGCAGCTGAGAGCGATGGCACCTAAGCATTTTGGCCACCTGTTCTTGGTCTCGCATGCAGATTAGGGATGAGCTGGAGCACTTGCTGGATGACGACATGGACATGTCCGAGATGTACCTGACGAGGAAGCTGTCGTTCCAAGGGCTCAGTGGATCGCTGAGCAGAGCGGATTCAAATAAGTACGCATCTGTTGATCATGACGACGATAGGTATGTCACCTGAATTTTGTTCTTTCTGGTTTTTTGGCAGGATCGAAAGACTCGAAGTAGGAGTTGTAACTACCTGAATTCTTTAACCGGAAACGGATGTTGATTGTTGATAGGTTGCCGATCCGTGGCTTTTGTTTTAATCTTTCATTTGCGCCTGTATTCAGGGAGGAGGAAGACCATGACGATGAGACAGAGAGTGGCCGTGAAAGTTCTGTTTATGTTAAGCCTGATATAGAAGAGTTGGAAATGCTTCTGGAAGCTTACTTTGTGCAGATCGATGGAACGCTGAATACTCTGTACCATGTATGTTCATCCTCCCCCTTTACTAAGGGATCTTTTGCCTATAATAAATCAATCGTTGCCAAATTTTAACTTAAAAGTTAATTTTAGAGTTTATTTTGGGGACTTATAACGTAGTTTCTTTTTTAGCAATAGCTTTTAAATCGCTAAAAACACGTATCTAAAAGTTTTACCCGGCCACAAACTATTTTTTGGTTGCTTTTTTTTTTCACACAATTTTTTAGTTGCTAATAAGCCATTATGTCTTATAATCAGCTCCTGGTCAATTGATGAGGTTGAACATTGCCATGCTTAGATTGTTATTGAAATGGTTGTCATGCTAATATCAACTGTTTTAGTACAATTTAGTGATACTGTCCAGTTTGGAAGATAAACATGTGATATTTAGCATAACTTCTGTAAAAGTCTCTGCAGCCAAAATCTGACGAAATCTCGTTAATGTTTACCACTGAAATCGACACTGGTTTTATCGAGCAGTTAAAATGTATAGCTGGCACTGTCACGCACTTGCATCGCTCATTACCTAGCAAATTCCATGCATTGCTAATGTTTTATTGCCCCCCTGACTTGTGCCTATTTGCATGGAACGAAGATCCGTGAATACGCGGACGACACCGAGGATTACATCAACATAATGCTGGACGAGAAGCAGAACCAGCTGCTGCAGATGGGCGTGATGCTGACGACGGCGACGGTGGTGGTTCCTCGACCTCCGCTCCCGCCTCTCCCTCCCGGTTGGTACACCATCTCTTTTTTCTCTTCTGTTTTCTCATCATCACCACATCCAGGTTCACTCTGTTTGCATTGGTTGTACTAGCAGATTGCATCTGCAAACTGACCATGACCTTGAACTCTGTAATTTGATTATGTTCTCGTCGTCGTGATTGACTCTACTGAAACTCTGATGATGATCATTCTGGGTGAAGGATGCGGCGCCTATCACGACTCCGGCGGCGGCTGATCGCGGGAACGGGGCGGAGCAGGGCGATCAGGGGAGCGTGCCAGGTCTGGCGATCAGCGGTGCTGGCAACGCCAAGATCCCGCCATTCGAGTTCAAGGTTCTCGAGGTCTGCCTCGAGCACGCATGCAAAGACTTGGAATCTCAGGTATACTGCCAGAAAATTTGCCTCCTCCTGCTGCTGATGCTGATGAATCAAAGTATCAAACCAATGGTGATATATATTAAGAGGATGTTTAGATAGTTTTGCCGTGTCATTTCGGGTATTATATAGGGTGTCGTATAGGGTATTCGGACACTAATAAAAAAACTAATTACATAATCCATCGTTAAACCGTGAGACGAATTTATTAAGCCTACGGCCCGTTTGGTTGGAGGGAGTTTTTAGGAGGGATTGGGAGTTTAGAGGGATGAGACTATTAAGTGTTTTGTTTGGTTGGAAGACATGGGAATTTTGGTGGGATAGGGATAGGGAATTGAGGAAGGAACTCCCTCCTTTTCAATACCTGGGTAGGGGCAGGTAATTGAGAGGGAATTCCTCCTTTACTTTGTCTAAGCAAATCTCAGCCATCCGTTTTTATTAATGACCTAATCTCCAACTAAACTCCCTATCAATTTCTATCACCTCTACCAAACAAGATATTGGGATTAAAAATCAAATTCTCATCTTAATCTCATCATCAATTCCCTCGTGTAAACTCCCAATCCCCTTCCCTCGAGTTACCAAACAAGCCGCTAATTAATTTGTCATTAGCAAATGTTTACTATAGCACCATATTGTCAAATCATGGAGCAATTAGGCTTAAAAGATTCGTCTCGTAAATTAGTCGTAATCTGTGCAATTAGTTATTTTTTAGCCTATATTTAATACTTCATACAGATGTTCAAACGTTCGATATGACAGTGTAAAAAATTTTGAGGTGAGATTTAAACATGGCCTAATTCATGTTCATCTCTGTCTCTGCAAATGGTGTCAGACACGCTCTCTGGAGAAGGAGGCGTATCCGGCGTTGGACAAGCTGGGATCGAAGGTGAGCACGCTGAACCTGGATCACGTCAGGAATCTGAAGAGCCGCATGGTTGATCTCTCAGGGCGCGTGCAGAAGGTACGCAAGAACAGTGGACTCCGTTTAAGTTGCAGCTGAGAGCGATGGCACCTAAGCATTTTGGCCACCTGTTCTTGGTCTCGCATGCAGATTAGGGATGAGCTGGAGCACTTGCTGGATGACGACATGGACATGTCCGAGATGTACCTGACGAGGAAGCTGTCGTTCCAAGGGCTCAGTGGATCGCTGAGCAGAGCGGATTCAAACAAGTACGCATCTGTTGATCATGACGACGATAGGTGTGTCACCTGAATTTTGTTCTTTCTGGTTTTTTGGCAGGATCGAAAGACTCGAAGTAGGAGTTGTAACTACCTGAATTCTTTAACCGGAAACGGATGTTGATTGTTGATAGGTTGCCGATCCGTGGCTTTTGTTTTAATCTTTCATTTGCGCCTGTATTCAGGGAGGAGGAAGACCATGACGATGAGACAGAGAGTGGCCGTGAAAGTTCTGTTTATGTTAAGCCTGATATAGAAGAGTTGGAAATGCTTCTGGAAGCTTACTTTGTGCAGATCGATGGAACGCTGAATACTCTGTACCATGTATGTTCATCCTCCCCCTTTACTAAGGGATCTTTTGCCTATAATAAATCAATCGTTGCCAAATTTTAACTTAAAAGTTAATTTTAGAGTTTATTTTGGGGACTTATAACGTAGTTTCTTTTTTAGCAATAGCTTTTAAATCGCTAAAAACACGTATCTAAAAGTTTTACCCGGCCACAAACTATTTTTTGGTTGCTTTTTTTTTTCACACAATTTTTTAGTTGCTAATAAGCCATTATGTCTTATAATCAGCTCCTGGTCAATTGATGAGGTTGAACATTGCCATGCTTAGATTGTTATTGAAATGGTTGTCATGCTAATATCAACTGTTTTAGTACAATTTAGTGATACTGTCCAGTTTGGAAGATAAACATGCGATTTTCAGCATAACTTCTGTAGAAGTCTCTGCAGCCAAAATCTGACGAAATCTTGTTAATGTTTGCCATTGAAATTGACACGGGTTTTATCGAACAGTTAAAACGTATAGCTGGCACTGTCACGCATTGCTTAATGTTTCATTGCCTCCCTAACATGTGACTATTTGCATGGACGAAGATCCGTGAATACGCGGACGACACCGAGGATTACATCAACATAATGCTGGACGAGAAGCAGAACCAGCTGCTGCAGATGGGCGTGATGCTGACGACGGCGACGGTGGTGGTCACCGCGGGCATCGTGGTGGTGAGCCTGTTCGGCATGAACATCCACATCGACCTGATGAAAGACCCGGAGACCCCCGAGATGGCGAGGATGTCCAACATGCACTTTTGGGAGACCACCTTCGGCACGGTCGCCGGCTGCATCGCCATATACCTCCTGGCGATCTACGCTGGGAGGAAGAGCAAGATCCTGCAGTGATGCTTCCCAACAGAGGAAGCTAACCGTCAGGTTGCGAGTTCTGCAGCCTGGCTGCGATTTTGCTGGGCAAATACTTCAACTAAGTTGTAACATGAATAGCCATTATTATTTAGGAAAGTTTTTTTTATTTTGAGAGAGAAGGAAACAGGTAACAGAAATAGACAAATCCAGCCATTCAAGCAAACTTTGCATGATAGAATATCATCATCTGATGGGATACTCTTTACAGAACTAGCAAATCTAGATTTTCTTGAAGTAATATGATCAGCATAAACATGGTATCACAAGATAAGATAGTATTCCCTCCGTTCCAAAATATAAGGGATTTTGAATGGATGTGATATATCCTAGTACTACGAATCTCAACAGGGAATCCATCCAAATCCCTTATATTTTAGGATGGAAGGAGTATTTACAAAACATATTCAAGGCATTTGATGTCATCTTAATCATGTATAACACATGCAAATGTTGAATAATGCAGCACAGTGGAAAAACATCTCTGGAGAAGAAAAACATGTTAAACTGCTTGTCTGCTTACCAGCATCTGGGATGGGAGTTGGGAATGTCCTGAAAAAAATCAATATACATATATAAATGTTCATGTGCCAATCAGCATATAGTCCAATCGACCATCAAACTTAAAGGTTGATCACAGGCAATCACCAGGATTTACCTTTACTGTTGAAATTGTGTCACTAATGAATTCCCACTTCTGACATTCCAAGCGCACTAACTCCTTATCACCATTTTCATAGATAATCTTAGACACGATCATGCACAAATAATTAGATAGCTGGAAATATGAAAATATTTTCATATGGAGAACTTAAAGATTCCATTTAGCGTTTACAAATTGCTAAGCGTTAATTAATCAGGAAAGTTTCATGGAAGAGCTGTAGGCATAAAGTTTTCTACGTCAAGAACATCCACCCTAGCAGCAACCAGCAATTATAAATCTCACAAATGAGATCTGCTGAATCAACTAGTAGATATCAAGTTGAGGAAGCAAGTTTGAGTAGCACAGTTCTGTTCCATAGGAAAAATCACAACATTCAAATTGTCACATAAATTTACCGCAAACATAAGTTTGTAGTCACAAATAATCAGCAAACAATAGGTACTCAAAACTACGATTAAAGTCTTAAACTACAAATTTACAATTCTTGAAATTAACAAGAATAACCAAGATTTAGGGAGAATTGTAAAACAAAGACTAGCTATACATTCTAGACAGATAATTTGCAGTCCAAAATAAAAATAATAGTACTATTTTGACATTGCAAAAAACGACAGTAATAACTACTCCCTCCATCCCAACACATAGCAACTTCTCCACCTATTTTCTCTTCTCAACCAAACACATCCTTCGCCATTTAATTCCCCACCTACTTTCTTTTCTCAAATAATCATAACCCTCCCCCATTTAATTCCACCTACTTCCTTAATACCCATGCCCAACCCCCAAAATCCTTATATTTTAGGATGGAGGTAGTAATAAGTTATAACAGTACCTTGTGAAAGCCATTTGACTGATCATATGTCTCAACAGTTCCACAGATATAACTACATCAAGTCAGAATAGCATGTAAGAATATATATTGATCAAACAGTTACAGTTTGCAATTTCCATAATCTGCAAGTTTACCACATATCACGTGCTGACCACAATCTAATGCGACGCCCAACAAGCACTGTGCCTGTATCTTTCACCTGTAAATCGTATTCATGTTAAGTCACCAATAATGTAACTCAAAAGAATATGGCCAAAAGCGCCCGCAAATATAGTCGAACATCACAAGAACTGAACCAACTGGTTAATAAGTATATGCATACCACAGTTTCTCGGCGATTAGAATAGTTATGATCTGTCTCCGAAGCTCTAGTTTCCCCAGTGGAGCTTCTACTCTCTGGACGATTCTGGTTTTCTAAGAGAGAGATGCTGTCTATAGAATCAGCTTCCTTAGCTAAACCCAAAGAGGCTGGAGATGACAACTTCGTGCCACCAGAACCACAAGATGAAACCTTCTCTTTTTCCAAACTATGATTAGTAGTCTGATCCTGTTTTTTGTTCCTTTTGCCTTTATCATGACAACTTGCATTTTGTCCCACGATGTTGCTTAATGAGGAACGAGCTTCCTTGTCAGGAGCAACTTCTGTTGATACCCTCTCAGCATTATCAGAACATTTTGTATCATCCTGAAATACATTTTTTTTGTAGAGAACTATAAGACCATTCTTGACCAACGTGAAGCTAAAAATACAACAGAACATAGGTGGAATTGCAGATAGAATGTACCGGGTGTACTGGTCCATGAGCCCCAAGGATTCTCTTTACAAAACTGTCACTAATGAGATCTCCTTGACAGCATTCCTACATAAGAGAATGGTGGAATAGCTAATGCAGAAATAACTAAGCATCAGTTTCAAATGAAGTATAAGAACAATGAGGCAGAATAACTCACATCTGTTTTTCTTGCGCTACCAGACACTCTGAAATAAGATGAGGGCAAGGGAAAGTGACGTGGAGAATCTGACATCTTGCAGTGCTTATCAAGTTCTTTGACAATAAGCAACCCTATTCTTGAGAGAATATGCAGTTTCTGTGACAAGAGTTTAGGCATCAATGCTGGATGAAAATCTTGATATGCAAATGTGAAATATCAAAATAGTGGAAAAGAAATATACATGAGTGATCCCACACTCAGCCGGATCCTCAGCCTCAGCTAAATCCCCAGCCATTTGAATAGCACGGAAGATCCCCATAAGAATGGGAACAGAACTGGTATTGTGACCATGCTCATCATCCATTTCAATGAGTGTTCTCAACATCACAACAAGTGGGCTGCCAATAGAACAAAGGAGAAAGTGATTAGAGCTTCAAAAACTCCCAAACACATGTACTAACTAAAAATCCGAAAAGTGTTATGCAAACATCTCAAACAAGAAAACACCTCCAAAATTCCGCAGAGATCTTGTTTTCACATAACTTCATGGGAAATTCCTTATCATATGCTAGGGTATGGGTCAAGAAAACCACGGCATACGCTGGATGGTCTACAAGTGACTCTTTCCTTTTTGTGTTATGATGAACAAATAATCTTCTTTGCTCCTTTAGCACTTCAGTTAAGTACCTTGTCGACTAGGGAAAATACAGGTCAAAAGAAAGAAGACACCTTAAAGCATACAATATGAGAGAAACAAGAACAGAAGACACTTACTTCAGTACGAACATCTCTGGAGCAATCTGTTGATGCCAGCGCAAAAGCACATGCATATTTAATAGGAATTGCATGTTCCATTATAAGGTCATGGAGTTTGCAGATGAATGACTTGCGAACAGTATATGAAGAATCCTGGATGCAAGGCACAATAATATTAAGAAGAGTAAATACTAAAATATGGAACTGTGACAATTCTCTGAAGAATTAAATTTGACTTGTACAGTACAGTAGGTAATGAAAATGGCTCCTGCAAACAGGCATCTTTGGTTAAAACAGATCATTAAACCTCAAAATCAGTGGACTTCTAGAAGTAAGATTGTAAAATAGTTCTGGGAAAGTCTAGCAGGCACAAAAGTTAATCTTATTATGAAATAGATAGACGATACCCTTGCCATGAGAACTACACTGCGAAATAATTTTGGTGAAATTTGTGAATCCCATAATGCAGCCAGTTGTAGTACAGATTTCCCAGCAGCCAGTTTCAGATATGGCCTATCATTTTCACTGAATGCAAGAAAAGAGAAAATATAATAAGTGCTCAACTTGTATTAAGCAAGAAAAAAATATACATATAAAGATAATGATCGTCATCTAGTAGACTTCAGTTACAGGATAATATACGGAATTTCTAGTGCAGCTTGTATAGCTTAAGAGTTTACAAACAATAATTCATCTAGTTAATCATAAACCCAAACTATGTGCTATCTAGTGTCTCCTTGCTGCACTGCCAATTGATCCATATAATAAGACAAGAAAATTAATGGCTGATGTGAATATTATCCTGCAGACACAAAAACTAGATAACTATCTTGTGCAACCAGCTATGCTAACTCGTAACAAAGATAAAACAATAAAAGAAGCCTCATGAGTCATGGAAGCCACATGGAACTCAACTGTAGCAACTAAGGCATCAGCCATGTCCATAATTGCGATTTTACTTCTATTCTAAAGAAAGTTTTTAAATTTTCCAGAATCCATACTAAACTTGACATGCCACAAAAAACCATGTGTTTCAATAGTGCTCAAAACATTATCATAGAATAGAAAAGCTAATCAACAAATGCATCTCAGATTTCATACTCAGTAACAAAGCAGTCAAGTATCATGGCAATCAGTTAACCCGCACATAGAAAGTTAGAATAGTGAAACAGCTATGCATAAAAAAAAACATAATAGAATGTGAGAGGGGAGAAAAAACAAACCATAGAGTAATGGCCTTGAACTTTTCAAGAATTATATCTAACAGAATCTTCAGAAAATGCTCAATTCTATCACGGACTGTGCTTCTTGGTAAACAACTTTTGACAAGAGTTTTAAGACAATAAATCTACAAGAAAACACAAAAGAGATCAGACCAGAACACAAATGATAAAGCCTTCCTATAAACATTCTGAAATCCTAGTGTATAACTCCCATCCTGAAGAATATCTAATGAATTCTAGGAAGGTTAGTGATTTGTGCACAACATATTTAAGCATCCCACCAATATTTTTAGTTGGGAACACAGTATTCTTAAGTAGAAACAAAAAAGGACAAATATCAACGAATTAATTAACCCTAAAAACATAGATTGGAATTATCTTTTTCTCCCACTATATACAATGTTTTCTTGGTTGATTTTTTTTTTTTTTTGGCGAGGAGTTCTTGGTTGAAACTCATGGGATGCTTGACAATACTTTTGAACCCTGCAATTGCCAGTTCTGTTCTACAAACATGTCAGTCCACTATTGAATTCTATATGCATTTGGACCTACACTTCAAATCACCATGAGTTGAATCCTTCATTTTTTCACAATGAACTTGCCTTCAGTTTGCAGGAGAAACTGCATGCAGAATTGTCGTCAGGTGACAACTGTCCAAGTGTTGAAATGAACTGCATAAAGCATAGCATAAGGTCATGACCATCTTTGTTGACATAATACACTGATGCAATAAACAATTTAGTCTACCACCATTCGTCAAGTTGCCATTAAAAAAATGCATACCTCAGTTGAACATAAAATATCCTGGACAAAATTCATAATTTTCTTGTCGTATAACTTATACATAGAAGGGGAATGCTCCAATATCAAGCCCAAAGACTGTAATAGTGTTGGTACATTGTAATTATCATCTAGAGCAGCAACAACTTTCTGCGGCGTAGAACAAAAAGTTATATAACACACATGGCATCAACTAAAGAAAAGAAACATGCTAAACCAAGTAAGGAAATATCTGGTTGGAAATAGTCTAAATGCAGTATACGTTCAGTATGGAAATAGTGAATCATATTAAATATTGTCCTTGATTACTCAATTCATACTTTTATCATGTCATGAAAACTTTTTTAGATGCGACTAGCATGGATATATAGATCATAACATGATACATCATCTGATACATTTTTCTTGAAGCCAAGAATCAAACATTTTAAAACCACATATCTCAGGCTCTCAGCTGGCAGTTTGAAGTTTACACAACAGAATAAAATGGAGATAAATCCAGCATTATCATGGTGTGATAAAAACATATGCCAGCGTCATCCATTAAAAGAAAGCATAAATCTTGGGAAATGAGTAAGAATGTGGTCCTATTCTCTTGTGTGCTTGAGAAAAAAAAAAGAGTAAGAATGTGTCCTGAGCAAACTAGATAGGTATACAAGTAAAAAACGGCCATCGATTAATGACATTGTCAGCAAATGGCAAGATGTTTAAGCATGTTCTCCACCCTTCATCTTGTCCAATATCTTGGAGGTTTGCTGCGAAATATAGGGTTCACAAAACCTTCTAACACTACAAAATGACATTAGCTAGTACGAAACAAATTCAGAATTGACGTGCAGAACATTATGCAACAGTAGGAATTATCCAACTTGGAAGTCACGAATGGCTTTTGTTAATGCAACAATTATAGGTCATAACACGAGCTAGCATCATTCATGTAACGAACATAATATAAAAAGGTCAGTGCTTAGTTCTTTTTAATCAGGTAACTTCAAACTTGAAACAGAAGAAACAGATTGTAGATACAGAACTGAGAGAATAGGAATACGGATATAGTCAACCATCAGAAGCACACCTACCTCGCATAATCTGGCAAATTTTTCGTCATTTGGGGACTGGATTAGTGAATCAATTGCTGCGACAGCATACTTCGATTCAGTACGTGTTCCTTCTATACACTTTTGTTTCCAGTAATGGGTAGACATCATCACTGGCAAGTAGAGGCAAAACCAGATTCACTTACACCATGTAACATAATGTTCATGTATAAAAGTAATAAAATAGGGACGGCCATGACATGGACAACTTATCTCAAGTAAAAAAAACCTGGAGTTTGCAAGTATGTGCTATTGGTCCATTGATTAAAATTTTCTAACAAATAATCCATTAAAATCTTCAGAAAAAGGCCATGTGATATCATAGAATTAGGGAACATGTTGCAAGGAAATGAGGAAGTGATCCATCACAGGTTAAGACATACAGAAAATACTGATAAATCAAACATAAGCTGTTACAGATGAATTATCAACGAACAGACAAATCAAGAGAATCCACTTCAAGCACAATTTCCCTGCCAAAAGAAATTCTCAACTGTATTTTACCTGAAATCAATAGATAATGGCATCCTGATTTTGCCAAGTTTGCCAACATTTCCAGTGTCTTTTCATTTATCAAGACCGACTCTTCTGAGAACAGCTTTATCAAGTATTCCTCTGAGCCTTGGAATAATGATGGAAACACCTTTGAAACTAGCTGCATGTTTACATTTATGAGTGAGATATCCAAAAGATGAAAAGGCACATACAAGTCAAAACGTTTTAAATTAAAACAGTGGATCTAAGAATAAGAAGCCATGCTGCAGAACAGAAATGAAAAGCGTATCCCATGGAGTAAAAGACAATTATTGTGCTTATGGGTTTTGGCTAGATGGTAGTCATTGCTGCAACTAAAGGGACGTGAGACAAGAATGCATCAAGCAAGGAGCAAGGATGAAGCTCTACATAAAACAATTGCAGATTTCTAGCAAAGTGTAGAATCTGAAAAGAAACAATTAACCCAGTTCCTATTAAATATATACTTACCAGTAAAAGATCACATGCAGCCTCCACATGATTGGTTAATTCATTTCTGTGGGAGAAAAGAACCTCCAGAATGGCATAGATCATCTCCCAATTAAATATTGAATGTGAGCATTTTACAGACAGAAACTTTGCAGAAATTGTAAAGTGGGTGTTGTTACCAATTCTCTTAAGAAATAAATCCTGCAACCATGAAATTAGGAATAAACAAAGAAAGAAGATTTATGGACTTCAACCAGTGTGAGGATAGAAATCTTGTACAAAAGAAGAAAAAAACAATTACAATCCTCATACAGAGAAAAAGAGAAAAGGTTATAGATTTAAGTTGAATCCAATGGTGTGTATCCAAATGGCAATAGCTGTAATTATAAGGATAGGAACAGTAGTTGACTTGGTTGAGATATCAGGTTATTGGTCGGACCACATGCTATTATTAACTACATTCACTGAGCTTATATGATGTTCAAAACAGCTATGCAAGAACAAAAGTAAAAAACTAATATTTCTAAGGCACCTAGCAAACCCAAGCAGAAGGAAAAAGTGGTTATCATGTGTTGTCTTTAATACAGTACAGAAGGTTCCAGGTTCAAAGCCTGGTGGGTGCGCTTTTTCATCCAATTTCTGTGAGGTATTATGGATAAACTTGGGCTGACCCAAGTTAACCAAATGCAGAAATGATCTTTAACATCAGACCACCCAGGGTCTTGCGGCTTACAGAAATTGCAAAACTTACTGCTTTTCACATCTCGATCAAAATACACACTCAGTATTTCAACAGAACAGGGAAAATCCACTTTACGTTGCTTGCTGACAAATATGCAAATATTGGAATCGTTGTATAAACTGCAGTCTTACTTATCTTACTCCATATGCACTTTGGCTTACAGAGAAAGTATATAGATAGCCTATATATGTGTGGGTAAACATGCGGTGGAAACTCAAGTTAGGTGAAAACTCGTGTAAACCCCAACCCAAAAGTCATCTAATTAACACAAAAAAAACACACATGTAGATGAGATGTGTTGCAGGACCATGTAAAAAATCTTGCCCAAACTTGACTTTCTTTGAGATACTATACTATAATAGAAAATAGATATTAATATAGCCGCCCACCCCCCCCCTCCCCTTTTCTCAGTTTGTACCAAACATTAGAACACTGAAGAGATTATCTTCCTGGTTTCCATGAGTGTTATTTGGTCCATTAGGAAGTCAGCACAGATATCAATGAAGCAGGATATGCCAATGTGGATTAGTATGTTGAATCACACTGGCTGATTGCACAGTGCATTTTAAAGTACAAACCAGAATGTCCCTTCCCCCTCCCTCTTTCATCCCAATAAGCTGATATTGATTGGATTTCCTAAAATATAAATGGAACAAAGCAATGGAGAAACTAAGCAGTATACAGCTTGTCAGCTTCAGAAATAAGAGCTAAAAGAATATTACTCTTATCGACTGGACTGTTGCAAAACTGCTGCCCTCATAACTTAATTCAGTCAAATCCTTAAATATGTTATTGTCTTTCAGCTGGTGCAAATTTTTTAAGCACTCTTCAACATTAGAGGCATCTGCAAAGGCAACAGACATATTTCTGAATGATGCACAAAATTTCTTCTGTATTTCATCTGAAGGCTCTTCCTGCAACACATGAAGAGTCAATTAAAGGTCAACTAATTGAACATTGCCTGCCTGTTGATGATTTACAAACCTTCTTTGCTCGAAGTGATAAATATGCCTGCATCTCCAGTTGCAACCTAAAAGTAATATTTTTCAGCATGACCATGAATAACAGAATCTACTGCATCTACATATTGTATGCTACGGATATGACTGTATGTACCTTCTTTTCAGAGAAAAGATGATGTGCAAAGCCTTAATATGCTGTGGTTTGAAATAAGAGAAGAACTCAACCCAGTGGATTGCTCTTTCTTTTGGAGAAAGTGATGAAGGGAAGAGTTCTTCGGCAAGTATAAGCTCCATGTTCTGTGGCCTGCCATAAAAAAGAGGTCAGAATCAGGAGAGTTTGATTAATGGCATGATCCTATTACAAAGTTACAAAGCACAAACCTGAATATTTCACTATCTTTATCAAAACAAAGTGTTAAAAGTTGAGCTGGGATTTGTTCATAGTGAAAATTAACTGTGGCAATCCCTTTTGAGCATTTCTTACAGTAATCTCGGTATAGGTCTAGCAACTTAAGCATTACATGCTTTCTGACAGATACCTACAAAAAAGGTTTAAGTGAGGCACCGTAATAAAACCTGCAGTACTGACAAAATGCAATAGTTTATGCTGACCTTTTTATCACGTAGCCTCCCTGCTGCTTGCAATATTACCTTAGCAGGAAATGAGTTTAGATTTGATTTGGCCATATCGCAGACTGCAGCAACAGCTCGGATCCTCACTTTGTCATCAAAATCCAATAGCCTGCCTGCAAGTGATGCTGCCAAATACAATATTTTTATCAACGTGAAGAGGACTCCAATATAGAAATACGAATGTAATAGCAACAGATATAAATAGCAGACTTACTAAGAATATCTTCTGCTTCATTTCCAGATGATATAGCCATGTAACAGACTTTTGCTGCATCAATTGCAGCAATTCTTACTTCTGCAGATTTGTCAGAGAATCTCTTCAAGAATTCCTTAAAAATTAATTGGTTTTCTTGAGCAAACCGGAGATTAGATAATACAAGAAGCCTCCCAATCAGGTGAACTGCCTCCAGCCGGATATCAACACGGTCGCTCTAAGCAAGCAGAAAATACACGATCAAGGCTAATACACATGCAAAAGGATATCAAAGGAGACACGAAATAACATACCAAGAGCTCATGAGTTAAGTGTGGAATAACAGCAAAAAGCATCTGGGGTGCACACTGGAACATTTCCAGGATAATCTTATGATGTTGTTTCCTGGTTTCATTAGCTGGCACATCCTTGTTGAAAATGCACAAAGACAAGAAAGTACGAAGAACGGGCTCTAATTTCTCAGCACAGTTTTGGATGATGTCAACGGCCAGCTTGTGGGATGCTCCCTGCACAGGCAACAAGAAGCAAATTAGCATCAGCTTGTCAATAACAAGTAAAATAGGTGTCCAAATATCCAAGTTACTGACATGAAGAAGTACAGAACTACAGATTTAGAAAGCAACACTCTGCGCCAGTAATAAATGGGCAGTGAAAAGCTCACCTTGTCCTCTTTTACTAAATTGCGTAAAATCACATCCAGGAGAGGTTGAGTAACTTTTTCATTTAATATCTGGGTCATTATAGATAGCATAGCCTGGCATACACTCTGCTGAAGACCTTGCCTGTAAACAGTTTCATAATAAACTAAATAAAGATGTTATCCTAGAGGTTTTGTAAAAAATATAGGTGTACAGAAACCATGACAGTAGATTCAATCATACTTTACTGCTGAGAAGAAAATCCTGACCATGTCAAGAACCAAGTCCTGACAGCCAACGTCGAGCATAATTACAGAACATCTGAGTGCAGCAACATTTTCCAATATCAAAATCCTTCTTGGAAGGTATGGACTGCTAGTTTCAGCAAGGTCTGCAAATACACTGATAAAGAGCCTAAATATTTCCTGAGAAAAAGGAGTTAACAGAGTGTCAAGAGAGAATGGTCCTTGCTCAAAATTTTCTCTGCCACTAAATTCAATTAAATAAATCTAACATGATTACTGTTTCAGAAATCCTATTCAAAAATGGTCATTAGGTAATACCTATCAGGTTGTCACTAAAGGAAATAATTGAAGAAGTCAGAAATAACCAATCATCAGTATTGAAGGTGGACTAGGTTAAATACCTTAAATATTTCATCACTAAAAGGTGGATCAGGTGCAAGGACACGCATAACTTCAATAAAGCAAACTGCAACAAGAAGTTTGACATCCTTGTCCCTATGGGTAAGTAATGTGGTCTGGACCAGAGATTTACTCAGAGGATGTAGAGCCTCCTGCAGAGAGGAGGACTGACTCAACTCTGATAAAGCACTTTCAGCTTGCTGCAGAAAAAAATATCAGAAGCAGTTATGGAAGTACAGAATAAACCTACTCAGAGAAAAGACAATGTAAAGAAGTAATCAGTTAACAGCAAATTGAAGCTGAGAACATCGACTCGTGTATTATTTGAAGCTATAATTGTTACAATGATGCCAGTTAAGTATTTGAATGTTCATCGGTAGCTCCAAATTGCATTTGGCTGCACTACAAAGTTCAATTTTGGACTGTTGAGACGGTATCACAACGATTTGTCTAATAAGAGCAAGTGAATAGTTAAACAGAGTTTCAACTTTCAACAAAGTGTTTGAACAAAGTCAGTGCCCTTGACCATCAATAAAATACAAAGACAAGTGACTAGAATTGGATTTGCCATAAGGCAAATAAAAATTAATTTAATCCTAGTAGATCTGCCAGAGAAACTATCATGTAAAATGGAAAAGGCAAAATAGATTGAACTGCTCAAGTGTGAATCACAATTTAAGGCAATGAATAGGTGTAAGTCTTGGTTATCATTCATTCCTTACCCACTAAGTTTACAATGGAGAGCAACTTTCTTCGACTCAGCAATTCAAAAGGCAGGAAAACTTGGGACAAACATGTAGTGGCACAACTGTTTAACCCAATCAAATATAAGAATTAACTGAAGTCTCTATGGCTACTTCGAATTCGCATGAACACGAAATTAAGCCATCGACTCCTCTACTGGATGCCAATCAGAAATATCCGCATACCAAAACTAATTTCGACAAATCAATTTTCTACAAACTACCGAGATGACCCTAAAACCCCTAAGTCAGAGACTTACTCGGAATCTCTATTCATTCAAATTTTCAAACACAGGCATAGTGGATACACAACTTCCTCAGCACTACTACATTGTTACTGCAGTGTCGCGTGGACGTGTGAGTGGATCAGCGGAATATCATTAGAAAATGCAGCATGGTACTCGAATTCGCCAAAGCGTCAACAAAAAAACTCATAACATTGGTAGTGGTAGCCACATATATAGAGGCTGAAGTGCCCCCCTGATCTCCAACTGAGAAATTACCAATACATGTAGCAAATACCGCTCTAGTTGGCAACACAACGCCCCTAACCAGTTCGAAATCTCAAAAATCGAAACAACGTTCCATCGAAAATGGAAGCGCGGTTGATTTAGACCGATTTAAGCAAGACGAAACCAAAGGATGCGACGCTGCTCACCTTTAGAAGCTTGACGAGGGCGTCCTTGCCGAGGCGTGGCTGCGCGAGGCGCTTGCCGACCTCGCGCACGACCTGCTCCGGCGAGGCGGGCATTGCGGCGGCACGGATCTCGGAACCCGAAACCCTAGGGAGGCTAGGCGACGGGGGCGAAAGCGAGGGCGGAGGCGGAGGCGGAGGCCATGGAACGGAGGTGGGAAGCAGTGTGGGGAATTGGGGAGGGACGATGGGTTTTGCCGAGGGTAAATTGGTCCTCTCGATCAACTTACTCCAGTATAAAGTTGTGCACGTTATTTTTCTTCGTTCTAAATACGGAAATTTATACGGGCACAGATGTATAAATACATCCACATCCTAGCCCATGTCTTTGCTCTACAGGAACAATATAAAAGTAGTGAATAAACACCTACACAAAATGTACTTATAAGCTAATATAGTAAAAAGTGCCTATGCATTTTAATTGTATGATAGAATTTAAACCCAACGGAATCATTGTCCTCTATCACATCACCCAGTGACATACTCCCTCCGTCCTTAAAAAAAAAAGACAATCCATATTTTCCGTGCCTAACGTTTGACCGCCCGTCTTATTTGAAAAAATTATAAAAAAAATTAAAAAGGCAAGTCACGAATAAAATATTAATCATGTTTTATCATCTAACAACAATGAAAATACGAATTATAAAAAAATTCATATAAGACGGACAGTCAAAGTTGGACATGAAAACCCAGGGTTTGTCTTTTCTTTTTTTTTTTGGGACGGAGAAAGTATTCCTTCCTATTGACATATTCCATCCGTCTAAAAAATAGAGGATCTGACACATCAAGTATTGGTTTTATAGGACAGGGAGTAAATATTAGAATGCATGTAACATAAGTGCAATTGTATAATCGTATATTTTTTTAAGAGAAAAAGAGTTATATCTGCATCCTACCATAGGGTGTGTTTAGTTGCTGAAAAAAGTTGAAAGTTTAAAGAAAGTTGGGAGTTTGGAAAAAAGTTGAAAGTTTATGTGTGTAGGAAAGTTTTTGATGTGATATGATGTGATGGAAAGTTGGGAATATGGGGGAAACTAAACACTGCCATAGTGTTGTAACATTTTAGCATTGCTCACATTCATATAAATATTAATGAATCTAGGTATAAATATAAGATTAGATTCATTAGCATATATATGAATGTGAGTAATACTAAAAAAAATCTTATAATATGAAACGAAGAAAGTACGTTACTCCGCAATGTAATCTAGCTTATCCAAATTAGTATCGGTTAATAATACAGTATGCAGATTATACACGCAAAATGGTCCCCCCATCAAAATTGGATTCCCGCCCAACGGGGCGCTCGGGCGGGAGAATGCCAAAAATAAACTGGGCCATATTGGGCCCATATTAGTCCAGTGGTAGCCCAATGCGTGCCACGACGATCTCGTGGAAGGCCCAAAGTAGTCAAGTCTCAACGGATCGATGGTCGCGGTCGCCCACGTCCGACAAGAATCGCCGCAGCGCCGCGCGCGACGACCCGGCGCCGGCGCCGCCGTCCTTCCTCCATGCCATGGCGGCGGCCTCGCCGTGATCCGCCACCGACGACCTGAGCCGCTCCCCTTCCTCGGTCTCCATCACCAGCCTGATCTTCCCCTCGATCTCCTCCGCCA
Organism: Oryza longistaminata; assembly: GCA_009805545.1. NCBI lineage: Eukaryota > Viridiplantae > Streptophyta > Magnoliopsida > Poales > Poaceae > Oryza > Oryza longistaminata. Next base: position 40,670,053 of record CM020178.1, read on the forward strand.
TGACCAGCTCCCCCGAATTCGCCAAAGCGTCAACAAAAAAACTCATAACATTGGTAGTGGTAGCCACATATATAGAGGCTGAAGTGCCCCCCTGATCTCCAACTGAGAAATTACCAATACATGTAGCAAATACCGCTCTAATTGGCAACACAGAACGCTCCTAACCAGTTCGAAAGCTCGAAAATCGAAACAACGTTCCACCGGAAATGGAAGCGCGGTTGATTTAGACCGATTTAAGCAAGACGAGACCAAGGATGCGACGCTGCTCACCTTTAGAAGCTTGACGAGGGCGTCCTTGCCGAGGCGTGGCTGCGCGAGGCGCTTGCCGACCTCGCGCACGACTTGCTCCGGCGAGGCGGGCATTGCGGCGGCACGGATCTCGGAACCCGAAACCCTAGGGAGGCTAGGCGGCGGAGGCGAAAGCGACGGCGGAGGCGGAGGCCATGGAACGGAGGTAGGAAGCAGTGTGGGGAATTGGGGAGGGACGGTGGGTTTTGCCGAGGGTAAATTGGTCCTCTCGATCAACGTACTCAAGTACTACGTATAAGGTTGTGCACGTTATTTTTCTTCGTTCTAAATACGGAAATTTATACGAGCACAGATGTATAAATACATCCTAGCCCATGTATAAGATGTCTTTGCTCTACAGGAACAATGTGGATATAAAAGTAGTAGTGAATAAACACCTACACAAAATGTGCTTATAAGCTACTCCCTCTGTTTCACAATATAAGACTTTCTAGCATTACCCATATACATATAGATGTTAATGAATCTAAACGAATGTGAGCAATGCTAGAAAGTCTTACATTCTAAAACAGAGGAAGTAATAGTAAAAAGCGCTTATGCATTTTAATTGTAGGATAGAATTTAAACCCAAAGGAATCACTGTCCTCTAGTATTACCTAGTGTGTCTAGGGGTGAAAACGGTACGGAAACTTTCCGGATTCCGGACCTATTTTCGAAAATGGAATCTGTCGGTCGGAATTTTTTCGGAAATTTTCGGAAACGGAAACGAATTCGGAAATATTTTCTCGGAAACGGAATCGGAAATGATAAGGGCAGTTTCCGTCGGAACTCGGAATCGGTCGGAAACATTCCGGAAATTTTCTCGGAATTTCCGGAAATTTCCTCGGAATTACCAGAAATTTTGTGACTGAAATACCTTGATTCTTTTTTTAAGAACTAAATAGTGAATACCATGGTGTTTTGCTGTTATTTTTTTTATAAAATATTTGTTATGCAAATTTAAAATTACATAAGAATATTTTTTGTGCTACACTGGGATTTATCAACAACATTACTCTTTTAAACATAGATAATTTATTCAATTGGATTTATCAGTTTCAGGGGTTTTTTATTCCGATAAATTTTCGTTACCGTATTCGCGCCGGTTCGTTTTCGCTCCGTTTTCGATTTCGATAATATTCTATTCCGTTTTCGTATCCGGGGTTTCCGATTCCGATTTCAATTCTGAAAAAAATATGAAAACGAAAACGATAAAGACGGTTTCCGTCCGTTTCCGTACCGTTTTCATCCCTAAGTGTGTCATAGTAGTACCTTCCTATTGACACACTCCATCCGTCCAAAAAGGACAATCTACGATTAGAGGTGATAGCATATACAGATTTATTATATTATGGTATGTCATTTTAAGTATCGGTTTTTTTGGATGGGGGAGTAAAGATTAGAATGCATGTACTAGAAGTGCAATCGTATAAACGTATATTTTTTTTAAGAGGAAAAGAGTTATATCTGCAGCCTACCATAGTGTTCTTTACAAATTACATTACTCCGCAATGCAATCTGGCTTATCCAAATTATCGGTTAATAATGCAGTATACAAATTATACGCGCAAAATGGTCCCCCATCAAAATTGGTTTCCCGCCCAACGGGGCGCTCGGGCGGGAGAATGCCAAAAAAACTGGGCCATATTGGGCCCATATTAGTCCAGTGGTAGCCCAATGCGTGCCACGACGATCTCGTGGAAGGCCCAAAGTAGTCAAGTCTCAACGGATCGAAGCTCGCGGTCGCCCACGTCCGACAAGAATCGCCGCAGCGCCGCGCGCGACGAGCCGGCGCCGGCGCCGCCGTCCTTCCTCCAGGCCACGGCGGCGGCCTCGCCGTGAGCCGCCACCGACGACCTGAGCCGCTCCCCTTCCTCGGACTCCATCACCAGCCTGATCTTCCCCTCGATCTCCTCCGCCATGACCAGCTCCCCGTGCTGCCAATGCCATCCGGCCACCTCGCTGCCGCGACGCCTACCACCACCACCGCACCCGCTGCCGGCTGACCACCCCCGCCATCCGCCCCGCCGCGGTGCCCACCACCCGACTTCGGCCACCGAGCTACCCACCAAGTCCACCAAGGCACCCGTGCCCAAGGCCAAGGCCACCCCGCCACTGGCTTCCTCTCCCTCGGTTGAGGCTCCCGTCGCCCCCGTGCTGGCGCCGGCCAAGAAGAAGCCCTCCTCGCCCTCCAAGAAGAAGAAGAGACCTCCAAGGCCCTTGCCCTGGCCCCGTCATCGCGGAGTTCTCCATAAGCTTGGGGATCCTCATCGCTTGAGTCCCTCATCTTCACTTCTCTCTACGACGTCGTTGTCCACCGTCTTGGGTATCCCTGCCGCAGTGCACGCCGAGCCGCCACAACTGGAGCTCGGACAACTCGCCTCGCTTGCTTGCTCCGCCGCTAGGAAGAAGAGAGAGAGGGGAGAGGAAAGAAGAGAGGAGTGAGGGTGAGGAAGAAGAGAGAGAGGGAGAGGGAAGAAGGAGTGAGGGTAACATGTGTGGGCCCCACCATTTTTAAATTATTTATGTGGAGCTGACATGTGGGGCCGCAGTTTTTTATTATTTCCCGAGATCAAATTACCACGTAAGCGTCACATCAATACCATGTGGGACGAAGAGCTAGTCAAACCAGCCACGCAAGCACCACATCAGTCAAAATCGCATTCTAAACCGTCGAGGGATCTCATTTGCACCGGTTTTGACAGTTCAGGGACTGGTTGTATCTGGTTTTTTGCGTTCAGGTACGAAAATCGAATTCGGTGTAAAGTTAAGAGACCTCAAATGAACTTATTCTCTGGAAATAATTGGAGGCGAAACTTTGTGTTTGGCTGGTCTTCGATGTGGCAAACTGGCAATTCACTAGTGACTGATCAATGTATTCTTAATCATCGTATTCTGGCTGAGATCATTGAGACGATAGCATTGGTTCGCGTGAGTTATTAAGCGACATGCAAAAATGAGTGACATCTCCTTAAGAAATGAATAGAGTTTCCCGACTTTATATGTCTGGGGTGAGTATTGCCATTCAATACTCAATTAGGGCTGAAAACATGATAGGTTTTTTCCCGCCCGCCTGTATTAATTTAGGATAAATTCGGGTTATAAATTTTGAGACCCTAGTGTTTATACAGATACCGGAGCCGGATCCAGATACACGAACACTACGGAGCTGGAGCTTGTCCCTATATATCATTGTTTAACTAAGATCAATCAGCTGATTCCTTCAACTGTTTCGTCAGCCATGACGAGCGTTTCTTTGGCTCTTTTCCTCCGAAGTAGCAGTACTTACATTCTTCTCCCACCCAGTCCTCAGCAAGCAAGAACTTGGGAACCAGTTCACTGTCCTGCACTGCGCCTGCCGCTAACTAGAGATCGAACTATCGAAGGCAAGCCATGGACAAGACCATCGTTCTGTACCCGGGCCTCTACGCCAGCCACTTCGTCCCCATGATGCAGCTCGCCGACGCCTCTCTGGAGCACGGCTACGCCGTCGCCGTCGCGCTCATCGACGTCACCATGGACGACGACGCCACATTCGCCGCCGTGGTCGCCCGCCGCGCCGCTGCCGCCAGCCGTCGGTCACCTTCCACAAGCTCCCTCGCATCCACGACCCTCCCGCCATTACGACGATCGTCGGGTACCTGGAGATGGTGCGACGCTACAACGAGCGCCTCCGTGAGTTCTCCGCTCCGGCGTGCGAGGCCGGAGCGGCGGCATCGCCGCGGTGGTCGTGGACGCGCCGTCGATCGGGGCGCTCGACGTCGCCAGGGAGCTCGGGATCCCGGCGTACAGCTTCTTCGCGTCGAACGCCTCCGCGCTCGCCGTGTTCCTCCAGCTCCGTGGATCCGCGCGCGCGCGGCGAGCTTCAAGGAGCTCGGGGACGCCCTCTCATCGTCCCCGGCGTCCCGCCCATGCCGGCGTCGCACCTCATGCCCGAGTTGCTCGAGGACCCGGAGAGCGAGACGTACAGGGCGACGGTGAGGATGCTCCGCGCGACACTGGACGCCGACGGCGTACTGGTGAACACGTTCGCTTCGCTCGAGCCTCGGGCTGTTGGTGCTCTCGGTGACCCGCTGTTTCCCCCCGACACCGCCGGCGGCGAGCCCAGGAGGAGGGTGCCTCCGGTGTACTGCGTCGGGCCATTGGTCGTGGATGCCGACGACGAGGGAAACGAGAATACGCACGACGAATGCCTCGCGTGGCTCGACGAGCAACCCGACCGCAGCGTGGTGTTCCTCTGCTTCGGCGGCACGGGGCGGTCACCCACTCGGCGGAGCAGCTGAGGGAGATCGCCGCCGGGCTGGAGAACTCCGGCCACCGGTTCATGTGGGTGGTGCGAGCCCCTCGCGGGCGGCGACGACCTTGACGCGCTCCTGTCGACGGGTTCTTGGAGCGGACCAGGACCAGCGGCCGCGGCCTCGTCGTCGAGCGGTGGCGCCGCAGGCGGACGTGCTCCGCCACAGGTCCACGGCCGCGTTCGTGACGCACTGCGGGTGGAACTCGGCGTCG
>CM020178.1:40682245-40693213 GCA_009805545.1 Oryza longistaminata
GTTCGCCTTCTTCCAGGCCGCCAACGCCGCCGTGCGCGCCGCCGTCTCCCGCGACCCGCTCTTCGTCAACACCGCTGTGTCGCTCCTGCACTCCTCGCTCACATCCGCCTCCGGTCTGGCCTCTCCCTCACCCCCCAAACCCCCCACTTTTGGTTCCGTGGCTTTCCCTATTCTCGTGCTTAGGATCCATCGGATACACGAAATCGTACGCTCTGTTCCAACATTACGCTAATTTGAGGACATAGACGCGAGTGGAGGATTAAACAGTAGGTAAACTAGATGATGTTGATGCTTGATGCTTTGGTTCAGTGCTGGGGAACGGGAAGCAGCATGGAATATGTAATCCTACTGTATAGTGCTAGTTTTAGTGCTGCTTCTGTGGGCCAAAGTGGTAATGCAATCTACTAATTTGTCTTCATTTAAGCTCTTTTTGGTTGGAACTGTCCAAGATAGCTTACATCCCACATAGTATATGTTGATTCCAAGAGGTGGTGTGCTTCCAAGTAGCTGCCAGCCAACAGGGTTGGAAACATTTCCATTTCATCACCAAAAAAACATCTTCTGTTTAACATAGGACTGTCTTTTCCCCCGTTTTGTATTGGAATATACTCAAACCTCTGCAACAATCTAATGCTACTCGAATGTGAAATTGAGTATAAGGAATGATATAAATTGTGGTCATCGTACCCTTTTGTATCAGCATATAGTCGCTTACGTTACCTCTGCAACAGCCTATGACTATGTTACTCTAATGTGAACTCGAGTATGTGGAATGATATAAATTGTGCTCAGCAAAGAAGGGGACTGGCTTGTCGTGGCCATGACTTGTGAGTACTAATTTATATGACAATAGCCGTCCTACTATTTTTTCATGACACTTCTTGGGCACATAATTATGACTAGCAAGGGTGTTGTACAAAACTGCTAGCCTCTAAACAAAAAAACTATACGTGTTAAAAAATACCATCTTATCTTGGTGAATACGTGGACTTAGTTTCATCCATTAACTCCACCAAATGTTATTTCTAATTCTTATGCCTGTAAATCAGCTTTATCCCGTATGTCTTCCATTCCTGACTGGATGCTGTTGTATTTGCAGTTATCTTTGTTCTTGTCAACCGATGGCATAATAAGGACCTCAAGAACATGTTTGAGCATGAAGAATTGTTTGGTGGCGGTTGGGTTGGAGCATATTCTGCTCTGTGCTTTTCTTGTGGCTATTTTGCTTATGATCAGTTAGATATGCTTCGTTACCGACTGTACAGTGGACGGATTCCTGGAATTCTCATGCACCACCTGATTCTGCTCATTTGCTTTACACTAGCTCTGTATCGGAATGTGACGATCAACTACCTAATTCTCACTCTTGTATGCGAGGTACGCCTAGCTCTTCTCATTCTTGGGCACTCTAGTTGTGTAGACAAAGTTCATCTTTTTGGCAATTCAGACAAATTTTGAATTTTTGACCCCACCTTTTAACCAGGATATTTAACTAGGATAAACTAATTTGCTCACTTATCACTCAAAGGGATAGATTTGTGTTTCAGTATAAGGAGTCTCTATTGCACAAATTTTAGCCTTCATTACAACCAGGCAACCAGCTATCCATCTTGGTGGCAGCTTGTCTCAAGTGTGACATATACTCAGTAGTTGTTTGTACAAATCATTTTGTATCTCTGCCCTTTGCACAAAAGGTGCAAGCTCATGTAATACATATTTGATATAACCTTCATGTCTAACTAATTGTTACTGAGATTGAATTGATGGCGTGTAGGGTTGTATATGATATTAGAGGCTTAGAGCTGTTTTTGCAAAGAATACTTTGTTGGTAAATAACTGTACAGACCGTCTGTTACTCTCTTAAGTTGCTAGAGAATATAAGGAAACTGTTCATGTCTTAAGAACAAGGGAATAATTAGCCTCTATCAGAATAAGTACTTCAGTTCAGTCTCTACCGCTGCAAGTATTGTTAATAATTATTTGTTTAGGGTGGTGGCGTTGTCTTTAATTGTAATTACTTACCTGGAGTTAGTACACAGCACATACTGACAGAGTTTATGATTACAGCTGCACTCCGTATTTTTGCACATAAGGAAATTGAGGCGAATGGCTGGATTTCGGGATTACAACAGAAAAATTGTGAAACTGGAATGGGTCCTCAACTGGACTACATTTGTATCAGCAAGGGTGGCATGCCACATATTGATTACATACAAACTGATCATTGATGCCCACAAGTTCGATAGTGGAATTGAGCTTCCACTAGCTCTTTTTGGCATGGCAGGAATGAATCTGCTCAACATATTTTTAGGACTTGATCTATTAAAAGCTTACACGCGCGAGAGAAATCAGCAGACACATCAGGACTGAGTGTGCCTCTACTGATGTGGTACTCCAAAAGTTTTGGCAAGTTGTAGTCAAACAACAATTAATATAGATCAGCAGACAGAGGTATGTCAATGTGTTATTGGCCTCTACGTTCGGTAGAAACTAGTAATGATGTACTATATTATGTGTTCTGAACTCATTATAAGATCTCTACCAGCAAATGATTCTTTGCTATTGTGTTACTATTTGTATATTGCGTTTCATTTATCATCATATGCAGACAACCTGGATACAACATCGTTGCTCATATTACAGGTAGAAAACGAACAAAATTAGATGGCATTGTGTGCCATTCCGTTTTGTTTTAAAGCTTCGCCTAAATCCTAATGTATTTTAGTGTCTCGCTGTGATTGAATTGTTTCCACTAATTGTTGCATCATTTGCACTCTTGTTGTACACTCTTCTCTTTAAAACGAGACTGAAATATACACTGATGTATCATATCCTTTTCTCCTGAATCTTGTTGACTCAAAGTAGTTCATTCTATCATGAGTACTTATCTTCAGCAAGAACATCTTTTCATTTTTCTTGTTCCTGGATGTAATTTGGAGCTAAATTGTTTTGAGTACTACTAATATTTACCAGGAACCATTTTTGTTACTCCTGAATCTGGTGACTTGGGGGTAAATTGCATACTAATCTTGAGCAATAAAAAAAAGTAGGTCCCCACCGGGATTCGAACCCAGGTCGCCAGATTCAAAGTCTGGAGTGCTAACCACTACACCATGGAACCGGTTGTTGCATGTGGTCCGTCGATGGTGATACTTCTGTCTTTTACTGAAGATCAGTAACAAAGGGAAGTATACTAGTTGAAACCCACGTGTTCATTTGTGGGCATCCATCTGCTAGGCACTCCAATTAAACAAAAACACGGGAATATCCAACGAATCCTCTTCTCCACATTCCCGTACTTTTCTTTTGTGCTGAATCGAATTTCCTGACATATCTCAGGAAAAAAGTAATACTCGAGAGTCGATAACATCCTCCTAGACTCCTACGGCGTGGCACACAGTTCACTAAAATCCAGGCAACACAAGTACTAGTACTCTCTTCGTCCCAAAAAAAAAAGGCAAACCATAGGTTTCCGTGTCCAATTTTAACTGTCTGTCTTATATGAATTTTTTTTATAATTTGTATTTTCATTTCATCGCGATCGTCCTGCATATGAGTTGTTAGCTGTGTGGACCCTGCATCACATGGCCGCGACAATATGGTGCATCCACGAATAATGGCCGCCCCTAGCTAAGATATGATTCACTAATCATATACCCGAACGAGGTGGCCGAAGCATTCCAAAGCATAACAACACACAGGCCTGGACTAATAATTAAGGTTTCTTTTGCAGGAACCAGATAAAAGTTTGGGTATATAATACTATTGTTACTACTATATTAATAAAGTGCGTGATTTGACAAGGGAAAATACAAAGGACCCAGAGGCCGGATAATCTTTTGTACTGTACGTCAAATTTAGGCGTGCGCTTGCCACTGGGCTTTACACGCCGGACAGAATATCCTAACCATTAATCTAATCTAATAATATACTCATCTCGATGACATTGACAAGTAGTGTATGAAATTAACTAGGACCAACTAATTCGGCACGTAAGGATAACTCTAGTTTCAGCTACTACTTACCCGTCAGTAACGTACACGTAGATAACGCTCTATCTAGATCTTTAGAAATTGCAAAGATCTCTTAAAAATACGAAAATTTTACAGGTTGTGAACAACATGACTTCCCCCCTAAACAAAATATGAATATAGATGCACAAGCACAATCATCTACTAACATACCACATTTTATCACAATAAGCACTTTCAAGAGACTAGTCGGTAATATCTATCGTAGATGACAAGTACATCGTGCATCAATAAAAGTTGCTCTTAATTAATATAAGAGTAAAATGCACCAGCGGTCCTTAAACTTGTCAGGATTTCAACTAGGTCCACGAACTTGCAAAGCGCACATCGAGATCCCTAAACTTGGTTTATTGTGTCATCTCGGTCCAAAGCCGTGTTTGTGCTAAGTCAAAGACATGATTCACTCATCGTTCGCGAAGTGAACCAGAAACAGGACTTTTAGGTGAACCGTGCTAAAATTTTCTTTCAAGAAAAATCACACAAAACTACAAAATTACTAGTACCAAGTTGAGTTGCTTTCACTGTTCTGTCATGTGGTCTCCTTGTCCGCTGGATTCTGTGTATTTTCTGCCCCCCTCCAGCGCGTTGGCGCCCAGCCCCCGCTAGTCGCACCAGTGCGTTGGCTCGATGGAATCCACGTCACCAAGAAAAGGGTGCGTGTAGCCATCTAGACCGAGACACCGTCTCGTGTTACGTGGGGGCGGCTGCCACGTGGACGGGCCGGCGAAAATCGCGCGTTATCTCCCATTTCGTTCGTCTCGCGCCGCGCCACATGCGTATGGTTTTGAAGCCTGAAAGCTTAGCTATAGCTTAGCGCCTTAGCTTCAGTGCTAAGCCACCTGTGTAGATTATAATAGTAATAAGTTTATTAGTTGCAAAATTGGTCTTTTGATTATGTGTTTGTTTTAATTATTTCATGTCCACTTGTGTACAGGCATTAGTTGCCTTTCAATTCAAAGTGAACCATGGTCTTAATATGTTTTCTTGGAAAATAAAAAAGAATGGGTAATTACTAGACGCTGGCGCTAATTAATTAAGTTGTTGTTTCTCTTTCAAGTTTGACGACGGCGTCAAATCAAGCTGCATATTCACGCGTCGCGATCTTGTGATGTGGCAGCCGTTAGAATTATCTGGTATTTGGATCTGTACGTAGTTCAGGCTAGTTTTTTTTTTTCTCTTTGAAAACATAGTTCAGCCTAGCTAGCTCCCGTCAATAAATAAAGGATGAGAAGGGCACGCCGTGTAGCTTACAACAATAATGCTAATATATTTTTGTACATCTTAATGTTGTCTTTTGCTACGATTTGGTAATATTAAGCTAATTAATTGCTTGTCCACGACATGCAGTATATTCTTGAGAAAAGGAATGCTTTGACCAGAGCTTAGTGGTTATTTTTTTCCGATTAAGATAGATATTATATTTGGGTTTCCATTAACATGTTCTCAAATTACTAAATGCTGTATTTCGTACCGAATTTTTCTATATAAAAGTTTTTTTAAGATATCACATAAATCTACTTTTTAAATTTATAATAATTAGAAATTAACAATGCGCTAATCATTTTCTTATTTTTCGTGGCCTAACTTTATCTTCAGTATAAACGAGCATCACTTATTATATGCAGGAGGCTTTGACATAGGGAGGCTGGACCAAGTTCCAGAAAATCGCTTGGTTCGGCCACTACGCACCACTGCACTATAGTCATCATGGAATTGTTTTTGAAATGAGCAGCATTATTATTTGCTTAATCGATCTCCAAAGTCCAAATTAAGTACTCCCTCCGTATAAGAGATTTTTAGCATTTGCTTGCACTGTTTGACCACTTGTCTTATTAAAAAAATTAGAATTATTATTTATTTTTTTACTTAATTTATTATCCAAAGTATTTTAAGCATAATTTTTCGTTTTTTATATTTGCACAAATTTTTTAAATAAGAACGAATGGTCAAACAATATATAAGTAAAAACTTAAAATCTCTATATTATGGGACGGAGGAGTAGTAGTTTATATATATCCTCCATGCATTGCATGGCAAAGGCCAAACATGCCACGCTTGTGAAGGGGCGGGCCCTGTGCTGTGCTGCCAGTTTCTTTCCCTCGTATGATCAAAGGCTGGCTCGTTCAGGCATGCAAGAGAAAGGCAAGGGGGACTACATGAAACCAGAATACGGCATCGATCACATGCGTTTGTTCAGATTAGATACCTCGAAAGAAAGAACAGGAGGGAAGATATGTAGCAGGGTTGGCAGCTTTGGCCGTTCAGCATCAAATCTCTGTCTTTTGGCTCCATTTTACCGTGATGATTGTTTTGTTTCGCTCGAATTATAATTTTTTTTTAAAGTTCCTCTCTTAGCTCCTTAACACTGATACTCATGTTCAGAGTATGTGTATTAGTAGAACCTTTTGTGCTCAGTCTCGTAGAAATTAATCAGATTTTTTTTTAGGTCTGAACCTGTTATATTCGACCAGCTTCTTTCAGGGTAAAACAAGTGGCATTCATCTCATAGCAAATACAAAACGACACTACCAAGCGAATTCATATCCGCAGGCAATTTCTGTGTGACGCCATGCGTCGCATCGGTCGATTGGTCGGTGACTTGTGACCAGAAAACTCTCAGTTAATTACCTCTCAAAAAGGAAAGAAACGAAGAACTCAAGTTAACTGCCATGAACAGAAAGGCATGGCACGGCATGGGCAATCAAATCCATCAATGTATGATGTATCAAAACGAGAACTCGCCTCTCAGATTTTTTTGGACAACAGCGGCGAGAAATTGGACGTTTGACGGTCGCCACGTTCCCTAGCAGTCGGCAAGTCACTCTCCTCGATGCAAATGTACATGTATGTTTCTCTCCCTTAAACTGTAGTATAAATACGAAATAATAATGTAATATATACGTAAAATTATCTTTTTCTAGACCGTCCATAGTAGAGTCGCAATCGACATCTCTCGTCTTAAGAGCAGGTACAATAGCAGGCTACAAGCCAGCTGCAAACATATTTTAAAGAGATAAATCAGCAGAGAAAGAGCACGGGCTACAAGATTTGTAGCCAGCTGTAGCACGGACTCCAAGACACAGTGTGTCTATGACAGGTGGGACTAGGTATTAATAGTGTAGTATGTAACTATTGTATGAATGAGCTATTAGATTGGCTATAGATGAATTGGAGCTAGTAGTTGGCTATACTATTGAACTTGCTCTAATAACACCAGATACGCAGATCTCCTGCGTGTTCTCGATTCAATTAGCAGGGCTTAGAAAAAAAAAAAAGACCAGTAACCTATTAAAAGGCCACCTGGCGTCCCACTGGTCATGACCAGTTTCCACTGGTGGAGAAACCATATTTGGTCGGTCGACCAATTTCACAATAGTCCCGGGTTTCATTAAAAACCGGGACTATTTAGTCCCGGTTTAAAAAATTTTGACACCAACCGGGACTAAAGATGATTTGTAGTCCCGGTTCATCGCCTGTCAGATGTATGTCAGGGGGTCGAGGATCTTTAGTCCGGGTTGATACTACCAACCGGACTAAAAATTACCACTTTATTTCCGGTTGGTGATACCAACCGGGAGTAAAGATCGAGTGATCTTTACTCCCAGTTGGTAATACCAACCGGGACTAAAGATCGATCTTTAGTCCGCGTTGAAATTATCAACCGGGAGTAAATATTTCTCTCCCACATCCGATCGGTTAAGTCCCAGACAGATATTTAGATAAGATTGGAACATCCCTTCTCTGCTCTTCTCAGATCCAATCCTCTTCCTCCTCCCTTCCTCTCTTCCTCCCTCCTCCCCTTCCTCTTCTCCTCCCTCTCCTTCTCCTCTCTCTCTTGTCTTCATCACCGGCGGCGGCGGGCGCGGCGGTGCAGCCGCGAAGGGGGAGGCGGCGGAGCAGGAGGCCGGCGGCGGCGCGGCGCGGCCGCGCGCGTGGAGGCGGCCGGCGGTGCGGCCGCGCCCGGTGGAGGCGGCGCGGCGGGCGCGGCGCGGCCGCGCGCGGTGCGGCGGCCGGCGGGCGGCGGCGATGGGCAGGCGGCTGTGCGCCCGCTGATTCAAGTTTTTTTTTTGTATTTTGTGTTTCACTGGATGTATATTTGTGATTCATTGCATCGCATGGATCTAAGATGTATAATCTGTGATGTATTTAATTTGTGTGTAGTTTTTAGGATTTGTGATGTAGTTGATCTGTATAGGATTTATGATGTATTTGATTTGTGATGTTGATTTGGGGATGTGCATTCTCATTCGATTCGGGAGAAAATACATAGATTAACACTATCCATTAGCAAATCAACAACAAAATTAATAATAATAATAAATCTCGAGGAACTGTCGCTTCCCCTCTTTAGTCCGGATTCCCCTTTTACTCCCGGTTGGTAACACCAACCGGGACTAAAGATCGATCTTTAGTCCCGATTATTTAAACCAGGACTAAAAATAGTGATCTTTAGTCTCCGGATTCGTAGTCCCGGTTGAAAAACCGGGACTAAAGGGGGTACCAACGGGACTACAAACGGTTTCTTCCACCAGTGTTCGGAACTCGGAAGTATCGAATGAATAGAACATCTTTGTTTTGTAGTGTAAAAACAGTACGGTTGATAGATCAGCCGCTGGCTAATCGCCATTATGCTCTGCTGTGCTGGACGTACACCTTCACATGGAGGCGAAATGAGAGCTAGCACCGCGCGGCGCCATGATTTTTGTACGGTGTCCATGTCTTCCGGGCAAGGAAAGCAATTAAGGAAAGAGAAAGGTGTACTTATGTAGAAGTAATCTCTTGTTTTATTTTTGCCTATTGCTCTTTTTTACTTTGTTTCTCCTTGGACAGCATATGCACTATGGAGGAACTGGGAGGAGTAGTGGAGTACCATGTGTGCAGAGGGAAGAACACATGTGAGACGATCAGAGATGGAGGATTGCAACGATTGATGATGAATGAGCACAACTTTAATTGATCGATTCAATGGCCCTGTTTGGATCCGGAGATAGCCCTCCGGAATATTACTATTTAGGAGTATTAAACCTAGATTACTGATAAAACCTATTTCATAACTCCTAGGCTATTTTGCGAGACGAATCTAACGAGTATATTAATCCACGATTGCTACAGTGATGCTACAGTAATCAGCCGCTGATCATGGATTAATATACATCATTAGATTCGTCTCGCAAAATAGCTAGGGTTATGGAATCGGTTTTGTCGGTAATCTACGTTTAATACTCATAAATAGCAAGATTTCGGAGGGTTATTTAATAGCCCGGAGGATCTAAAGAAGGCCAATGATTGTAGTAGAACAAAATTGTAGGTCCGCGTGAATATATTCTTAGAAGACGTATATAGATCTACCATGCATAGTGTCTTCCTATTTTACACATAAATGGTTACATGGACTCATTTTCCCTAAAAAGGGTAAAAAATATTGCATTGATAGAGTAACTTACAACAATTGTGTCAACTAATAAATCGAGTTTATTATGAAAAGAACCAAAATGTCAAGTTTAAATTCTATCGTCTTCTTTTTTCCCGCTACCATCTTTGCCTGTTGGGATAGTTTAATAGGGTTCTTCTTTTCTCCTACCATCCCAATTGCAACGAAAAGTATGGGTTCATGAGGGCATACATAAGCATTCTACGTTAGTCATGATGTAGCCTCCTTATCCTATGACACGTCGTAGGGCTAGTGATGCTGAGATATAGAGTGATGTGTCCCGCGTATGGGTTTCTGTCTTTTAATACACCTCCTTTTCGTTAAACAAATAGACAAGTGCCACCTCAGATAAGGATTTGTTAGAACCAAGTATAGTTGGGACTTTGAGGTGCGTATAAACTAACCTTCAAGGGTGCAAATGAGCATGTATAAATCTTTTAGGTGCAAATGAGGCATGTATAAATCTTTTAAGGGTGCAAATGAATCATTTACCCCCAAAATTACGGAACAACCTGCCTAGAATGAACATTCCAACGATATTTTCATCACCTTTTAAGAGTGTGGTGTGTATATAATCATTAAGCAGAGTAAACATATAATAACAAGCTCAAAGGTGGCTCCACACGTACTACTCGCTCCATTTTTAACAGAGGACGCCGTTGGTGGACCATTTATCTGATTACAAAATGTAATTATCATTTACCTTTTAAGTTGTTTTATCATCGAAATTATTTTAATAATGATTTATATCTTATACATTTGTATACCAGTTTTGAATAACACAAATGAATTTTTTTTCATAATGAAACGGTTACATCTCCGGCTTCTGTCATAAACCACACAGCCATAAGTTTAATAGTAATAAAAGAGTAAATATAAAAGTAAATTAAATGAGAAATAAGATGATGGGACAAATCCCCAACACCCTTTATTTGATTAGCATTGAACCACATAATTTTTTAGCTAGCAATTCTAATGGAACTACACTACCGTAGTGGAATAAGAGACCCCTGGCTATTCCAAGAGTGTAGCACATTGCGTATAGTATCTGCTCCTCCTGTGGAGCATCGTGACCAAAAAATAGAGCTAGTAGGAAGACATGAAGATAACCTGCATAGGTTAGTAATATTTACCATTAAAACTATCATTATGACAACGCCAAATTAACCAAATACAACAATAGCTCCAATAGAAACATCTTTTAATGGATCTAGATACGTCTCTAAGCTAATTACCAAAATATTTTGGCGTTACGGGTGGAGGGATATTAAAACGCAAAAAATAAACATCTCCAACAAACTGAGCATATAACACTCGAAAAAAGATGTTGGATTGTCTACCCCTCTCCTGCCTAATTTTCTTTTAACCAGGTTATTGTTTCGTCAGAATACTTTCTGGGAAGAAACCACATAAATACCTTGATCTTAGTGGAATTTTTAACACGAATGGTTAAACGTTGTGTTCAAAAGTTAACAACGTCATCTATTAAAAGAACGGAGGAGGGTG